>WOXC01004050.1:100000-738218 GCA_011680675.1 Gymnobelideus leadbeateri
CTGGGGGCTGATATTTAGGAAGTTATAGATCTCTGTCGGGGAGATAGAGGAGTTGTTGTTTGGAGAGAGTAGACTTACTCCTTCACTTTCTTCTCCCTTATCCCTTTTCCTGTGTAACTTTTGAAAAGAGACAGGGTCTTTCGCTCGAGGCTGCCCAGTTCATTTCCTGCTCTGTGTTTCTGTAGTCTTTTCTTAGATTTGCAGCGTTTGCTATGGCTGCTGCCTAGCCTTTTCTGCTGACCGTCTTTGGATCCCTTTGGTTCTGCCTGTGTGCGCCAATGGTTTAGAAATCGTAAAAGGGAGGCGGTTCATCATCTCCCCAGTGAGACGTCTTAGGGCCAAAAGCTGGTCACTCTAGGATGGCCGGTTGTTCTGCAGCCTTGGCCATCGCTTTCTGACGAATTTGCATTTCTTTGTGTGGAAAGTGTCTGTGTTCCAGAACCTTAGTAAAAGCCACATGTAAAGAACTTCCCTCTTCCTGTAAGGCAGTACTTGATATTCTCATTCACCTTTTTCTGTTTTGTTTAGAACTTGCTAGTTTTAGATTGAATTTAAGAGGCAGCAGAGATGTGTTCGGTAGGATGGTGGACTCCAGCTGTTGACTTTTACCATCAGTCTGACTGAAGTTCTCTGAGTCCTCATCTATAAAATGGACATAATGAGAGTTATACTTGGGAAGTATCGCAGGATTGTAAGGGACTTTAAAGTGACACATCAATGTTATGTGATTATTGGGAATATTTAACTTCATTCAAAGAGGAGCTAAGTAGGAAACAGTGCTCACGTTTTATCAGATACTGCTGAGTCTGACTCTTCAGTGGCCTGCTGGGCTCAGTTTAATCTTTTTTTTTTTTTTTTGGAGGGCTTTTTGGGGTTAAGTGACTTGCCCAAGGTCACATGGCTAGATTTTTTTTGTTTGTGTGTGTCTGAGGTCGGATCTGAACTCAGGTCCTTCTGACTCCAGGGCCGACGCTCTACTCACTGCGCCACATAGCTGCCCCTCAGTTTAATCTTTGAATTTTAAAATGTCTTCTGATTCATCTCCTTTTCATTAAAGGGATGAGTAATTGATGTGTCTCCAACCATCTGGATTGCTCTGGGATGAGGCCAGCAGCCTTGGTTATAGAAAACTCTTTTCCTCCCTGTGTATTTTCTACCTCTGTTTTGGATATTTCAGCCTTCATTTGTTTATCTGCTTCGTTGGACTGTGATGAGGTTCAAATGAGATAATGTGAAGCCCTTGGCAGTTGGGAACAAAACTGAACAAAATGTCAGCCTTCAATACTGACATCAGTGGACCTGTGATCTCACTGAAGTGAGCAGTCCTCTCCCTTCTTCTCACCCTGTATTGTCAGGTCCTTTGCAGCAGCGCTGTGCTGTCTGAAGTTCAGCTCCCTCTCAACCCAGTGTTCTGGGAGTCTTTGAGGCTCCTAAGGTTCTATGGGTGCCGTCAGAGCATGAGGATGGTCTGTCTGTTATCTCTCACTCTGTGTGACGGGCGCGCCCTTTCTGGCTCTAAATATCTTTGGTGATTTTTTTGGAGCCATTCTTGGTGATCTGGCCTGTTTGGACCCACCGTGTTTCCTTCTGCTGCTCTTTGGCTGACTCACGGTTTTGATGCTTCCTCTTCCTCTCTTATTCTGATTGTCCATCTATTGTGTCTGTCAAGACTGTGCACTTAGTGGGACCAGTTCAGTGTGCCTTTTGCACAGTAGAACATCATTATGTGCACACTTAGACAGTAGAATAACAGTGTACTTGCTTTTCCCTGTTTGGATTGTTATGAATGATTGCAGCTCCCGTTTGAAATGTCTTACAGTGTTATGACGCTTGATTCAGTGAGCCGAAGGTCAAACGCAGTTGGAGCATCCAGAGTACCTCCTTCATCGTTTATGGAGAATCCTTCCTGCATTTGAACTTTAATGGGTATTCACCATGACGGTGCCAAGCAGGGCTTTTTTTTTGTTGTTGTTCCCCTCTGTCATTGATTAAATAGTTATCACACTTTTTAGAGCTGGAAGAGAACTGGGAGATCACAAAAGATTAAAGTACTGGGGTGGGAAGTATGCTGTGTTTGAGTTCTAGTCTTAGGTCTGCTAATAACACATTTTTCTGAATTCAGATTTTTTATTTTTAATTTAAACGACAAAAAAGCATTTCTATATTTACTGCAGCACACAAAAAGAATATTGTACCTGAAACTGTTAATATCCATTTCATAGTTCACATACTGTTTTTATCTATATGTCTATCTGTGTAATAAATTCCACATATTACTTTCAAAACTGTCCTGCTTGTACTTCCTTTTGTTGTCTTCTGTACATTGAAACATTTTTTAAGAGCCTTCTTTATTTGAGTATTGGTATTTCAAATTCCCTCTTTTCCTACTACCGTTCTCATTGGAAAATTGAAAGGGTGAAAAAACCCTCTTTATAATAAATAAGCAGGTTAAACAAAAAGTGAGTTCAATGTGATACATAGTAGGTGTCTAATACATGCTTTTAAAAATGTTTTCTGTACTTTGAATCCATTGCTGCTGTGTCAGAAAATGGTGCTTATGTTTCAGTATAAGTTCACTGAAGAAACACTTGGGTATTGCAGTGATCTGAGTTTTGTAGTCTTTTGAAGTCGTGTTTGTTTAAAATGTTGTCCCTGTAAAAATTTCATCAGGGTTCTTAAGGGAGACTTGTTCTTTCTTTTACTAGAATGTTATCACTATATTATCATATAGCTCCTTTCAGTTGCTCACATATATATGCTTGTGTTTCTCTGGATTCTTGTATTTGTATTTCAAAGTTTCTACTCATTTCTTGTCTTTTCATCAGAAATGCTTGAAAATCATCTGTTCCATTAAAGGTCCATTTTTTTTTTCTGTAGAATTTTACTCATCTTTTCAGGATTAGTTATTTTTGGCTGTAAACTTGTATCTTTTGCCTTTTGGAATATTATATTCCAAAATCCACTCTCATGTTTAGTAAAAGCTGTCAAGTCTTATTCAATCCTGTCTCTGATTCTTTAGTACTTGAATAACTTCCTTCTGGATACTTAGAGTATTATTTTTTTCCCTTTGATATGGGAACCTTAGGTTTTGTTTTTTTTTTTGCTTTTTGGAGGGCAATTGGGGTTAAGTAACTTGCCCAAGGTCACACGGCTAGGTTTTTGTTTGTGTGTGTGTTAAGTGTCTGAGGCCGGATCTGAGCTCAGGTCCTTCTGACTCCAGGGCCGACGCTCTACTCACTGCGCCACCTAGCCGCCCCGGAACCTTAGGTTTTGCTCTGGATTTCCTGGGATGTATCCTTTGGAGGGTCCTTTCAGGAGGTGATTCTATCTTCACTTTGCTATTTGGTTCTCTTTTGTTTTTGTTTTTGGTCAACCTTAGAAGTTTACTTCACATTTTCTTTCATTCTAAACAACAAAAGTACAAATACAGCATTATCTCAAATGCTATAAAGATACAAAGCTTAACACAGAAAATTTCTAGTACTGACTATACAATAAAAGTGCACTTTGCATTTTGCAAATTAGTCTATTAGCTTCTCAAGGGGCCAAACAGAAAATCTATGTTCTTTCCAGGGTATTTTTATCACAACCTCAAGTGAAAAAAAAAATTAAAGGAAGCAGACTGATTTTAGCTAAAGTGTATGTGGACTGAGTTGCTGGAGCTCATGTCCTTTTTTCTTAAAGAATTAGATCAGCCACCAAGGAGCCATTAGGCTGTCCATACTTATCAAAAGGTACCGAAGGCAGAAGGAAAAAATGCAGTAGGTTTGGGGTGGGCAAGGCTTCAGTATCTTGATATTCTCTTTTCTTGACCTGCCTCTGGTATTTTTCTGCTCTGAGGAGTTTGGTAGCAAGTTGAGCTTTTTTGTTTTATTGGGAAGAAGGGGAGTGTAGTCATGTAGCCTGGACTTGGGATACTTGATTTCCAGGGCATGAAGACTTTCTGCCCATGCATGGGAGTGGTGACGACATCTCTCTGGGTGAGCCTGGGCCAAGGAGCCTCCTAGCAGTGGTTGCTCTCTCCTGATCATCTGCCCTCAACTAAGAAGTCCTCTGTAAACAAAACTTCTTGTCAAGTTAGTGTTTTTTAAAAAGAAAACAATCTTGATGAGAGATCAGGGGCCAGATTGTGGGGTGTTGGGGAATGGAAGTTCCTGGCCCTGATGCTGTGCATTGGTGGCAGTGGAGGGGGGCTCCAGCATTGTCTTCAGGTTGGACACAGTGGGATGGGATATAAAGGAATCAGTCTGCTTCCTCTCCTTTCTCCCTGTCTCCATCTTTCAGCTCCTTGTGGTGTGAATGCTGTATCCAGGCAGCCTTCATCACTCCTTCCTGAGTTTCATTGTTTTTCTTAGCCTTATCCATATTCTCCAACTCCATGTGTGCACAGTCTTTGGATAGGGAAGGAGCCTCTTTTTCATCTACATTTTCCCTTAAGTGGAAAATGTTTCTAATGATGTGATGTGCTCCAGAATATGCTCTGGTGGGTTTTGGTGAGGGACTTCCCCTGGTGTCTGTTTCTTTTTGTTGCTGTTAGGTGATTTTGATTTGGAGCATGAGCACCCCCTGTTGTTGTGTCTGCCACAGTGAGAAGGACTGGCGATGCTGGAACTGGAGTTTGGGGAGGGGCCAGAGCTTGCTCAGGGGCTTAATGTAGGAGAAGAGTGTGTCCACTGTTAGAGCCAGAGATGGAGAGGGGACTGCCACAGGATGCACTGACCCTCTTTCAGACCTTGTCTCTACCATGAAAGAGACTTTTGGTTTATTCTTTGGGAACTTTTTATCTTTAGGTTCGCCCTTTGACTTGTTCTGCAACCTTTGAAGTGAAGGGTGGAAGAGAGGGCTGTTTTCTCAGGTCCACTGCCTTTATCACCTGTTCTTCTGTATCCTTTGGTGCTAGTGCTCAGTGATTTCTGGCTCTATAAGGCAGGGGCAGTTTTCATTTATAATTTCTTGAAATGATGGCCCTGGGAGTGGACAGGAGAACCAGGAGAGAGCAGTGTCTCAAAGAGCTAGAGAGAAGAGAGGATTTAGGAGGAGCAGGTGGTTAAGTGTCCAAAGATGCTGAGAAGTCCAGGAGAATGAGGACTGAGAAAAGGTATTACATTTGGAAACTGAAAAAACCATTTATAACTTCGGAGAGAAGAGTTTCAAATGGAATGACCAAGTTGGAAGCTAGATTGTGGAGAATTTAAGAGAGAGTAATCTGGAGATGGGATGGAAACACCAGATGTCGACTGCTTTTTAAAGGAGCTTAGCTGAGAAGGGGAGGAAAGATACAAGATAGTAGCCAGAGGTAGGATCTAGGGAGGGCTTTTTCAGGACGGAGAAACCTGGGTGTGTTTGTAGATAGCAGAGAAGGATCCGGGAGATTGGGAGAGAGTAAAGATTAGAGGGTGGAGCTGATAGAAGTGTTAGTCTCCAGGAGATGATGGGAAGAGAGAAGATCCAAGACACATAGGTTGGTTTGTGTTGGCTAGGAGAAGGGCTGCCTCTTCATGAGAGACAGTGGCAGCCATCTCCCCCCAGGTTCTCCTAGTAAGGAATTACTTAGTCTTGGCTGAGTCACAGGGTCTATCCACCTTTGTTTCCTCAGTCATAAAGTTTTAGAATTGAGATAGGTGCTTCCTGAGGTCTCTTCCAGTATGAATCTTTATTGATTCTATTACTTTGGTATGTAATCATATAAAATATGAAAATCCATCAACAAGCATTTATTGTTTACTCTGTGCCAAATATTTTATTAAATGCTGTGAATTTGAAAAAAAATGGCAGAAACTATGGTCCCTGCCCTCAAGGAGCTCCCTTCTAATGGGAAGGACAGCATGCAGACAACTATATACGTGGAAGATATATACGCTGGTTATCTTGGAGCTAAGACACTAACAACAGTGGGCATTGGGAGATGAGAAGACTTGAGAAGAAAATGGGGTTTGAGTTGAGTCTTGAAGGAAGTTAAGGAAGCTGGGAGTTAGAGAGGAGGAGCTAGAGCATTACAGGCAGGAGGGACAGCCAGGAAAATTACATGGAGTGCCATCTTTCTGGGTTGTGGTTTATCTTTCATTCTTGAAGAGGACCATGATGTTAGGGAAGTGATGGTGTAACATGCAAGTGAATCGGATTTCAGTGAGGGAGGGCTGTGCAAAGTCACCAGTCTTACTTTCTCCTCCAGAGCTATCTGAGTCCAGTGACCAGATATTGATTAGGGCAACTGAATATGGCCTGGGATGCAGTGGGAGACCTTGCCAAGGTTTTCTGAATCCTCTCCTGGCTTGTCTATCTGAAGATGCTGATTATTGGTCACCATGGTTCTAGCTATTCTGTGTCTTCTCCTGCATTTGGTTTCTCTAGTTAGGAATGGGTTTTGGTGTCAGTCAAGATCCTAGGTGGCCTTTGGCTAAGCTCATTAAATCTATCATATAGCCAGAAGGCATTTCAGTTCCATGGGGAATATTTTATTTCCAGGGTAGGAGGTGGTTTCCTAATTGTGTTACTGATATTTCACGGTTTTGAGACAGTGTGTACAAAACTTATTTAAGATTAAGTAGTTGGGAGAAAAATCACTCATTTGGTTTGTAATCTTTTTGATTCAGTGAACCAATTAATTTCTGGTCATATATTCCAAGGAGGCTAATCACTGTGAAGAAAGATCTCATAAATAATATTCATAAAAGCACCCTTTGTGGTAACAAAAAAAACTAGGAACAGAGTGAGTCCCATAAATTGGAAAATGACTGGAAAAATTGTGACTTATAAATATAATGGAATATTAAGAATTCAGAGGAATTTCTGAAGATATGTATGAACTCATACAGAGCTGGTAGTAGCAGTGGTGGTGGGGAAATGTGTAGGGAAGGGAAAAGAATAAGGAACAATCATTTATACAGCACCTATTATGTGCCAGGCACAAACAGTTCACAAATACTGTCTAATTTGATCCTCACAGCAGCCCTGGAAGGTAACTGGTGTTCTTGTTATCCCCTTGGGAGGTTAAGTGACTTGTCCAGGGTCAGCTATTAAGTGTCAGAGGCTGGATTTGCACCCAGAGCTTCCTGATTCCAAGCCCAGTACTTTGTGCACTCTGTGTGTCTCTGGAAAACACAATTCAAATGGAAGCAACAAAAAAGGCAGCTGAACTCAGATTAATTGCAGTGATCAATCTTGGTTCTAGAGGTCAGAGAATGAAGCATACTTTTTTCTTCTTGTTAGAGATTTGAGGGCCTGTGGGTGTGGAATGTTGCGTATGTTTAACACTAATAAAGTGTTGGATGGGAGGAATGGTTGTGATGAGGGGGTGGGAGGGACCATATTGTCAGTTTATCATATCTCAAAAACATCAATTTGTTTACACTTGAAAACCTCCAGTGCCCTCCCTATAGAATGATTGGCCTGTGAGCCAGATATGCAGAGAGCCTGAAACGTTCCTGGAGCATTTTTCTAACCTATACAGACTTCACTTCTCAGTCTGCGTTGTGGCCGAAGACCATGGTGACTAGACACTGGTCACTGTCTCCACTGGAGGCCCCAGTCTTTCCTCCGGTGTCCTCGCCCTTTCCAGACCCATCGATATCTAGCAGCCGCACATTCCAAGACCAGAGTTGTCCTGAAGTTCTCCTTCCTCCTTGCTCATAGGGCCCAAGTCCTATTTATTTTCCTTCCCATGGTCTTTCTGTCTCTGCCTCCTCTTTCCATCCCCGTTCCGCCAATGCCCTTCCTTAGCACTTCATGCCAGGGTCCTCTGCTAGGCTCCTAATCAGAGGAGCCCAGGGCTGGGAGGGACCAAAATAATTTCTTTGTTTTCATTCTTTTCTCATGTTCAGCCCATTGGAGACCCTGCTGCTTGATAATTTGTTTAAAGCAATATTGTTTTTTACTTTACCTCTGCCTGGAAAATTTCAGGGTTTCCCATTGCCTTTTGGACAAAATTAATATTCCTTAGCTTGGCATTCAGAGCCTTTCCTCCTGTGTCACAGAACTATAGAATCTTAGATTTAAACGTTAGAGATACCTTAGAGGTCCTCTGGTCCCAGCAATTCTCAAGAGTTTGGTCTGGGGCCCCATCAGGAATTCCTGAAGCCCTCTTAGTCTGTCCTTGAGGTCAGGACTGCTTTGCTTTCTTAGTAATACTGAGATATTCGAATTTCAAACTTGGCAAATATAGATAGATGGAACCCACAGAAACAAAAGGTCTTTGGGGGGGGGTTCATCAGTAACTTTTATGAGTGTAAAGGGATTCTGAGACCAAAAAGTTTGAGAATCACTGAGCTAGTCTGATCTAATCTAAATGGCTGTTATTTGCCGATGAATGTAGTAGAGTCCCTGTTCTGCAAAGTTTTCATGGTTCCTGGTCACTAACTGCCTTCCCCCCAACTCTCTCCTTTGTTCCATTCTGAACCTTGGATTGTGCCCATGGAATTGCCCTGGGCCCCTGTAGATGCAGGCTTTTACTCTGTCCCCCAACGCTCAGCTTTCTAGCTGCTCTTTCTCCTTTAGAATGTGAGCTTTTTGAGGGCCAGACTGCTTTGTTTGTGTTTGTGTATCCCTCACTTAGCCTGCATTGAGCCTGGCTCTTGGCACAGCTCTCGGTCCCATAGAATTTACTGGGGCCAGCTTCCCGCTGTTTTGCCTCTTTATTTATTTATTTTTAAACTTCCTCTTCCTCTGGCTCTCCCTGGGCAGAGAGAATCCAAGAATCTGCTTGTCTCAGACATGCACAGTTCTTATTTCCCAGAAGAGACGCGTTGGAAATGAAAGTGATGGGAGTGTAGGGTCACCGACTTTGATCTGGCTCTTGTGACCAGTGCTCTTGCAGAGTCCCACAGCTTTGAGGGACAGAAGGACGGTGAAGGTGCATGAAGTTTCCCTTAGGATGATGACCTCACTGATTAAGCACTTACTTAATTCCCTTGGGAGTGCATTTGACATTGCCCAGCATCCTTCAGGCCCATCTAGATTCTGTTGGCCCAGGGCAGGATCATTTTGTGGCTGCCTGAGCCATTGCAGGCTGATGAACGGCTCTGCTGTTAGAGACCCTTAAAGAAAGGGATTGCCCAGCTTTCCTGGAGATGGGGCCTCAGTGCTGCTTTGTTATCTCTTACCATGAATGCCCTTTGCTGCCCAGCAGTTACAGACCTCCTCATTGTGCCTTCACCCAGAGTTTAACGGTGTGTGCCTGAAGCTGGCCCTTCCACATTCCCTTCCTTTAAGCCAGGTCTGCACAAGCTGCGCCCTCAGGCTGCTTACAGCCCGCAGGCTCGCTGAAAGATTTTGGGCAGCCCTGTTTTCCTCTGCTTCTAGGCAGGCCACCAGAAGTCCTTTGGCTGGCCACAAGGGCCCTCCTGGCAGTAAGCAGCCTTCCGCTGCAGCTTGTGCAGGCCTGCTTCAAGCCAAACCTCAGTTCCTTTAATCCTTGTGTCCCACTCTTCTAAATTTCCCTTGCTGGATTCCTTTTGGTTTGAAACGTTGAGCTTGTAGTCTGCATCTTTTGTTACTATTTTCTTGATCAGATTGTATCTCAAATGATCCAGTAGCTGCTCAGTATTTGGTGGCCATGACACTTGCTACATTCAGGTAGGGAGACTTTGTGCTTCAGTGCTGGGGCATCAGAACTGAAATAAGTTACAGGATCACGGCATGCTGGGGCTCTGGCTCACCTCCTGTCTCACAGTCCAGTCCACTCATGTGGTAGTTTAGAAGGCCAAGGACCCAGAGGTTTAAGTGGCCTTTGTCACACACAACTGGGTTTCAGTCCACCTTGACAGTAGCTCTGTAACTGTAAATAACTTGGCCCCTTTGGGCCTCAGTTTCCTTATCTGTCTCTAATCTGGATTCTTGATGACCCTCTGGCTCTCAGCCTAGTGGTCCTTCCATCATACCATGCAAACTGAGTTAAGAAAAGGTGAATAAAGAAAAATAGAATAAAGATGGAACAAAGACAGTGGAATTACAAATGAAATTTAAAAAGGGAATGAATTCCTTGAAGAGTAGTAGGGAAATTGCTTTATTATATTGAGTTGTTTTAATAGGATAATTTATTATTAGGGAAAGTATGGCCAGAAAGCCAAATTTTGCACTAGATTTTTTTTTTCATGCATATGATTCCAGGCCTTAGTGGGCATCATACCTCCAGAGAAGGATCAAGAGGACCAGATAGTCTAGAGCCTATGTAGAAATCATAGAATTCCTCAAGTGGTGGGGCCTGCTTTGTGCAGGCCAGATTGCCCCCATGGAGGGTGGGGGTGGGAGGGGGGATGGGGCGATGTGGATCTGTGGGGCTTCTTTCTGTGACCTCTGTGCCCTCACCGTGTGCTGCTCATCTCCAGAAGGGCCTGATCAACCAACACTTTAATGCTGTGTACTCTCCCACATTCTTCCTTTTCTTTCTCCCATGCACAGGAGCACTTAAGGGACTGTTAAATAAGCTATTTTGGTGCCACCAAGTGGTGAAATGAATAACTTTTGGTTGACTTGGCTAAGAGTGCTAATGCTTTTGGGAAACTGAAGGGACCCTGCAGCCAGATGTTTCCTACTTGTCTGACTAGACTTCTGGTTTGTACAGAATTTGATGGTGAAGAGGAAAAAGGCTAAGGAGGTGAACGTGGAGAGCCCTGATTAAGAACATGTTAGAAAGTAAGAATGCTAGGGGCGGCTAGGTGCCTTGTGAATCACGCAGTGGCCCTGCAGTCAGGAGGACTTGAGTTCAAATCCCTCCTGATGCTAGCTGTGTGACCTTGGGCAAGTCACTTAACCCCAACTGCCCTGCTTTCCCCCCTCCAAAACAGACAGAAAAACAAAAAAGAAAGTAAGAATGCTAAGAACAAATCACAAGAGCCGCATTTTAAGTGTTGACTTGGCTGCTGAGATGACCCTTGATCCTGCTTGCTTTTCCTAGTCACAGTGTTAATGGTAGACAAAGCACTTAGTGTGGTCTTAGAACATGAGCCTTTTGTAAGAACATGCTTTTGTAAGCAGCCTTAGTGCTTGGGCTCGAGGGAATCTGAGTAATTGTCTATATTGAATGATTTCTCAGCTCTCTGGGATCACGGTGTCATGGTCAGTGTTGCCTCAGATGTCCAGGACTTGTAGTCCTCTAAAGAAGGGCAGCAGGAGTGCAGCCTTGAGCCAGGTTTTCTCAAGTCAAGCTTGATTTTGACAAAACAAACAAACAACAGACTGTGATGGTCCGCCTTCTGCTCTGCCCGCTGCCTGTCTGAACTGCTCCGGTCCAGGCCTCTGATGTCTATGTAAAGGCTCTGAGTGCCAAGCCAGAGTCCCCTGGGCTAGACTGGCTTTTGATGACGTTCATGACTGTGAGATCTTAGTTTCACTGACAAGTCTAGTTCATTCGTTTCATTATGAAGGAGCACTATAGTAGAAACTTGAAATTGGTCTATCTTTGGGATGGGATGGGATGGGATACAGAAGGACCCAAATCCTTTCCTGAAGAGTTGTGGTGGCTCCCGTGCTGTGACCCTTCTGGACCTTCTCTTGAGAGGCTGTGCTGTGGGCATGCTTGTGGGGCTCCACTTGGCCCCTTCGGATCTGTGCATTCGGGGCTGGGAGGGGCCTTTTACAGGAGAAGGGAGGTGCCCCGGGTCACATGGGGCAGTGAAGACCTGGGCTGTGAGTCAGCCTGGCTAAGGCCTGATCTCTGAGGACCTGATTGGTCAGCTTGGTTGTTGTGCAGGGGGTGTCTTAGACTGTTTTCAGCCCATCCTAACATCTTGGAGACATGGGCACAGAATCCCATGAATCTCTTTGAAGTCATGCGGCTGGGTTCACTGGCACCATGTTAGTCCAGTCACAAAGCCTTGAGGACGCCTGTGCCCCTCTAGGTCCTCGGAGACCGAGTCCAAGTTTGGATTGAGTCACAGGGCTGCACTCGAGGCCTGAGGCCCTAGAACTTGGGGATTTAGGCTGTGTCAGAACAGAAGGCTCTGAGTGGTGGGGAAATCAGTGGGGATATCCTGCCTGTCCTCTGCTGCCACCTAGTGATCCTGAGCCCCACTAACAACCCTTTGGCCATCTCTGTATCCCAGCTGGTCGTGAGGAGTCCTGTGTGAGGAGTCAGCTGACTCACTTTAATTTACTTTGTTCAGCGTTTTCCAATTATGGTTTTTTTTTATTAACTTATTAGTTTAGTTTCAGTTAACAAGATTCAATTCCATAGTTCCTTGGTTTTCAAATTTCCTTTACTTCCCTCCCCCCTCCCCTCACGACAGCATATAGTACAGTATAGGGTCTGCAAATGCGTTCATATTAGACATTATTCCAATTACAAAGGCGTATTGTACTAGGTGGGATGAAAGATGGTAAAGAAGAAATAAAACCAAACAATGAAAAGAAAAAGATCATTTAGTTTGCTTCCATCAGGATTCAGGCTCAGTTCTTTCTAGTTATATCTCTGGATGGCGCATTTTCTCACTTTCTTGAGTCATTCGGGATTAACTTATATCACTGCATTGCTGAAAAGAGTCCAGTCTGTCATAGTTGGTCATCACAGATATGGTATGTCTGTGATTGTATACAAATTTCTTCTGATTCTACTCTTCTCGCTCAGCATCAGTTTGTATAAGTCTCTCCAGGTAATTATGAAATCCGTCATCTCCTCGTTTCTTATAGCACAATAAAATTCCATTACATTCATATATCACAACTTGTTTAGCCATTCCCCAATTGATGGGCATCCCTTTAGTTTCCATCCAATTATGTTTTAATCAGGTCTGGCCTGCCCTGGGGGGTTTTGCTGGCAGACACCTCTGACTCTGATTGGTGTAGTTTATTTTTTTCTCATCAATGTCAGTTGGATGGTACCTTAGAAATCATTTTCACCAGAGGTGTCAAACAGGCAACAGGTGTATCTGGAAAGCAGATTAAAATATAACTGGGAAATACTTAGCAAAATAAATAAAAATACAGAAGATCGTGGATGCTATTAATATGTTGTTTTCTAAGTCAGTCTGTGGTCTTCAGGGATCTTAATGTACATTTTAGTGACCCTCTGTTTCTGTATGAATTTGATTCTCACTGGTCTTGTTCCACCAGGGCATTTTACAGGTGAGGAAACTGAGATGAACAGAGGCAATATGTGCCCAGTGTCACAAATATTTGAGTAAAATATAATGGCTGAGTTGGTCTGTATTAGCCATTAGGTTTTTGAGTCACACAAAGGGCCCTTTGCTCAGGGAGATCAATGGACATTTGAATTTCTTCAGCTTTCAGTTAAGCCCATGTCATGCTGGAAGCTAAGATGCCATCTGTGTGTCCTCTGCTAAGGACTAAAAGAGGCAGGCAGCCAGTGAGTCAGCAGACCACCGCCATGGTTGCAGGCCCTTGTTATGTCGAGGCTGGACCATTGCACTAGCCAGCTGGTGGGTCTGTCAGCCCCCAAATCTTCCGCTGACCTGGGTCAGCCCCCGCCCAGCTGTAAGAGGGATCTTCCTAAAGTATAGGTCTGACCACGTCACCTCGCTTCCCTCCCCAGTTCAGTAAACTCCAGGAGTTCCCTTTTACTGCCTTTATTTGGTGTTCAGACTTTCCTAACCAGGCATTGTCCTGACTTTCTGTTCTTACACCACGAGTGCCTTGTGGGCTAGTGACATTGGCCTCCCAGCTATTCTCCAGGGAGATATTTCATCTTCAGCTGCTGGGCATTGTCACCAACTGGCCCCACACCTGCAATTTCCCTTCTCCATCTTGGTCTCTTGGTCTCCCTGGCTTCCCTCAAGTTCCCATCTACAGTCTTCCTTTTCTCAGTCTGCCTTCCCTCTGCTGTCATCTCCAGTTTGTCCTGTGTACCTCTTGTTCATATAGAGTTGTTTGTGTGCTGTCTCCCCTGAGACACCCTGAGCATGTGGAGAGCAGGGACTAGGTGGCTTTTCTTTCTATCCCTAGTGCTTAGCCTCGGTTCCCAGCGTGTAGTTTTGTGGTTGTCCACTTGTCTCAGTCACGTCCAACTCTTTTTGTCCCCATTTGGGGTTTTCTTGGCATAGATAATTTTACAGATGAGAAAACTGAGGCAAACAGGGTTAAGTATCAGGGTCAGGCAGCTAATGTATCTGAGGCTCGATCTGAGCTGAGGTCTTCCTGACTCTATCCACTGTACCACCTGCCTGCCCCAGCAGCACATGGTAAACATTTGATAAATGTTTCTGGACTGATAAACTTAATTTCATCTGTGTGTGATTGCTAGGCCTTGGAGATGCAGAGATAAAAGGAAATAGCCCCTGCCCTCAGGGAGTTTTCATTGCAGAGATGTTGTCAAAGTTACTTTGAATTAAGTGAAGCTTGAACTTGTGAGGTAGATGCCTCCTAACAGGTTGTGGGGAGGAGGGGAGGACTGGACTGGGCTTAGAGGTGGCACGTGTTAAATGTGCAAATCATTCACTTTTCTAGTTAATACCTTGAGAAACCCCATTTCACTGGGCCTGTCCAATATTATGAGCTGTGCTCCGTTTCGATGAAGACTTTTTGTACCCTCGTGGCTGCCTTCTCTAGAGAAAAATTTTCCTGATTGTAAAAAATCATCCATTGATGAGTATGGATTCGTTTTCTTGAATGTGTGCGGGCCTGTGTTCTGCTAACCAAGTCCTAGAGAATAGACTCATGCGATGAGTGGCTGTATATTCATGGAATGTACTGTCCTGAGCAAGGCCAGGTGGGTGGCCCTTTCACTTTGTAAAACTTGTGTTCTCCCCGTCTGGGAGCTTGAGGAATAACCCAGCTCCCTTCCCAATCCTTGGACCATGAACTGGACAGGACCTCTGAGGTCATCCAGTCCAACCCCGTCTTGTGAGACAAGGCAACCAGGGCACGGTGAGATGACCTTAGTAAAATGGTGGATCGGGAATCAGACTCCAAACCCCAGCCCTCCTTCTGCTCCTCCCTGCTGCCTCCCAATTGACATTCTCTCCTGTTCTATTTAATAACAAGAAAGGCCAACATGTACAGAGAACTTTGAGGTTTGCAGAATGCTTTCTAAACGTTGTCTCATCAGATCCTTACAGTTCCCTGGGGAGGCCAGTGCCATTATTATCCCCATTTTAGAGAGGAAGAAATTGAGACTGAAGTGGAGTGACTTGCCCAGGGTCACACAGCTAATAAGTATATAAGGCTGAACTTGAATTCAGGTCATCTGGACTACAAGTCCATTGTTCATTCCACTAAGAAGTAATTTCTGCAACCTCTCACTGCCATCCAAACCAGTGCCTACTTTCATAGTGTTCAGTGGTCTTCTTAAATCACAGGTCTGACCTTGTCACCCCCCTACTCCCTGCCCCTGCTGGTCTTTTTATACCTTGTACCTTTGCCTCCCACATTTACTTTTTTTTTTTTTTTTTGGAAGGGGGAAGGCAAGACAATTGGGGTTAATTGATGAGCATTTACTTGTTTGATTCTCCTAACAGCCCTGAGGAAGGTGCTGTTGTCCTCCTTCTGCAGAAGAGGAGACTGAGGCTGGGAGAGGGAAGGGCCACACAGCCAGGAGCTCTGAGGCTAGTGCCTTGTGTGCTCTGTCCTTGGGCCCCCTCCCTCTCCTGAGGATGTTACCAGTGCCGAGGGCAGTGGGGCAGGACTGGGCCACTGGGGAGCCGTGCTCTGCTTTCCAATCCCAGCCTGGGTGCCTTTTGTCATGCTGGAAGAGATTCAGTGTGGCACCTGAGGACCTACTATGGAAAGGCTTCAGTCACCCTATTAAGGATTTTATTTGGGTAAGTTTGTCCTTAATGTTGCCTGTTGTCACATGCGATGTTGTAGGCGTTTCATCTGTGGTAATCACTTGCCTGCTCTGCTAGGCACCACTGGAAAAATGTTTAGTTTCTACAGAATCCAGCTCCTGTGAGGTCTTTGCTCCTCTCTGCTTATTATTAGTGAGTTGTGGGCGTGTATCAAGGGAAATGGCAGACCACATGCAGCGTCCTTCGAAAGCTGCCATCCCTCTGCCACCCCAGGGACATCACGTGGAAACTCCGTTTTTATCTGAGGCAGTTTAACACAATGCCCTTTGCTGATGGAACTATCCTTCTTCATTATGAACTCTTAGCATAATTTGTGTGTGTGTGTGTGTGTGTGTGTGTGTGTGTGTGTGTGTGTGTGTGTGTGTGTGTGTGTGTGCGTGCCCAGCGAGGGTTTTGGGGCCTTCAGCTGTGGTTCTGAGCAGCACATGAGCTCTTGGTTTATAATCACACGTTCTGCCTCCATGACAATGACCCTGCCAGCCAGGGTCTGAGCAGAGCGCTGAGGCCGAGGCCTTCCGGATGCCCCGTTTTAGGCCCTGGCCTCTGTCCCTTCTCATGCTGCTTTTCTTTGATGGCTTGGATATTGTTTTTGTCACATTGTTGTCATTAGGCACAATCAGTGACTCCAGATACATACACCCTGCATCTCTTCTTAACCTTCAGAGGACTTATAATTGTGATTGTTTGAATGACTGAAGGTTTCTGTGGTCTGACTGCTAAAAGGAGTGCGTGTATGTGTGTTGTATGTGTATACTTGTGCTGTGTGTTGTATGTGCATGGTGTGTGTGTGTGTGTGTGTGTGTGTGTGTGTGTGTTGGGGGAGGCACAGTAAAGGCCTCCAGTTTCCCCAGTGCCATCCTTCATGCCTTGTGCCTTCCTTTCATTTAATCCATCCTGAAGCAAGTTGTCAGGCCCAACATGGCTGAGTGGGTCAGGGCTGGCTTTGGCTTCCAACTGATGTAGATTCAGGTTCCGTGTCCAGCCCAGAGTGTTGTGGTCACTAAGCCTCTCAGTTGCCCTGGCAGCAATCTAAAAGTACATGTTTCGGGGGAGCCTCTGTATGGGCTGAAAGTGCCCCCCACCCTGATGAGATCCTAACACCAGCCCTCAGCCCTTAGTGCTCCTTTCTCTGCCCAGTGTGCCGTCTGCCAGCTCTCCTGGTCCTCGAAGCTTCTCTGCATTAGGGTTTGCTTGGCCTTCCAGGTCACTTTTGGCTGATCTGTTACTCTGAATCTAGGTGCCCTTGGCAATGCTGACTTTAGATTCTCTACCCAGTTGAACTATTGGGACTCCTCCATTCGTTGTGAAGATAGCTCCTCTCTGGCAGCCTGCGGGTTCAGGGGCCCATGTCATTGGAGCTTATTGATTTAGTTTTGCTGTAGTCCCTCCAGGATGGCCTTTGAGGCTGCGAAGGCAACTGCTTATTGGCTGGAGGCTTTGCTTGGGAAGAAGGCCAGAGCAGACTGGGTTCAGTACCTGTCCCCAAAGGCAGTGGTAGAGGGTATGCTGAGTGTGCTCTCTGCTCAGCCAGGAGCCTTGTGGGAGAGGGCAGATTGGAGGAGCAGCATCTCTCTTCCTTCCAGCCCATCTGGCTTTTTTGGGCACCTTTGGAATGATTTCCTGACACTGATTCAGCTCCATTCCTGAAAAAAGACTTGTCCCCACACCTCTGCTGAATGCATTATTCAGATGAAGCAGATCCCAGGATACAAAACAAAGGGAAAGGTCCCGTGTATAGAGTACCTTGGCATTGGCAGGAGTTTATTTTGTCTGGGCAGAATGGTCCATGCCAGTCAATTCATCCAGATGCTTTTTTAATCCATTACTTTGCGCCAGCCTCTGAGCTGAGCACCGGGCTACACAGGCAGGTAAAGGATAGTCCCTGCCCCTCAGGGAGCTCACAGTCTACTGGAGAAGACAGTGTGCAGACAGCTACAAATACACACTGTGTTCGGTGTATTTGGAGGGCTGTTGATTGTCCTTTGTCTTAGAAGAGGACCAATGACGTCACAGGGTGATGTCTGGACTTGGGGAGTGAATTGGATTTAAGTGAGGCAGGCTTGCCCAAAAGCATCAGTCTCATTTTCTTTCCCAGAGTCACTGAAGTCCAGTTGCAGGACAAAAGTCAAGAATGCTGGCGGTGGCCTGAGATTAGGTGGATGACATTGGTGACTTTGATGTCTGACCTGGTTCTGAGCCCTGCACAGCCCCTGCTTCAGTGCCTTCATGGTTGTTGGAACCAGTTGTTCTCATCCACCCATTCTGCCGGAGGAAGTCTCCACATGCCTGCAGTGGCCATCCCTCTAACTGACTGATTTAGGGCCTGTCATTTATTCTCAGCCTGGTCTGCCCATCTACCTAGATGGTTTTCCTGGGGTGGCTGCTGCACATGCTATGCTGCAGCTTCTTGGAGCGGGACAGGTGGGCACCAAAGGTGGGTGAGCAACCCTGCAGAGGGCGTGACAGCTCTCACACCAGAGGTGCCATATGTAGTGTTGTCACCTAGCAGACAGCAGATCCACAATCTCTTTGTTATATTACCTATGTGAGAAGTCCCTCCAAGGGTGCAGATTCCAGCTTCTGTGTGCTGTTCAGGTCATGTGTCACTGATTGCTGGTGGTATCACTGATGTCCTTTGGGCCAGGAGTTCTCACCTTTGTTTTACGAGTCAGGGACTCCTTGTGCAGTCAGTGTGGTAAAACCTCTGGTCTCCTCAGAAATTTAAAGGATTACAAAGGAAACCAGCTACAGTGAAAGATAGTTGCAGAAAATAATATAGCCCCCAGGCTCAGGAACCTCACTCCCATAATGCAAATCCTTGAAAATTCAAGGCCATACACTTGGTGGTCATTGGACAAAGATCTCTCATGTAGAGTACCAGCTGCTAAGTTAATGTTTATGCAGGGTCTAAAAACTGATTCTTTGTGTTCTCTGACTGGTTTTCTCTCTTTCTACCACTGTTTCTATAGAAACGGAAGTAGGCTTCATAGGCCTGCAGCCATTTTGTATTTTTCTTTGTTTCACAGTCTTTCATGGACTAAGATTTCATCACCACATGCTCTGCTGATGGGGATGACCCCTTCTGGATTTAGCCCAGGCTCTCCTTAGCACCAGAGGCTGCTGTAGGATCCTGCTAGAAGGCTTTGAGGTTCGATACAGTCTCCCATCATGCAATCTGCTTGTACTTTTGGTGTAGGTCTTCAGAAAGTGTCCAGGGTGTCTCCAAGAGGTCTCTGGGCAGCATTTGGCTTCTCCCTTCTGGTGGTTTGCAGCTTCTGAAGCTTCATTCTCAGGCTCTTCTCTGATGGCCCACAGTGGCTCTTGGTGGAGCCATTTCACTGATTTTGTTTTAGAAATCCTTCATATAGACTTAGGTTGAGTAATCAGATCATTCCTTTGGCTTTTCTTCTTCAGACTAAACAATCCTACTTCCTTCAACATTTTCTCAGATGACCACCTTTCTAACCTTTTAATTGTCTCCATAGTCTCTCTAGTTTCTCCACATTCTTTCTGGAAGTGTCATGACCTGAAATGGATGCATGTTCTAATGGTGGTTTGATGGGACCCACATACTCTCTCTCATATGTTTGTTCTTGGAATTGCATTTTAGAAAGGCCACTGATAAAATAAGAGTCCTCAGGAAGAAAGCAGCCAGGCTGGGGAAAGAACAGAGTTCATGGCATTTGAGAATTGGTTCTGGGAACTGGTGAAGAGAACTCTGGGGGAGCTTGGTCATTGTCATGTGGGAGAGGGCACCAGAGAACAGTGGTGGGCAATGTGTGGAAGTTAGGAAGAAGTGTTTCAGCTTGATGTCAGTAGGACTTTCCTGATGGTGAGGGCTGGCCCGAATTGGAATGAGCTGTTCCCAGATGTTCTCCTTCCTGGAGGATTCCCACGGATGCTGTGTCAGCATTGGGGTGGGGATTGGATTAGATGGCCATGGTGGTCCTAATGCTTCTGCAGTCCTGGCACGTGTGTGTGTGTGTGTGTGTGTGTGTGTGTGTGTGTGTGGTATGCGTGTGCGTGTGTGCATGTGTGTGTGTGCACATACACCCATAAGGCACTCTGCTAACTCGGCTCATTTTTCTGTTGCTGTCTTTCTGTCCTTTCAGAGTTAACAAGCAAACCCATAAATGCATTGAGCTCAGTCCTCTGTCTCTTACTTCTCCTCCATCTCTCCCGGCCACCACAGTTTAGATTGTCTCTGGTAAGAATGCTGTAGGGAGGTTCCCAGCTTTCTTCCTGCTCTACAGGGGATGCAGACAGGGTGGCAGGGCATTCTGGAACAGGTGCTGTGTTAAGAATGAAGGACCTTAGATTGTGGTTTTTGGGGATGGTCCCTGGTTCTTGCTTGAATTGCCTGTTCCTGTTGCAATCAGTCAGTCATTCAGTCAGTCAGTCAGCAAACTAGCCAGCTGGTGCAGTGTATGGAGTGCAGGAGGATTCGAATTCGAATCCTTCATCATGTGCTTCCATACTGGGTTGCTCTGGGCAAGTCCTCTCACCTTTCTGTGCCTCAGTTTCCTCATTTATAAGATAGTGGTGATAGGAGCAGCTCCTTCATAGGGTTGTCGTGAGGGTCAGTGCTTTAATACATGTAACCTTAAAGCATGTTATAAATGCTAGCTATTATTATCAGTAATGATAAATGTTATTAGTGTCACGTGTAAGTCCTGGAGATACCAAGGAAAAGCACAGCCTGCCCCGTCCTCAGGGTGCTTACATCCCATGGAGGAGTCACCACATACACACAGAGGTGCTGTCTGCCAGGTGACACAATTCACCAGGCACCTGGGCCAGGTGTGGGGAAGACCTGAGCTCGAGGGAAGGAAGGGCATTCTGGTCTGAAGTGTTCTCATAGTCTGCCCTCAGTCGTTTCTGCCTTTTCAGATGAAATGAGGACAAAGTTCAGTTTTCCTCAGCAGAAAGCTTTGGTTTGAGACGTTGGGCTCCGTGTAGCAGAGTATACACCAGACTGAAAGGTGACTGGGGTTGAGTGTCTCCTCAGATCCTCTTAAATGGAGAATGCTGAGTGTAGGAGGGGGACACATTTCTGAGTATTTACCCAGTATCCCATTCAGCTGGAGTCAGTGGCCAGAGCACACCGTGGGACCCCACTAATCTTTTGAAAGAATGATTATGCAATCTGAATGTCAATAATTTATATATGTATCTATACAAATATCTAGGTCTATAGATAACTTCCTACCAGAAACTGGGCAAGAATATACTTGCAGTTTTTCAGGTCCAGGTGAACACTGTGCCACTCTTTGGCTCCCATGCAGCCTTTTTTGTGGAGGAGGGGAATATTTGTCTTTCTTAAGTAGTACTTTGTGTTCTTTACAAGTGATTGATTGTGTTTGGGTGGGAAAAAAAATACCCTTTAGTAACTAACAAACCTCCATATTTTTGTTGTTTGTGTTGTTTCATGGCTGTCTCTTTGTGAACCTATTTGGGGTTTTCTTTACAGAGATTTTTTTTTTTTTTGCTTTTTGGAGGGCAATTGGGGTTAAGTAACTTGCCCAAGGCCACACGGCTAGGTTTTTGTTTGTGTGTGCGTTAAGTGTCTGAGGCCGGATCTGAACTCAGGTCCTTCTGACTCCAGGGCTAACGCTCTACTCACTGCACCACCTAGCCACCCCTTCTTTACAGAGATATTGAAGTGGTTCGCCTTTTCTTCTCCAGCTCATTGTATAGATGAGAAAACTGAGGCAAACAGGGTTAAATGACTTGCCCAGGGTCACACAAGGTAGTAAGTGTCTTCCTAACTCCAGGCCCAGGATTCTGTGATCCGTTATCCATTGTGCCAGCTAGCTGCCCTGTGATCTACATATTAATAGATCATGTTTACATAGTGCCTTCTGTCCACCCAGCTCTTTCTTATTTCCCATCTCTGATTTGGTTATTAGTCTCATAATGACCCTGTTGGGTAATTAGTGCGAGTATCATCACCCTCATTTTACAGCTGAAAAAACTGAAGCCCAGCCGGCCAGAATTCAGGCCTGCGCAGTGTTTGGGCACAGACCCGCTGCCTGTTTGACTGCCCTCTTGTCTCTGCTGTCCAGCCGTCATGGCTCCTTCCTGATCCCTCCTTGGGGCATCTTCACCATCTCCCAGCCTTCCTTTCTGTTCTATCAGAATGTGATTTCTTTGTTTCATTTTGTTGTTTCTGTCCCCACCACCCAGCACAAGGTCTTGTGTCTCAATAGACCCTTCTATAAATGTTTGTTATTTGTTTTTGACAGTTTACTCTATCTGCAGCTGACTGTTGTCCGGCAACTTTTCCCTTTCTCACTTCTGCGTGGCGGTGGAATTTTTGAGCTGGGAGCAGCTATAAGACCAGCTATTCTGAATCCCAGCTTTTAGTGGCAAAGTTGGAAGGAGAGGCCAGGTGGTCCTGCCTGCTCACTGACTTTACACCATTTTGTAAAAGGCCTGGTAAATACAATATGCAGAATCCATTTACCACCTGGTGGCAGCACATGGCAGTGGTATACTGCCATGTGCTGCCATATTGGGAGTTTCTACTTGATGGTGAGAGGTGAGAAGCTTGGATATTGTGGACCAGATAATCATTTAGAGAGTGCTAGGAGTAATAGGTGGACAGGCCAAATACCGTGTGCTCTTCCTGGAATATGAAAAGACTCGGATAATAAATAGTTAATAATATCAGCTCCCATTTCTGTAGAACTTTAAAGGTTTGCAAAGTTCTCTGCATGTCAACCCTGACAGGTCAGTGCTGTTACTGTCCCGAGTTTATGGATGAGGAAAGTACAGTGGAGAGGGATTAAGTGCCTGGTCCAAGATCTCACACCGAGGCATTATCTGAGGCAGGACTGGAAATCTGGGCTCCCTCCGCACAAATGCAGTGGTCTGCCCCTGGAGCACTTGCATTAGCCTGGGCTCTGTGAGACTTATTCTTGTTTGCTATAATCACTCTCCTTTGATCTACTATCTTATTTTATGTATTTAAACACATTTTTCCAAAAAGGGGACCGTAGGCTTCAGCACGCTAATAGTGGGTCAGAAGGCAAGGATTCCTGACTTGGAGAAAGCTCTCAAGGAGTACATTGGGCATCTTCTCTAGGGAGGTGACAGGAGGAGGTGAATGAGAGTTCGAAATCTGCTGAGTAGGTTGGGGGAGTACATACAGAGCCATTACTGAAGCAGTCTAAGCCATAGGCGAGGTGATTTGAGAATGCAGTCAGAGTCTCTCATCTGGGCCTCTGTACACCATGATATTTGTCTGGCCCTGACCCCCTTCTTTGGCTTGCTGGTGCGTAAGTGGCACAGGCTATATTGAAAAGGGGTTGGAGGATGAGGGGGTGATGGAGATCCTCCGGCTGGGTGCACTTGGGTTAGAGAGTAAGTGTTTCTTTTGCCAATAAGAGAATCGACTCAGTTGGTAACGGCACTCACCCTGCAGGCTTCTGGTGAGGATCAGATCCCATATGAGTGTGGAGCGCTTAGCACAGCGCACGGTGAGCAGATAACAGAGCTGATTCTAGAGAAGCCTCACTCTCCACTTTTATTTCACTTGTAATCAGCCTCACAGAGCTTCCTTCTGCACTGTTTTGCCAGCCTTGGGTTTTCTGTATTCAGTTCTATTCCAGGCTCCGCCAAAGCCGGGTCCAGTGTTATCTCTTCTGTTCTTGAGGTGCTTAGTGAAGTACTGAGTGTGCTGCGAGCTGACAGATGGGCTGGTTGTACTTTACAGCTGTCCCAGCTAGAGTCTGAGTGGATCTCCATATGTGGACAGACCTCTGTTTGTGAGGCTTGGCCAACTTCTGGGCTAACTTGCTTGGGTCAGAGGTCATCAGGAGTAGTCTGCCATTAAGGAAGGCCTCTTGGAACCCATCTCTGGAAGATGCCTTTAGCTCCTGCTGTGCCATGGCGGTGGGGCCCTGGAGCACCAGTGGTGACATGCCAAGGTTGAGTCTGGGCCTTTCATGAATCTGTGGTTGGGTATTTGACCCTGCCAGTTGTCTCTCTGCTTGTTTTTAATACAATCCTTGGTGTCAGCATTTAAAAATTGTCTCGTGGTGGAGCATATGTGGCCTGGGCATTGCTAATTGTCATAAAATTTCCTTTTCGGGGAGGGTTGAATTGGGGCTGGGTGGGTAAACAAAATGTTTTGTTTACAATGCATTGTAAAGATGATTCATTACAGTTTAATATTAACCAGCTCTGGGGGCCAGAAATTTATCTTGCTTGGTTTTAACGAGTGTTTCTTTCCCACACATGGTGTGAATCAACTGTCCTTCCAACTTGAAAGAGTTTGAGCGCAGAGAGCTCGCTGACGCAGCTTCTTTGTTCTGGGGAATTGTTTCCATTGTGCCTTCAAAAAGGAGGGACGTTAAAAGCTTTGGCTCATGGTGAGTTCTCTCCATGTTGGCCTCAGTTGGGGGGCTGGCTGTTGGCTGGAGCTAGACTGGCTGGGGGGGACTTCTTCCATTTCCTGGACTTTTTCAAGACTGAGCATTAATTTCTTCAAGCTCTCCCACTTGGTTTTATGTGATTAAAGCCCTCCATGGAAAATGGAAGGCAAAAAAGTCCCCCAGTGGTTTCATATGGAGGCTCATCCTGTCGCACATACTCCTGTCCCAGAATGGGGAGCTGCCTTGATCTCCCCTCCTCCCCAGAGCAGTTGTACTTTTCTATTAGGTGTGTGGCCAGTGAAGGTCTTTGAGAGCCAACTAGATGGAAGAGAATATGGAAGTGATAGAGGACTCATGGCTAGGAAGGAAAGAAGACTTAAGTCTTTGCTGGAGTTGTGATGTAGCCCCATTATTGTGACAGGCAGCGTAGGGGATTGTGATGTTACCTCTGCTCATATTGGAACTTCAGCTCAGGGAGTGGTCTTTCTTGCTCTTGGCCTCATCTCATATCGATCCTGCTTGCAGAACTCTGATTGGGGAAGAGCAGTGCTCCTTAACCTAGAAGTGCTATTGGGGGCTTCATTCTGAGGGCTTGGTGCCTGCTGGCTGGAGGCTCCTCTTGCTTTCTGTCATGTAGGAGGGCTAGAAAAATAGTGGATTGATTCTAGGTCTCTCATTACTTTCTATAGGTTCCTGGAAGTGGATGTGTCCTTAATGACTAATTCAAGGGGGAAAGGTCATTGAAGTAGGCTTGTGAGTACCTCCTTTGACTGCTGGTGCCTTTGCTCCCAGCCCCCATATTACTGGACGCTTCAGCCTTCCAGCATCCTTTGGGTGAGGCCCTTGGGTCCGTGTGATGGCATGCTACAAAGTGCTCTTTCTTACAGGGCTGTCACAGAGGTCATTTCATGCTGTAATTGGGGACTGTGAGACATAGAAAGATGATGGGGCTTGAGGGTCATATAGCAGTAATGACAAAACTGAGGACAAAAATCACGGCTTTTTACTCCCAGCCTTCCAAGTTAGCTTTTATCCTCAATATTAAATAAAAGTCTCTTCAGCCTCATGGCATGGTATTAGGCATTACCCCTTAGAAATGTGGATCTGGCCATTGCTACCTTCTGATTCAGAAAAGACGAGCTAGGCTTGCATGGGCTTCTGCAGCAGTGTTCAGGGAGCTGGCTGTGAATGCAGAGGACTAGCAGCCATCACAGTGGAGCACTTTGTATTAGGCTTTTCTGCTCATGGGAGAGGGACTAAAGGCTTGGGAACCATGTGGGGGGTACGTTTTTGTTCGGTTTTTCATTTTATTCTGCTCACATTGTTGGGGCAGTTTGGGAGAGGACAAGTATTCTGGGTATTTATTTGGCAGTCTCCTAGAGGAGCTCCCAGACCTGGGAAATGATACTTAGGAGGTAGGAAGGCATGGGGGATGGTGCAGGGAATGGGGCAGAGGAAGGCTTTGAGTTTGTTTTTACTTTTTAAAACCATAATTCTACTTGTTGCTGATTCACTAAGATTCCCTGAATACATTTTGATTCTTATCCTATTCCTGGTCTTTACTTTGGGCATGACTTGGGGGTGGGGGAAGAAGAAGAAATTGGTATTGTTCCTCTTCTGCCTTTATTAAAAACCCACAAATCACCCACGTGCTGGAGTGTTCATTCTGAGAAGCAGCAGAGTGGGGCATGTGGAGGGCGCCCAGGCCTGGCCTAGCCCCTTTCAGGGTTTTTTCATGTTTACTGTCCCGTCTAGAGCTCTGGACTTCTCTTAGATTTAGACCCTGTGAGGCTGCTTAGGCCCAAACTTGGAGGCATTTGGGTTGCCTTCTTGATTTTCTTTGTATACGTGCCTTTTGCCCACCTGGGAATTAACTGAGTTTTAAACTTAGCCATGATGGTCAGAGGCACCCTCACTGTTTTCCATCCTTGTAGTCCATTGCCCACTGTTTAAATAAAAAAGTTAAAAATGACCTCAGGCTTCACATTACCTGAACAGATCTCCACCTGGAAGCCATTTTTTAAAAAGGACCTTTAGGGACTTCTGTCACTCTCCCCTAGGTCCTGGCAGCCTGGGCTAGGATCCCAAGGCAGGCTTGCTCTCAGTGCCGGCCAGGCCTGGTTGCAATTTAATAATCCAAAGAGCACTTTTTTCCCCTTGCTTCTAGAGAAAGATGGAATATTTATTGCTTATAACCAAATGATTCTCAGATCCCTCATTTCTATAGACTTTTTGTCATGTACCTTCCAACTTCTTCCCAGACTATCCCCTTCTTATATTTCAAGGTTTATTTCTATTGGTCAGTATGTTCTGGAGAGGGTGTACTTGAATTTGCTTCTGAATAAATGTTTGTTTTCCACTTCTGCTACTTATCTTTGGGGCAACCCAAACTTGATGTGTTTCATTCATTGGGAAGTCCCTTCCCCATGTTGATTGGTCATGCTCTACAACTTAAGAGTGTTGAAAATTGCTTGAAGATGACTGAGAAGTTAAATGAGTTGCCTCAGGATCATATAGACCGTGGAAGGCAGTTTTGCCTGGGACTTGCTGGGACTTGGATGCAGGTCTTCTGGACTCTGAGAATATGTGGGCAGATCCTCCCTGAAGGTTTGGTTGTAGGTTAGAGTCAGGGTAGGGTGCCTTCTGTTCTGGGCTTGGTGCTTCTTGGAGCTGGGCTTCCTTACTGGTGGAGGGTTGTACCCTGCTGGAGGCTCTTGTTCCTGGGGCCTGCCTCCTTCTCCTAGTAAGCAGTTGAATCTCATTGTTGGGAGGCCATTTTCTTGTAAAGAACATTTTCTTTCTGTCTTACACTCACCATTCTTAGGGTGTAAATGGTAACATTACTTTTGGCCATTTGATGTTCAGTGACTTAGATGTTGCTTATTTAGGTCGGTGACCAAGTATGATTAAAGTGGATGGGCTATTCAGAAAATATGCTGGGGAAGGAGAGGGAACCAAGCCTCCATTAAATGGTTATTATGTAGTAGGAACTTTTGCAAATATGATCTCATTTGATCCTCATGACAACTCTGTGAGATGAGGTGCTCTTTTTAGAGGTGAGGAAACTGGGGCAGAGGGTTAAATGACTTGTCCAGGGTCACACAGTCAAGTCTTCTTGCCTCCAGCTGCTGTGCTCTATAGCTACCCCTGTGCTATAAGCCAGTTAGGTTGTACATATGTATTTTTGTTAGATTTTTATCCAGAGGTTTTGAAGCTTCATTGATCAGCTTTGTTGAGTTCTTGTGGAGTGTGGCTGCATGAATTGATGAGGCCCACAGGCTGTAATGGGTTTGTGTTGGAGTCTGTGTTGTCTTGTGCTTTTATACTTTGGGCTAGCAGATTTGTCCTGTTTGCCTTGATATTAAAGCCCTTGATTTTAAATTTAAATTTGCCTTGATATTAAAAATCCCTTAAAATTAGGGATTTTTACTATTATGCATTTCTTTGTTCCTCTGAAAAGTACCTATAAAGCTGAAATAATGAAATATCTTTCTGCAAATAAAATGGAAATCTTTTATGCAGCTCCTTGCTAGGTAGGCTCTGGTAGAGGTGGGAGGTGTCAATGAGCAGTGAATGGCCTGAGCTGTGTTTCCATTGATCTACAGCTCTGCACATTGAATGTTAAGCTTTTCCTCCCAAAGCCAGCCCTTTCCTCATTGCATCATGGGAGTCTGTAAGCCATGAATGGAGCTGATGATGGCAGACTCACCACCAGTTTCCAACTTGGTTGGCACCCTGGGCTCATTTACTTTAATCCTTGAAGGGTTTAGCAGCACAGCTACAGCCCCCAAGCACCACGGCTGGTCTAGCTCTCAGCCACCAGACCTCGTGACTGCTGCGGAAAGCTGCAGGGGCAAAGACTTCTTGTGGCACTTAGATACACGTGTGGCATTATATCCACGATGAAACTGTTAACAAACCATTTCACCCCCTTGTCCCCAGGCCGTCTCAGTGTTGTGACATTATCATGGCAGCAGCTAAGGCAGGCAATAGCCTTAATTTGGAATTTCCTTGCTTTAATTGGTTTATTTCCTAATTGTTTGTTGATGGTTTGCTTGATGTTTTGTGACCTATTGCTGTTCTCTGCCTTCCTCTTCCTGTAGCCGCTAGCTGGAGCCAGGGGCCTGCGGGAGACTTCCCAGCACTGTGATTATGCGCCCTGCCCCCTCCCTCAAGACCAGCCATTGCTAGTGCGGGGTGGGGGGTGGGGGGGTGCCCTTGCCTCCTTCGAGGGGATCTCAGGCATTCTTTTGGTTGCATGGTTTATCTGGCGAAACTGATTGGATCCCTTGGTATGTCTATGACTTCAGGGGCCACAAGAATGGAAAAAAAACTCCCCATGTTTTTGATCTTTCCCGTGGCATTGAATCTGACCATGGTGGTTCAGCTTGTCCTTAGCTATTCACATGTGGCACAGGCTCCCCACACTTGTTTGGTGGGGCCTTCTTGCCTGGGAGCCTAATTGCAAGTTGGGTTATCAGTGGCCACCCCTGAGGCCATTCTCTGGAGGGACTTGGAGCTGAGGGTGGCAGAAAGAAGCAAGCAGGTAAAAGAGGCCTAGCACTCTATTTGACCTTCGGCAGGGCCTGTTTCAACATCATGCAGAGCTGTTTTCCATTTTATTTTTAACTTTGGAATAAACAAAAATGCTAATGATGCTTTTATGGAGCTTAATGAGAATAAAATGTTTTAAGATTGCAACCTCGACAGAAGTTTAAAAATATATGCATAAAAAAGAAAAGGCCAGAAAACCCCTGGAATTTGTTCTACAGATTAATCAAAAACAAAAATAAAAACTTCCCTTCCCTTCTTCTCTGGAAGTTTTCTTGGTTCTGAACTTGTCTACATAGATCTTCTTAAAGCTTCCAAATTACCGTCACATGAATGGAGAATTAAGCTGTGATGCAAAACATAGCATTCAGGTAAAGGGTCTCTTGGAATTCACTGAGCTCAAAATGCCAAGAACTAACTGTACTTTGCTGTGATCCTGAGGAAGCCCGTGCAGAGAACTGTCCAAATCTTGAAGATTTTTACCCCTTCCCAAGAAAATGTCAGGGACCTGTTGGTTTACCTTTGGGTCCTCAGGCTTATTATGGCCTCCCCAAATCTGTTTTCCCACAGGGCTGATGGAGGGATATATTTTTCACCTGCTGTTTAGACATTTCAGGGTGTTTGGTGAATTTGATAAATAATGGAGTCTAAGCACTTTTGAGAGAGGTGCTTGCTAGAAGTCCAGCCTTCAGAGTCTTTCTGGCAGTCTGTATTCCTTGGCTAGTGATTGGAGGTTTTCTCTGATTTGCCACACTGCCCCTGGGTATAATTCATGGGAACCAGCAGTTGTGTTGGGAACTGCAGCCCATGCAATGTGAGTGGCCCCTTTTTCTTCTCTTTTTTTTTAGCCGTGAAGTTTGTTTAAAGATTTTTTCTTCGATCAATCTGCCTTTAAATATGCTTTTGCCTCCTGATGAACATTTAGTTTGTTTGGCTATTTTAAAATACATTAAATTGTTGGGGGTTTGAGCAAATATTATAAATTGTGTAGTCACTTAGTAGAGAGGAGAACTCCGGGTGTCATTTCTTAGGCGGAAAATCTCTTCATCAATCATAGTTCAAACAGCTTAGTCCTGGAAGGGATTTAATGATATGTATATGAAAACACGAGTTTTGGGGCAAGGGAATAATGTGACCACTGCTCCAGTTACATGCGACATCTTTTTAGCCAGACGTCTGCCTATCTCTGACCTGCCAAACAGGTAAATCTTCTGAAGGTCTTTGGCCAGCTCCATAATGGCAGCCAAAATTTGACTAAGCTTCCAAGGGGCCAACACAATTCCTTGTTAAGGCCTGGCTCACGCCCAGATGTTTGAGAAGGAGAGTTAAACCGGTTGTGTGCATGAGTGCATGGGGGGTTTCATGAATGGGCTTACTCACCTGTGGCACACCTGGGCTTTTCAAACACATTTTGACCCTTTTCCCCACTACTCTTCTGCCTAGTTAGAAATTGGAGTCTGGGGCTTGATTTTAAAGGAATAATTCTTTTTCTCTGTAATAATATATCTAAACGGCCTCTTCCATCATTCAGCGTGTGTCCCATTTCAGTAGTGTTTGAGAGGCTGGGTGGTGGCTCTTGAGGATTTCTCTGCAGTGGGGAAGGAGGAGGAGGAAGGAGAGAAGGAAGAGGAGCTGCTTCTGAATTCCTCCAAAGAATGTAATCAATGAGTGATCACTAGATGGCAGCCTCTCTCTATTTTAAATGTAATTTGCTTTGGGGGTGGGGGGTGTTGATGGCAGTGATTCAGGAAGCAATACCTGGTTACTGTTCAGTGTTAAAAAACAGTCCCAGGATAGCCACCCCGATCATCCTTGCAGAGTATAGACCTGGTGCTTGCCCTCTGGCATCCTTTACCCGGCCTGGGTGCTTGGTGACATTGAGCAAGGCTGTAGGTTTTGATGGAAAGAACATTCTGAGCTTTGATTTGAATGTTGTAAAGCAGATGTCAGCTGTAGGGAGTTGTATATTGCCCCCTTATCTTTGAGGAGAAAATCACAAAGCTGCAGAATCTGAAATTGGCCCCCCAATGTGAGGAACTCCTCCAATGACAAGATTTGCTCCCCTCCCGTGTCTCAGTGGCTCATCTGCCAGAGCTGCTCTGGCAGAAGACGTTTTTTACCTGAAAGCCAAGCATCCTGGGCATCTGCCATCTCAGCCAGCAGCCTCCCCAGGTGACAGCCTCTAAACCTTTCTGCCTCCAGAGAGGACTGGCTTGTGCATGCATGTGGTTGGTCTGTTGGCCTCGAAGCCACGGTGGAGCTTTGGAAAAGGACCTTAGTGGGGGTTCAGTAGGAAATATAACAACTCTGAAATGTTACTGTGAGTGATAGAAACATAACCTTTAAATTCAGAGTTTTATTAGGACTTTTTGTCCCTTTGTTCATACTTGTCTTTTGTGACTTGAGATATTAACTTAGCTTGTTAACACATCATAAAGATCCTTATTCCTTTCATGCTGAAAAATATTACAGTATTGAAGTGAATTTTTGGAATCAGAAGAGGCCTAGGGTGGTAGAGTCAGGCAGGAGATGGGAAGATGTTAAGGGCCTGTTTTGAAATGTGTTTGTGTATTTATTTGGAGCATTCTCCTTTGCTCCTAAAAATATATACCCTTTTTGTACCATTGATGAAAATGGAAAATGGAAGTGAGGTATAGAATCTTTGATTCGGGAAGAATCCTTAGAGATAATCTGGTCTGATCCCTCATTTTATAAATAAAAACACCTGAGCCCCACACAGGGAAAATGACTTGTCCATTGTTTCAGTCACTGCCAGACTAAACACAGTTCTCCTATAATTGGGTAATTACTTCCCCGCCCCCCCCCCCAGCTTTTTTTGATTTTTTCTTTTGGCAGTTAGAGTAACGGAGAGAATATCCCAAATGTGTTATGTCCTTCACTTGCCTGCCAAACTTATCTTCCTAAAGCATCATTTTGACCAATGTGCTTCCCTTGCTGGAATCTTCTGGAGCTTGGATTGCAGCTAGGATAACACACACGCCCCCACTTGACCTTTAAAGCCCTCTGCATTGTAGTTCCAACCTGCCTCTCCATACTTCTTGTCCAGCTAAACCCACTTACTTGTTCCTGGAATTCAGTAGTCCGCCTCTGGCCCATGTCCCTTGGCCTAGGCTGACCCTCCTCGGCCATGGACCCAGATTCCCCTCTTAGTGCTGTCTCTGTGGAGACCTTACCTTCCTTCAAGGCTCCTAACTATGGGAAAGCTCTTCTGACCAAGACCCTTGGTGGTCCCTTTTCTCTTCCTCCTCTGGCTGGCATGGTGCTCCTCACTGGTCTGAGACCATGCATTCATCACTTGCATGGCAGTTCTTTGAGGACAGGAACTGATTTGTGCATTTCTTTGTATTTCTAGCTACTTCCTCATAAGCTTATTAATAAGTGTTTGAACCAGAAGAATAGAGGATTATTATTCTTGTAAGTCTCAAGTTTCTTTTCTCTGAGGAAATTTCCTCTTCTGTGATTGCACAGATTAATAGCACCCTGTGGTGGAGAAAATCAGAAACTTTTTAGGTGGAAAGAGGTAAAAATGGACCTCAAAATTGGGAGTTTCTAGTCGATGAGGAGTTTATTGGTGTTGGATTAACATTAAAAAACAAAAACAAAACAAAACTCACAGGTGCTGTTCATGTTGTTCAAAGACACCCTAGCAACATTGGCCGCCCCAAGCTGCAGGTAGAGAGAAATGGGGAGAAGTTGTGGCTGAGCCAAGCTGCTGTCTGGAGTCTACCCACATGGAGATGGCAACGGTGCCCAGCAATGGCTCCCCGACCAGCGGCAGTCCTTCACTTGGGTCTTTGGTTGAAAGTGTTCATTAACTGACTGATGGCAGATTGGAATGGTTCCTTCCTTCTTGGGGGTTTAGGAAGGTTTCAAATGGAAGGAGATCTGTAATTCACTGCCTTCCCTGGAATAACTTAAAAAGGCTTTATCATATTTTCTGAAAGCTGAGCTTGTATATGCCGAGGGGAACAACAGGAGAAGGGGAAGGGAAAAGGGAAGGGGAAGGGGAAGGGGAAGAAGCAACATTTATGTTGCATTTACTGGGTGCTAGACTCTGTGTTTTTACTGGTTCAGTTGATCTTCACAACAAGCCTTCGAACTAAGCACTGTTAGTATCCCCATTTTATAGTTGAGAGATTGGAGGCAAAAAGAGTCTAAGTGACCTTCCCAGGGTCATAAGGTTAGTAAGGGTCTAGGCTGGATTTGAACTCAAGTCTCTGAGAGTCCAGGCTCAGAGCTTTAATCACTGCTCCCCTAGTGGCTGTATTTTACAAATGAGGAAATGAGGCTTTGAGAAGTGGTGGCTTTTCCAGGGGCACCGGTGAGAGCTCATGCTGCCTTCTTGGCTACTCTGCCTTCATATGATACTTGCTGTTGGTGCTGATTCTGGAAGTGAAACAATTTCCACAGATTGTGTTCACTAGAATATTTTCTGATCTCCTTGGCCAGTGCACCTGGAATTGTAGTCATAAAAGGTAGCCTGGGCCTGTTATGAAAACCTGGCTTCAAAACCTGTCTCAGATACTTACTGGCTGTTGTTGTTGTTTGTCCTTTGATTTCAAAGAAGACCCAGTGACATCATGGGATGATGTCTTGACTTGTGAGTGAATCGGATCTACTTTGTGGTCCTGAGAAAGTCACTTCACATCTGTGCCTTAATTTTCTCATTTGTAAATTGAGGGCATTACGCTTACTAGCCTTTAAAGCAATGAGCCTATGATACATGGAATGAGCTGCTTCAGAAAGAAATGGTTGGCCTTCTCTGGGGTTCAGAAGGGAAGCCTGGATGAATACATAGGGAATGTGGTTGAGGCCAGAGTGGTTTAGGAACAAATACAGCTAGATGAACTCAAAGGCCCCAAGTAACTAAATGGTTGTGTGAAGGCCAGGGTCAGCAAACTTCTTCTATGAAGGGCCAAGACAGTAAATATTTAAGGCTCTGTAGGCCAGCATGCAAAATCAAGGGTATTAGGTCCCTAGAAAACAAGAGGAAAAACAAATTTCTGCAAATTGTTTTATTGACAAAAATAAAGCAACAACAGTACTAATGATGATGAAATACGTTTTTGGGTCCTCGTATTCTGCTAATGAGAAGAATGGGAGCTTTTTTTTTTTTTAGAATAACATTTCTTTTAATTGGGGTTTGCAATATTTGCTCTCATTAAAATCAATCACAAATGTTCATTTGTTAATGTTGATAATCTCTGTAATGAGATTTCTCTTCACACAGATTGGGGCTGCCAAATACTGATAGGGATCTGTGAGCACATGATTTTAATCAAGCATATTTGTTGCTTGGAAGGCAGTTCTAGACTTCTATTAGATTCTTCTCTTGATAATTGCCTTTTAGCATGTCATTACATTACAGATTCATCTCTTCAATTGACAGTTACATCAGTTTCAAAGTTAAATGAATTTTGAAATGTGGAAAGTTCTTTTACTTTTTCATTCAGGTCCCTGAAGTGCTGCTGGAACTTGAGTTTGAACTCAGAAAATATATCTGCTGCAAATTTGTGTGGAAATGGAGATGTCACTTCTTTTAACTTTTTACAGAGCAGGAAGTATCTAAGGCAGCTTGTGATTCATACTATATGAGTTGTCTTTGAATCGGTCAGATTCATTAAGAAACATTATCAAATCTGCAGCAAAAGCTAAATTTCAGGGCCATTGACTATTTGATAATAGAGTTGGGGCAGCTTTTCTCATTCAAAAAAATTTCAGTCTTGGCCCTGAGTTCAAAAAATTGTAATAAAACATTTTCCCCTCTCTTCTTCTTTAGACATAATGGGTATGCACTGGGAGCAAAAGGAAAAAGAACGTTGTGGTATGAAGACAGGCTTGAAACTTGCTCCCGCTAAAGTGACGTCTCTGTCACAACCGATCAACTCTGGTTGTTGGAGAAAGCAGTTAGGGACAGCATTTGAATGACTGAATGTGTCTGTAAAAATGTTTTTAAAAATATAAAATACTTCTTACTTCTTGGTTTGTATAATCCCACAGAGAAACTACAGGGAAGGGAAACTGAGGCAGCCAGCTCACAGTTTCTGCTTGCTTTGTAGTGCCAGAGCCAATACAAGAATTTTGTTCTTCGGCCTCTGAGTCCAGTGTCCTTTCTACTACACAACAAATGACCTTTAGGCAGTTGATGTTCAGGAAACATGTTGGCACATTTGGTCAAGAAATACGAATATTCTGGATTTCTTAGGGGTAGAAGAGAAAGTGTAAGAGGTTGCCAAAGGCTCAGATAATTGCTGTCTTGGACCCAGAAGAGAAATTGAGTTAATTTAATTCTTGATAATAATTCTAACTTTTGCAGTTTGATTATGGACATAGTGGGCCTGATTTTCTTCCTCTAGATATTAGAAATAGTTTTTACTGATATATCTAATGTAGTTACTACAGAGTAGACTCATAAATCATGGAGTTGATAGGTTCCACTCTTCTCTCACCCAGTTCCAACAGAGTTCCCCATTGACCTTTTACTTTCTCTTTGGTGTTTATGGGTTGAGAAGGATGGAAACCGCCACAGCTGCCAGTGATTCACTCTTCTGAAGTCTGCTCCAGCTGGTCTGGGCCACAGTTTGGGCCACCTTGGGTCTTGGCCCACGAGGCTCATTAGGGATTGTGCTGGGCTCCCAGTGTGGTGTGATGGCCTCTTCCTGCTGGCCTGCCGGGCTGCCTTCAGTGAGAGATTTGTTTCTCTCTGTCACTTTGTGGGTTCTGTAGCCCTAAAGTTTGTGTAGAGCCATGTCTTTTTAATAGGCATTGGAGGTGGTTGCAATGGGAGCTCAAGCAAGTTCCTGCTTTTACTCTGCCATCTTGGTTTCCCCACCTGTCCCCCATATAATGCTTTAAGATTTGTAAAGAACTTTAAAAATCTTGTCTCATTTGATACTTACAATAGCTCTAGGATAAAGGAACTATTCTCACCCTCCTTTTACAGATGAGGAAACTGAGGCAGACTGGTTAAATGACTTACCCAGGGTCACAGGCTAGTAGGCGGTGGAGGCTGGATTTGAATTCAGATCTTCTTGTCCAGCACTCTATCCACTGTCTTACCTAGCCACCTCTAATTGCTTTTCAGTCTTTTCCAGGATAATCCTTTTTTCTTTTTGCCCTTCCTCAGAGGTTGTACTGCTTAGATGATGAATAAACATTTCTGAGGTTCTCCTCTAGACTCTCTGCAAGTTTTCTTGGTTCCTCTATCTCTTTGGAGTCAAGCAGTCAGTCAAGCAGCAGCCCTTTGTGAAGTGCTTTCTGTTTGCCAGGCACCAGTCAGTGTCTCACTTGTACTTTGTGAATTTACAAGAAGTAATTTTGTTTTTTAAGCTCGATGTTACTTCTAGTTTCATCTTGAGGTTTGGTTGCTCCCAGTTCTGTTAATTGGAAATATGTGATCCCTGTTTGTTTGGTGAATGATTTACCTCGATGTAAAAACCTTCTGTTTTAGATCTGTCTATGATGGTGAGGAGCATGGTCGGTTCATGGAGAAGCTGGAATCCCGTATCCGAAATCATGATCGGGAGATTGAGAAAATGTGCAACTTCCATTACCAGGGTTTTGTGGACTCCATCACTGAACTCCTGAAAGTGAGAGGAGAGGCCCACAGATTGAAGGTGAGGAGGCGGGGAGGAAGGGGCTTGGGACCCATGGCAGCCTCATAAGAAATGAGGTAGGGCAGAGACAGAGTCAGGGGAGGCAGGTCAAGTGTAATGGGAGGGCTGGGGAGCATTAGAACCAGCAGCTAAAAGTCACTGCTTTCAGCCACTTACTCCAGTGACTCTACCAGTCACCTGCCTTCTTGCTGTTTGAAATAAAAAAAACAACCAAACTTTAGGGAGCTGCCCAGTGTGGGGGCTCTGGCCTTTTTCTTCCCCCGAGATCCTTCAGAAATGGGGCTGTTGGTCCCTTTCCTGCTTTGTCAGAACTGTCCGGCGACCTTGGGGGGATGGAGTTCCTTGGGAGGGAGATAGGGTATAAACACAAGGTGGACAAATGGCTTTTCTGGACTCAGTGACTTGTTAGATCTGGTCATTTTTCAATTAAGAGCTACAAAAATGGAGACTTTATCGATATGAGACTGACACAGCTTGGGGGAAAAGAGAAAATCACAAGTATACTAGATTCGAATTCAGTGTTTGTTACTGTGAAAGAAGAAGCAGCCAGGCTGGTGAGAGGTCATGAGAAGTGAGCAACATTTTGCAGGTGCCATTTTCTGGTCATTTCTAGCAGCTGTGCTTGAGCATTGGTGATTAGCTCTTTAGGTACCCGACCTAATGAATCCAGACACATGCCCAATACCATTTGGGCTCCAGCTCAGTAGTTGTCTCTCAAAATGTTTTTGGTCAGTCAATAAACATTGATTAAGCACTTACTATGTGTCAAAGAAAGGGAGAAGATAGTCCCCACTTTCACAGAGCTCACTGTGTCATGGGGGAGACAACATGTTAGTAGCTGTGACCACACAAGCCACAGAGGGGAGGAAGTGGAGGTCATCAAAGAGTGTCCTGAAAGGCTTCTGGGAGAAATTGGGATTTTACCTGGGACTGGAAGGCAGCCAAGGAAGCCAGGAGGCAGCAGAGAGAGGAGGCAGGAGAGTGCGGCACACACCAGGAAGCCAGGGCCAGCACCTGGCATGTCTATTGGAGGAACAGTCAAGAGGCCAGAGTAACTGTTGTGCAGAAAATTTGTAGGGGGAGTAAGGTGTAGGAAGATTGGAAAGGCAGAAGCAAGGGGCAGGTTATGAAGGGCTTTGAATGCCAGACTAAGAGTTTTATATTTAAATCTGGAGGTTCTGGCATTTATTGAGTTAGAAGTGCTGTGGTTAGACCTGCAGTCTGGGAAGATCACTTTGGCAGCTGAAAAGAGGATGGGCAGGAGTAGAGAGGGATTGGGGCCAAGACCACCCTGCAGGTGCCAGGGGCTAGCACCCTAGTGGTAACCATGGCAGAGGTGGAATCGACAAGCCCTGCCCATGGATTGGGTTTCAGGGGGCAGTGAGGCGTCAAGGCTAACACCTGGGGGCAAGGCTGAGGACTTGGGAGCGTGGTGATGCTCTCAGTGGCAGTGGGGAAGTTAGGAGGAGGAGAGGGTTTGGGTGGGAGAGATGATTCTGTTTTGGACATGCTGGGTTTAAGATGTTTATGGAGATGTGAGTCTGGCGGTGGGCAGAGAGGTCTGTACAGAGGTCTGATTGTTGGTTTGAGTCGTCAGCACAGAGATGGTCCTTGGATCCATGGGAGCTGATGAGATCACAAATAGAGAGGACTGAGAAGGGCTAATTAAATCTGTAGGAGGAGGACCAGGATGCAGCAGTGTCCCAAAAACCTAGAGAAGAGATCATGGAGAAGCAGAGGGTGCTGGATAGTGTCAGGGCTGCAGAGAGGCGAGGAAGGATGAGCGTGAGAAAAGGCCTTTGCATTTGGCAGCCAAGAGGTCCCTGGTTACTTGGAGGGAGCGGTTTGGTTGGAATGAGGTCAGAAGCCAGACTGTCATTGCATGTGTGTATATATTTGTAAAACATGTATGTGTGTGCATTTACCCACACTCACACACACACACATAAGCATATATATGTATATACACACATATATATACATGCATGCATATGTAATTTTTTTTTTGTCTGTCCCTCTCTGCCTTTGGCAGGGTTGTTCAAACTGGCATGATCCTCATTTTCTATCAAGTGATTGATTACTTCTCCAAGGCATCTGAAACTTCCTATTAGTGCAGTGTATTTGGAAAGGCCCCAGCAGATAACAGCTCCAGCACGGACCGTGAACATTTAAGACTACAGTCTGGGGAGTTGTTGAGGCCTCTGGGCTCTGGGGTAAGGGGCAGACTCTTGTTCACGTCAGTGCTTCCTCTTGTCTGTTCATACGACTCCGGAACTAGTGCAAGTGAAATTCTGCTCCACTCATTTAGCTTGGAGCTTCCTTGAAGATTATCTTGCTAATTTTCTGATTTCTTATGATTCTTATAATACTCTAATTTCTTGTCATTTGGGAAAGGGCGATTCTATCACTTCCTTTTTTGTTACATTGACTGATATATTTATTAGTGAACACCAAAGAAATGTAGACTGCTGCATATGAATTTGGTATCTCATGCCATGAGAGAGACTTTGGATTGCCTTGTGAATGTTGTCCGAGCACAGTCTCTGACCCTCCCTCCAAGGGTAGCAATGTGGTACTTCATAGGACTTTGGGCTTCTCGGCCCACTCTAGAGACAGCAGAGATGAGATCCAAGTTCTTGGAGAAGCAGCTTCTCTTATTCATGGGGAGGACTTAGGCAATGAGCTTTGACTGGTTTCCAGGTAGCTTTGCAGAGACCCCTTGTCATTGTAGGAATCCAAGGAGTTTTTTCCTCATCATCAGTGCATTAGAAGTAGGGAGGATCAGTTGAATGAGAACATCTGAATGGGCAGTAAGAATGGGAAAAGAAAAAAGAGAAATATTAATTAGGCAGAGCCGAATGTCCTCTTTAAAGCTTGCTAGGGTAGATCCCTGTGGAAACTGGAAGAATGACAAGTCTGGGCTGTTTCTCTGTCTCTTAGTAAGCCTGATTAAACATTTAATAGAAGAGAATTCAGACTTGGCCTCAGTTTTGGAACAAACTGAAATTATTCCATATGGATTTTCCCCTTTTTCTTCCCCACCCCCTAGTTGGAGTCTCAGGATATAAAAATACAATAATCTCTGCTCCTGTTTGGAAGCTTTCTTGTATGTTGTGGAGGAAGTGAGTAGGTGCGGCGGGGGCTGCCTGTGGGAGGGTAACTCCTGGAGCAAAGGGATGCCTTTCTCCTGTGCCCCCCAAGCAGCTTCCAGGGCACATTTCACAGAGGCTTCAGCCTCCTGTAAAAGGAGGCTTGAGAGGAGGTCGCTGACGAGAGAGTAGAAGGGAAACAATATCATTTAGTGACTGGGACTGTACGTTACAGAGCCAAAGGACCTGAGAGTGGGAAGGAACTCTTTTCAGACTCCCCAGCCTCCGCCTAAAGACCTCCGTTAGAGGGGAGAAGGGAAGAGGAAGCCTGTGCTGTCCAGACTGTCACTCTCCTGTTACTGAGCTGGGATGATGTGCAGCTGCTGTTTCTAGTTCTGCCTTTTGGGACCAGGCAGAACAAGTTTAGGAAGTGAAGTGGACTTGGAAGACCTGAGTTCCAGTCCCTCTTAGGTACTTGTTAGCTGTATGAACCTGGTCGAGTCAGTCACCTCATTCAGCCTCAGTTTCCTCATCTGTGAAATGGGGGATGAACATAGCGCTTACCCAGGGTTGTTGTGAAGGTCCCTTGTGATAATAACACACATAGAGTGCTTTGTAAACCTGAAATGTTTAAAAAGCTCTAGAAATGCCACCAAGGCGCATTCTTCTGCCTGAGAGCCCTTAGGAACCTCAGACACCCAAACGGACACTCAGACAGATCTGAGACATCCCCAGAACCTGCAGCTGGTTTTCATATGGTGCCTTCTCCAGTCCTCTCGCCTTTCTGGCTGCCCTCTTGTGGACATGTTTGATCTTGTCTGTCCCTCTCCAAATAGGAGGTGTTCAGACCTGGAAACAGGGCCCCGAGTGTGTACTGACCAGGACACTGACCTGGGGTATGGCCACTGGGCTTGCTGTAGGTGTGGCGGTGCAGGACACTTCAGTGCAGTGATCCAGTGGCTATCAGGCACTTCCTCGGGTTAAGGCACCCTGCTGGGCACTGAGGCTACAGAGAGGAAAAACATAGTTGGCCTGCCTTCTGTTGCTTTTTCTGAATTCGGGCTGGCTAAAATTCTTGTTTTTTTTTCTCAGACCTGTTTGTCCAGCCACATCTCCCCAGTGATGTGCTTGGTTTTGTGAACCCGATTGTAGGACTTTACATTGGTCCCTATTGACTTCCCTCTGTTCTGCTAAGATATTGTACCATCCAGTGGGTTAGGTGTCATGCCAACTGCAAGTTGGGCCCTCGGGCATCTGAGCCTTCAGCCAGGTCACTCAGAGTCATAGTGCTTAGAGAGGGATTTGGAAGCAGATTCTAGCCTGTCCATGGTGGCCTTGCTTGTCTGACTGGCCCACAGCCTGGGCCTCTTTGAGAAGCACCTGGCTGTCTGCCTCCCGCTCTTGCTGTACAGTGCCTTGGTGATATCCTTTAGCCCGGTTCTCTTTCATTCTTCAGAGTTCCTTCTTTGTTGCACAGTGCCCCCTGATCTCCTTCCAAGCTGATGGATAACCTTGGGGTTTGTCATTCACCGATTTCATTTCCAGCCAGCATTTAGCCCATATCTCATGCTTGTCGAGAGTGTAAGCTATTATCGACATGCCAGGATCTTGTGTTGACCACTTCTCCTGAAGGGACTGTGAATCTGTATGGTTTTGTGTTCAGTGGTCAGGGTTTGATTTTTTTTTTTTCTTAAGCAATTGGGGTTAAGTAACTTGCTCAAGGTTACACGGCTAGTCATTTGATTTATGCGTGGGTGCTCATTTTCTGAGGCCGGATCTGATCTCGGTTCATCCCAACTCCGAGGCCGGCGCTCTTACTCACTGCGCCACCTAGCCGCCCCTTTAGGGCAATTGGGGTTAAGTAACTTGCCCAAGGTTACACGGCTAGGTTTTTGTTTGTGTGGATTAGGTGTCTGAGGCCGGCTCCGAACTCAGGTCCTTCTGATTCCAGGGCCGGCGCTCTATTCACTGCGCCACCTAGCCGCCCCGGTCAGGGTTTGATTTTGACCATGATGCCCTATTACCACCGATGGTGCAGAAAGCAGTGTTAACATGTATTCTCTCTTAACGAGGTGCAGAAACAGACGCTTCCTCATTGGAGGTTACTCTGCCGGTTGGTATTCGAGGTGTGACCTGGCCTGGAGCCCTCAGCATCTCCACTTTTGGAGGGGACGTTTGTGTCTTTTGACAGCAACATCTGTTCTACTGATGAACAAGAGTGGGAGCATCTTGGGCTCTCAGTGTAGCACCTTGCAATACTTTGCACAAAAGAGGATAAAAATAGTTGTCCTTCTCACCAGAAGCATTGATTAAGCCCTTCTGTAGATCTGTCCCCAGTGCCGCAGGAGCCAAGTCTGAACACTGCCTCCTAGAGGCTGGCATCATGTTAGCACTATTGAGCACATTGGACGCACTGGAATGTCAAGTCTTAACCAAAGACTTGGTGTATTTGGTGGGGATGGGCATATGAAGGAGTCTGGAAAACTAGAGGCATCTCTTCTCTGTCTTGGAATTCAAGACTGGCAGTCTTCTGACGATGGCTTGTTTTTTCGTTCTCTCTTCTGTGTACTTACTCTACTGACTCTCTGTTCCCCAGTCTTTCCCACATTCTCCCATCTCTGTGCCTTTTTGTAGACTGTCCTCCATGCCTAGATTGCCTTTCCTTCTTGAAGACTCCCCTTGGGGGCCACTTCTCCAGGACTCCTTCCTTATCCTACTACGTGGGAATTCTTCCTTATATTTTCCTCTGATGTTTCTTTGTTTCCCATCAGACTCTGCCTCCTGGCCTACTCATTTGTGTACATGTTGTACCCCTTCCTGCAGACTGTAGGCTTCTTAAGGGTAGGAGCCATTTTCCATTTTCCACTGTTTTATGATAAAAGTGCTTTGCATATGATAGACACTTAGGTATTTATGGAATGGAGGTAAAAATTAAAAATGTACTGGAGAAAGTGGGATTTCCAGAGCTCAATCAACCAAGCAGTTTATTAAGCAATTATTATGTGTTATGCACCGTTCTAAACCCTGGGGATCCAGAAAGAGGCAAAAGACAGTCCCTGTATTCAAAGAACTTACCATCTTATTTTATTTTAATTTATTTATTTACTTTTAGTTTACAACATTCGGTTTCACAATCCCTTGAGTTCCAGATTTTCTCCCTCTCCAGCCCCTGTGGCAGCATGCAGTCCAATATACCTTCCCATTAAACATTAGTCAAGTTGTAAGAGTTATAACCAAGGAAATGAATGATGAGAAAGAAGGAGCGGAACAAAACACAAAAGAGAGCGGGAAGTCTGCTTCATTCAGTCTGCACTCAGACTCTGCAGTTCGTTCTCTGGATGTGGATGTCTCTATAGGAACAAGTATATACAAGGTGTTGGAGCGGGAGGGCTGCCCTACAGAGCAAGAACATGGGTTATAGCTTCATCTTGTCTGGCGATGAGAGGCGTGACCACAGACAATAGCTTCCAGACAGAGTGGACAGAGAGCGCCTTTAGGACCTTTCTTTTGGGTTCTCAAAACAGCAAGGCCCATCCTGCTCTAGGGGCCTTGGCCTTTGGCCCTGGCCATGTGAAGCTCAGGTCAGACTATGCAGCACATTGATATTTCACACCTGTCTGGTCCCAACTGCAGGCTCCTCCTGCTTCACTCTCATCAGGGCCTAGGTCATTTTCACACTGGCCTACACCATTCCTCCACAGGAAAGTGGTCCCTTCCCGACATCCCAACTTGGAGTTTTAGAATATTTCAGTCTTTGTAAAGTCATAACAGACAGTTTCTTTTCAAACTAAGGGGAAGGTCATTTCATTCTACCTCTGATGAAAAAGTTCCTCCTTTCTTCATTTTATGGAAATGACCTAGATATTCTCTGGGTCATCATTTGTCATAAGGATTTGTATCTGCCCGCTGCTATGTTCTGCATGTTTTTTTTCCCAGTGAGGGTTCACGAGCCTAAATCTGAATGAAAGCTTAGTGTCCATTTCCTTGAGTATTGTGGCTTGGAATGATTCAAAACCTATCCTCTGTTAAAATTAGTTTCCTCTTTGTGCAAAAGGATCTGTAAGTTGTGAGTCCTTAGGTATATGTAATTTAACCTACAATTGTACTTAATTACAGAAAAGACATAACAGATACCCTATGCTTAGCCTTATTCGTGATTATATTTGCCTTGTATTACCCTAACAATGTGCAATCTGTCTGAATGTTTGTTTCATATGACTTTCAAATTGTCTTCTCTCCACAGAATCAAGTGACTGATACTAATAGAAAACTACAGCATGAGGGGAAGGAAGTAAGCCTGATTTACCTTTTGAAAAACTTCTTCTGCCTCAGACGGTTCACTTGTGATCATTTTGTTTGGGGTTTTTTCTGTTTATGGTTGGTGAGCGTTTGTGATGGTGAAAGTGCAGATGAGGGGCTGGATCAGAGCCACAGAATGGTTGGCATATGTATGTGCAAATGATTTGGAAAGACCTGTCCAGCCTGAGCGCTCTTGGATTCTGGGATCTAATCCAAATCAAGTCAGTGAAGAGCCTGGACAGCGGAAACGAGAGAAGAGGTTGCATCCTGGAGTGAATTTACTGAGCAGTTGATCAGGACTAGTGCGGCTGATGTTTATTATTCTTTTAATAGAGCAGTGACTAGTCAAAGCTATTGATTGCAGAAACTTGGCGCAATCAGTTTATTGATATTAACTTATTTAAAATAGAATAAGACACTCCTTAGGAGAGCTAGGTGATGTAGGGGATAGATCGAATGCTGTGCTTGGTCAGGAAGACCCCAGTGCAGATCCCACCTCAGACCCTGACGAGAGCATCAGCGTGATTTGGGCTCACTTAACCCTCAGCCCCAGCTTCTTCCATACAGCCAATGGGGATAGTGATAGCACTTGTGGGGAACGCATGTGGGGTGCTCTGTGCTAACATAGAGAGGAACTTTTTTCCCCTTTGGACCCATATTGCAATACTGTAGATACAGTAGGTGCCAGCCATGTGCTGAACCCTGGGTATACAAAGAAAGGCAAAACCAGCTTCTGCCCCCAGGAACGTATAGTCTAATGGGGAGTCAACATGCAAATCACTGTGCAGAAACAAGACGCACCCAGGTGACCCTGGAGATAGCAGAGGGCAGGGCAATCCAGAAGGGATTCTGGCAAAAGTGGGGCTTGAGGGAAGCCAGGAGAGGCAGAGGTGAGCAGAGAGAGTGTTTTAAGCATGGTTCATGGTCAGTGGCATAAGTCAGCTTATTAGATGGAATCTCTGGAAGCAGTATGTCAGAGCAGATAAAGTGCCAGCTTCTAAGTCCTGCCTCCACCACCCCCTCTGGGGGGCTTGTCAGTCCCTACACCCCCAGTGTTCTGGGCAGCTCCCTAAGAGATCTGTGGGTGTTCTCACCTTAGAGTTCCCTGTACTGAATAAAATCCTACCTTCAGCTCTTCTCCTTCTCTTCCATTGAAACTAGTTTGCCTTTTGGGGCTTAAGGAGAACCAAAGGTTATAAAGAAAATTGTTCTTCCCTTCTGGACCCATTGCAGTGAATGCCAGAGGCTAGGAGCACCGCTGATGAGGGCTCATTCAGATTGGTTTTGATTCACCTGAGAGCCTTTTTCTTCTTTTTTGGTGTTAACCATGGCTGTTTTACCCTAATTTTAAGGCTATTCCACCAGTTCTCTGAACAAGCCTTTTTTGAGGCCTCACATGCTTTCTGTAGAGGGCATGGTGAATGGTGGTGTTGGGTTCTTGAACCTTCTTTCAAAAAGATGGAGGCTATAGTGTAGGGTCAACCCAGATAATAACCTTTACAACTTAGGAATATCTAGTGGTTTGGCAAGAACAGGCCCCAGATCCTTGCTCAGAAGCGCCCCCGACTCTTCTGGATGTGATGCATTCGCATAAATAGAGAAGCACAGTGCCTTTGAGGCCTCCTGACGCTGCGTGTGGCTATATGGCCACTGTGACCAAGTGTCCTTCCAGCCTCACACTTCAGAAAGAGATAGCAGTGTCCTTTCTGAGACCTGCTGACATCCTCTATCAGGAAGAGTAGGGAGGAGCACCAAGATGGGGAGAGAGTGGGGATAGGGATGGGGGGGTGGAAGTGGGGGTCATGGGTGGGGTCATGCATGGGGGCTGGGGATGGAGGTGGGGGTGCTGATGGGGATGGGGAGGTGCAGGGGGATATTTTATTGGTTGGGAAAGGCAGCTATTTTATCCATTTGGCAGCTCTTACTATGAAACTGTCTGGGATTTCCTTCTGAATTGAACTCAAGGTAGACAAAGGTGGGGGAAAGCTTTTTATTTACAATCTTTGGCCTAATTCGGTTTTTCTTTTCTTCCCTCCAAGCTGGTAATCGCAATGGAAGAGCTGAAGCAGTGTCGACTGCAACAGAGAAATATCTCTGCCACAGTGGATAAGTTAATGCTGTGTCTGCCAGGTGAGGAGTTAGAAATGGAGCAGGGTCTGGGGTACTTCCTTCAGCTCCCATTTGTCTTCCCCTTCCTCTCAATAATGCTCCTCTGGTGTTTTTCCTTCTTCTTTCCAGTCCTGGAGATGTACAGCAAACTGAGGGAACAGATGAAAACAAAAAGGTAAGGGACTTCTGGGACGTCTCTCCTGTTGTGAACTCTAATAGAAATTTCTCCCTGGCTCTGCTCAGATCAGTCAGGAGGAAGATGCCCTCACCCAGGGGCTCTCCACTAGGCTCTCCCACCTTCCTGGGGTGCAGCAGCAGCTTCTCCAGGAGCTTCTCTCTGGTTGGGTCTGCTGGCTGTCTCCAAAGCTCCTTGGGGCTGAGGGAGATGTGAGATTGAAGTTGGAGAATGGGGCACAGAGGCAGATCGTGGTGATAGACGTCTGTAAGGGTGACTGCCTTGGCTGTTATCCCTCGTTCTAGAAATTTCTTCTTCACTCTTCACAGTAGAGGATGCATGAGAAAGTATGCAGACGGTTGGTCACCGGCACGAGACTGTGCAGAGGCCCGGTCAGAGAGAACGTGTCTTCATGTGCTTGCCTGCCTTGGGTTCTGCTGACAAGAAACATCTCTAAGATGTGTGTGTGTGTGTGTGTGTGTGTGTGTGTGTGTGTGTGTGTGAGTGATTGTGCATGTGTATGTGTGCGTGTGTGTGTGTGATTGTGCATGTGTATGTGTGCACGTACTGTTTGCACATGTGTGAGAGTGTGTTGTGTGTGCGATTGTACGCATGTGTGTTGTGCACATGTGTGCATGTGCATGTGTGTGATTGTGTGTGTGTCTCTGGGCTCATCTCACTTCATCTCTGGGCTGGGCTCTGGTAGCATTCTCCTTACATAAAACGGTAAAGCCTCGCGTCTTGCCTGCTCCCAGAGGCCTCTGAAGAGCTCTTTGGACACATTTCTAGGGCCTGAGGGGAATTGGAGATCTGCTTTCCTTTTACGGATTCAAACATTGCCTGTCAGGTCTGGGCCGTTTTACCATTTGGCCAGTGGACTCTCTCCAGAGTCTTCAGCTTTGGTTTGATTGTTAGTGTCCAAGCCGATTGAGGGACTTGTGTTTCTGTAGCCACTTGAAGTGCTTGTTGCAAGCAGGTCTTGATTTTAGGTTTCTGCTGGCCTTGGCTTCCTTTTACTGAGATGATGCCCTCCTGTTGTGCCGAGGGCCTGCTGGGTGGACGCTGGTCATTTCTATCACACACGAGCACACACCAGTAAGGAGCACTGGCTCCAGTGTCATCTTGAAACAGCAAGGACAGAAATAGGGATGAGATTTCTGTCCCCTCTTTGTCATCATTCCCCAGATGCAGGGACTTTCTGGAGTTGGTTGGGTTTCATTTGACAGGGTTGCTTAGTTGGATTTTAATGAATGCAGCAGCTCACTTCTTCATTGGATCTGTGGTTTCCTCAGGATGGTATAGCTGATACATCAGACTCTTGGTACTTTGGTCTGTGCCCTTCTTATAACTTTTCCTTTGGGCTGGGAGAGAAGGGAATCATCCAAAGGGCAATGGAAAAATAAATGGTGGGCAGAAATCAGAGCTTGGCAGACCATGCCCGATGAACTGAGAATGACTTTTACAGAACAGGTGATATGCTGGGTATGGCCTCCAGGCTTTAATTTGCTGACCTATGACATGGAGGCACCAGCAAATTACCAGGTATGTGCATAACATTGAATGAGAAAGTGTTCTTGATTTTGGCCCAGTACACACCTCTTCCTAAGATGGGTGAATGGATGAGAAAGTACTTCCTGTGTTTAAGGCCCTGGGGATAGAGAGAGAAAAGCAAGAGAGCCCTTGTGCTAAGAAGATCCCATTCTAATGGGGGGGAGACATAAGTTAGAGAAGGTCTCAGCTGCAAGCCAGCTGGATACGCCCCCGGCTCCTAAGGGTATGGCAGCAAAGCAGATGGTGATGCTATTTCCACTGATCAGTCCATATCCGTTTCTGGTGTTGAATCATTTGTCAGGCCAAGGACTTTGGTGATGAGAACCTTGGTTTCTGGGCCTTCAGTAGCTGGCTGCTGAGGAGGCAGGGGCGGCAGCACTGGCTGCAGCCGGGTGAGGTCTATCCAGGGGCTGATTACTGGTACAGTGCCTTTGGGGCTGAGTTGGAAGCAGGCCCAGTGGTTGGAGAGTGAAGGCCCTCCTGGGGTTTGCTCTTCCCAGGGCTCTGGGGCTTGGGGTTTGACTAGACTGTCTCCATCAGGGTCTGAGGTGATATGGCCAGAGTGTGGTGATGATTGGACTTGTCTTGTGCCTTCTGCTTCAGTTCAGCTGGCTTTCCTTTCCACTGGGTAATAGTTGGTGGGGATGGCTGGTCCCTTCTCCATAAGAATGACTCCTTATCCTTGGGGATAAGGCTAGCAGCAGGGCTGGGAGCTTTCTGTTTTGGTTAGGTCAACTTGCTTGATCTCTGGGGTGTTGTCCGTGTCTCAGTTTTTCCAGTTTTCTTCTTTTCCTTTCCCAGTCCTTGCCACGTGACTTTATTTCCTCCCTCACACCTCTTGTGGAGGTTGTGCTTGGTCAAAGTGAGGTACAGCTGTCTGATAACAGGTTCAGAAAGGGCCGCAGTGCAGTTTGAAGGCCCTGTCTGTGTTTTCTTGGGCCTTAGTGACTGCTGTGTGCTCGGGGGTACAGCTAGTTATTTGCACTGAGTGCTTGGCCTGGAGAATGAAGTTGGGAATTTCTTGCTGTAGTAAATAAGATCAATAATATGAGAATAAAAGATGGCCATGAAGTGTGCCTACAAGGACAGTGAAGGAATGAGGCGACGTTCCTTGTCACCAGGAGCCATTGGCCTTTGCACTGTGAGGCAGGAGAAATGTGGCCCGGTTCCACGGGCCAGATGTTGGCAGCATGCGGCCTCGGAGCTCATCAGGGAATGCCTAACGTGTCCACGGGCCACATGGCTAGATTCTTCTCATTCTATAAACAATGTTCCAAAATATAACTAAACCCCAAAGTGTGTTTATCTCTTTGGCTTAATTTCTGGCTTTCTGTCCATTCTTAAGTTTCTCTCCAGAGGAATCACATTTTATTGCAAATAGCTTTTCGTACCTAATTGTAGTATAAACAGTGTCCTGTTTACACTAAGCCATGTGAATTGTACTGTTCTTTGAGTCTATAAAATCTTAGTAAAAACAACTTCCTCAGGACTTAACTGTAGCTTATACTGAAAAACTTTTTGAATTGGGGAGAGAGACCTCAGTCTCCACCATTTATTTTTATGTTTGGAAGGGATTGGGGCAAATATGACCACAGATAAAAAATACAGTGAGTGCATTAGGAGCCATTCATTTCACCCAAATGTGAGAGATCTCCTTACACTGCTTTGTTCACTGATTGAAACAAATCTACGAAACTAAAAACGACTCTTTTTTAGGCTGGGGAGGAAAGGAAAAACAAATAGTTATGAAAAACCCCCTGTTTTCTGCCTTTAGTTGGATAAGTGTATGTTGGCATTGGATGGAAAAGAAGCATTGAATGACAATAACTTGTTGTACAAGTAGAAATATTTTGCTTGTGAGTTCACTGCCCGTAAAGAGATTTGTGAAGCTTTTTTTTCATTATGTGACTTGTGTTAGAGGAATTGTCAGAATGAGCTTTTCAATAGACTAGAATCTTTGGGCAAACTTCATTTTTCAAAAGAGCAAAAGGACTTCCAGGGCAGTGAGAGGCACGTTCTTATTCCTAAATGGCAGGTGGATAAAGCACCACCATCCTTCCTGGGGACAGAATTTTCAAGAGTGCAGGAAGAAGGATTACTCTTAAAAGCAGCAATCAGAGGGAGCTTGTTGTGTGTTAACAAGACATAGATCTTTGTCTCCCAGGGGCTCCTTATCCAGGACTTTTTCTTCATCTTCCTTGTTTTTTATCATTGACCATTTTCATAGTTTCAGGGCCTGAAAATTTGGTTGGAGGGGCCAAAGTTGAAATTTAAAGCCCCACAAAGATAAAAGGGGTCAGTTTCAATGAGTGCTTCCCTCTGGGTAGTTGAGAATTGTATATTATATGCAGGTGCATAGGTTGTGTGTGAGTGAAGTTCTTAGTTGAAAACTTGTATTTTATATGCTTTTATGTGAAGAAACTGAAGTCCCTAAAGCTTTAGTGACATGTGCACAGTTCAGATCAAGTCATGGAGCATTTATTAAGCACCAAGCCCTGTGCTCATCCCTGGAAATACAAAGAAGGGGTGCACCCCTTTCCCACCAGGTCCCTGCCCTCAAGGCATTCACAGTCTAATAGTAGAGACAACATGTAAACATACAGGGTGCCTTGGGGTCGGTCCCCTAGGGAAGGCTGCTTGCAGAAGGTAGGACTTCAGCTTAGATTTGAATGTCGGGGAAGCTGGGATGTCAAGGTGAAGGGGGAGAGTTTCAGAAATGCGGGACATGGAGTGTCATGTAGCTTCTGACTTTAACAGCCAACCAAACGGCTCCCTCAAGCTAGTAGTGATCTCGTGATCACCAGGTCTTCTGGCCTTCTCTCAGACTGAATTCTTCTCGACTTGCTACTTGTTGTGATTGCCCACCTTCTTTTCCTGGATGTTCTTTCCTGTTTGGGTTTAATGACGTTGCTCTCTGTGGGCTGCCACTGTTGCTTCTTGGTCTCTGCTGTCTCGACATCCACATCGTGTCCACTCCCTTGGGCTGTTCCATGCTGGGCTATTTCATGCCAGGCCGTATCTGCAGTGGAGGCACAGATCTTACCTTATTCCCAGGTCTCTCCCTCCAGCTTTAGTCCTTCACCGTCAGGCCTTCTGGACATTTTAAACTGGATAACACAGAAGCATCTTAAGCTCAGTATATAGAAACCAGAGCTCATTGTCTTTTCCCTGACCCCTGTCTAGTTCCACACATCCTCATTTCTGTCAGAGGTACTGCTGTGCTCCCATCCTCCAGCTCTCTGACCTTGGTAAATCTGAATTTCTCACTCTTCTCGTGTCACAGAGTTAATTGGTTGCCAGGTCTTGTTGTTGCAGGATTTAGAACATCTCTTGCACCCTCTGCCTTCTTCACTCACACAAGCACCCCTTAGTTGTCCTGCCTGTCTAGTCCTGCCACTTCATTTTATGGATGAGAAAGCCAAGGCCCAGGAGATTTCACTGACTTTTGCTCACTCAAAAAGTAATAAATAACAAAAGTCACAAGTCTCAGAGATAGAATTTCAAGCCAGGTCTTCTGATACATGGGTCAGCGTCCTTTCCAGGACACCCTGCTACTTCCCAAGCCAGAACTTGGCTGTGACTGTCCCTGTCTGTGTCTGCTAAGGACCTTTTTAGCCTTTTAATAGGACCAGTCTTTCTGGTGAACTTCCAGTCTACTTTCTGGTGTTCTGGGGCTCAGCTTCTCTAGGGAGAGGGGTCAGGGTATCTTTGTAATCGACACTTAAGCATTCAGTATGATAGTCAGTCTTTGGCAACAGCATGCTGGGACTCTTGATTGTGCTATCTGCTCAGACTCATCGCAGTTTTGTGGGTCTGGGACTCTTTGATCAGAGGGGTTTTTTCTGTTTCTTGTGTGTTATTGGTAGTCCTTTTCCTTTCTTTCCCTGGTATCCTGCATAAATACATCTGCTAATGTGCTTTTCCTCTCCCATGGCTCCATTATTAGTTATTTCGTCATCTAGGTGACACATGAGAAGCTAGATGACCCAAGGTTCTCCTTACATTTGCTGTTATGTCTAAACATGATAGGAAGCCTGCTGTCTTGTATGCAGAAAATGAATTGAGATTGGAAAGCTTGCTTTGGGAAGACTCTGTACTATTGTCATTTAAAAGACATGAAAGGAGTTTGTGAATCTGAGAAATCCTGGGCAGAACTAAACCTGTGGGCTTCCTTTTACAGACATTACCCAGCTTTGAAAACCTTGGAGCACCTGGAACACACCTACCTGCCTCAAGTGAGCCACTATCGTTTCTGCAAGGTCATGGTGGACAACATCCCCAAGCTTCGGGAAGAAATCAAGGATGTTTCCATGTCTGATCTCAAAGACTTCTTGGAAAGTATCCGGAAGCACTCAGACAAAATTGGAGAGACTGCCATGAAGCAGGTAGGTTTTGGGTTTTGAGATTTGGTGAGTAAATATTTTGTGTTTGAATATTTTAATTAAATGAAGATTTCTCTTTGCCCAGTGACTAGGGCATGGAGAGAGTGGAAGACATTTTTGCATGCTGCTTTTGTCTTTGTGAATCAGAGAAAGGGGCAAGCATTTATTAAGGGTCTACTGTGTGCCAGGTTCTGTGCTAAATGTGATCTGATGTGATCTTTCAGCAAGCCTGTGAAGTAGGAACTCATCTCTGAGTTGGGTCACACTTGGCTTGTGAATTGAGACTTTTGTTCTACTAGACACATAGTCTTTTGACATTGACTACTGCTCCATACCCTTGGAGTTCTCTGGACCTCCTGTTTCCTCTTGATCCTTGTGAGGTGGGAGACCTAAATGTCCTTCTAGGTCAGGCTTCAGTTGGGCTGCCGGAGTAAGGGAGGACTCTTGGGTGCCTTCTTTTCCTGTCCTTTGAGCAACATGGTGAGCTGGATATGCGTGTGTGTACAGAGCTCACTCTAAAATTTTAGGCCACATTGCTTAGGGTTCTTGCCTTAAGGTTTTGCTCCTCTCAGCCTTTGTCTCCAAAGCTCTCAGAAATGTCTGGGTTCCTTTTGTGTTTCTGAATTTAAAGAGCATAATGACTTACAGTACTATCTGCTTTTTTCAGTTCAGGTCATATTGATTTTATTAAATTTCCCCAGTTTACCTGATGGTGTACCACCCGAAGAGTAAATAGAAGATCCCGTTGTTTATGGAAAGTGTTTGTATTTTGGCTCCAAACGGCAGCTCTCAGTTCTTCAGGAGGTCCTTCTGAGCTCTTCCCACTGTGCACATGCAAAGAGGGGCTCGTTTTCGTTTGTCTCCTGGGCCCCAGCTGGCCCTGGGGAGCCTCCTTTCAGTCCAGCAGAGGATATTCACCAATTAGACTTTGCTGAGGGGATGCAGATGCCTGGGTTTGTGGGGGTTTCCCTCCTCTTTTTTTGGTCAGTCTTATGCTATTTAAAGGGCAGAGCTTAAAATGAAGTGAAGAAAAGCTTTTCTTTCAAAGTTCTGTGGCCGTTTGATTTCTGGGCTCCGTGCAGACTTTGTAGCTAAAAAAGGCTTGTTTTTTTGTTTTTTTTTTTTGTTAGCGGAGAAGTACTTCCTTTTATCAGAAAATCATCCTCAGGGCAATCCTTCTTCATCGTCATTAACTGCTGTTTCCGAAGCCCTACAAAGTGAATGGGTCTGCTATCCTGTGGCTGAACGGTCCCATATGTGCTGTCTTGCCCCATTAGAATGGGAGCTTCATGAGAGCAGGGACTGGCTGGAATTTGGGTGCAGCCCTGATCCGAGGGAGGCTCTCCGCTTTACCTTGTGGTCTGGTGTTCTGGGAATCTCTTACAAAGGGCACTCTGGCATTTTCTTTTCTTTTGATAAAAAGTAAGGAATCTCTCCAAGGAAGCAACTGAAAGCCCATGTCTCCAAAGTGACAGTTGAGACCTTCCCTCTTGTCTGCGCTGTTTTGGAAAGGTGATGGCAGTGGGCCCTTTCCCGAGCCTGTTTTGTTCAGTTCAGGCAGAAGTCATTCTTCTCCTCGGCCACTTTATGGCCACCTCCTCCATGGCCCTTCTGGAGTAATTCCAAGTACAGTGCAGGCGTTGCTTTACTCTGTGTCTCATCTACCAGGTTTTCTTCCTTTGCTTGTAGTAAGTAACCATGCCTTATTCTTGGCAGCACTCTTCTTCTCAGCACCCTGCTCATCCTTAATGGTGCCTTGCACATAATTTTGTTGTAGTTGAGTAATTTTCAGGTGTGTCTGACTCTCTGTGACCCTATTTGGGGGTTTTTTTGGCGGGGGACAAAGATACTGGAGTGGTTTGCCATTTTCTTCTCTGGCTTGTTTTACAGATTGAGGAAACTGAGGCAAATAGATTTAAGTGATTTGCCCAGGGCTACACAGCTAGCAAATATCTGAGATCATATTTGAACTCAGGAAGACAAGCCTGTCAGACTCCAGGCCAGGCATTCTGTCCACTGTACCACCTCAGTGCCTAAATCGGGCCACTTAGCTACCCCTTGAACTTACCATTCACTCAGTAAATGTTTGTTGGATTAATGTTAAGGGGCAGAAGGGGGAGTGGATAGCCTTGGAGATAGGAAGACCTAGGTTCAAGAACAGTTCCAACACTATGTGTGACCATGGTCATGTTTCTGAACATCTTACCATTGGGTAACCTGTCTACAGCTGTCAGTTACAAATGACTTGTTAATCTGCCTTGGAGGAAGGAATTTTCACACTTAAAATTCCCCATGTGGACGACATCCTAGAGTCAGGAAGATCTGCATTCAAATCCTGCTGCAGACACCACTGGTGATCCAGGCAAAATCACTGAAGTGTTGCCTCTTTTGTACAAAGAAGGGGTTGAATTCATTGGCCTCTCAGGTCCTCTGCCCTCTAAGCCTGTGATCCTCTGAAACCAATAAAATAGTCAGCCAGGTCTTTGTCCTTTTGCATGCTGTAACTTTATTTAGTGTTCCTTTTATGCGGTTTCATTCCTCTTCTACTCAGAAACTTGAGCTTGCTTATTGAGTAAAATGTCTGTCTTCTTGGTTCTAGCTTTTTGACATCCTCTGCCATTCTGCCCTTAGTTCCTGTTTTTTTCCACATAGAATAAATGGCAGAGAGAGAGAGTCCTGGTCTTGGAGGCGGAATTCTATTGAGCAAATTATCGAGTACCTGCTGTGCACACCGTGCTGGGCCAGTTTGGTGCTTGGGATCCCAGGATACAAAGTAGACCATGTGTGCCTTCCAGGGGCAGGGCTTGGGTTTAATCCTACCTCACACACTTAGGGAGGTTCCAGGACTCTGAGCCTCCATTTTTGCCCTGGCAACACGGTGATGCCTTCTTCTCAGGATGGCCTTGAGGGCAGGAACTGTGTTTGTGCCTTTCTTTGTATTCCCAGCAATTATCACAGTTCTTGGCATATGGTTAGCACTCAGCAAATGCTTGTTGACTGACTAACAGAAAGTGGAACAAGATGAGCAAGGAGGAGGAAATGGAACCAATTATGGCCAAAGGAGCCAGGTATTAAAAAAGAAAACAGGTAACAGGGGTAATGTGGCAGAGGGACTGTTAACATTTTTAGGAGAAAGGAGAAAGGGGAAAGGTTAATGGCTTCTTGTTGATTACATCAAAGTGATCAAAGCACCATTTTGTTTTGTTTTGTTTTGTTTTTAACCTGGCTCCTTTACCAAGTTCCAGGCACTGTGCTAGTTGCTGAGGATACAAAGAAAGTAAAGAACACAGTCCCTGCCTTTACAGATTTCACATTTCTTACTTTTAAAAATCTGTTTTTCTTTCTTTTTTTTTTTAAATCACTGTACTTTTCTCAGTATCCTTCTGTTGTTCCCTCTTAGAGAGCTATCCCATATAATGATATTTTTTAAAGACAAAAGGAAAAGAAGAGGATGAAGAAACAGTATAATAATTGGTGCATTGACAAAATCTAAAGTAGGTTCAGTGTACAGCACTGTCACCCGTGCAAAGGGATGAGGTGGGGTGGTAATTTTGTAGCCGTCACTTGTTTCCATTTGCGTTTTTGTGGTTCCTGTGTATATTGTTTTCTTGGGTCTGCAGACTTCACTCTGTATCAGTTCTCTGGTTCATCACATGCACTGTTTCTCACAGTGCACTAGCATATCATTACATTCATGTACCACAATTTGTTTAGCCATTCCCTAATTGCAGTTTACATGTAGCACATTTCTTGTATAACATACATGCTGTTGTTCAGTCATCTCAGTCGTGTCCAACTCTCCATGACCCCATGTGGGGTGTTCTTGTCAGAAACACTAGAGTGGTTTGCCATTCCCTTCTCCAGTTCATTTTACAGATGAGGAAACTGGTGCTAACAGGCTTAAGTGACTTGCCCAGGGTCACACTGCTAGCAATTGTCTGAGGCCATATTTGGACTCCAGGATCCTGATTCCTGGCCAGGTGCTCCATCCACTGCACCACCAGCTGTACATATACATATTAGGCAGTATGGTAGACAAGGGAGAACATTGGCTCTGGAGTCTGAGGACCCGAGTTCAAACCCTACAATGGCCTGTGTGATTTTGAACAAATCATTTAACTTCCCTGGGCTTTGGGTTCCTTATCTGTAAAATGAGGGGCATGGGCTTAATAGCCTCTGAAGTCTCAGCCCTCAGATATTCTGAGCAGTGATGGGTAGCCTTCCTCTAGGAGATAGAATTTATTTTTTTTGCAGGGAGAATCAGTAAGTTAACAAGGCATTTGTTAAATGCCTACTATGTGCTGGGCACTTTAGTGAGTCCTGGGAGTAAAAAGAAAGGCAAGATGCTGTCTCTGACCTCAAAGAGCTCATAGTCTAATGGAGAAGACAAGAAGCAAATGACTATGGACAAAGACTACATATTCTAGACAGGATAAATTGGAGATGAGACCAGAAGGAAGGTATACTAAAAAGGTAGGACTTTAGCTGATGCTTGAAGGAAGCCAGCAGACACAGATTAAGGGAGAGTGTGGGCATGGAGGTCAGGCAGTGAGAGACATTGCCAGCATCAGTGAAAGGAAGCCAGGAATCTTGAAATGAAATGTTTCTGATTCTTCAAAAAGGAATCTTTCAGGAGCATGATTTTTATAAAGTGAGATGAAATGTACATTTTAGGTGATTATTCAACTCCCTGATAGATTATTTTTTAAGTAGTTTTATTTATGCATTTTTAGTTTTCAGCATTCATTTTAGAAGATTTTGATTTCTAAATTTTCTTCCCTTTTCCTCTCCCTTCCCAAGATGGCATGTGATCTGATATAGGCCATACAAATACAGTCGTATTAAACATATTTCCACATTGGTCATGTTGTAAAGAAGAATTGGAAGAAAAGGGAAAAACCATGAGAAAAAAAAAGAGAGAAAATAGCATGCTTCAATCTGCATTCAGACTCTGAAGTTCTTTCCCTGGATGTGGACAGCATTTTCCATCATGAGTCTTGGAGCTGACTTAGATCTTTGCATTGCTGAGAAGGGCAAAGCCTATGAAAGCTAATCATTGTACAATGTGGCTGTTACTGTGTACAGTGTTCTCTTGGTTCTGCTCAGTTCACTCAGCATCAGTTCATAAAGTCCTTTCCAGGTTTTTCTGAAGTCTTCCTCATCATTTCTTATGGAACAAGAGTATTCCATTACATTCATAAACACCAACACTTGTTCAGCTATTCCCCAATTGATTGGCATTCCCTCAATTTCCAGTTCTTTGCTACCCCAAAAAAAGCTGCTATAAATATTTTTGTACATGTTGGTCCTTTTCCCATTTTTATGACCTCTTTGGGATACAGACCTGGTAGTGCTGTTGCTAGATTAAAGGGTATGCATGTTTTGTAGCCCTTTGGATACAGTTCCAAATTGCTTTCCTTAATGGTTGGATCAGTTCACAACTCCACCAACAGTGCCTTACCATTCCAGTTTTTTCACGTCTTCTCCAACATTTATTGTTTTTCTATTTTGTCATGTTAGACAATCTGATAGGCAGGATGTGGTGCTTCAGAGTTTTAATTTGCATTTCTAGGAGATGGAATTTTAGAAGGGATCTCAGCAGAGACAATGAGAGATTGGGTTTCATCACAGTGAGGCCCTTTCAGGCTTGTGCCATAATGTAGTGGGAAGTCTCCAGTGTGGACCATGAGAGAGCTGTGCTTGTGTTTACTCATGCCTGTACACATTGGAATGTCAGCTCCTTGAGAGCAGGGACTCTGCTTTAATACTTCCAGCACCTAGCAAGGTGCCTCAACTGTAGGAGACTTTTTTTTGTTGCTTTTTTTTGGAGGGGGAAGGTAGGGCAGTTGGGGTTAAGTGACTTGCCCAAGGTCACACTGCTAGTTTTTTTTTTTAAGTGTCTGAGGCCAGATTTGAACTCAGGTCCTCCTGACTCCAGGGCCAGTTCTCTATTCACTGTGCCACCTAGCTTCCCCTTGTAGGTGACTCTTAATGGGCAGTTTGTTTAATTGAATTGAATCAAGCAGGTAGCCCTATAAGGTTGACCGTGTTCATTGAAAACAAATCTCAAGCATCTTACTTCCAGGGGCTGTTTGCAGCCAGAGTTGACTTCTTTTATTTGAACATGCACAGGGTTTGTCCTGTTGAAATCAGGGGCAAAGAACAATTCTGGGTAAAGTGGGCAAAGCCAACCTTCCATAATTCCTGCATCTCTGTTAGGGAACAGGATTCTCCCCTGACCCTTTTGGTGATTCCCACATTTTAATAGTGAAGCTGCAACAGTTTTATGGGTCATAAAATTATCCAGTCCCTAGGGTTGATTTAAGGAGCAGGAAAACATTTCTTTTAATCCCAACTTTCTTGGCAGATGCCAGTCAAGGACCTGGCCCTTGAAAGGTGGGGCTCCTAGTGCAGTGGAGCCTGGCAGCTCAGCAGGGTACTGGGCTCCAACGAGGCATCTGCTGGGTAGGGGCCGAGGAGTGCGCTGGGGTCCACTCTGAGCGTTCGGTTTGAATTATGCTTGTGCAAATGCTCTTCAGCTGTGTGCCTCTCAAGCAGGGAAACAGACACGGTTTGACATGATGGCAAACAAAGCAAATGCTGTTTTTTGTCATGTAAAAATCTTGAGGTTGATGATGACAGAGTTGAAAATTTGATTTTGTGATAATCAGAATGATCTGTCTCTCTTGCCTTGGGTCCATGGTTGGGGCTTGGCCCAAGTTCAGGGGGAGGCGGTACATCCTTTGGCTCCTTCTGTTGGACAGGAAACAGTGGTTGGGGGTGGGAGTGGGTGGGGCAGGCAGGGCCAGCCGTTCTGCAGCTGCCTGGGCCGTGGCCCTCAGCAGGAGAGAACAGGCCTCAATGTCATTTCATTGAGAAACTTAACTTTCATTTAGATTGAAAACAAGAAAGCAACCTGCACCTTGGGTAGAGTGTGAAAATGGTGGCGCCTCCTTCTGTTCCAGCCCTCCTGGGACTCCTGTTGCCCCCAGACAGTGTGGGTAATAGCCCCACCATCCAGGAGCGGCATGAAGACTGTTAGTGCCCCAGCTTGCTTTTGACTTTGACCTTGTGACCTCTCCTTCAGATCTCCGTTGGGGAGTTGTTAGGAATGAATTAATCTTATTAACACTTGATGATATCCGGTATGTGTTTTCATTATATAGTTTAACATCTGAAATATGTAAGACGTATGAAAAAGGCCACTCGCAATGGTGTGGTGTGTTAAGTATACACTTTAAGCACTGTTAACATTTCTACACAGGGGGCCAAGAACAACCAATCCCAAAGTCATTATTGGATAAAGTTGGGGTCTGGACAGCCGCAATTCTCTGCCTGCCTTTCAAACAGACAGATGGAAGCGAGTATATTTTTCATAGCATCAGTGGGATGAACTGTCAAAGTTTATGTTTAATAGGTAGTGAGCTCCCATTACAAGCCTGAATGGTCTGGTGTTCTTGTGTTATAGATATATTTTTAAAGTTGCTGTCTTACTTTTCTTGGCTCAGGCTCGTGTTTTCTCAAGCCAGATATAACAATTGTGTGATTGAAAATAGAGATTAAATGTTTTATAATAGGGGCTTACTTCCCCTACTTCTATCCCCCCTTTAGTAGTTAGGTTTGATGTCGTATTCCAAAGGTGTTGCTTCCAAGACCTCAGGGTTAATCTTTCTCCAGAGCCAGCTTACATGGTAACCACATCAGCAGGGGGCCCCTTCCCTCCAATTCGGTTACAATATGAGATCTAAAACATGATCAAGTTTAAATCAGATTTGAAGGCCACGGTGGCTAGAATTTGGTGTGTCACGTCTCGGGCAGTCTGGTTTTGGGGCAGAGCACTCACGTTATCAGTACTGGCATTGCTTTTGCCCAATTTAGCTGCAAGCCTGAAGCTTAGATGACCAGTTCACTTCCCTTCTGGTTCCTAGACTTCTCTTGTTAATACGTTTTTATCTCACAAGCAGTTTTCATTTTATCACCAAGACAAAGCAGAGTGTACCAGCATGTTTTATAATGCCTCTGTGGTTTGCCAATTCAGCACATAAATGTGCTTACTTTGGTGACACGTTTGTCTCTTTCCTGTCCTCTCATAGCTTTGATGTGAAGATCATCTTTAATTTCTTCTTCCTGTAACTTAACCTGATGAGTCCTACATTGTTGCACATTTTGGAGGATTCTGATGAAGGATCTCCCCCTACCTAGGCTGGGGTTAGATTGGTTAGTAGGCTCCTTTGGCTGGTCCTGGTGAATGGGTTTGGCAGAGCTTTTTAAATAGTTAGAGGGCAAGCGTCTCTGTGGCATATGGAGCTGTAGCTGTGGCACTGGCAATATGTGTCAGTGTCTGCATCTTTGTAGGAATAAGCAGGAGAGAGGGGCTTAGTGGAGGAGAGTCTTCCCCTGAGCCTGGGAAGCTATCCTTACCCAGACTGTTTTGTTGCAGCTGTAAACCTGATTATGTGGGTCATTTCTCAGGCCACTGTGGAAATAACTTTAGAGGCGGAGAGAGAGAGAGAGAGACGGTGAAAAATAAGTCTGGACAAACTATGATTTGGATCCACTATTTTGGTGATTTTTTTGCCGAAGATTGGGAATTATAAACAAAAAGAACTTCCAGGTGCCTTTAGCAGTGGAAAGGACATTGGGCAGGAAGCCAAAGACCTGTGTTCCATTAGTACCAACTCTGATTAGTTTTTCCATTTGGAGAATAAGGCAGATGACCTGGCCTCCTCAGACTGTGACACGTGAGGTCTGAGAGGACATCCTGAGAGAGATTGTACATCAGAAAGAGGGGACGAGCAGTGGGCAAATTGAGTTTATCAGCATGGAGATCACAGTAGAAAAGAGCGCTGAGGCTCGATGCCTCTTCTGCCTGTACTCTCTGCGTGGCCTTGAGGCAGGCAGAGAGCTTTTTCTTACCCAAAACTGACTTGAAGAGAAAAGAAAAAGAAAAAGAAAGAAATGTGTAGGCATAGGTTCTAGGGAGTCAGAGCTGAAAACAAAGTATTCCAAAACTCATCCTGGGTTAGCTAAGGCCTTTCCTCCAGAGGAGAGTCTGAGGTCCCAACCAAGAGTCCCCTCCCCCATCCCCTCTCGACCTCCCTAGGACCACTGCTTTGGTCCTCCCTCATGTGATTTTTGAGTTTCCTTTTTCATCATTTGTTTTTTCTTTCCTCACTCATTTCAGTCTTCTTAATGTTACTCTGATGGAGTTTTTGTGCTCAGTAAGGAAAACATCTGGTAGGGGACAAGATTAAAGTGCTTGCTGAGAGCTCAACAATCCTAGGAATTCCCAACTGGGGATCTTCAGGGCCAGCAAGAACCAGGCCCCAGGTCGAGGGGCCCACTCTGGGCTCTGGCTCAGCAGCTCACCCTTGGATGCTGCCTGCACACGTGGCTCTGGCCTGGGGTTATTGAGAGGAGAGGACAGTGCAGCAGGATGCCCCACCTGGCCCTGGGGGGCTGAGCACACACATACTGTTCAGTGCCTTCCACAGAGCTGCAGCTCTATCTAATTAATTTAAAATATACATACAGGAGAAAAACAGCTTCCATATGAGGGGCAAGTGATTACCGGCTGTAGAAAAGGGACTGATGGAAGGGAAGGAACCCCCCCGCCTGCATTCAGAATCGTTCTCCGGAGGCTGCTGAAAGGCTGGGAGCCCCCTTCACTTCTGCTGGCCTGTCAGAACCTCACTAACCCCTGTGGACTACATCATCCATTTAAATGGAACCAGAACCACGGCTCGCTTTCCTAGATGAGATTAGACCCAGAAGACATTTATACTGAAAAACAAATAGCATTTCAGATTACTTGTCCTGAAAGTGCTGTGAAAAAGGTGGTCTGTAAATCAGTCTTTTAAGGTTTAAACACTTCCCCCCCAATGGGTAGGACTTATTCTCACTTCCTAAAGCCAGTCTGTTATTTTGTTACTTACTCAAGAGAATAAAGGAGTTCCCAATTGTGTAACGAGAACCAGGAGGAGAGGACTGTGTACAAAATACACATCCACATGCATGCTCATGTGTGTCTGTGTGTATATGCCCCCACATTATGTGTCTGGGCATGTGTGTGTGTACACACACACACACACACACACACACACACACACACACACACACACACACCCCTTTTGTGACCTTGGCTGGTTTTCCTTCTACCTGTCTGATGGCTGCTTTAGCCTCTCTAGCCTTCAGGCTCCATTGTTGTCTCTTTGTCCAGGTCATACCTAGGTGGGCTCCTTCTGGCTGAGTCCTTTTCTTTCTCCAGATGACTTCACGTGGTCATCTCATCACTTCTCATGGATACAGTTTTCCTCTTTATACTTTAATCTTCCTATCCAGCCCTACCTCTCTCTCAACCTCCAGCATCTCCAGCTCCCTTTTGGGCATTGTGAACTGGATGTCCCAGAGCCATCATCTCCTAAACTGAGCTCATCATCTTTCTGCCCAAGCCCTCACCTCTTCCCGACTTCTCTATTGTTATCCTTCCGGTTACCCAGGCTCACAGATCCCCACTCTTACCTGCCATAATCAGTCTATCGCTGAGTTCCTACAGCCCTCACACACACCCCCTTCACTCCTCTGGCACTGCTGCCTCATGGTATAAGCCCTTATAACTTCAGTCATGGACTGTTGCAGTAGCTGCTGGGGCATCTGCCTGCCTTGGGCCTCTCCCTACTCAGCCCGTTCTCTAGGCAGCTGTCAGAGTGAGCTTCCTAAAGCAGGGCTTTGCAGGTCTCCTGTATCACCCCCTCCCTGCTCAGTGAGCTCCAGGATCCATACTCTGTTTGACATTTAAATCCCATCACAGCTTGGCCCCGCCACCACTCCTCCCACTGTTGCAGTCCTGTGTGCCTGTGTTCCACATGGCCCCTGGGCTCTGAAGCCCAGTGGCCCCCATCTGGCCTTCTGCAGGAAGCATTTCCCTCTTAGTTCTGCTGCCTCCCCTCTGCCGGCTTCCCAGTTCATCCTGAACACAGCTCGCTGGACCCGGCGGCCTGCCCGTCAGGTCCTCCGGCAGGCTGTGCACTTCTGGAGGACAGGACTGCATTTCCCGGTGTGCAGTGTGGTGCCTGGCACATAGCCGTGCTTGCTGAATGTTTCTCTAGTGGCTGAAGAGCTTTTTTATTCTGCTGCCGATGTTTTACGTTCTTTTTGTTCTTGTGGGGGTTTTTAAGTGGGGCCCGTCACGTCTCATTCTCTCGTAGGTTTGTTTTCCCCTCTGGGTGTCATTTGCTGTTGACATGACACTATCCAGTCAGTCACCAAGCATTTATTGAGCACTTACTGAGTGCTGGCATGACAGATACAAGAGAAGGACAGACAAGCCGTGCTGCAAGGGGCTTGCATCAGAATGGGGAAAACATGAAAAGGATGGTGGGTGGAAAGAAAATACCTGAGGAGCAGTCATCAATGATGGAGAAACGCAGGGATTGCAACCTGCTGGGAAATGAAGAGAGAGCCTGTCTGGGCTCTCTCCTTCCCTGGAGGTTCTGGGGAGCCTGCCACTCTCCAGTCAGGGGGAGGGGCCTCAGGGCTAGAGGCTACCTTCAAGGTGTCAGTTTGTGAGTTTGGGCAGCAGTGATCTTCCAGGATGAGGAGATTTTTGGGGGCATGATGGAGAAGTCTGGAGGATTGCAGCCTCTTTCCCTGGGGGAAAAAAATCAGCTTTCCATGTGGAGGGGCAAGTCAGGTTCTTCCATCCATTGGGCCTTCTCACCTTGGAAGATCTCTCTAGCCTTGTGGCCTCCTCCTTCTAGTGGCTCTATTTTTGAGGAAGTGCCCACACCAGCCATGCTCTCTCCTTTACCTTTTTCCCTGTGCCATGCCCGGCAAGGGGACTCCAAGCCAACCTCCCTGTTCCTTTTCTGTGATTTTTTTTCTCCAATTTTGGCTTGTTTTTGTATACCTTCTGTTTAGCACAGTGCCTGGCAGATCAGTGTTTGATGCATTCTTGTTTACTTGACTGGAGATGCCTTAAAAAAAAATCCCCCAAAACAAAAAAACCAAAACCTAATAAAGGGATTAAAAAAACAAACCTGTTTAAATTATGTCTTCTCCCATATACTAAACCACCTGATGATTTTTCAGCTTTTTCCTTGGAGTTTATTTCCTTTAATCCTGCCTTCTTGTCTCAACTACCAAAGCTGCATTCGTTCAGTTATCACCTATTAATTGACTGTACTACTATATGAATCCAGCCCTGACACCCTCACTGCCTTCCTTACTCATTGTTATTGGCTGGAGACCATGTGCCTTGCCATTGCCCTCAGAGGCCGCCAAGCTGTATCATGGTTCCTGCCCTTAGCTCTCGGCATTGTCGTCTGACCTGCCTTTATACCCAATTCTGCTTTGCCATGCCCTGTACCTATGTTTAGTACCTCCTTCTTCTGTCTGCTCTGGAGCTCAGCCTTCCTCTCTCGTTATTAAGACAGGAGCCCCTTGAGAGCAGCGACTGTCTTGTTTTTCTGTCTGTCACCCTGGTGCTCAGTACACAGTAAGTGCCTAATGATTGCTTTCCCACTCCATTCTGTTCTTGACTTACCTCAGCCAGGAGGAGACATCTGATACTAAAGGATCAAATTGAGTGAAGTATGGAATTTGAATGACTGGGGAACTCGAGCGATCCACTGAGAAAAGACTTGCCTCCTTCTCTCTTAGGAGATGAATATCGTGTGTGGTTTGTTTTCTGCCATAACTTCTTAAGATTCATGTTTACTTGAACAAAATGAGAAGGGGTGAAGCTAAGGTAGCGTGTAATGTTAGGAAGCACCCTGAGCTAAGTGTATTCATGTTTAGAGACCAAGCACAGACTTAGGGCGTCTCCAGGTAATGTTCAAGCACGTTTTTTAAATTTAAATTTTTATTGATGTCTTTAATTTTTGCCGTCTTCAAATGCATAATTGTTAACCTTCATCCTGAGGGTTCTTTTCTTTAACTGTTATCTAAATGTCTTCCACCGGAAAGGTAAGGCAGAAAAAAGGTGGGGCGTCCTTCCAAGGATGCCCACGGACATTGCTGTGCTGTTAATTGTCCCTTGTCTCCTGTAGTATTTGGAAATTGTTGAGCCTAGCATTTCTTTTAGGGGTTTAACAGATGAGATCCTTAAACCAAAAAGGGCATAAAAGGTTTTATTTTTTTCTCTTGGGCTAGGCCTCTGAAAAGGCAAGAGAGAACTGGGAATGAAAGGGTTAGCTTTTGTATCTAGCTCTTGCACCCTTTGTCCAAGGGCCTTTTGACCTTGACTGTGTAATTCCTTAGATTCACTGAGATGTGGGTGGGGTGAGCTCACTGGGGGTACCTGGTGGAAGAAGGTCTTGAGGTAAGAGTGGTTCTCCCCTTCCCTCCTGATCCATATCTGGCCACTAGACCCATATGACTGGAGGAGAGAGTGAGGCTGGTGACTTTGTGATGACCTCCCTCACTTAAATCCAGTTCATTTGCACGGCATGGCCTCACCTTCCTGATGTCATGAAGGACAAACCACAACATCCCTCCTGAGAAGCCAGTGCCCAGAGCAGTCTCCTACAGTGGGGGCAGACTGAGTCCCAGCTGGCCTGCCTGCCACAGCTGGCTCCAGCTGGTTTGTTTGGAAAGCTTGGAAACATCTTTGTTCTACTGACAAATCCAGGCTACTTTACCTTCCTTACATAGTTTTCTAACTGCACACCTACAGCCCGTTTGGAACAGCTTTCAGTCATTGTTATGTGTGTGTGCAAGCAGAGAGAGAGAGTTCTCTGCTGGTTACAGGTCTGTCATCTGCATGTGGGAGTCTGAGTTCACAAGTCAGCAACCAGCGAGCCCTCCGAGGGCCGTGGAAAAAGAAGTGGGGTGATTATGGTTCTTTATTAATTTTTAAGTGTTTGGAGGTTCTTGTTTTGGGGGAATCAGTCTGGCCAATCCAGGGAGTGAGTTTTCATGCACAGCAGTGAGAGGGCAGGAACTCCTGGAGATCCAGGCTTGGTGGGACTGTCTTGCAGTCAGGCCCCTGGAGGTGGAGGAGGAAACTCACCTCACAGGACTTCTGAGTAGAGGGACTTGGGGGTTGGGAAGATTTTTGATGCCCAAACAGAAGAGCAAGATGGCACTAGGGATGTGAGAGGGCTTGGTATCTGTTGGTGCTAAGAGCCCAGGACTACAAGCACAAGCCTGGAACTAAACACAATACAAGTTGGTGGGCTTGCTTCCTAGTGTCTATCTCAGTGGCCCCTGGGACTTGAGGCCATTCTGTTTTCAGAGAGCAGCACACAACTCAAAGGTGATTTTGCCTGAATTTTGCAGCTGCTCCCACTCACCTTTCTTCCCTAAACTTCCCAGAACAGTGGCATAGCAGATAATATTGAGCCTGCAGCCAGGAACAGCTGAATTCAGATCTAGCCTCAGATTCTGGCCTTGTGACCCTGGCAAGTGACTTCACTTCCACCTCAGTTTCCTTATCTGTAAAACAGGGATAACATTAGCACTCACCTCCTGGGGTTGTTTGTTGTGATGATCAAATGAGTTGATCTGTGTAAAGCACTTTGTAAACCTTTGGGTGCTATCTAAATGCTAGTTATTAATATTATTATTATTAAATTATTGTCTATTTTGAATTTGATCAGATTGAGAAATAAAAATTTCAAAACATTCTAATTACCAGATGCTTTTTGGATCTCATATTTATTTTTACTGAATTGTCTGTGGGAAAATAAGGAACAAAACTGAAATGCATATTATAAGATTTTAATAACTTGATTGGGAGCACAGGGTCTGGCACATTAGAAGGGTTTTAAAAATATTTTTTGACTAACTGACCAAATAGATGGCATTCTTTTATTTTTCTGGGGACAGTTTCTGTAGCTGGGGCTATAGGATCCCAGTTTCAAACTCAAGTTCAGTGCTTGGTAGACCCTGCTTGGCTTCTTGGCCCCCAGTGGGGTAGATAGAGAGCTGCTTTTTCATAGCGTGGCTTTTGCTTGTACGTGCCATTGTTACTCCGGGCAGCCTTCTTGGAGGAATGCTGGGGTTCTTTGGTTGTGGTGGGGGTTTTTTAAGCCTTGGTCATTTGTAGAGTTCAGGGTAAGAAACATCCTTTGTTGGAAGGACTTTTCCACCATATATAAATGGGCAAAAGCTATAGGCAGGCACTTTTCAAAGTAAGAAATTTAAGTTATTGACGACATTATGAAAACGTACTCCAAATCAATGATGATGAGCAGCATGGAAATGAAAACACCTCTGAGTTCCTACGTCACACCCACCGGCTTGGCAAAGTGGACAGGGAAGCAAAATGTAGAAAATGGCAGGGGCCCCAGGAAAACTAGGCAAATCAATGCACTTAGCCAAGCTGTCCATTCTGGAGTCACTTTGGAACTTTGTCTTAGGAAGTTACTAATGTGTGCATGCCCTTTGACCCAGGAACCTAACTTGTAGACCTGTACCCCAGAGAGATGAAAGAAGACAGCACAGACTTATCTGTGCACAAATATTGGCAGCAGCTCTTTTTGTAATGGTAAAGGACTGGAGAGGAAAGTGGCACCCATGGATTGGGTGATGGTGGAACAAATCATATTCTGTGACTGCATGGTGCAGCTGGGCTATTTAAGAGAGAGTTTGAGAGGCTCCCCAGAGTCTTGGCATCTCCTTACTCTTCTCATTGGGAAATGTTCTCTGCCCCAGAAGCCCTTGCCTCTCACTGACTATTCCTCCTAGAAGCCTCATTTTAAGGAAGATGTCCAGCTCTGCCTTATTTTCATTCCCCTTCAGGATCCTCTTCTGACTCTGTGAACTTTTTTCTTTAGCACACCTCTCCCAGGGCTTACCCCTTCCCACTTCTGCTTCCTTTTATGTGTGGTCTTCCTGCCACAGTGTGTAAGCTCCTTGAGACAGGCACTATATCCTTTCTACTTGTATCCCTGTTACTAAGCACATAGTAAATGCTTAATAAATATTTGTTGTTGAAAGAATCCTGAGAAGACTTGTGTGAACTGATGGAAAGTGAAGTGAGGAGAACCAGGTGAATGATTTATAGGATAGCAACAATATTTCAAAGACAAACAATTTTGAAAGATTTGGGGACTCTCATCAGGAAAAGGACCGACCTCCCTCCTGGTGGAGAGCCAGCCAATAGACTTGATGCAAAACTGAATCATGTATTTTTGAACGTGGCCAGAGTGGGAATTTATTTTGCTTGGTCATGCGTATTTGTTACAAGGTTGTTTTTTCCTTTTTCTTAGATTTTTTCTTCCCCCACCCTCCCATCCCCCATCCACCATGGGGTAGGGGTAGACATGTGAGAAGGAGAGAAAATAAATGCTTGTTGGCTTGGGCTGAAGCGTGGCTAACTTATGCTGCCTCTGACTGTAAAATAAACATTTCTGAGAAAGCAAGCAGCCACTGAGCCACCCAGCCCACCCTGACTGCTCCCAGGCTGCCTCATGGTGCTTGAGGAAGCAGCTTCTGGCCCAGTCAGGTCTGGCTTTCCATCCACTGTTTTTTGGTAAGTTTTCTGGCTCATTTTCGAACTACAAACATTAGCCTAGGAGTTGTAGGGTCCTTTCCTCTTCTCATGTTAGGATTAGGTATATTCCCAGGGCTCGTTTGCCAGGTCTTGGTTTTATTTTTGGTTGTATAGACCTTAAGCAATAGGGACACCTTGTTTTTTCCTTAGGTCACCTATATCTTGAGTGTTTCAAATTTATTACTTTTGTTTTTGGTTGTTTGGTTTTTTTTAAAGCACCTCTCCTGTTCTTTACTTTAGATGATACCCTACAACTTCAGAGCTGGCATGGACTATGTTGGGGAACAAATACAGGAATCCATACACTTTTTCATATCTTGAACCCTCAGGGCAGGCAGGATGGACCACTTTTCAGAAGAACATGTTTAAATGCATGAAATGCATAGAATTACAAAGGAAACCAATTATATCGAAACAATTATCACTATTACAAACAAAAACATTAATGGACCCCAGGTTAAGAACTTCTGATCTGAAACTACTCCCTCATTTTCCACTCTCTGACTCTGTGAGTGAAAAACCTGCTAAGGGAATAGCTGTCTTCACTGTGTCATTTAGAAGACTCCTGTCTTTTAGACCTCAGTGGGCTGTTTTTGAGTCCTGGTTCCTCTTCATAGTTACTTCCTATTGCCTCTTCTGTACAGTTCCTCTTTATACATTCTCTGGCCCTTTCCCAACCACTTGCTCCCAGAATCTCTGTTTAAGGAGGCTGGCTCATGCCAGGCCAGCCATCTCTCTTCCTACTGGGCTGCCACCCTGGATTTCACCGTCATGCCCCTGTGCTGGACAGCACCCTTCCCTCTGGCCACTTTACTCTCCCCTTCTGTGTCTTGTCTTTCTCTGTTAGATTGCATGATCCTTGAGGCCAAAAACGACCTGTCTTTTTCATTTTTGTTACTATATCTTCAGCACTTAGCACAGTGCCCAGTCGTAGCAGGAATTCAATTAATTAACCTCCTACCGGACTCAGTGAGACATTGTAGCATTGTGCAACTGGAGCGTTTGTCCCATTCTTCTGCTGTCCTGGTGCCCTTTTGACTTTTTTAGGTCAGAGCTGCATTACCCTCTCCCCTCGACCTCCACGTGTCCTCTGACCCAATTATTTACAATTTCTTGTTAGAAGAGAAAGGGGGCAGAATGACATGCAAACACATTTAAGAGGGAATGGCAGAGAGCTGGAAGTTCTGAGGCGTGGTGTGGTAGGGCCTGCTGGCAGATTGGCATGCTGGCCTGGACCTTGACCAGTGGAATTGCCGAGTGCTTCAGGAAAATTAGGAGCATTACTAGGATATCCTCACCAGATGTAAAAGATGCCCTTAGGACAGACCGAGGCAGTTTGGGCAAGACTACGCTTAGTGGCATGGCAGCCTTTTCCCCTTCTCTTTCCATGTTTACCTTGTAGGCTTTGTGCTTGGCACTCTTACTTTTCATTAAATGAGTTTTTTTTTAAATTGATGCGTCTTCATGGTTTACATTTTGGTAACTTCCCGTAACTTCCCATTGCCTCTTCTACAATAGAAGCCTCCCTTGAGCACCCTGGGTGATGTTTGTGGCTTCAGCAGAGTGCACAGAATCATGCTTCATCACTGACATGACTTCAGGTGTTTCAATGCATGGAAATGGTTCTCTTGATTTTGTTTATTTCCACTTGTATAACATACAGGTCTTTTCCCAAGTTTCTCTGAATTCTTATTTGTCATGTCTTGTGGTGCAATAATATCCCTTTATTTTCTTTTTTAAAATTAAATTTTCTTCTGAAAACCATCAAGCATTTTCCCATCCCAATAGGGAAAAAAAAGAAAAACAAAACACAATGACAGAAATCCATAGTTAAGCAAATAAATTAAGCAAAACAAAGCAAAAATAGCCATATTGACTTTGTCTAATAACGTGTGTCTCTTTCTGCCTCTGCCGTGGTGCAGGGGATATCCTGGATCACTGCTCCTCTGGATCTTGTATTGACTCAGCTCTCAAGTCTTTCAGAATTGTTCATTTTTACGATGTTGTGGTTGTAGTGTAAATTGTTCTTGTTCTGCTCACTTCTCTTTGCACACATTTACACAAGTCTTCTGGGGTTTTTACGAAGCAGTGGTGGTCCATTACACGCCTAGACTTTTGTTTGTTCATCTCTCCCGTAAATGATGGACACGTCTTCAGTTCCCAGTTCTCTGCCACTGCCAAAAGAGCTGCGGTACCTCTTTCTGCATACTGGAACTTTTTCTCTTTCTTTGATCATTTTGGGGGCATATCTAGGACGAGTAGTGGCATTGCAGGTCAAAGGGGGTGGATGCCCAGGTTAGTAACTTTTGGGAGATAGATCCAAATGGCTTTTCAGAATGGCTCTACTGATTGATTCACAGCTCCAGGAATGGTGCATTAGTGCTTTTTCCCCACCCCCAACCCCAGTCCTTCAGCTTTTGGCATTTTCATTCTTTTTGTCAACTTTGTTAATCTGATGGGTGTGAGGTAGAACTTCAGAGTTGATTTAATTTTCATTCCTCTGTTAGTTATTTGGAGCATTTTTCACATGGTTGTTGATAGCTTGGATTTCTTCCTTTGAAAACTTTCATATCAATAGAGTATCAGAGAAATTTTGCTCATGGCTGGACTGGGGCTAATATAATAAAAATGACATTAATAACTAATTTTACTTATTCACTACCATACCAAACAAACTATAAAAAGATTACTTTTATAACTAGAAAAAATAATACTGAAATTCACCTGGAAGAACAAAAGGTTAGGAATCTCAGGGGATAATGAAATGAAAAAAATTGGGAAGTAAGAGAGCCTAGAACTTCTAGATGTCAAGATATACTACATAGCAGTAGTCATCCAAATGATTTGGCACTGATTAAAAAAATATGGAGAGGTATCAGTGAAACAGATTAGGTATACATCATACCAAAGCAACTGAACCAAATAGCCTAGTGTTCAATAAGCCCAGATACTCACTCTTTGGGGAAAAAAAAACCCACTATTGGGAAAAGTGGATAACACCTCACATCTCACACAAATGGATAACAGTTTTGTTACACAAAATTTAAAAAGAATTTTTTAAAACAAATATAATGCAGAAGGGAAGCAACTGTGGAAAAAAAAATCTTTGCAGCAAAATTCTCTGATAAGAGTCTTATTTTCAAGATATGTAGGGAACTAGTTTAAAAAGAATCAGTGCCAGTCACCAGCAGAGGAATGGTTAACGGATGTGAACAGGCAGTTCTCAAGGGAAGAAATTCAAGGTTTTTTGACCAGAATGATTGGACTAATTCCCAGTTCCACCACTTTAGCGTTTCCCATTTTTGTCATCATTGCTAATCTGTGACAGGTTGGGAGTCAGATGTCAGCGGTATTTTACTTTGTATTTGTTTCACTGGCCTGACCTGATCTGATCTGAAGCATTTTTATATGGTCCATGGTTGTTTTGTCACTTTGATGTGCTCTCTTTCCATCCTAGGCTCCTCTGGCTACGTTTTGTAGAGCAGAGGTCTCAATGGATTATTGGGTGATCAGTGGGAGAGTATAGACTTAGAAAACCACAAATGAGCTTTCTCTGTGTTGTCTTCCTGTTGATTTTGTTATGGCAGAGAGGTTGACCCCTCTGTGTAGTTTGTGGCATAAGGACTCTTCCTTCTTGACTGGCAGGTACAGTTCAGTGGGATGTTCTTGGAGGGAGGTTCTTGGTCTAGAGGCCTAGGTGATGATGATGATGATGATGATGATAGCTAGCATTTCTATATTGATTGGAGGTTTGCAAAGCTGTACATGTGTTAGCTCTGTGGACCCTCCCAGCAGCCCTGGTGTGATAGGCCAGACGAATTGACTAGGTGACCAAGGAGAAGGGGATAGTGGCGATAATAACAATAGCAGTAATGGGAGCTTGTGTTTCTGTGTAGTGCTCTGTGCACATGTGATAGGCCTGGCGCTGGATTCTGCAGGGATGGAGCAACACCCGGAAATGCTGATCCCTGCAGTCTTGCAGGGGCAGTTACAGGGGTGGGAATGACTGGCTAGTCCAGTTCTGTTGAACAGTGAGGTAAACACACACACACACACACACACACACTCAGACACGCACACATACATGCACACGCACACACAGACAGGCACACACATGTACATGCGCACGCACATGCACACATACAGACACGCGCACACACACACTGACATGCACACATACATGCACACGCACACAGACAGGCACACACATGCACATGCACACACATGCACACGCACACATACAGACACACTCGTTCGCACGCACACACATACACACGTGCGTGCACATACACACGTGCATGCACACACACACAGTCATCAAGGGGAGGGAACGGAGTAGTGCTCCACATAGAGTTGCAGTGAGCACTCATCCCCTTCATGCACTGTCAGCCTTGGGCCATCTCTGTGTGGAGAGTGGCCGTGCACTATTGGAACCCAGATGTTTTATTCTCTCATTGGGTGTTATTAGGAGAGGGGCAGCCCCAGAGCTCTCACACGTCAGTTTTCGAATGATGCTGGTGAGTGAGTCAAAGTCTTGCTCTCTGCTCAGATACCTCACTAGATCCTTATAACAACTCAGTAGAGTCGATGCTGTTAATATTCCCATTTTGCATATGAGGAAATCTAGGTTAAGTGATTTGCCTACAATCATATAGCTGATGAAATGTTAGAGGTAGAATTTGAACTTAGGTCTGGTTCTCTGACCCCCTGTAGCACCTAGCTGCCTCAGTGGGTTGAGATTGATGAAGGAAATGAACTCTAATCATATAGCTGATGAAATGTTGGAGGTAGAATTTGAACTTAGGTCTGGTTCTCTGACCCCCTGTAGCACCTAGCTGCCTCAGTGGGTTGAGATTGATGAAGGAAATGAACTCTGAGTTCTGGGAATGATGGCTCAGGGGTTTGGGTAGGGTGGTGTTGATGGATACACGCTCTGCCATGTCTCGGGGTTCTGGGCAGCCTGATCCTAGCACCTGGTAGGGCTCAGTGACCCTCCTCTACTTTCTCCTTGGGTCCACCAGGTACACTGAGACCCAGCCTGGCCGAGACACCCCAGTACTTCTTGGAGAACCTCCCCCATGGCTGAGCTTTTCTCCTGGCCCCTCAAGATCAGTCTCATGTGATTTAAAATCCTGATACTGGTTTCTGAGTTGTTAGGGGGAGGCTCGTAGAAAAGGATGAGTGGCATTGGGCACCTTCCAGGGGTGCCGGCACTTGTTGCCAGTTGGGGGGGGTTTGCCTCTCTTTTTCAGTGGCTGATGGGACATCCAGTAAGCAGTACCATTATCATGAAGGCTAGTATCTGGGTGACCCCTTCATGGGCTGGGTTCTTCTGGGCCTTTCTTAGGAAACATGTATTCAATTTCACTATATTAATCATCATCTTAGGAAGAAAATTCCTCCATCTCCCCCCCCCCCCCCCCAAAGCACACATACACACACACAGAATTTTGTGTCAGTTCTGGCTCTGGCAGGCTTTTTTTCTTTCTCTTTGGCAATTTATGTACCTTTTGTTATCAGTAGCAATTTGTGTTTGGAAACCCACAACAAAGGAAAACTGGAAGAACTTCAGGATGAATTCTTGGGTTTCACTTGCATGGAGGTTGAAGAGAAAATCACCTTCGTCCTTTTCCAGTGTGAGACTTATTTCACTTTCTTCTCCTAGAAATCAAGCTCGTGACTGTGATTCTGCTCTGCAGAGGGCTAATTGTGTTATTTCCCATCTCATTACCTGGGCACAGCTGTCACCACACAGTGTGTGTTCCCATGGTGGCTGAGGAGCCTCATGGGGTGATCCTGGACTGTGCCGGGGGAGCTGGGCCAGTGCGGCCAGTGGGGCAGCCCCAGCCATCCTCCCTCCCAGCATTCCAGGCTCGCTTTCTGTTTTGACCCTTCCACCTTTCCTCCGGTTGGCAGTATGCTGGCGTTGACAGTTCTCCTGGTTCAGCCAAAGGTGAGAGATAATTGCTTGTGAGCAGCGGCCGGGATGGTATGTGTTTTTTCAGCAGGCCCCCCTTGAGGCAAAGCTTTGGATCTGGTGCACATTTCAAAGCATGTGTTAAACTTTATGTGATACTGATTAAAACGGAGGGCTCCAGGGCGAATTGGCAGGGCCCCACAACTGCATCTGCCAAATGACATGCAGAGAAATGGCTTGTTACAGCGGAGGGGCTGAGGTTTGTCTGTCTTAGCCATACTCAGGGCTGCAGCCGGCAAAGGTGACCCTGGGCATGTGGGTGCAGAGGCTGGAGAATGAGTGTCCAGGCCTTTCCAGCAGCCCCTTTGTTCCCACAGTGTTCTAATTGAAAAGAAAGGACATTCATTTAAAAAAACATATGGAAATAATCAGTTGCTTGATCATGTCCTTCAGCTGCCCATTCCCTCTGATCAAATGTAAAAAAGTGCGAAACATGCACTTGGCCTGGCTTGGGCCAATGAGGCGAGAGGCCGTGGCCACTGAGAACATTCCAGCTGAGACTCTGCAGGTCAGCCTGGAGCCTGAAGCAGGCACATCCCCAGAGCTCAAGGCTTAGGGCACACTCTTCTTTGTAGCTTCCCAAAACCCCCACCTTGGGCTTCCAAGCAGCCAGGATTGGTTTCAAAACAAAACATTGGTCCATTAAAGGCACTGCTCCTAAGGAAATGCTTTCAGGACATTTTTTCAGGATGTTCCCTTGATTTGTGTGGCCTTCATCTCTGAGAGGGAGGTTTAGGTATTTTGTAGCCAGCTAGTACAGTGGAGAGAGTGCCAGACCAGGGGTCAGGAAGCCCTGAGTTCAAATCCTGCTCAAGATATTTACTTAATTACTTATGACTATGGAGAAAGGCCCATCACCAGAATTCATCACTGTTTGTAAAACTGGTCTAATAATTGCACCTATCCCCCTGTGAAGTCAAGAGGAAAAAAGTGCTTTGCAAATTGAAGACTTATATTGTTGTTAGCCATTGTCCTGGCAGTGAAGCGGGAGATGAATGAAGGATGGCAGTGGATTTTAGAAAACCTAAGGGAGTTTAATGAAACTAGAAAATGAGGAAGGCAAGGAAGAGAAAGAAATCTATAGGAAATGGATTTTCTAGGTGTTACTCTTTGTACTTAGCAGGTACTCTGTAAACATTTGACTTGAACTGAAATGAAGGAAACCTGCAGATCTAAGACTCAGTCCTGGGATATAAACAAGCAGGGGAAGCAGAGAGCAGAGTGCCAGCCTGGTCTGATGACAGATGTCGGGCAGGCGACCAAGCCTGGCTGGAGCCGGCAATACCAGTCGTTCTCCTGGGATCGTCTGAGTGGCCCATTGGGTTGTTCACTTAGAGCGTGACTGAAAAGGGAAGTGGCCTTTTGGCTTTTGGGATTGCCTGTTCACCGGCTCTCAGGTTCTGTGCCAAAGGCGGGCCCAGGGAAGAGCGTGGGGCTGGTGGCAGGGCTCGAGCTGACTGGGGAATGCAAATGCAATCACTGTTTAAAACTGGCGTCACAATAGAACCTGTAAAAAACTTGACACCCCCCCCCCCCCAACCTCATGCATATGGACGTCGTCCACTTTTCCAGGTGAGACCATCAAGGTCTGTTTTGCTTTTAAGTTTTTTCCATGATGTATCATGTTTCTTTGTTAAACTGAATTTCTTCTTTTTCTCTTACTCATTTGAAATAAAAAAAAGGCAAAAAGAGAAACCTCTGGCTCCTCGCCCACCATTTTGGAGCTGTTATTGAATTTCATAGTACTTGGGACCTACATTTCTTTGTTTTCCTTTGGTGTTCAGCTTTAGTATTTCAACTATAAAGATAACTTGATTCTGAAGAGTCGTTTTGGGTTAACCTTCTTCTTCTCCATCCCCCCATGATTCCCCTCCACCCTGCACCTTGGTTTTTGGGGAAGAGGTTGTGTTCATCTCAGGTTCTTCCTGTGGGGTGGGGGGCTGTTGGTCTGTGGGTATTGACTTAGTGTACAAGGGGTTTGCTGCAGAAGTTCCAGCTGGTTTCTTTCTTCTCTTGATCGTTGATTGAATGATCAGCTTATAGCCAGGGCCCTCAGGCCTGGGGATTCCCATGGGCCTTCTGGTCCTCCCAGACTTTACATTAATAAGGGGTAGCCACCCACACAGAACCTACAGCCATTAGGTACACACTGTTTTAGCAGGTATGTGCCTCAGAAATATTTCTTAAGAGAAGGGAAGTGAGTGAGTTCTTGTGGGGGAAACACCAGTGGCTTCATTTCTGTGTGAAGTGAGGGATGTAGAAGGCTGTGTAGTCTGGTGGGATGACCCAGTCAGGCAGTATGCATTTATTGTGTCCAGCACTGTGCTAAGTACTGGAGATACAAAGAAAGGCTCTCTAGGAGCTCACAGTCTAATGGGCAAGACAACAAGGGAACAAGCTCTCTTCAGGAGAATTTTATTGGAAGACGTCTTGGGGAGGCTTCCCTCTCCTCTTCTCTTGCTCACCCAGCTGGCTTCTGGTGCCTAAGAAAAGTCCACCCTGGCATACTGAAGGCCAGAGTCTTGCACTCTTTTTAAAGATATGCACTTTCTCTGCCCATTTAGCCAATCTCACGTCATACATTAGTTTTCAAAAAAAGCATTTAAAACTTTTAGAAGCTATTTTGATGGAAATCTTTCTGAAATACATTATAGACTTTCTTGCTACCTTAAAGAGGTTATCTTGATTGCAATTTGTGAACATTGATTATTATACTTTGGGGTAATTATTCAGTGGTAACTGAGATGGAGGGAGGGCTACCACTGAGAGGGATATAGGGAGTGCTTTTTCACCCCTACACTCCCAGTCCTTAATCCTTTTTGGGTTCTTTTGTCTCTTTATAATTTCTTTTTTGTCAGCTGTCATTGTGTGGTGGCCTTCTCACTACTTTTCTTCCTTTCTCCCTTTTCCCTTTTTACTAGACTGGGAAATAAATGGCCAGATTTCTTAACATGTTGGGTCTGCAGATAAGCCCTTCCTTCCTCATGCACACTGAACACCCAGAGTGCATGCCCAGGAGATCATCTTCTTCTCTTAAAATGGAGTCTATCCATACCAGGAGAGGAAGGGGCAGACATCAAAGCCTTCAGAGGAAGAGTGGCTTAACCAAATAGACTAGTGACTTAATAACTTGTGGACCCACTACATTCCTCCCCTGGTTAAAAATTTGCATTCATTGCAAATTGCAGTTGTGTGTTGTAGCCTTTCCCCCATATAGCAGACTGCCCTGAGCCAGTAAAAATTGGCAGGCTACATGGCTTACATCTTTGATTTTTGTTCCATGGGCATAGTGTGCCAACGTTTTCATTATTAACTGCCTAGTCTAAGACCTGAGCATTCGGTCTCTCCATCCTCCATGGAAGAGTAAGATATCTATTATGGCCTCAATTATGAGACCGTGGAATGCCTAGTATGACTAGGCCAGTCTCTGGTACTAAGGGGTAGGGCTTTATTGGTAGTTTTGTCACTTTTCCCTTGGGGCCTCCAAGGCTGAAATAGGAAGGGAATGGCCTTTAGCAGTGAAACAGCAGGGAAGAAGGGCACTTTATTGGACTCAGGCAGTCCTGGTGGCCTTTCCTATTTTCCCATAGGATACCTAAAGTTTACCTCCTCTAGTTTTTGACTTGTATTCTTCCTATATGGGCCATTCTCTTGTATCAGCCATCTAGCCTCATCTGTTGGATTGGGCCTTCATGGGACCCTTTTCTTCCACTTTTCTGTGTTCTTGTCTTGTGGTTCAGCAGGAAGTCTCATCAACTACCTTATGGACAGCAAGTGGTCATGACTGTATGGAACTCTGGGGGCTAGGCTCTGGAGTTGTTTTATCGACTGGTCAACTATTGGACTTCTCTGCTGCTTGGATATAGAGTGACCTTCCACTGACCTGCTGTTGTATATTTTCTTGAGACACCGACATTTCTTATCATAACCATCTCCTGAGTTCAGTTTCTCATTGATAGCTTGAGTATTAGACCATTGGTTATTCCTCTTTCTGTTCTTCTGAACCAAGACCGTAGCTAGAGAATAGATGTGACATTTCCCTGAACAAAGTAAATTCTAGGTCCGTATTCCTGGTGGCTTCATAGGTATGAATCAAAAAGTCTATGTATAGATTCAGCTGAGCCTTCTGCTTGGGCCTCAGTGGTTCCAGAATGTTGAAACACAGCAGCTGGTTTCTGGCCAGAATGGCTGCATGAAGGGAGGATGGCCAGTGAGCACCCCCGTACCTATTCCAGCAAAAACATAAAAACTGTACCAGGCCAAATAAGGGTCAAGAAATCCCAAAGTATGATGATAAATGTATTTCTTGGTGTATGGGTGGCTTCTCTGCCAAAATTTATGTTGATCAAAAGCAAGACTAATTAAGGACATGTTTGCCTTGGCAGGTAGGAAGTCTGTGACTATATGATGCCCACCTCAAGGAGACCTGAAGCTGTTGGGTTGGTGTTTTCCCTGTTTTGGGATGAATGCAGTTAACATTAAAAAAAAAATTCTGAACTTTAAACTGCTCCTCTGTTTCTGAAAAAGAGAATTTCCATATACATAATAGAACACAAAAAGATGATTATATGTGAAGCTGGTCTCCATTTCACACTGCCTACTTAAAAAAAAGGATAAATTCCACACCTTTCAAAATTTTTCTTGCTCATTTATACTTTTGATCTTTCTTCTATTTTTCTTTGTTTGCTTTATTATTATTATCATTATCATTAATTATTATTATTTTGGAGGGGGGAAGGCAAGACAGTTGGGGTTAAGTGACTTGCCCAAGGCCACACAGCTAGTCAGTGTCAAGTGTCTGAGGCTGTATTTGAACTCAGGTCCTTCTGACTCCAGGGCTAGTACTCCATTCACTGTGCCACTTAGGTTCCTGTAATTATTTTTTATGTAAAAAAGTTTCTGTTATTAATCTGTTTTTCCTACATCCTCCTAATAAGCAAATTTTTAAAAAACAAAAAACAAATCACTCAACACAGAGCAGCAAAACAGATTTCTACACTCTTCACCTCTGAAAAGGCTCACCTTCTGCTGCATGTTAAACTCATCACCTTCATGTCCAGAGGTTAATGCTATGTCTTTTGTTTATGGTGTTCAGTCATTTTGTAAGTCATGTCTGATGCTTCATGGCCCCATTTGGGGTTTTCTTGGCAAAGGTACTGGAGTGATTTGCTATTTTTTTCTCCAACTCATTTTACAGATGAGAAAGCTGAGGCAAACAGAGTTAAGTGACTTTCTCAGGGTCACAAAACTAGTGTTTGAAGCCCCATTTGAACTCAGGTCTTCCTAACTCTCTGCTTCTCTATCCGCTGTACTACCTAGCTACCCCTGTGTCTTTCATGTTCTTGCTTTATTTCATTGTTCAGAGTTCTGAAGTCTTTCAAAATTCCTTTTTTTTTAAGCATAATTATTTTATAAATGTTCTAGTTCTGCTTGCTTTTCCCTGCATCAGTATATAAAGGTCTTTTCAAATTTCTCTGAAATTGTCCATTTCATCATTTCTTATGGAACACTAATATTCCATCATATTTAGATAGGACGGTTTGTCCCCCAGTTTGCGGTTTGGGGCTCTCATAGAAAGAGTTGCTTTAAATATTTTTGCACATAGAGATCCTTTTCTTCTTTCTTTGATTTCTTTAAGGTGTAGGCCCAGTAGAGATGTTCTTGGGTCAAAGGCTATGCACAGTTAGGTGAATTTCTGGGCATGTTTCCAGATTGCTTCTATAGTTTCCCAATTGGCTGGACCAGTTTACAGTCCCAGGAACAGCACGGTAGTGTATGCACCTGTTTTTCTAAAGGCCCTCTAACTTTGTCAGTTTCTTCTTTGTCATCTTTGCTAGTCTGATAGGCTTAAAGTGGAACCTCAAGGTTATTTTCATTGGCATTTCTTGAATTATTAGTGATTTAGGGCATTTTAAAAATATAATTACTGACAGCTTGGATTCCTTCCTTTGAAAAATCCTTGCTTCATATTTTTTGACCTTTTATCTATTGGGGAGTGGTTCTTACTCATATAAATTTGAATTAGTTCTTCATATATCTTAGAAATGATACTATTATCAGAGAAACTTGTTGGAAAGATTTTCCCATTTCCCTTTTAAAGTTTTCTATATTAGATTTTTTTTGTCCAAAGTCTGTCCACAGACTTTGATTGTATAATGGAGATTGCCCATTTTATCTTGCTATCTTGCGTGATAGATACTTTTCATCACTTGCTTGGTAGAGAATTCTTCTCCTATCCATTTATATGAAAGATAATTTCTTACCTACTCCTCTCATTTGTTTATGATGTAACTTTTCCCATCTAAATCATGTATCTCTGGAGTTCATCTTGTTATGTAATGTGATATGTTGGTCTGCCTCTAATTTGTACCAGACTCCTGTCCAGTTTTCCCATCAGTTTGGATTAAATAGTAACTGGGTTTACTATTTCCCCTAGTAACTGGGGTGTTTGAATTTCTCAAACACTAGGTTACTGGGTTTGTTTGCTTTGGAAAGTTGTATCCCTGGCCTGTTCCACTGATGAGCCTCCTTTTCTTTTTTTTAAACCAATACCAAATCATTTTAATGATTACTGCTTTGCAGTAGATTTTGAGATCTGGTACCTGTGGACCCTTTCCTCCCTACTTTTTTGTCGTTATTATTCTTGAGATTCTGGATGTTTTGTTCCTCCATATGAATTTTGTTACTGTTTTTCTTTTCTTTTTTTTTTTTTTTTTGGAGGACAAGTGGGATTAAGTGACTTGCCTGAAGTCACATAGCTGTAAGTATGTCAGGCGTCTAAGGCTGGATTTGAACTCAGGTCTTCTGACTTTCTTAATGCTATAACATATCACAACACTGAATAAAGAAATTAGTTTTGGTAATATTGTAATTTTTATTATATTGGTTAAACTTAACCATAAACAATTAGTATTTCTCCAGTTATTTGGGTCCTTATTTCAGTAAAGTGTCTTTTCTAGTTTAATTCGTATAGCCCTGGATGAATCATGGAAGATTCCTTCCCAAGCGTTTTCACTTTTTTGTAGTTATTTTAAATGGAATAGCCATATATAGGAATTCTGATGATTTATTTGTATTTGTCTTCTATCCTGCAATTCTGATAAAGTTATTATTATTTAGTTAAAGCTCTAGGGTACTGAGTACACTGTTATTATCTGCATAATTTTTTCTCTCTTTGTTCTTGTTTCTTCAGTTTCTGTTTCTTCTGTTACTACTATAGAGAACACTGCTCGTTCATGGTAACGCGCATCCTTACTTTCAGGGATATCTTCTAACACTGTTAGCTTATAAATGGGCAAAATGATTTCTAATAATTTTCTTGATTTTCTCTTCAGTGATAAGTTCTTTTTCATTTTACATAGGAATAGTTTGTTTTTCCTCTCTTTTAATCAGATTCATTGTTTATTTTATTAAGTTTTTTAAACCTTAGTTTTATTCAGCAATTCAGTGGTCTCATTGCTTTTTATTTTATTAATCTATTATTTTATTTTCAGGATTTCGATTGTATTATTTAATTGGATATGTCTGCTTTGCTTTTTTTTATTTTAAAATTGCATTCTCAATTGATTTGTTCATTCTCCTTTTTGATGATGAAAGCATTCAGAGATGTAAAATTTCCCGTAGAGCTGCTTTAGCAGCATCCCATCATTTTGGTATGTGGTTTGTAATTTTCTTTAGGGTATGTTCTATTGTTTCTCTAATGGGTTCTTTTACCATTAGTTTTTTAGAATTATGATATTTAGTCTCCAGCTACTTTAACTTTTTTTCCTTTAAGAGCCCTTTATTGAATATAATTTTTATTGCACTGTCATCAGTAACAATGTATTTGGTATTTTTTCCTACATTTTTTGGTGAGGTCCTTTTGCCTCAGTACATGATCATTTTTGTAAAGATATTGTGTATGGCTAAGAGGCTGTAAGTTCCTTTCTAATCCTGTTGACTAATTTCCAAAGATCTGTCATCTCCAATTTTTCTGAAGTTATTTTCGATTCCATAACTTCTTTCTTGTTCATCTTTTGCTTAGATCTGTCCAGATCTGCTTCATCTGTGCTCTTCTGGGGCCATGATTGGCTAGGGCCATCAATCACAGAGTTGGCCACTGTAAACATTGTTTTCTTGCTTTGGTGTCCTTCGCTCTGCATCAGTCCATAGGACACAAAGTTTTCTGAAATGCCATGACATCAGAACACTACCATTTGTTCAATAGTTGCCTAATGGGTGGAGGAAGGGAAGGAAAAGGATAAAGGAATAATCATGTATATGTCATGTACTGCCTTCCAGGCACTGTGCTAAGCATTTCACAGTTAGTATCTTATTTAATTCTGACAACAGCCCTGCAAGGTAGGTGCTATGTTATCCTTATTTTACAGAAGAAAAAACTGAAGCAGACAAGGTTAAGTGACTTGCCTAGGGTCACACAGCTAGCTAGGCCTTCCTTATTCCAGACCTGGTGATCTGTCCACTGTGCCACCAACTGTCTCCAGCCTCAGGGTGCCTGATGGCCACCCCTTTAATTTTCCAGCTTTTAGCTTTTTCTGTTTTGCAGTGTTTTATCTTTGATACAGGAACTCTAGATATTGGCTATGATGATTTCGAGACTTTTCCTTTTGAGGTTCCTTTCAGGAGATAATAGATGAAGGAGGATTGGGAAAGTCTTCTTGCAGAAAGTAGGGTTTCAGCTGAGACTTAAAGGAAAGAAAGAAATCCAGGACATGCCGTTGATCAGTGGAAGAATCCTGGGCACGGGGGATGTACAGTGAGAACATGTTGTCTCTGGGTCCTGTTCTATAAAGCAGGGAGGCCGGCGTCACTGGATTTCTTAGTATGTGGGGCATGTGAGTAAGGTATAAGAAGATGGAAGCAGGAAGGAGCCAGATAGAGAGTGGACTCTGTATTTGCTCCTATAGGTAATGGGGAGCTACTGGAGTTGATTGAGTAGGGAGTGACATGGTCAGACCCGTGCATTAGAAAGATGACTTTGGGGGCTGCATGGAGGTTGGACCAGAGTGGAGAGAGACCCCCTCCACCCCCAGCAGCTGCTGCAGTGATAGAAGTGGGAGGGGAGGAGGGCCCGTGCCATGACTGCAGCAGTGTCAGAAGAGAGGAAGGGGAGATAAGCATTTGGTGACGAGTGCTGAACTGGGGCTGGAAATGATGGAGCAACAGCAAGTGGTTATTAAAAAACAACACAAATCTAAGCTCTGGATGCCATATTGAGGACCTGTGCCAGTGCACCTGTGCACCTGTGCCAGTGTCTCTTGCTATTCTTCCAGCATCCTCTTGGAATACATGAAGCCCGTTGCCATTAACCATGGGATAGGGGACGGTATCAGTCATGTCTGGCTCTTCATGACCCCATGTAGGGTTGTCTTCACAGAGATACTGGAGGGCTTTGCCATTTCCATCTCAAGCTCATTTTACAGATGAGGAAACTGAGGCAAGCAGGGTAAAATGTCTTGCCCAGGGTCACACAGCTAGTCAGGGTCTGAGGCGGGACTTGAACTCAGGGAGATGAGTCTTCCTGACTCTGGGCCTGGCGCTCTGTACACTGTGGCACCCCTTGGTTGCCCCATAACCCTTGCTCAATACTCCATGACACTTGCTTGAATTCCTCTGGGCCAATGAAGATTTTCTACTCTTTATAATTCTCTGCCGTGAGAATCTCATAGTACCTGTTACAGGCCCAGTATGGAGAACCACTCACTGTGCAGCAGACTTTCTATGGCACTAGGAAATTGAGTTAGAGGGTAACTTGGGGAATCCTTTACCTCCACATGAGTCCCCCAGGAGGCAGAGTACCCCTAAGAGTTTGTGCCTGATGGAGATGTTGAAATGAAAATAGACACTGATGTACTTAGATCATCTAGTGGACATAAGGGTACAGCATCTGGGCTGAAAAACAGTGGTGGCCCAGTGTGGCGAGAAAGAGATGAAGCCTCAGCATTTCTACTGACCCCTCTCCACCTCCCATGTGGAGAGAGAGCAACACTGAGAGGAGAAAAAGTTAAGGTAGCTGGGTCTCCAGTGAGGAGCCAGGCTGGAGGGGGGCACAGAAAAGAGATCAGATTCTGACATTTGTCACTGCATTAAGGAACCGAATGTACTGGCCAGGGAAGCTGAGAGCCACTGCCTTTTTTTTTTTTTTTGTAGGATTAAATTAAGTTTATGAATATTAAGTGTCTTGTTAGGGTTCTTGCAGACGTCTATGTCGAAAGGCCTTTTGGGGAAAACAAAATGAACTAGTAACTGATGTCACCTTGTAACACTCTCCATCCTCACAATGAGCTATTCTAGAATCCATCTGGGATCGGCAGCTGGCAGCAAGACTTGCTGCTCCTGAGGTTGGTTCCCTTGTTGTTGGCTACCCCACCCCCCTCTGAACCTCCAGCCTTCCCTTTCCTTTCCTCCCTCCTCTCAGACTGTTTGCTCATAGGGCTCTGGTGAGATGGGGGTCTGCAGTGAGCTATGGAGGCCTTACCTGCCCTATCACTGATTCCCAAGATTCTACAGACTTTACTAGATGCCCTGCCACCATACCTTGCTGTCTATCTAAGGAAAGGACCTCAAGGTCTCACCATCTGCCCCAATGTTGTTGTACCTTCGGACATTAGAGCCTTTACACCTGCCCTGCAGTTATGCTTTTTTTTTATGTGTTTCCCTCTATTAGAGTGTGTGCCTTGTCATCAGGGGCTTTTTTGCATATCTTATATTAAAGGCAAGGGAAGGGAAGGGAACAAACATTTATTTAGCACCTTCTATAAGCCAGGCTCTGCATTAGGTGCTTTCCTCATAACATCCCTGAGAGGCAGGAGCTGTTATCATATACATTTTACGAATGAGGAAATGGGCAAATAGAGATTAAGTGACTTGTAACATAGACAGTAGATTTGAGCTTAGGTCATCTTGACTTCAGGTCCATCATTCTATTTACTCTGTCACCTACCTTAGCACCATTTTTGGAACATGCTAAGTACTTAGTAAAATTTTTTTTTCATTGATTCCTTCACCATCTTTCCCATGCCCCCACATTTATATCCTGTATACATATATACATACCACATATACACACATATAAGATGCTTCACATTTCCTGCTATTTTTTTCAGTCCTTTGACTTTGCTTTATTGTTTTTTGATGTTTCATGGAATTAGCTTCTGCTTAACTAGTTCTAATTTTGAAGAAGTTCTTTTTTTTTTTAAGAAGTTATTTTCTTCAGTATGTTTATGTGTGTCTTTTATCAAGTTGTTAATTCTCTTTTAATAATTTTCTTGCATTGTTCTCATTTCTTTTTCTAATCTTTCCCTTAGTTGATTTTTAAAATAATTTTTTTGATTTTTAAATTTGATTTTTGATTTTTAAAATAATTTTTTTTGCTCCTTTTTTTTTTTTTAATCTTGGGTTCTTCTAGGAATTCTTGTTGGGTTTGTGTCCAGTCTGCATTTTTCTTTGAGGCTTTGCTTGTAGTTTTTCAAGTCATTCTCTACTAAGTTTGTCTTGAGCTTTTGTATCACCGTAATAGCTTTTTATGATTAAGTTCCCTTTTCTGTTGATTGCTCGTTTTTTTCCAGCCTGCTTCACTTTAGTATTGGGCTCTGCTCATCTAGGGACTAGGGGATGTCTAGTTTAATCTTCTGTCTTCTATTTCCTTCTGCTGCTTTCATAGCTCAGTGGCAGCCTGTAAGCTTTTGGTGCTTCTGGTGTGGTGTGATCTAGGAAGAGGTTTGGTCATTGCTCTGCATTAGTCTGTGCACTACAGGTTCTTGACCTGGGTTGGGGGCTTCAGGAGAATCAGGGAAGGCTTCATGCAGAGGGTAGTGCTTGAGTTGCATCACATTCTCTGAGGCAGAAGTGAGGAGGGGTTGGTTCTAGGCCTAGCAGACAACCAGCAAGGAGCAGATAGGAAGCCAGTCTGGTGGAATCATGGCGTACGAGAGGGAGACACACATCCATTGAGACTGGAGAGATGGAGTGGGGCCAGTCTGTGAACAGCTCCAAAAGCCAAGCCATTCATGCTTGGTTCTATAGATGATAGGGACTCACTGGGTCTGATTGACTTGAGGAGTCTCATGGTCAGTGTTCTGTAGGATAAAATGCAAGGGGTGAGCCTTTAGTCAGGGAGACCAATGAGGAGAGGACTCAGATATGAACAGTGGTGGTTGGGGGTGGAAAGCTGTTAAACAAGCAGCTCTCCAAAAAAAAAAAAAAAGAAAGCGTTATGAACAGTAACCTTTAATCTCCATTGTTAACATTGTTAATGTTTTTAACATTTTTCTCCTTTACTTCCTAGAAGTAAATCCAACAATAAACCCCAGGCCTTGAATTGTAGCATTTGCCTGTTTTTGAGGTAATTGGTCACACTGAGAATTTAGCAGTTGGCTCTTGCAGGCCAGTATGAGCTGGCTCCAGCATATGCTTGCATGTGAAAGACACTGTGGAGGCAGAAATGGCAAGGTTTAGCGCAAATTTGATAGGGGAGTCCGGATTAACGCAAAGTTACAAAGATAAGGTTGCAACTTCCAAGACTGGAAGAATGGTCATACATTAGACAGAAAGAGGTAAGTTTGGAAGAATGGTGGGTTTGGGGGCAAAGACAATAAATTACTCTTTGGATGTGTTGAGTGTGGGATGTCTCTGGGAGATCTAGCTCGAGATGCACAACAGCAGTTGCTGATGTGGGACTGACCCTTCTGGGATAATCTGGGACTGAGCATCTATGTTTGGGAGTTGTTGAAGGAAGGCCATTGGAGCTAGAGAGTATGTAAAGGAAGCAAAGGAAGGGACCTAGGACAGCACCTTGGAGAACACCCACAGATAACCACTTGTAGAGCAGATGAGAGGCTGATTTGGCTCAGCCTCAGCATGTTTGGATTATTTTTTTAATTATTATTTATATATTATTATTTTGGATTATTTTAGAGATAGATTATGAAAGGCTTTAAATGGTAATCAGAGGAGTTTGCATTTTATTTGAAAGGTGATTGTGAGTCCCTGGAGCTTCTTGAGCCTGGGAGAGACACACTCATATCTGTGCTTTAGCTACATCACATTAGTAAATACATCAGGATGAAGTGGAGGAGTGTTTGGCTTGAGGCCGGGAGACCAATTAGGAGGCTGTTGCTATAGGCCAGTTGAGGGTTGAGGGTTTGAACCAGAGTGCAAACGGGGAAAAATACTACAGGTACTAGAAATGTTGTGGCTGTAGAACTGACAAAACTTTACATTGATTGACTATGGAGGTTGTTGATGGGGAAAAAGTTGAGAAAGAGTGACGTGGTGAACTTTGGTGACGAGAAGGATGATGGTGCCCTCAACAAAAAGGAAAGGCAGGAAGAAGACATTTTATAGTGGGGATGATGCTGGGTTTTGTTCTGAGCCTACTGAGTTTGAAGTGCTCATTAGACATCCATTTAGAGATGTCCAGTAGATAGCTGGTGATTTGGGTCTGGAGTTCAGGGATGAGATGAGGGTTAGGTGTTTAGAATTAGGAATCATCTGCATAGAGTGATAATTGAACATATGTAGCTGGTCAGATCATCATGAGGGCAGAAGGAAAGAAGAAAAGGGAGCTAGAGCAGAACTAAGGAGGATGTGAATGAGGACCCAGGAGAGGAGACAGGCAGGAGGTCTGAGCGTGGTGTTGTAATATTGCAGGCAGCAGAGAGGATGAAGACTGAAAAAACGACATTAGGTTTAGCAGCTAAAAGACCAATGGTACTTTTGGAGAGAGTGCAGTTTTAATTGAATGGTGAGGTAGAATGACAGGGGTTGAGAAGTGATTGAGGAGGGAGGAAATGTATCGACAGTTGTTCTAGAGTCTGGTTGTGAAAGGCACAGTGAATATTAGGTGATGACTTGAAGGGATAGTGAGGTCAAAAGGGGCTTATTTGTCTTCAGAGGGTGGGGAGACATGGCACATTTATAGGCACCAGTAAAAAAGGGTCATTAGAGATTAGAGAGAAGGGAGGATGATGGTGGTTTGTCAGAAAGCCACCATGGCTCCATCACAAAGCAGCTGTCCAGGGGAACTTACTTGCTGTTTTGTCAGAGTTATCTATTTAGTAGGTCAGGGGAATGCTGGAAATGTAGTTTGCCCAGACTTTAGCAAAGCCTTTGATAAAATATCTCAGGCTGTTTTTGTGGAAAAGATGGGGAGATATGGATTAGAAGATTATAAAATTAGATGGATTTGGAAATGGCTGAATGACCAAAGTCAAAGAGTAGTTGCTGATGGCTCAAATTTCAGCTTGGCAGGAAGTGCTCAGTGGAGTGTCCCAGGGATCTTTGCTTGGCCCTGGGCTGTGTAGTATTCTTAGGAATGATACCTACCAAATGTGAAGATGAAACCAAGCAGTGCAGCTTAGAGGGCCAGCTAGTGTGCTGGATGCCCCCAAGACAGTGATGGGCTCCAGCATTGAGTTCAGTCTTGTAAGATGAAATGCAATAGGGATAAATGAAAAGTCTGATTTTTTTTTTTTTAAAGAATGAACTTGACAAATACATGGCAGAGGAGACATGGTTAGATAGCATTTTGAGAAGGATCTTGAGGTTTTAGTGGCCCTCAAGGTCAGCATGATACAGTGGCCAGAAAGGCACATGTGCTCTCAGGCTACATTAAGAGAGAGAGATTGTTTCCAGAAATGAAGTGATAATCCCCCTGTGCTGTGGTCAGGCCACATCTGGAGTTTTGTGTTCAGATCTGGGCATCCCAGTTTAAGAAACGCTGTGATGAACCAGAAAGAGTCCAGAGAACAGTTAGAACCTTGTTAGAGAAGCAGCACTTTCTGGCCTGGTGAGCAGGGTTGAGGGGTCAGGGACTGGTGTGAAGCTGCTTTCCAATATTTGAATGGTTGTCATGTGAAAGACAGGTTCAGGTGTATTCTTCTGTGGCATTTAGCCCCAGTAGCTCTAGGTAGAAATTAAGCAAATTTTGACTGTCAGGAAAACATTCCTGACAATTGGAGCTGTCCAAATGGGAAATGGGCTGCTTCTTGAGGTGGTAGGTTCCCCCTTCATAAGAAATCTTCAAGCTGAGACCAGAAGGCCACTTGGAGTTATGTCAAAGTAGGGGCTCCTGCTGAGGCCCCCTTCTGAGTCTACATTTTGTGATTTCTTCTTCCAGAGAACACGAGAGTAGGGGTCCACTTGAAAGGGCTGGTCTTGTTCAGTAGAAGGGTCACCGCCATAACTGAGGCTGTACTAACAGAGGAGAAAAAAGGGATCATGTTGAGATGTAGAATAGAGGAAATGTGGAGTTTGTGGTGAGTGGTCTCTGTTTTCTCAGTAAAGTGTTGTGGGAGGGCCTCTGCTGACTTGAAGTGGAGTGGGCCTGTTATCCAAGGGCCTTGAGGAGAGAAGAAAATGTTTAAAATATGAACTCAGGAGAATGCCAGTTAGGAAAGAACAAAAGATTACTTTGCTTCAGTGAAGGCCCAGTTGAGAGTCGATACAGTAAATTTGTAGTGGATTCAGTTAGCATAGTTGTGATTAGTCCTTAGGAATGGAGATGGACAAGGTGGTGATGGTGGTGGGGTAATACAAGACCACGGATTGGGAAGGAATGAGCCTGAGATAGAACAAAGAAGCAAAGGCTCTGGGAGCAGATGAAGACAGGGTAACTGATTAATGATGCAGTCAGTAAGAGAGTGAAGCCAGAGTGGGATAATGGCTTTGGAGAACCCTGAGGAATAAGGAGCCCAAGGGCCTGGTGAGGCCGATGAATAGGTTTAGGGAGAGAAGAAAGCTTGGAGTCTCATCATTCTCCCTTAAATGTGGGAAGATTAACCCCCAAGTTAAATTGTCCCACATAGAGCAGTGGAGTACAGTCCTGGGATTTGGGACTGCAAAGGTCCTTGGAAATCAGCTAGTCTTCTCGTTTTAGTACTTAGGCAACAGAGCCCTGGCTTGGGGAAGGATGGCTCAGCAGCTCTTCAGACTCCAAGCCTCATGTTCTTTCCAGAGTCCATGGCCGCTTCCCAATTTGCTGGCTTTTCTTGAAGATTTTGCTAATGGCATCTGGGTTACTGACCCTTCCTGCTTCTGTCCTGAATGAGCGGAGGGTGGTGCCTTCTGATAGTGCTTTCAGTTGCTAGGTCCCTCAGAATCCCTCACCTCCTGCTTTCTTTATGTGATTTCATCGACCCCTGGCACACATAGTGACTATATTTTTGTATAAGCACAAAATTTCACTCACTCATCTCCAGCCAAAAGTTAGTTTTCTTCAAAGGAAAAATAGAGAATTATCCTGTGGGTGTATCAGAGACAGGTGATATTCAGTTTCCCCGTTGTCAGGGGGTTGGTCTCCTAAATATTTAAAGCTAGTATTGTCCCAGGTTGTCCCAAGTTATCCAATATGAAGAATGGAGATGGGAAGGTGGGGGCAGGAGAGGAGATTCCCCCCCCCCATATGGGAGATTGAGGGATTGTCTTCATATATTCTTGTAATAAGAGTTCATATTTACATGATGCCCAAAGGTATGTGCAGCTTGTGATTTGCAGCAGGCCTTCAACTGCAGAGGTAAAGGGACTGGCCAAGCCTTTCATCGCTAGTCAGGGCTAGAGTTGGAGACTGAGCCTGGTTTTCCAAAGCAGGGACTCTTTCCTGGTATCACACTGATTGTCCCAGGGCATGTTGGCTGAAGAGGCCCGTGTTTCAGCAGGGTTTAAGGTGCAGGTTGTGTGCGATGTGGGCCTCTCTGAACACTCATCATATTCGCTAAATAGGCAGCTAGGGGGTGCCACAGTGCGCAGGGCCCTTGGCCTGGAGTCTGGAAGCCCTGAGTTCAAATGTGGCCTCTGATACTTAGTAGCTGTGTGACCCTGGACAAGCCACTGCATCTCTGCCTACCTCAGTTTCCTCATCTGTAAAATGGGCATCATAATAATACCTTCCTCCCAGGTTGTTGTGAAGATCATATAAGATAATATTTGCACAGTGCTTAGCATACAGTAAATGGCTATTTAAGTGTTGTTGTGATATTATCATAATGTGGACAGGGAAACTGAGGCTTTCAGCTTTCAGGGTTGTTGTTCATCCTTTGTTCCTGAAGGGGCCCAGTCACATCCCTGGAGGGGAGATCTTGATTTGGAAGGGAGTTGGATCAGAGCAAGGAAGAGCTGTGCAAAGCCATGGGCCGCACTCTCTCTTCCAGTCCGGCAGAGGTCAGTGTGACCCACCATGGTCCAGGGTGCAGTGGCCTTGGCCTTCCTAAGCAGATGTTGGAAAGGAACCTAGTTTATTAGCCTGTGTGGGTAGGACAATACCCTGTGATACCATTTTTGCCAATCTATAAATTTTTTTTCAAGTTTTAATATGAATAGAAAGCCCATTCTAAATCAGCTATTGAAAACAGTCGTGTTTTTTAAACAGCCCCCCTCCTCCCCTCGAATAATGGTGCTATTTGTGGTAGAGGGTTTAAAAAATTGCATTAACTCAGTAAATTCTTTCTGTGGCAGTCCTATAAAGTTAAATAATTCTGCGTGTGGTTTCCTCTATCATGACTGTCGCGCCTCCCAGCCTTAAAAAACGCAGGCAGCCTAAAGCAGTTCACCTCCCTAGCCCCAGACTTCATGTGTGATGGGACTTAAAAGAAAAACTTTTGGCTGCATGTGAGTCCTGAGGAGCAGCTAAGTGGTTTTCTCTGTCTGGAGAAATTTGGAAAGAGGGAATTATTTCAGCTCAGCAAATGGTAGTTGTTGATGGAAATGCTGACAGCTAGGCCCTGCTGGTGATCTGCTTGGTGCCACTGTCACGAGAGGTCACCGTTGGACATATTGGAAGACTGGCTTGTGTACAGCTGCGGCCTGTGGTCCTCATCACACACAAAGAGGGCTCCAAAAATGTTAAGTGATTTCCATAAAAACCCTTTATTCTGTTCTCCCTCTTAAGCCAAATTTTTGTTGTTTATGGCTTCCTGTACCCAACAGTTCCTGATTGTCTCAGAAAGCAAAACATGTCCTGCGTGGACGAAGCTGCTGAAATGCCTTTCAGGCATTGTTTATGAGTCTGCGCTCTTTCTTTTCAGAGAGAAAGCGAATACTTTAATGTCTTCCATATTCCATAAATCTGTCGCATGCTACGATCCAAAGCTGTGTGTGTTTTTGTTAGGAGGAACTTCTGGTTGTGCTTAAGAAAAGCTGCCTAGAATGTGAACAGATATTTGGGGGGTGGTCCTGGCGGCCTCCCCCAGCGGGGAGGTAGCGCTACGTGGAGGTGCTCTTGAATCTCAGGCTACATTAGGTGGAGTCACAAAAGGTGTTGGAAAGGTGGCCAAAGTTCCAGCTGCTTGGTCCTTGTCCAGCTTTCCTTAGAATTTACTCTTTCCTCCTGGCCCACTATCCAAGCCTTTTAGTACTTGAGAAATTGTGACCAAGTGGCATGGAGGGCACTCCAGCTCAGTCATATGAGCAGAGAAAAACTGTCCTTGACTTCCGATGAAGTTAATGTTCTGGCATGTGGGTGGAGAGAAGTGACTGGCCAGTACTTGTAAGTGTCCCGGATTTCAGCTTTGGTGCAGCTCAGGAGACAGGGTTCTCTCTAACCAGGTGGGGAGCAGTCATGAGAGGAGAGTGAGATGGTGGCCCGGAGGACCAGGGGTGCCTAGAAGGTAAAAAGCGTCAGGGTTTTCAGGAGAAGACATGCGGCAGAAAGCTGAGAGTTGACCTAGGGCCCTTGTTCATGGAGATGCCCCAAGGCCTGCGGTCATGGCAGCTGGTGTCCTAAAAGGCTTAGCTAATTAGTGGAAATAATGAATGGGCGTGGAAAATGATTCCCTCCTGGTTTAATTTATATCACTGGGTTTGAAATTGTTCTTCAGGACGCTAGGGTTTTACAAGCGTTCTCTGGGGCTTTCAGAAAGCACGTGGAGTCACATGGAGAGGGCTGGTTTGTGACTGCTGCCTTCCTTCCACTTTCTTCCATTACCAGCCCCACGGTTGGGGACCTGGGCTCAGAGAAGTCATACAGAGGGGTACCCCAAACCCCCAGGTCATCTGCTGTACCTAAATGTCCTGTTCTAGACAGATTCCCTTAATCGTAGTGACTCTGGTTTTAATTCAGTAGACATTCAATTGCTGGACCATTCATTCAGCCCTGAAAGAATAGGGGTACAGAGAGCAGGCAAAACAAACAGCACGGAGGGTTCTTACCCCTAAGGGCCTAGAGCCATTTTGGGGTATCAGAATGTAATGGTTAAAAGCAGTGAGGTTGGATTCCATTCCTTATGGAATGCCTTACATATAGCAAACTCATTGCAATTCTCATTGCAATTCAGGGGACATTTGTTATCACCGGAGATTGGAATGTTGATTATTAATATTTTTGTTCTTATTGACAACAACTTATATATATCACCTTAAGAATCACAGCAACCTTATGAGGTAAGTCTTGCAAATATTCAGATACATATGGGAAAGAGCAGGAAAATGACCCAGCCAAGTTCGGTGGTTTCCCCAAGTTCATATAAGTAGTCATTGTCATAGCTGAAATTTGAGCCCTCGTTTATCTGGACTCCCAGTGTGGCACCCTTTCTGACGTGGCACCTTGTCTTCTGTGGGGAGTGATTCAGGTGGCAGTTTTTACCCCACCAGTTTCTTTGCTGCTTTGTCTATTGGCATTTTCCTTGATTCTTCTACTAATTTTCTTGCTGGAGTGTGAAGCTAGCACTTTCTCCTCTTTCACATTCTTCTTGAACACTTCCTTTTGAAAGGAGGCCCTTTAATGACAGCTGCCCCCTCTCCAGACCGGGGCGGGGGGGGGGGGTGATTGAAAAGGTGAAAAGGATGCTGAGAGAAGATACGGAAAGAAGAGCTTTTAGGGGCGTCTTTAACTCACGTGCTGGGTCTTCTTAGCTTTGTCTGATTTCTATCATGCCCCTTGTCTCCTGGGATTGTGTTTCTTATATGGGATAAATCCTAGCTGATCCCATTTGTAGAAATGGAACCTTAGGAGGAGAGAGCAGAAGGCTGAATCCTTTGGATTTCTTAGCCAGCTGGGAAGGGTACTATTTTCAGACTTTATTTCCATTGTGTTTAATGTGTCTCAGGAGCCTTTTTACAGCACTTTTTTTATTTGGCCATGTGTTTTGGCCAGCTCGTCATGCAAAGTGGAACTCTAGGCTTTGAACTTGGGGTGTTGGGTGTTTTTTTCTTTCCTTTTTTCTTAAGTCAGAGTGATTATAGGGTTTTCCCAGCCACTGTGACCAGAGCGATTTACTCCCAAAAGGAAAGACTTTTTAGACAGGATGGGCAGGTCCACTTTGTTCTGGTGGTGAGGTTAGAAGCAGTTTTATTAAAAAGGCCCGGGCTAGACTTGAGCTGGCCTTCTCCTGGCACAGGCCAATGGCAGGGTGGCCGTTCACTTTTGTGTATGCCCCCCGGCAGCTGCAGTTTTCGCACATCTATATTGTTCTCAACAAATCAAGACCAAACCTTTGTTGTGACTAGTGTCTGTCAGGAAACGCATTAGCACAGCCCAATGAAACATGTGCTCAGGGGGCAGCCTTTCTTGCCAACTGCAGCTGCAATCCAATATGCACTCTAAACTTTCTGGAGGCATGGGGAGAGATTTTATGGTTGAAACTTGCCCAATGAGCATATATCGTATACTGATTGTCCAGGCCTGGCTTTCAAGTGAGCCCTCTGGGTTCAGCAAATGGTTTCCTTGCTGCTACCCAGATTGCCACATGGTCTTGAATGCTCTGGAATTTGGGGAATAGGGCAACAGTGCAGATGTGGGTCCTGGCCACTGCTCTGGAAGAGGAAGAGGCTGGTGTCACACTTCTCTTAGGATTGCAGGAAGATTATTGAGGTGATTAAATCTTCCCAGAGTTGTTGGTGTGGATTGGTTTTATTTTCCCATTTTGGTTCAATGTCTGGCAGAAGGAATGAAATGACAGGGGAGGCCAGAGAATTGAGATGGGGGCTCGTTTTTCCTTTCTCTCTTCCCTATGGCTTAATGCATTTCATTCATTGTACATTGTGGATAATTCATATACTTAGGGTGATTCATTCACTCAGGGCCCCCCAGAAGGCAGAAAGGCTCAGCTCTTAGCTTGCTTCTGGGTTTTTTTGGATGGTGTTGAGAACAATATTTGGATTGGAATGTTCAGAACGAAAATCCTTTTGGGAGTTGTTATCCAGAATAAGTTAGCAACCAGGAAGAGAACGTTCAGCTACCCTTAGGAGTTCAAGTCCTTTGCCCCAGATGAATAGCTAATCATACTAACAACCTTCCTAGCAAACCTGTGAGGTAGGTGCTAGTATTCAACTGTTTTACAGATGAGGAAACTGAGGCTGAGACTTGCACTAAGGTGACTTGTCTAGCATCTGAGCTAGTGGAAGAATTCGAATTCTGGTCCTTATTTGACATCCTAAGGTACTGAAGGAACTGGTCAGTTTGATTAAAAATTGGCTACTTTGATTGCTGGGCCATTGTTAATCATCTTTGAAAGATCATGGAGGCTGGGAAAGGTACAGAATTAGAACAGGGGACATGTCCCAGCTTTGAAAAAAGGGAAAAAAATAGAGTTTGCAAGCTGTGCAATAAGTCAGTGAGCCAGGCTTTGACTCCTGCAACATAACAGGACATATTATTAAAGGGATAGTTGTAGCAGGCATTGTTCATCCTCTGTTTTTAAAGAGGACCAGCAACATCACAGGCTGAGGTCTTGACTCTTGAGTGAATTAAGGCAAGGTTGCATAAAGTCATCAGCCTCATTCTTGCTGGCAGAACCGTCAAAGTCCAGCAGCAGGACAAAAGTCAAAACAATTATGGTCCGGGAAGGGAACACAAGGATAGATCATGCCACAAGTACCTTATTTTCTTTCTCACAGGCTTACTAAGCTGGCAGATTAAGAGAATGTTGTAGATCTAATTTACCTACATTTGAGTTAAGAATTTGATGAATTCTCTCCTGCTATTTTTTGAGGAAAGCATAGAGAGAGCTTGCTGAATCATTTAGTCATGTCCAAATCTTTGTGGCCCCATTTGGTATTTTCTTGGCAAAGATACTGGAGTGGTTTGCCATTTCCTTCTCCAGGTCACTTTACAGATAAGAAAACTGAGGCAAACAGGGTGAAGGGACTCACCCAGGGTTGCACAGCTATTAAATGTCTGGGGCCAGATTTGAACTCCTGTCTTCTTGACTCCAGGCCTTGCACTCTATCTACTGTGCCACCATGGAGAGAGACATGAACTGGGTAGTAGTAGTAGATGTCATCGGATTCTGAACTGGTTGAATGTTAGCACTGGTATCATGGAGTCAGAACTGAAAGCGATCTTAGTGAGCCAGAGCATGAGGCCCACTCTTGGTAAGTGCTCTTTCTTCAGCTGCCTCCTCTGGCCTTGTTTGCCTACAGAATGTGCATCCAGAGGTGGGCTGGAGCCAGTTTGGATGGGCTCACCATGAGCCAGTTGTTAAATTTGTAGGGTGAGTAGTTACACCTGGAAAATGCTGTAAATCAGGGCTCGAGTTACTGTTTTGTTGATTGTCTAGACTTCAGAAAATGATGGAGAAAATGTTGATGATGCAAATTAAGCTCATAAGTGTGTTATGTGTAGGGTCCATCTTTTTTTGGAGAGCTGGTTGTTAATCATTTATCAGGACAGCACTGCAAAGGCCAGAGTCAACCATGAACTGCTTTTTGTTGCTGATGGTAAGATACATAATATATGCTTATTTTAATTGAATTGAAGGATGAATGTTAATAAGAATAAATGTGAAATCTCATCCTTGGGTTCAGAAAAGCAGCTTCACAAGTCTAAATTGCAAGGATGGGTACCTAGCAGGCCTTAGGAAAAAGCTAAGGTCCTTGGGTTCAAGCTAATTCAGCAGTGTGGTATTGCAGCCAAGGAAATTATTGCCCCTCTGGATTCTTCCCTGGTAGACCACATCTAGTGTTTCATATTCCTTGGCTCCACATTTAGGATAGACGCTGTTGACTTGAGAGCCTCTGAAGGTGGGCATCCAACACAGTGGAGGACACATCCCACTCTCTGAGGGCTCGATCACTCACAGCTCATTGTGCCTTGGCCCACTCGAGAAATCATTGCTGTGCACCAGACCTGCACAGCTTGCAGCCTCCAGGCTGCTTATGCCTGTGGCACACCAAAGGATTTCCTCTACGTATAAAGGAGGTTTTCCTCTGTATTTCTTGGGCTAAAACCGTGTGGCATGCTGGAAGCTGGAGGGCTGTTAAGTGGCTCTGGGCTATAGGCTGGGCAGGCCTGCTGTACATGATGTTCTTTCTAGCCCATTTTGCTCCCTGTCATATTCCATGTCATAATTTGAATTAGAATTACAAGGGATCTTGGAAGACGAGTCTTCTAGTCTCACTTTATAGCCCAGCAAAGGCATCCAGTTCACTATTTGCTAAGCTCCTGCTATGTTCAAGACACTCTCTTGGTGACTCAAAGAAAACCTGTGTCTGCCCTCAAGGAGCTTATGCTGGAATTCCTTTGTATAACAAACTTGAGGGATGGGCTTCTGACTCTTGTAGTGATGAAACACTCTAGGCAGTGAGTTCCTTTTTGGGATGTTTTCATTTAATTATTAGAAAGCTTTTCCTTCTGTTTCTCCTCAAGCTGCCTCCCTATAACTTCTTCCCTTTAGTCCAATATCTGTGATTTGGAGGAGCCACACAGAATCATTCTTAGTACTTGTAGAGGTGGTAGACCACTGGAGATATTTGGAGACAGACACACAGACACAGACACACACAGACACACAGACACACAGACACACACACACACACACACACACACACACACACACACGTTAGACCCTCCATGGAGGATTTATGGGAGAGTATCAGCAAAGCTTAGGTAGCACCTGAACCCAAGGATGGGGTGTGAAATTGCTCAGTTGGGGTGAGTGCCCTGAGTTCACTGTAATGAGCTAGACCAGGTGAGATAGATAGAAGGGACATTAGGGGCCATCTCATCCAGCCCCCATTTCTTTACGGAGTGTGGGACTTTAGAGGGGAGGAATGTGTTCTTTTGTACGTTTTATGTCTCCCCCTTCACCCCCATGCCATAAAGCCAATAGGTATTAGTACTAATATAATACCAGTAGGTATTAGTGCAGGTATTAAAAGGAAAGAAGGAAACAAGCATTTTGTAAGCACCTATTTGCCAGACACTGTACTAAACACTTTACAAATATGATCTCATTTGATTCTCACAATAATCCTAGGAAATGGATGCCATTGTTATCCCTGTTTTATATGTGGGGAAACTGAGGCAGATATGAGCTAGTAAAGTGAATTGGCCAGGGTCATGTAACTTGTAAGTATTTAGGCTACATTTGAACTCAGATCTTGCAGATTCCAGGCCCAGTGCACCAGTTAACGTAGTATCCTCAGTGGTGTGGGAGGTGTGCCCGCCTCCATCTTTCTGACTCATTTTGATGGTCAGCACCTGTGCAGGCAGTCTGGGGCAGGCCGTCTGCTTCCCTGGCGCCTCCTCTGGGCCATCAGTGCCCACCCAACTGTGCATTCTCTCTCACCTCTGCTCCCATTGGATGGCTGTGAGATCAGCCTGTGTGCAAGCGGCAGCAGTAGTTATCATCTTTGGAACAGGAGTTGGCAATTGTGTTACAGATGTTCAGGAACACACATTTCATGACTGGCTTTGCAGGAAAAAACTGAAAGTGTGAACAGCTGTTGGTGCATCACATTTGCATTTTCTGAACATTTCAAGTGAAGATAAAACATTAGCAGCTGTGACTCTATCGCTTTCTCATTTGACCCAGTGCCCCCGGGTACTTTATATATTGATGTCATCAGGCTGTCAGATTCTGGGGAGAGTTGTGGCGAAAGGGGGATGGATGAAAACAGGCCAGCACTTTCTTTTAAGTTCCTCTGCTTTGTGACTCGTCTTTCTGGGATGTACTGCAAGTTTTTGGTATTACTCTTAAAAGAACCTTTGATTTAGGAAACCCAATGGAAGTATGACTAAAAGCAGTGCACACTTTTAAAAAGAACCATTCATGACCTTTTCCTCTTGCAGGGATGGCAGACTTTTTATTTTTATTTTTTTTATATTTTAGATTGTGTGTCTTTAAGAAGCTTCATTTTGCCTTGAGTGGATTGGTATTTCTCTCTATTTCTTTATGCATGGCACTGCAGAGAAGCTATTTTTACAAGCCACCAATACTGGAGCCTTACTGATGACATTCTATAACCTCACTACTGGTGATATTCATTAATAATTTGTGTTTCCAGATACAAATTTCTAGATTAAGGATTTCCAAATGTGCTCCCTAGCCATACAGCATGTAGGAGTTGAGAGGCAAAACTTGCTGGGTTCTTAGTGTAATTGTAGGTGCTGCTAGGGTTGCCCATAATGGAAAACTGGGCAACAGCAAAGAAAATCAAAGGTGGGCTAGAACCCAAGTTTGCTGAGTGAAAGACAGAGCTTAGACAACTGGTTAACAGTCCTCACTCCCATGATGAGCTGATGGAAGAGTGATTGTGAGTTGCTGTTCTCCCCTGCCCCAAAGATGGGGTGACAAAGAACAGGACTGATCTTAGAGCAGGTGAGGATTGCGTTAGATAATAGGACTGTCATCATTCTGAGAAACTGTGCCAAGAGAGTGAGCGGCTCTTTTTTCTGGTGATCTTAAGGAAAAGGCTAGAAACTCTTTCCCCTGCTTTGAAATAGCTGAGAAGAACCCTGTTGGTCTCCCGATCTTCCGGTTATTGACCCTGTGGCACTGAAAGGTTGGGGGATGAGGAAAGGAAGCTTATTTGATGAAGTTGATCCATGAGTTTGAGTTCTTGCTTGAGGTCTGAGTGCGACAGTTTTGTTATCATAGGGATGTTCAGTATGGACACTCCGTGCCCTAACTTCTGTCAGGGGAGCAGGGCACTCACTGGGCCCCACCGATTGTGGCTTGGGTTCCAGTTTGCTGGGCAGAGGGTTTATGTTGTCTTATGGTGATCTGGGGAACTTTCCAAACATGAGGTCAGCATCTGATTAAGGTGGAAGAAATTTGAGTTATATGCTTTAGTTCAGGTTATCGCCTCTGTTCTAGAAAAGCTACAATGGGTCAGGATTTCTTTCTTTCTTTCTTTCTTTCTTTCTTTCTTTCTTTCTTTCTTTCTTTCTTTCTTTCTTTCTTTCTTTCTCTCTTTCTTTCTCTCTTTCTCTCTCTCTTTCTCTCTCTCTTTCTCTCTCTCTCTCTCTCTCTCTCTCTCTCTCTCTCTCTCTCTCTCTTTCTCTCTTTCTCTCTTTCTCTCTTTCTCTCTTTCTCTCTTTCTCTCTTTCTTTCTTTCTTTCTTTCTTTCTTTCTTTCTTTCTTTCTTTCTTTCTTTCTTTCTTTCTTTCTTTCTTTCTTTCTTTCTTTCTTTCTTTCTTTCTTTCTTGTTTAACCATTAGACCTGTTAATCTTCCTGAAATCTTCAGATTTTCTGTCTAGCTGGCGTGGGCAGCCAGATGCCGTATGCTGTCAATTTCTGATTTCATGACGTCCAGATCAAACAGCTGGAAATGATTGAAAGAAAACCGGTGTTCTTTTGTTTAACAAGACAAAGCCCAGTCTGCATGCTGCTTCTGATGCTTCAAAGACGCATTTGTTCTTCACTGGGTAATGTTGAGGGCTCAAAGTTTTGAACTGTTTTCTCAAAAAATTACTTTTCCAGACAAAAGAGCAAAACAGTGTTTGTTTAAATTGTTCCCGGGTACATAGAAGATAGTGTTTACAGCATGTCCATGACATTTGGAACCAGTGGGGAGCATTTGGATAGGGACTTAAAGTAGTTTCACTGAGTCCAACATCTGCTTGTGTTGGACCCTTTCTTTTAAAGTCATCTGAGAAAGAGGCAACCGGGTTGGAGGCCAGGTTGGATAGCAATAGTAGTTTTATATAATAAGCAAAAATGAAGGAATCATTCATTCATTCATTCACTGTGAGGCCATTGAAATGAATGCTTAGAGAAGCTAGGTCTTGTCTGTTCAGAAGGCAATCCTTGGCCAGTGCTCAGTCTTTCCCTGTATCTCTGGTTCCCTTCAGGGCCCCATGTTGGATGGAAAACAGTGAGAGCCTTCTCTGTGTTCAAAGTCCAGTGGTGACTTCTCCAGCAAAAGCCATTTGAATCTGTTTTGTGAAGCAAGAGGCTGTAGTGGGCTTCAGCTTTGAGTGGTCTGCTGGCACAGCACAAGAGAAAAACACTATTAGTATATTCTGTGCCCTTTTGTGTGGAAGAGCTAGTGTTTGGGTTTTTTCCCCTAGTCTTGAAGTCTGACTAACTGTTCAAAGGATCAAGCTGCTTGAAACCATTTTTAGCAGATCCTGCAGGCCATAAAGCTTATTCAGGGAGGGATTCCAGCAATTTTCTTGACTTTTAACAATCAGTACCTTATGAAGAGGCGTAGCTTTTAACTGGAGATCTTGGTTAGATGATGGACTTCCCTAAGAATGTATCTTTTTTAATTCTTTGGAAGCATCACCTACCTGAAGTGGTGTTTCTGATGCCTTTTAGTGTGCTTTTCCATTGTTAGACTTCCCAGATTGATGCCCAGGACAGTAGCTGAACTCTTCGTGTATTCTTATCTCATAGCATTTTTCAAGGACCCTGGTCTGAATAGTCAGTGCTAGGCACTTCCCAAAGCATATTCCTTTAGAGAAGCAGGATCTTCCCTTATAGAGTGCTTATTCTAGACTGAAAATGATCAGATATTGAGCTCAAAGGGGCATTAAAGTAATCTGGACGCTGCCTTCCCCCTTCTCCCCCCTCCCCCATTTAAGGATGAGGAAATTGAGACCCAGAGGGGTAGGGTGATGGTCAAGGATCACACAGGTCCTCTTGACTGTCATGTAGCAGCCATCCCTCCTGTAGCTGGGGAAATAAATCAGAAGCTGAGCTGAACTCTCAGTCTCTAAAGAGGGTTTATCAGGCTGGAGTTCATTAATCACTCTCAAAAAATGTTTTATTTGCAGTGTAGACTGAGTTAAAGAGGCACTGAATGCCCCACCTGGCATTTTCACCCTCTACAGTCTGCCACTGTACCACCTTTCCAGGCTCATTTCATCTGACTTCCTTCCTCACATTATGTTGTAGCCAAAATGGGGGGCTGATTATTCCAAGAGCTTAACTTTTCATCTCCTACATCCCTGCATTTCCAAAGACATTGCTTGAAATAGAACTGTTCTTCCTCCTCTTGTCCCCCAGAAGCCCTGGCTAGATTCTTCTCAGGTGCCATCTGTGGGGCAGAATGTGAGCCCTCTGGGGGTACTTCTAGTAATGGACAATATGTTAACATAGAGTAAATGTTTAATTAATCAGATACAGTGTGCTAGGTGCTGCCCAAGAAACAAATATGTGTGTAACACAGTTTATAGTCTTGTTGTCAGAATAAGATAATATAAGGCCTAAAGTCAAGCAGCCAAACCCAGATATGGTGTAGGATAGAATATAATGCATGTCATAAGGGAGTTCAAAGGAGTCTTAAGGTGTTAGGCTGATTGCATCTCATTTGGGGTGGAGTGTTGAGGAAGCATTTCAAGGAGGAAATGTTATCTTGCTGGGTATTAAATGATGACTGCGAAGGAGTAGTTCTAATGAAGATCTGGGGCAAGAGTGACAGAGAGTTTGATGAAATGGTGAATAGTGCGGTTTGGCAGACAGCAGAGGGAAATAGTGAGAAATAAGGCTAGGAAAACTGGTGGGAATTTAGAAATGTGTTCTTCTGGCGCTGTTGCAGTTACTCAGAAATACAAAGTGTGGTCCTGTGTTCACATCTGAGTTTTTTTTAGGACTGTGAGATACGTGTGTATCGAGATCCAGAAAGCTGAACTCACTTACAGGCTTCTAGAATCAATCAGTCAACAAGTATTTACTTCAGTTCAATTTAAGTATTTAATGAGTCAGTCAGCAGGTGCTTACCATGTAACATAGGCACATGTTACATATGCTGACCATAATGAAAAGAGTTTCTGACCAGCAGTGGGCTTACATTCTAATGGGGCAAACAAGTAAATATGGAAACACAAATAGATGTCAAGTGAACAAATAAAGTTTATGCAAAGTATGTCAGTAACAAGGTACCTTGGGGGGAGGGCAGGAGCAGTTCAGGAGATTAGGAAAGACTTCCCAATCTTGGTGCCTGATGCGCCTTTAAAGGAAGAGAGCCAATGTTCAAGATGCAAGTTGAGGAGGAAGTGCATTCAGACCTGTGGAATGGACCCGCAGCCCTGAGATGGGAGATGGGGCAACCTGGGTGAGAATGAAAAGGAAAAAGGCATCCATGAAGAGGTGGGAGGGGAAGCAAGTAGAGAGGGGGGCCAGGCTTTATAAGCTTTTTAAAAAGTAGATTTTATTTTTTTTCAGTGAACAAAAATTGATGTTCTCCCATTCTCCATTGAAAAGCAAAATCCTTGTTGTTGTCATTTGTCCTTCATGCTCGAAGAGGACCAAAATGACCTCATGATGTTGGGGTCAAGGTGCAGTGTGTCTGGCTGTGGCTGATGAGACCAGTACAGTTGACATGCAAAGACTCTCACATTGATCATGTACTTGCTCAGCTCTCTGGCGGGAGGTGGCCAGTCCTCCATGATGAAGGTCCTCATTGGGCCTTTCTAAATGTATAGTAGTGTTTCATGACATTCATAGAGTGGAATTTGTTTAGCCCCTCCCCAGTTGATTGGTATCACTTTAGTTGCTATACAAAAAGATTTGCTTTTGGTGTTTTTGTCCATATTGGTCTTGCACCCCTTTCTTTGGTCCCTTTTGGGGAATAGTGGTATTGTTGGGTCAAAGGGTATGTACAGTTTAGTAACTTTTGGGGTGTAGTTCCAAATTGCTTTCCAGAATGCCTGGACCAGGGATGGGGAACCTGCGGCCTCGAGGCCACATGTGGCCCTCTAGGTCTTCAAGTTCGGCCCTTTGACTGAATACAACCTTCAAAGAAGTCTTAGACCTTGAGGCCACAGATCTCCCCTCACCCTGGCCTGGACCAACCAACCAACCAATCAGCAAACATCTATTAAGTGCCTCCTGTGTGCCAGGCACTGTACTAAATGCTGGGAATGAAAAAGAAGCCTCATCTCAAGAAGCTTGCAGTCAAAGAACCAGTTCACAGCTCCACTAACAATGCATCAGTGTGGTGACAGGCATGTTGGGAAATAGGTACCTTTCCCTTTTGTTCAGGTTTGTAGGGAAAAGAATCAGGGGCTAAGGATGGAGCCAAGAGCAACTTCCCAGAGCCTGCAGGCTAGATGAGGTGATGGAGGGTCAAGGGCTCTTAATCTGGCATCTGTGGACTCGGATAGAAAGAAAAATTTACCTTTATTTTCACTAATCTGTAATTGAAATTCAGTATTTCCTTCAGTTATTACAAAAATTATTTTGAAAAGTGCTTCATCAAACTGTCCAAGGGGCCCAGGGTACAAAAAAGCTTCAAAACTGCCCCCTGTAGAACTGTAGCTCTGTAGGAGGCGAGTTATGGAGGTTCTTGGGGAGGAGCGCCTTGGGTCTTGTCTTTGCTCCAGTGGCAGTGGGGTGGAATAGGAAAGAGGGCTGGGCCTGGGAGTCAGGAAAGACCTGGTTCTGAATCCCACAGCTGAGACCAGCTCTCATGGCTATGTGCCCTTAACCACTCTGAGTGCTGCTCAGTTATCAGTTAAACCTGAATGTGGCTGTGTGTTAGTAATAATTCACGTCCATTTGTGCAGAGGACAAGCTATAGCAAGAATCGGCCCGTGACGGGGGTGTGCTTCGGGGTGAGCCAAGCCCAGGACAATGCAGCTGAATCTCCTGATCCCGAGGAGCATCTTCAGTAGGTGGTCGGAATAGAATGCTCAGGAAACAGTTCTTTTCTCTGCAAATGGATCCCGGAACAGAGCAGAGCTGGGACTGGTGGAGGTCCTGGGCCAGAGGCTTCGCCTTGGAGTCCAGCTGGGGCTGAGGTCAACATCCTGACAGCTTCCTGCCTGCTCTCACCACCTCTCGTCTGGACTGCTCTCCCTGCCTTGTGGCTGATGAGTGGCATTCATGGAGTGTTGATTCTGTTTAGAGAATCCTCGAGAGCACAGTTGCTGAGAGCCATGCTGGGGCACATTTGGGGCTGGGCTCTTGGAAATGAGCTCCACACAGCTTCTGTGGTGACTCTGAGGGCTCTCAGCTTGTTTGGGGCAGACATGACATGACTACTCTTCTCTCTTGGTTTTCAGTTTGTTACTTAGTCTTCTGGGTCTTTTTAGTCTCTATTTGTTTTATTTTGAAAATTCTCCTTGGTCCTATCTGTTCTCTCTCTTCTCTGCTCTCCCTGTTTTGTACTTGTTCCCTCCCTTAGAAGTGTGAAGTAGAGAGGCCCGACATCCCAGCATCTGTCAGCTCCTCTTCCATTTCCTTGCTGGACGACCTTGGACAGGCCACTTTCTGGGCCACAGTTTCTTCATCTTTAAAATAAGATGTGTATGACTGTCGAATTTCTTGAGTGTCCCCTTTCACCCTGAGACCTTTATTTATCCATGCCATTGAACATGTCTATCTTTTGTCATTCTCCCAGCCCTGGGTGCCCCTCTCCCCTGTTTTCTGCCTACCTGCAGATCAGCTTGAGGGCTTCCTCACTTTTTAGAGATCTGTGCCCTTACCCTTCTTTAACTCTGATTTTATTATTTTTATCTTTTACGTGAATAAAACTTATTCAGTTTTTAGTTTTTAATTTCCCCTCAGAATTTGGCAAAGTTTTCTACTACTGCCCTCTTATCTAGAAATAGTAGCATTTTAAAAGTTTCTTATGATTTACCCAATCCAAAATATTTCATTTTGCTCCTTTATTTCTAGAATTTAGGTGAACTTATTTAAGCAAATGTGAAATCTGTGGAAATTCAAGGTGTTAGTCATTCATCTGCAGGGTTGTGTAATATCCCCATTTAGCAATTATTTATTATCTCAAGTTTTCTGGTTTACAAGGTTAAATGTTCAAGTTTAAAATTCTTTATATATAGTCCCTTAAGCACCTTGAAGGCAAATCGTAATTTTTACCAATCCATTTTAGGGAAGTGCTACTACCTGACCTTTGGCAGTAGGCTCAGTTAATCCTTCTCTGAAGATGGACCATTTCCTAGAATTTTGAAGTCATGGAGGAAGAAAAAATCCTCATACCTCAAGAGGAAAATGGGTATTTAGAAGGGGAGATACATACATACACACACCTTTTCACACCCTTTATAGTGTTAGATTTAGAAGCATAAAAGTTTATATAACATTTTTATACTCATAAAAAGATCACACTTGAGTTATTTGCTAATAATGGCTGACATTTCTATAGTGCTTTAGGCTATCCAGAATGCTTTCATCATAACAACATTGTGGAGCAGACTAGTGCAAGATTTATGACATTTTTTTTTACAGACAAGGAAACTGAGGCCCATGCTAGAGTAATTGTAGTAACCAGTTCTTGAGGAGCCCTTAAATGTAAATGCCAAGAACAAAACTAGGAAAGGATAAGAAAAATCCCTTAGCTTTTCCACATTTTGAGAGGGGAGAAATATTTTTTTCCTAAAAAAATCTCTCTGTTTGGTCCCCTCTCTCTACCATCCTCTCCTCCTACTATTGGTGGTGGGAAGGGAAAAGATCAGCCACATTTCTGTCTTCATTTTCTCTGGTTTTTCCTTAATCATGCTTGCTTTCTTGTCCTCTCCATTTGAGGCTGGAAATCCCAACCAAGCTGAATTCCTGTGGTAGGGAGAGATTTTTACCTGGCCTGTGCCTTCATGATTGGAAAGTTGGGCTATCTTATTCCCTGGAAATCTTTAAAGCAGGGATCTGCCTGCTTCAGAGTTTAGATGCAGCTTGGAGGTAGGATAGATTAAGAAATGGTGCCTTCCCATTTGCTTCCTGGTTACACTTGGGCTTTGAAAACCAAACAAACAAACAAATGCTTATCTGGGCTGTACTTGAGATGGGTTTGTTTTCTGTAATTGCTTAAAAAAATTTTTTTTAAACATTTTTATTAAAAGTTTTGAGTTCCAAATTCCTTCCCTCTCTTCTTCCCTTCCCTCCCTGTCTTCCCCCCACCTCTTTGGGACAGAAAGGCAATCAGATATAATTTATACGTGTGCAATTATGTAAAACATTTCCATATTAGTCATTTTGTACAAGAAGACTAGATAAAAGAAAAAAAAACATGAAAGAAAGTGAAAAATTGCCTGCTTCAGTCTGTATTCAGCCAATATCAGTTCTGTCTCTGGAGGCAGATAGTACGTGTCATTAGTCCCTTGGGATTGTTTTGTATCATTGTACTGCTGAGAGGAGCTAAGTCATTCACAGTTCTTTGTCAGTGTACAATGTTCTCCTGGTTCTGCTCACTTCACTGAGCATCAGTTCATGTAAGTCTTTCCAGGTTTTTCTGAAATCATTCTGCCTGTCATTTCTTACAACACAGTAATATTCCATTACAGTCATATACCACAACTTGTTTAGGCATTCCCCAGTTGATGGCCATCCCTTTGAATTCCAATTGTTAGCTACCACAGAACAAAGCTGCTATAAATGTTTTTGTACAAATAGGTCCTTTTCCCTTTTTTGGATATCTCTGGGATACAGACCTGGTAGTGATATTGTTGGATCAAAGGGTATGCACAGTTTTATAGCCCTTTGGGCATAGTTCCAAATTGTTCTCCAGAATGGTTGGATCAGTTAGCTGTTTTCTTTTAAAGGGACACTGAAAGGAAACTGGTGAGTATAAAATACATTGTTGATGTCTATAAAGGACACCTGTTGCTATTGCTTTTTCTCCTCTCGCTATGTTTCAAGAATCTGTGTCTGGGATTGGTCAGGGATCCCAGTGCTAATGGAATGGTGTTTTTTTGGTTTTGCTTTTGTTTTTGTTTTTGGTGTTAATTCCTCATATTTTTGGAGCTCTGAAGCATGGAAAAACAAACTAATGAAATTAGTGCAACCTCATTTCTTTCTCCATAAATCAGAAACATTCCTCTGACTTGGTGCCCTTTTAAAGTAGTGGATAGTCATGATTAGCTTGGATTTTCATGACTACTTGATTTTGGGACATGGGTGGTTCAGCTGGGAACCTTCCATCTGTTTTCTTGGCTACTGTGGTGACTGAAACCATCCACTCATCCCCCAGATTATAGAGAACTCAGATGACTAGTGGATCTGCTGCTGCTGAAACCTTGGTGCAAGCCTAGGATTAGAACCATTTCTGATCAATGATTATTTGGGGCTTTGGTCCATTTATTAATCAGTCTTTTTATCCTTTTGAGTTTAGTTAGCCATATTTTCCCCAACAGAATTGCCACATCTTTACATTTTATTTTGACGTTTCCATCCCTTAGGCCTCATTTCCCCAGTGTCTTTGTGCCAAATGAAAGACATTCCTTTATTGAAGTTATTGAGAACTTTTTTTGATGGAGCATCCTGCCCACTCTAGGGCCCCTGCAGTAGGGCATTCCTGTTGTTCTCCCAAGGGAAGTCCGAGGAGTCATCTGGGAAGAGAATGACGAGCTTGAGCAAGGAATGGGAAAGGCCATTCTTTTCCAAACAAGGCCTTAAGAAACCATGAGTCAAATAAAAATAGGACAGTGTGCTGCCATGGCTGGAATGGAAGAGAATCTCACATGACCATTGACAGTTCTCTTGATAGATGTTTTAAATTATTATTAGATGATAATGAATAAGGGTTGTACTGTATACTTTTTCTGTAAGGAAATTTCAGAAATGTCAGAGCAGTTAGCCTTTCTTTGTTCCATTCATCCAAGCTTCATAGCTCTGGCATTTTTTTTTTACCCTTTCATGGGATTACCATAAGATCACCTTTTTGAGGCTGAGCAGAGGCTGTTTCTGATCACATCCAGCTGCCTGGAATTTGACAGAACAGTTTTAAAAATAATAACAACTTTTTAGAGGATAACTCCTGCCTAGGGAAAGCTGTAGTTTCTTTGAGCCTTGGTGTGGTTAGTGGGCTGCTCATTGACCTTCTTTGCTTTTGGGATCATTGTCTCACTGGGAGAATCTGATCTTTTTGTCAAGTGAGGAGCCTCATACTGAGGATTTCCCTGAACCCACTGGGCATTGTCTAGAACAGGAGAGGCCATCACTATACATGAAGAAAGTTGAGCTCCACGCAATAGAGGTACTAGATAAATGTGTTACTGGTTTTCTCCCTCATTTTCAGGGAACTGCTACTATTTTTCCAACAAATCAAACCTGTAACCTTGTTACATGGAACCTAGGAAGGAAGCTAAAAGAAAACAGTACCCTCATTTACCCATGCCCTTCCTGATCTCAGAAAATTGTAAGCAACCAAATCTTTTTGTTTTGTAGCGATATCTTTTGTAGGAGCCCATGAACACATTTTTTTTAGTATCTAAGGTTTTGTTAAGTTTTAACTTTATTAATGTTCCAAATTAATAATATTTTCTCTCCTCCCCAATTAAACAACAAAAATGAAAAAGAAAACCTTGATAACAAATTTGCTGTCAGGTGAAGTACTCTTTCTTGGGCCATGTCCAAAAATATATGCCTTATTTTGCATTTTAGGTCCATTCCCTGTCAGGTTCTGTTTCAGCTTCAGTCTTTAGAACTTGTGGTTTATCATGAAATTGATCAAAATTCTTAAAGTGTTTCAAAGTTTCATTTTTTTTAAACAATTGTCATTGTGTAAGTTGTTCTCTTGGTTCTGTTGGCTTCACTCTGTATCAGTTTAGAGAGATCTTCCCCATTTCTTCTGAAACTGTCCATTTTATAATTTCTCATGGTGTGATAATATCCCATTACTTTCATATGCCACATTTTGTTTAGTTATTCCCCAAGAGATGGGCACCTTGCCACATCCCTTAGTTTCCAGTTTGATGCTGATTTTTGTAGCATCTCCTGTAAATATTTTTGCATCTATGGATCTCTTTCTCCTTTTTTTTTTCTCTTTGGGGTGTTGGCCTAGTTTCTGATATTGCTGTGTCAAAGGGTAAGCACAGTTTTAGTGACTTTTTGCCCTTTCAAATTGCTTCCTAGAGTGGCTGGTGCAATTCACAGCTCCAGTAATGGTGCATTGCCCACTACCGTCTTTAATTGCATCTGCAGACAGGGTTTCAGAAAGTGGTGCTTCTTCAGAGGAAAATAAAAGTATTTTAGGGGTAAGAGTAAGTGGACTGGAGGAGGACAAAGGAGCAGCTTAGTCCACCTCAGTGACATGTGGTCACTTTATATGAGCCAACAAGGGGCAGACCCATGGCTCAGTTTTGAGTGCCTGACTCTTTGAAAGTTGAAGCTTTCAAGAGGTTAACATTAGGAATACCTTCAGGTCAGTGGCATGTGCAGAACAAATGTGAATCAAACACAAAACTCATTCCTTCAAGAATTTTATTTATTGATGTGGTAGCGAAATACTACACTGTTTACAATAGAGAGTTAAGTGGGACCTCGGGTGTGCTGGGAAGTTGACAGCTTGTGGTACTGAACTAAATTTCTGTCTTTTGTGGGATGAAAGAATAAAAGATGTGTTCTTGAAATGGTTATTTATAAATTATTTGAAAGCTTGTTTCCCTTCCAGCTCAGGAGCCACTGCCAGCACTGCGGTCACTGCAATAGTGAAATTTTGGATGTGAAAAAAACTCCCAGAAGTCTGTTTGCATTAGAGTAACAAGATAAAGAACCTCGTGGAACCACTTTGGGGTGGGAGTGAGGGGTGGGGGAATCTGATAAAATGGAGCTGTGAACATCATTCCCTGCCTTTGCCACAGCAGGATCCATGGGTATTGAGCATGGTGGCAATGCAGAAGGGATCTGGGGGAAGGGAAAGGAGAGGGAGCAAGCAATTGTAAGTGCCTTCCATGGGCCAGGACATCTATAGTGGACAGAAACTGTTAGCCCCTTGAATGAGAGGGAGGAGACTTTTTGGAGTAAGAGAGAGAGACAGACAGACAGATAGATAGACAGAGACAGACTGCCACAGGGCTCATAGCTTTACCTATGACTTACTTTATCTTGGGACAAGGAGATTTTCATTTTAGGTCACTCTGTTAATGTTTAGGCATTCAGATTTCCTTCCTCATGGAGAGTACATCACTTCTTGGTTGGGTAGGTCCCCAGAGTGCCTAGTTCAGTCCGTGCACTATTACTCTTAATAAACCTGCCATGTGGTACTGAATCTCCTTTTCCCTTTCCCACGGCCTTTTGTGAATTATCTTGGTTTGAAAGCTCCAAGTGGGTGTGTCAGGCCCATATTGCTGCTGGTAAGGGATCTGTGTTTTCCTTGTGATTCTTTGGTTGACTCTTTTCTGAGAAATATTTTGGCACTTCTTTGGCCCACAGAAGGGAGCTCAGGGGACACATGGCTTAGTTTGATCCAAGGGCCAAACTCGATGTTGTCACTGTTGCTTCTGATGCCATGGACCACATGTATGTGTGCCTCTTCGTGTGTTTGTGTATCAAATAATTTTGGAATTTCCTAAAATATATATTCCAGAAGCCAGATGAGGACATTGAATGTATTCATAAAGCTCAGATGGTGTGCCAGTTACACAGAAATATAACAGGACACTCTTGAGTGAAATATGTGCTGATGGCTCCTAAGGTTTGCTTGTCTTCTTGTTGTTGTTGGAGGATTTGGACTCTCAGTGATTTCTTAGTCATAAGATTGGAATGGGTGCCCTTAGCATAACGGCCATGGACTGGGGTCTTTGAACATTGTTTTCAGAAAACATTGCAGTCTTGTTTTGTATTTTTGACTGGACCCAGGAGGTGGTGCTTTGCAGGGAATTAATTCTTCGAAGTCCAGTGCAGCTGTAGGAGGTCATTGTGGCCCCCATGACTCTCAGGACCAGGGGCTTTGCTTTACGATTCTGGCTCAGACCTTAGTTTGTATGGAATCATAGCCTCCTCATTTCACTTTGGGTGATGATCCTTTTGATCCTACCTCTAAAACACAGTTATTTGGTTAGTTAGTGAATATCTGATTTTAGGTTCTGAATTTCTTGATTTTGGTCACAGAGAAGAGAGGCAGCTGCTCACCTCATACTTCTTAGTGGGGTCAGAACAAAGTCAAGCAAAGTGTTAGGAAGTGCTTTCTCTAGTTTTGTCTGAGTTGACCACCAGAGATTTCAAGAATGATGCCTGCCCACACTGGTTCACCCTGGCACTCACCAGAGGACCTGTGGGAGGGTTTCTAAGTGACTGGCAAAACCTGGGGTCCAGGAAGATATTTTTGGATGATATGGCTGTTGATTTCACAAAGAGCCTTTGCAGAAAGTTATTACAGAATTAGGCATCAAGTCATTAAGTTAGTCAGTAAGCATTTTTTAAATTAAATTTTATTTTTTTCAATTATCAACCATTTATTTTTTCTCCTCCTTCTTAACCCTTCCTTTCTCATTTAAAAGAAAAAAGAAAAAACCAAACCACTTTTTAACAAAAAAACATAGACCAGCAAAACAAATCCTTATATTGACCACATCCAAAAAATATGTCTCATTTTGCTTCTTACTCTGTTGCCTCTCTATTATGAAGGTGGGTAGTGGTCTTCGTTAATGATCCTTTATAGAACATTCTGGGGAGGGAGCGTAGGAGAGAAGGGGAAGGAACTGGTAGGAACTTTGGTTATATTTCTAATGGGTTTTTATTGATATTTTCTGTTTTTTATGTGATCATAGTTTTCTCAACTATCCCTTCCTTCATTCTCTCCTCCTTTCTTTTGAGAACTCTTTGTCATATCTTTTGACCATTCATCTGTTGGGAATAGCTGTTAGTCATTCATATGTGTGTATGGGGGGAGGTGGGTAGGTGTGTGTGTGTGTGTCTACCTATGTCTTTAATACCAAACCCTCATTAGAGAAATAAGATGCAAAGATTTTCCCCCATTCTACCACTTCTGTAGAAGTGATCTTATAGATGCATTAATGTCTGCAAAGAAACTTTTTCAAAAGTTTCAAGTTCCCTCTTTTGTTGTAGGTATAGTATTATGTTCCTTTCAGTTACTTTAATCTTTTTTTTAAGGTGGTCCTCTTCCCATTGGCTTTCTTCCCCTCAACCCTCCTTTTTTCTTGTTTGATATTCCACCTTCCTCTTCTTCCCTTCAGCTAGTTCTTTTCTTTAGTTTTAACGTTTCATTTTTGACCCCATTTCCAAAAAAGATCTCTCTCTCTCTGTCTCTCTCTCTCTCTGTCTCTCTCTCTCTCTCTCTCTCTCTCTCTCTCTCCCTCTCTCCTTCCTCTCCTTCCTCTCCTTCTCCCTCTCTCCATTATCCATCTTCTCTTCTGTTTGCTCTAGACCCTCATTCTCTAATTGATGTCCCCTATAATAATCTCTTCTCCCTCTTTTCTCTATATTTTTCATGTAGTCAAAGTTTCCAAGGTTTCCATTCTAGGTAATTTCTGCCAGTGCCCTGTAGGGGCTGGATTCTCCTTTTTCATTGGGTCTCACTTTCAGAACCATGCTAATTGTTGTAGATGTCAGGATACTCCCACAGTAGAGCCCCTCTTACCACATCCTGATTATGCAGCCCACTGCCTATCTGTACTCTCTCTTGTTGACCTTTCTCTCCCCACCCCATGTTATCTGGAAATTTCCTCTGTCCAGGTTCACACACTTATCCAGATGCCAGTTACCCTTAGTGGTTCCCTCTCCTCCCTGTCCCATCCCTCCAGGACAAATAGACTTCTTCAGAAAAAGACCTCCTTTTCCTCTCTCTTCGAAGTCTTTCCCTTTCCTTCTTCAGGGGGAGTCTTTCCTTTTCTCCTGTAGACTCTTCTCTTTCTGAGAGCACTGAGCTCATCTCCTCATTGCTATTCCTTCATTTGATTCCAGTACATCCCTTATTCATGTCTCTTTCCCTGTTCCCCTTTCCCCTTTCATGTACCTTTCCATGTTATAATGTAGTCCACAAAAGAAGCATCTACCAGTAGGTGGGATGTTACCAGATTCTGTCCACAATACCCCTTGTTCGCCTCTTCACTGTTAACCTCCAACAGATTTCCACCTCCATCCCTGTGCTTTATAAATGTTTATTTACTGATTGAGTTATTCCACTCAGTTTTGGAACTCTGTGCCCTTGGGCTGAACTGTCCATATTGGTGAGTGAGTGCTTACTCATCCAACCAGCCTCAGACTTGCTTCACTTACTATGATGTAACTATTACGAATTCCCTAGGAAGTTAGTACAGTCCCTTGCTCTTTGTCTCCACTTCCTTTCTGCCTCATTCTAGAGGAATAGAAACCCAATCCTTGTTTCTGTTGTTTTTGGAAAGGTTCGGATAGTCCTTTGCCCTAAGGCTTTACTCTCAATTTCCTGTGACTTTACAAAGGAAAATTCCCTTCCTTGGTCCCCACCCCATTTTAACTCCCCTTTTTATTTTGATTCCTCTATTTGAATTAAACTCCTTAAGGGAAGGACTATTTTACTTTTGTATTTGTATCACCAGTATAGGCCCTGGAAAATTGTAGGTGTTTTTGGTCTATTCCTTGGTTTAGTCATGGTAGGCATAAGTGGGGTGTAGAATACAAAGCGAGGGCAGTAAATAAACATCACGAAAGATGTAAGTAATAGAGAGTTCATTTCTTAAGCACTTTGTTTGAAACTATGTTTATTCTATCTATTCTATCTATTGTTTAATACTGTGTGACAGGCCTTGCGTTAAATGCTGAAGTGGGCTTAGACAATCCCATCAGATACTCAGATCTTTCTATGATTATTACCCATTTGACAGTTCCCTCCAGCAACTCGGTTCACAACGCATCCCTGCCTGTCATCCTGTGTCCTTCTTGTTCATGTCCTTCTAGAAGTTTGCCATGGAGGTCCAGTCCACATATTGAAGCCTCCATTGCTTTCTTTGGATTTTACACAGGGGTATTTATTTCAAAGATATTGCAAAAACAAACATGTAAACATTTCACCCCAAACCTTGGGTGCATAATCCCCTCTATACCTCCTTTGTGGGGTTGGGATATGTTAGAATCTTAGCTCTGGTCCCATAAAATTCACAGCCAAAGGTGACCTTCCATTGGACTGGGGTCCCAAAGGTTAGCCCCAAAGATTGCTTCTTGTTCCTTGGGGTATTGATGTTGGAGGCTGGCTGCAATACTTGACCTGGATTCTGACTCTTGGTTTCTTGTAACTTGTACTCCTAACCTAGACTGGAAACTCTATTCCCTGTATCTAGAATGGAAAAGAATTAATGAAAAGATCAAAGAAACCACCATTTCTTGGTGGGGTGCCATGTGCCCTCAGTGGGGAGGGAAAAGGAGTTGAAGTCTTTTCCTTACCAGCCTCGTCTCTTATTAGATAGAATGTAGAGGTCACTTCATTCTTTGACACTGCTGCTGAAGCTGTCTCAAACCATTTGGAAGACACCAGCAGTTATGGCTACATAGTCATGCAACCATGTGACTGGCCAGCCAGAACCAGTTAGAGAATGTCAGTGCATGCTCCATTCTCTCCAAGGCACTCCATGACTCTCCTAGAAGCAGCTCTCTCCTGTCCTCCATGGGGTAAGGCTGTCTCAGGTGGTCTGGACATGTACTTGACCCCCATGAGGATAGGGGTTTTTCTTCTTGATCTCACCTCACTCTGCATCAGTTCATACTGTCTTCTCAGGTTCCTCTGGAACCAGCCCTTTCCATTATTTTTTATGGTGGCATACTATTATAGTACATCTGTATACAAGAATTTGTTCAGTCATTCCATAGTTGATGAGTACCTTCTTGGTTTCTGGTTCTTTGCCATAACAAAAAGAGATGCTGTAAATTCCTTTGTAAGTGTTGACCCTTTTCCCCCTTTGATTGTTTTATGGTATGGCCCTAGTGTTATAATTGGGTTAAAAGGTATACACAGGTTGGGGCCTATTTCTCAATAACTTTCTAGAATGCTTGGGCCAATTTACAGTGTCACTAACAGCGTATTAGTGTGCTTGTTTTGCTATAGCAGCCCTTGTAGGATTTTTCTTTGTTGTTGTAGTGTTGGAGTTTGACTAAAGTATTTCTAGACGTGGTGAATCTTAGGTTTTTCCTTGTGGTCGTCTACCTTTTTGTGGTTCTACCTTTTTTTTTGGCCAGTTTTCTAACTTATAGTGTCCAAATTCTTTTGTTTCTCTTAAGTTATCTAAGATTGCTGTTTTGTGATCTGTTGGGTCTGCACATTTTCCAGTTATCTAATTGGCTGATCTTCAGTCTCCTGTTTCCAAATGCTTTGCATTGTATGTAGTTCTATTTTCCTTAGCAATTAAGTCTGGTGTTTGTTACATCTATGGGGTTTTCTGGGTGTTTTTTTTTAATCTTAGTTTTTGTATTGTTAATTTCCTTAATTATATCTCTTGTTCTTTTTCCATATCTTTGAATTCTCACTTAATTTCATCATCTAACTTCCTACTTTCTTCAGGATCCTTTAAAATTTGTTCTTGTGTTTATCTTGGCATTGCCAATTCTGGCTTAATTTCTTTAACCACCTGAGACATCTTGTTCTTTGTGTCTGCCACAACACCTAGCCCTATTTTGTACACACTAGGTACTTGCTAAATCTTCATGGATTGTGTAGCCAATTACCCTTGGTATGTCCAGGACAATTAATATATTTCCTGGATTAATAATAAAATCATATCTGTCCTCTTGAGAAATCACTTTTGGTGAAGGACTTGTTTCGAACTGACCTCTGTAAAGATTGTCTGGAAGAGGACCACCCATGGTAAGAGGAGAAGAGTATAGTTAATGAAATTATGGGCACCTTTTCCTCCTCTTCTCTGGAGTTCTTTTTAATTCTTACATGATTACATGATGGACTTTATTTCCTCATGACTTTCCTGTCTTCATCCTCCAAGAAAATGTTACTTAGCCACCTTATGGCCAGTCAGTTCCCAGAAAGACCCTTCTTTCTGCTTCCTTAACCTATCAAGTCCTGTCTTCTCCTCATCTTGCCAGTGGAGGTTTGTGGCTGGTGTGTTTATTGGAAGCTTGGGGTGTGGGTGATAACAGCTGTTGGGGATTATGTTTGAGGTACTTTGCTTTTAAAAACAGCTTTGGCAAACTGTTGTGTGGTCAAAAAGGGGGGAAAAACCCGCATCCAAGTGCTTAGCATCTAAACATTTCTTGTATTCTAAAAGGATAAAAAAAGAGCTTTTTTGTTTAATTTACTTCTCTGGAAGAGCCAAAAATAACAGTGCAAAACCAGACATAGACTTCACATGTCAGTATGGAAGGTCCCCCCTCAACCCTTTCCCCCTCCCATCCTGCCCCAGCCCAGGAAAAAAGTGATTGTAGACAATTTCCTTTGGGTTTCTGCTGGTTAACCTAGCTAATCATAAAGAAGAGAAAAATTAGGAAACTAACCTCAGGAGTTGATATACACACGTGTTAGAACTTTGGGGAATATGGCTCTCCCTTTTGCAATGTTGCTTAAGACTAGTAGGCAGAATGAGTAACATAGCTGGAAGGAAAGGGAAGAAACCTGAGAAGGATTTTGTGTGGGGGTCTGTCATTAAAGAGCTTAAAAGGGGAGGGGTTTTCCTTCCTGGGGCCACAGTTTGGCCCTGGCTTTTCACTTCCACCCCTTCTTAGTTGATGTTAGTGGCACGTGTGTATGGGAAGATCTGCTTAGGCTAGAGGGTGCCGAGTTCAGACATGTGGCATCTCTGGACCTTTGTCCAAGCCACGCTATCTCACTAACTGTGCGCTTGTGTCATCTTCTCCCTGCCCCAGAGTGGGGACTTGATTCCTTCTTGCCAGTCAGATCTCATCTTCGTGAGCCTTAATCATGGGTGACAGGCATTATTATTTCCAGCTTTTAGGTGGGCAGGAGAGAAATGGGAACCAGATAAATTGCCTTGGTGGCAGGAGGACACAATTTACATTGTCAGCAAAGGGAGAAAATCTTGATCATCAAGTTGTTGTCAGTGATTTGGAATTTCCAAATGGTCTGTGAGAGAGAAGCAGCACCGATGCTCTTTCCCACTGCCTGATTTTGTTGCTTGGTCTACACTCAGCTGGAGTCCTAGAGACACTATGATTGCAGGGAGACAGTGAGGTACAGTGGAAAGATCACTGCATTTGGAGCCTGAGGACCTTGGTGTGAATCCTGCCTGTGTGACCAGGTCCCTGAGCTTCAGTGTCCTTCTCAGTTATAAAATGAGAGTTGGCCTACATGACCTCTGAGTCCTGTCCTACTTTAAACCTATGATCCTAAATTATATGCGGACAATAAAAAGTGTTTTATGTAAAGTACCTAACAAATTATGGTCTTGCTTGCTTACTGAATTTTTCCTTTATTGAATTGTTTGTAGTAATCATCTCCAAATTTTTTATTTTACACCCCCAACAATGAACTTTTTAAATTATATATTCCAGTATATTTATATAGTATTTACTCATTTATAAGTTATATAATGTACTGTCTGTTAATATTTACAGATATTATAATTCTTACACAAAATAGAAATTTAAAAAGAATGAGAAAGATGAAAAACATTTTGAAAAATGCTTCATTAATATTTAAAAACCCTTTTTCACTTTCATTAAAATATTAATCTTGATTTTTTTTAGTAAGAGCAATGTGATTGAATATGCGTCTTTACTTGTGATGTTATATTTTAAAGGTCTCTCTTTTTTTGGCTTTTTGGAGGGCAATTGGGATTAAGTAACTTGCCCAAGGTCACACGGCTAGGATTTTGTTTGGGTGTGTGTTGAGTGTCTGAGGCCAGATCCAAACTCAGGTCCTTTTGACTCCAGGGCTGGCGCTCTACTCACTGCGCCACTTAGCCACCCTAAAGGTCTCTTTCAAAGTTCATTCTTTGAACTTTTATTTTTATGCCTGTCATTGTTGAAAAAGTTATCCCCAAAAAACACACTGCTCCAGATTGAAGAAATGCATTGTTGGATGTGCTAACTAATTTGTGATGCTTATTTTCCCATCCTATCTACCAGTTATGTAAGGGTTTTGTCAACATCCAGCTAATACATTTCTGTCTTCTTTGTTATCGTTGTTCTTGTAAACTAATCAAACTGTATATTTTTATTTTTTTGACAAATAGATTCAAAACCTACTTAAACTTTTTGTTTAGAAAATTTTAAAACAAATTAGGAAATTCCATCTCTGTTCTTGAAAAGTGTACAGATACTAAAGTTTTCAGCAACCCAGAGAGAAGAGAAATAAACACCTGGAAGGAGAGATTGGTCAATATCAGGAAGGTCAAGAAATCAAGAAGGAACAGTGTTGAGAAAAGGCCGATGGAGAGGGGGCAGTTTGAGTTGAGTTAAAGGATAATGAAGAGGTTAAGAACTTGTGAAGCTGAAAGAAAGGGGATACTCTGGAAAGGAAGGGGGTACTCAGAGAGAAGTCCAGAAGAATGTTTGATTAGGGGATACGTCAGGGCAGGAAGTGGTAATGAGCTTTGGATTGCAAATTGCAGCCCATCCATGTTTTGGGCTCTGGAATGCTCATTCTCTCACCTAAAAAGTAAAGGTGGGTGGTTTTGTTGTTGTTTTTTTTTTTGGGGGGGGGGGCGGGAGGTGAAGGTCAGGGAGGTCCTACCCCTTGACTGTTGCCCTGGACAGCATAAGTCACTTGTAGGAGATTCTGGGGCTCAGTGTTCAGGGACACTGTGGAGAGTGTTGTAGATTTTACCTGGGCAGCTCATAATATGTTGTCGTGTGGCTGGGCCCTGGATAGGTTATAACTGCTGCAAGAGTCTGCTTGCTGTGAAAGCCTCCTCTTGGAGGCCAATGATGAGAAGGAAAGACGTGCCATTGTGTTCTGCTGTAATAAGGGAAGGAAATAGACATAAGTCTACTGTGGGTAGGCGATGACATATATCTGCTTATTTTCCATTGAGTTGAAGGGAGGTGTCATAATGCGAATCCCACTTTGAAAATCATTGGTCTAGGACCATCTGGTTTACTAGAAGCTCTTGACTACTTTAGAGGCCCTAGAGAATGTAAGAGTTCATGCTTCTCAAGACGGCCAACTTGAGCAATGATGGATAGAATGAAATGAAAACATGTTCATGTGGGTTAAAACTTACCAATGGGTTAACCTTCAAAACACACCAGGAATCCTAGCCAAGCAAACTAAGTGTTTTGGAAGGAAAAGGTAAAAACAAAATACACTGTGATAGGGATAAGTGATGAATAATAAAACATAGAACACTAAAAGGTCTCGGGGTCATTGTAACCAACAAACAACAACAAACAAAGGTCTGATGTGTATTGTCATGTGCAAAGAGTCTGTAGGATCCCCCAAATATGGCACCATTGCATGTGTATTGGTCAGGCTGAATACTCTAGTTTTCTCTTTTGCCATATGATTCATGGGGAACTTGGAGAAGGTTCAGAGGAGAGAATCACTGTGATGATTAAAGGGTTGGAAAGTAGAACCCATGAAGAAGGTTAAAAGGATTGGAAGGATTTTGACTATAGAAGTGAAGGCTTAATGGGTAAGCTAATAGCCATTTCGAGTGTTACACGGCGTATGGTGAGCAGCTGTATCCCGCTGCTCCCTGAAGAGGATGGATCGAAGTGAGACCAGAAGACAAACTTCCAGGTGATGGTTGTAGGGCAAGCTTGCACTAGATTGGCTTAGAGGGGCAGATTCCCATTTAGGCAGATGTTAAAAATGGAGAGAGTCTGAGCTGCCAGGGACTCTTCAGCAACTCCACCCAGCCTGAGGTTATCTTAGCTCCATGAATAGGGGGAAGGAATTGGATGGGGACTGCACCTGTGATTTCATTGGTATAGGGAATTCCCCGGATGAGGAAGCAGCTCTACAATGTAGGTTGGCACTGTCTCTCTAACTTAGTCTTTTAGAGCTACTCAGAGCACTGAGAGGCAAGTGACTTGGCCAGGGCCACAGAATTGCTACATGTTCGAGGTTGGGGCTTGAACCAAATCTTCTTGGTTCTAAGGCAGGCTTTCTCTCCACTATGCCCTGTTTCCTCAGGATTGCAAGTGAATATTGTTTATAGTTTAAATCCTTTAAAGACAAATATTACAGAGAGGAAAAAAACAAAAACAACTTGGGTAGAGGCTTGATAAAGGAGTGGGGAAATGGATTTCTGATCTTGATTCTCTCCATCCTTGAAGTGCTGGATTGAGCATTGAAAAGTCATCTCTTTTCTGCTTTAAAAACAACTGTTTAAAATAAAATATACTTGGTGTGATGATAGATAAGTCCCTTGATTTGTCTCTAAGCAACAGGTCAACATTTTTCAGGTTATTTAATTAAAATTATTTAAATCATAAATGATTTCTTGAGAAAATAATGATGTCACAATCCAAAATGTTAATAATCAATATGGAAAGAGTCATTTTGCAGTAACCTGAGCCCAGCAATGTTGACTTGAGTGAGCAGTGTATATGCTATATAATCAGCTGAGTGTAAGGTTTCACTTTCTGGGCGTCGGGGGGGGGGGAGGTTTACATATTTAATTAATACTGAAGAAATTAACTAGACAAGTAAATCAAACTCAATTAGAACAATAACAGTTTTTCACATACTGTATGGTTGCCAGATGGTCATGAAGTCTATTTTTCATGAGGCTGGCTTTCTCACTACTGTCTGTATCAAGCATAATCATTTCCTTTGGTTTATTTTCCCGGGGGGGGAGTGATTTGAATTTTATTATTTTGAAAATCAGAATCAAGCAATCAGCAAACCTTTATTAAGCACTGGAGATACAAAGAAAAGCAAAAATAGAATTTTCTCTCCTCAGCAGTTTGTGGTATGAGCTGGAGGAGGTTGGGGAGATGCTACATAGAAGAGCACGTTTATTGATTCTTGGGATTCAACACTGAGGCCTCAGACACAGGGATTCCTGTTGCTGGGAGAGTCCTTGTAGGTCATCTCTTCTGTTTCCTTCAGAGGTAACAGCACCTTGGAAACGGTTCTCTAATCATAGTGGGCTGAATGATATTCTATCCTCAAATAAAACAGAAACCTGCAGCTCCTTATGGTTTTTATAAGCATTGCCCCCACAGGTTGTTGTTGAATATTCATTAAAGTACAGCAGTAAGAACTGTTAGTCAGAAAAGCCCCCGTAACTTGTTTCACAGCTGAATCTTGCAGATTCTGTCAGGCTCAGCCTGCCTAGGCCAGCATTTGTTTTTGGCTAGCTCCTGGGACACTTCACTGAGGCTTATGGGAGCCACAGCTGACTTTCCTTGGACAACAGGATTGACATTGGACCATACCTGAATGATCTTTGGGTTTAGTGGACAAGATGAAAGGAGAATAGCTCTGATTATTTTTCTAAGGTAATCTCTTCTAGGCTGCCAGAGCTGTGCTCATATCTCCAGATATACTTGTCTTAGTGACTGCCTTGTCTCCTTGCTTGCTAATTCCTCCCAAAAGGCATTTTATCCTATGCCTTCAGTGAATGAAGAACTGTGCCAGGTACTAGAAATATAAAGAGAAGGTGAAAAAAGGCTCTCTCCTCAAAGAACTTGCCCTTTTTTGGGGTTTGAAGGGGAGGAATACCACATGGACACAGATTTCTATGCACACCACATGAAGGAGCACTAGCTACCAAGGAGATGAGGAAGGACTTTGTCTAGGAGGTGGCCCTGGAGCTGAGCTATGAATGAAGCGAGGGATTCTGAAGGCCAAGGTGAGGAGGCAGTACGTTCCAGGTATGGAAGACACAGCCTGGGCAAAGGCATGGTGGTGGTGTGGACAGAGATGAGCCTCGTATACGTTTCTGAACAATGTAAGAATCGGTTTTGCTTCATGAGATGTATGTGTTACAAGAGCTTTGTTTTAATTTTTTCAATGAGGGGGTGGTGGGAGGAAGAGAAATTTAATTGACAAAAAGTAAAAGAGAGGGCGGCTAGGTGGCCCAGTGAATGGAGCCCCAGCCCTGGAGTCAGGAGGACCTGAGTTCAAATACGGCCTCAGACACTTAACACTTACTAGCCGTGTGACCTTGGGCAAGTCACTTAACCCCAAGTTCCCCTCCATAAAGCAAAAAAATAAAATAAAAGAGAAACAATGTTAAAAATGAAGACCTGGAGGTGGGAGTTGGAATGCCGAATTGAGGAGCCCCAAATTCTGTTCCAGGGAGCATACTTTAGGAAGGGCTTAATAAGCTTTTCCATCCAAAAGAAAATTCCATGCAAAATTTTCCATTAGTCGTTTGACTCCATGCTCCATTGAATAAAGTATCTCTTCCTACCCACTCTCAGTGGCTGTTCCCCTCTGGTTAGAGGGCTGGGCACTAAAATCCTCCCCAGCCCTTCCTGGTAATCCCATTTTCTATCAGATGCTCTGCTTCTCCAGCATGCTGCTGGAGTCCCCCTGGCTCCCCCTTCTCCCTTTTCTATCTTCCTTCTATGTGTAGTCCTCCCTAGATAGATTGTTAGCTCCTTGAGGGCAGGGGCTGTCTCTTTTACTTAAGTGTATCCTCAACACTTATCACTGTACCTGGCATTTAGTAGGCCCTTAATAAATAATCGAATTGAATAGAATGGACATTTGAGAGCATCTGGAATGTTAAAAGCACCTTGTATTTTTATCCTATGAGGATTGGAGTTGTTTAACGAAGAGAAGAGAAGGGATCTTTTAGTTGTCTTCAAGTATTTGTCAAGCTGTCCTGTAGAGGACACTTGGGTCTGTCTGTGTTGTCCCTAAGGGCAGAACTAGAAGCAATGATGGAGGTTGCAAAGGGGCCACTTGAGTTAGGGCTATCCAATGGGAATGGGCTAGCACCAGGTCCTACACATAGACTGACTACTGGTAGTGACAGAAAAACCACATGAGCATCAATAGTTAGTTAAAATGAAACATCCTTTCTTGGGAGCTTGAGAAACTTAAATTGGTCAGTGGGGTATGACTGTGATAGGATTAGGTTAGGCAAGACTGCTGGATACAATTATCCCTCTTCCAGTTGATAGCTCTTCAAATACTTGAAGGTAACTCTTGTGTTCGTCTTCAATCTTCTCTTCTCTAGGTCCTTCAGCCAGTCCTCATATGTGTGCAATAACCCAAAGGCCTTTTCTCTTCTATTTTGGACACTCTAGCTCCATACCTTGTTCTTCACCCATGATCTGACTAGGACAGAGAACAATGACACTTTCACTTCCCTTATTTTGAGTTGGCAGTTTTGTCTTCTCAGAAATTGTTAGACCATGCCTGTTAATTCTGAGGTAGCTAGATGGTTTAGTGCTGAACCTGGAGTCAGGAAGACTTGAGTTCAGAATAAGGCCTTAGACTCTTACTAGCTGTGTGATCCTGTGCAAGTCACTTAACATGTTTGCCTTAATCCACTGGAGAAGGAAATGGTAAATTTCTCCAGTATCTTTGCCAAGAAAACCCAATGGAATACATGGTCCACAGGGTCATGAATGACTCAACAACAACAACAATAACTTGTTAATTTATTTTGCTAATGTTTCTAATACTAATATTGGATTAATCAAAGAGCAATGTAGAGATATCAGAAGGTCCCCTTTAACATGTTAAAATACTCCTCCTCCCACTTTTTTTTCCCCTCTTTAAATTCTCTTTAACCACTGGGCCCTTGAAAGGGAAGTCTATATTTCTTCACCAAGATGCATTCTTTTTCAGTGCGGTTGGATTACCGCTTAGTGTATTGGGTTCTCTACATTTGTTTTCTTATCTTTATTGAATTTCCTGGCTTCCTTGTTGTTCTATGAATAAGATATTCTGGATTTTGGCTCCAGGAATTTTCTATGGCTTTCCCCCACACCTGGAATGCTCTCCCTCCTCATCTTCAACTCCTGACTTCTTTGCCTTAAAGTCCCAACTAAATTTTCACTTTCTATTTGATGCAAGTATTTAGAGATCTACAGTTTTGCTTAAGGTTTTCTTTGTATCTCAATAGTTTTTGGTATTTTTTCCTCATTTATTAAATCAAATCTTATTGGATAAAATTATTTTATTAAAATTTTTTTTTGTTTTTAGTTTACAACATTTAGTTCCACAAGCTTTTGAATTCCAAATTTTCTCCCCCTCCCTGCCCCCCTCCCCCTCCATGGCAGCATGCAATCCGATATTGGTTCTACAAATACCTTCACATTAAACATTAGTCAAGTTGTAAAGAAGAATTCTAACCAATGGAATGAACATGAGGAAGAAGAAAGAACCAAAAAAAAAAAAAAAGCAAAAAAGAGAGAGCAAGTAGTTTGCTTCCATCTGCATTCAGACTCTGTAGTTCTTTCCCTGCATGTGGATAGCCCTTTCCATCATAAGTCTTTTGGAGTTGTCTTATAATCAGCCTTGCATTGCTGAGAGAGTTTCAGTCTATCAGAGTTAGGATCAAATTCTTGCTTCTATGACTTGTTCTTCGTACCACTGTGCAGGGTTAAATTATTCTTCATTTAAGTTTGAGTCTTTTCTTGAAGTGCTTTTCTTTTGTGTAAAAAATAGGAAGAACAAAATGAAGCCATTCTCTAAAAGGGAGCCAAATTCTTATATAATTGTGAATTTCCAAATTTGATCCCAGAGAAGAGATGATGAAATAAACCTTTCCTTGGAAAGATGGAGAATGCTGGGATTATAATGTTACATACACTGTCATTTGTTGTCACCATGATTAAATTTGTTTTGTTTTATTTTACTTAAATTTTTTTTGGCTACAAGGGAAAGCTAGTTGGCTAGTGATGAAAGTGGTGTGGGAGGAATGTCTTTGAAGAATGGTGATGAAAACAAATGGCATCAATATAACTTTAAAAATCTCTTTTATTCATAATTTTTGTTGATTGGTATAGAATTTGTTTACTATTTCTTTTTTCTTTTTATGACATACAACGTCTTTGTACATTAGAAGTATTAAATTCTAACTCACAAGTATGACCTGAAGCAGATGAAAATTTAATTGAGAAATGCTTAATAAAAATAAATGCAAATATAATATAACATAGGTAATGTTAATTTAAAAAAAGTTAATATGCAGCCAACCATTTTTCTTTGAGTTTGACATTGCCTTTTTACACGGTCAATTTTTGTATTAGTGTAGTGAATCCTGAATATATGCTTATTCTTTTTGATTCCCTTTTAGTAATCACCAAATATCTATGATATCCAATGTTTCCACAATTCTGTTTTATATTTTACTTAAAAAAACACACAAAAACTTTTTGTTAGATTTGTTTAGGTATGAAAGAGACACAACAAAGACCCCAAATATCATAGTTTTCTTCCTCTTCCTTTCTTTCTGTAGTTGGATTTACTTTTAAATATCTTGATATCACCCACTTTGGTGCATAAATATTGACTTGCTTACCTTTTAAAACTGCTTATTTTTATTATTTTATTGTCTGTGATTGCTGCCCTCATTTTTTTCAGTTCCCCTGAAGTATAAGTTCTCTCCTAGTCTCTCATTTTAATTGTATATTAATTGTATGTTTCAAATGTGTTTCATATAAACTAATATTTTTCCCTCCAGATTTTTTCATATTTGATAATTGCAATGGAACATGGATTATCCATTGGTTATCTTTCAGTCTCCTTACATGATTGACCTTTTTCTTCTCCAGCCCTATTTTTCTCTGACATTTTTTTTATGCCATCCTGTTCCACTCTTCATTAGTAATATGTTGCAAGCCACTGTTGTCCATCATGAACCTCTTGGTTTTGCTTTGGATTACATGAAATTTTGTTCCTAAATTACTGCCTTTATTATGTCATACTTCTTTTGAAAAACATTCTATTTCCTTTAATCTTCTTCATATAATGGACCAATGGACCCCTTCTCAGAGCAATATTTTTAAGTGCATAAAATATAATACATAGGACTACAAAGGAAACCAACTATATTGAAACATAGTTGTCATAATTCTTAAAAGGTTCATATTCCAGGTTAAGAACCCCTGATCTAAAACCACTGATATATAACCCATAATAATATTTTTTCCCCTAACTCCTAAAGTATGTATTCTATGTATGCCAATTTTGACACTTAGTCATATACTGCATTGTATTATTTTTTCATTGTTTAATGTACAAACAATAATCCCCTTGAGAGGAGGCAGTCATATAATTATTCCTCCACCATTACTAAAACACACATTATATAAAATAAGTAATTGTTGAATTATTACCCTGATAGAGACCTCGATCTCCTCAGGGCATAATTAAGATAGACAATGTCACCTGGAAAAGAGACTTGGTTGGCCCTTTGGTTCAAATACATATTTTCTTCACTTGGATAAAGATTAGAACTGATTTTGTCCTGAATCATCGGAATATTTATATTTTAAAATCCTTAACATACACACACACACACACACACACACGTGTGTGTGTGTGTGTGTGTATCAACTAGAAAACTATGTCTTTATATATTTTCAAATGAACCCTAAATTCCAGGTATTGGGTATGTTCAGCTCATGTTGGTGTTTTTCTTTTTTCCAGTAAATGCAACAGGATTAGAGAAGAAAAAGTCATTCCTTTCTATTTGTGGATTTGATTTTTCCTTCTATTCCTAGAAAAAAAATAGTAATTGAGGACATCTATTTGCCTAAATGTTGCAGTTTCTTTGTTATTTTTCATTACTGATAGACCTATTTTTTTTTTCAAATAAATTTTGAGTGTTGAATGATATTTTCCAGTAATGTTCAGGAACATATGTAGCAGCAATGATTATTTATGATATGCAGTATTTATGGTGTTTGGTAAAAGACTACTGTTGATTTGGGGATGAAGATGAGGGAGAGGGGTAGGTTAGTGGAGACTTTGAAGGATAGCCAGAACATAGGAAAAGTTTAGTCCCTTTGAAGACATGGAAAAGTTATAGTTCAGTAAGAAACCACAGTAAACTCAATTGGAAACCATTGTTTAGCGTAAATGCTGACCAAATGTTAACTGGAGGTCAGGGTATTCCTGGAGGTACATTTCTGACAAGCCTACTGTGGTGGTCTTATACCAGTGGGGAGGAATTAGGGAGCCCTCTGATGCTACTACAATTTAGTGGAAGGTCCATGACCTTAGAAGCATGTCTGACATTTGGGATCTCAGAAGTGTGCAAGAATTTGGAGGTAACTGGTGTGGCCAAAAGCTGTTCTTGGCACATGTTTAAGAATTTGGAAAAAATATTCTTGTTCCAGATGTTTTACACTAGGGAGTTTCTCATGAGTTGGAGATCTGGAAGGAGAATATTAGGAGAAACAAGAAACTGATGTTTCCCTGCCCTCCCTCTGGATGAGGGAGGGGTACAGTCTCTCTTTGGGTCTTGGCAATAAATTGCTTAAAAGAGATGACTAAAAGAATTGAACTCACCAGAATTGCTGTTAGGATTTTGGAAATGTATTCTTTTATGTAATTATAGGACAAATGTGTAAAGACTGTTTCAGGCTCATTTGGAATTTCTCAGGAGAAGTCCAGAAAGTTATTGAAAGAGTCTTCTCCAGAGTCCTTTATATAAATATGGGCTAGCTCTAGGACAGGTTGGGTCCTATATTTATGAGGGAGGGGGGAAATGCAATTCCTTCTCGTCCTCTTGTGATGGCCATGTTTTTGGTAATTGAAACTTTCTACATAAGTACTGCAGGTGAACTGCATCAAAGAACTCTTCCAAATTTATTGAAGTTTTTAGTATTAAATCTTTTGTTGGATTACCCTGGTAGGCTGGGTCACTGAATTTGAGATGGATTTATCAGCTCTTGCTTTCATTTCTTTAATTTATTACAAATTGTTATGCATCTGTTGTTTCGGAGGGGAAGGGGGAAAGAGAAGTAACAGAGACCAATAAAGAAGATGTAATTTATTGATGGGAGCTTGTGTAGAGCAGTGGCTTGAGTACAGAAAAATCTTAAAGCCTTTGTAGAATTTTGTAGATATTTAAGAGAAAAATAACTGCTGAAAAAAAATAAGGATTTTTATACACACATAATATGATTTAAAAAATAAAAATTTTAAACCATTTTATATAAGAAATGTCAGAGTGAGTTGAGCCACTGGATTATCCAGCCCAGTCACTCTTTGGCCTCGAACAACATCAGCAAGAGATGATTTGTTTTCGTGGTTCCCTTTCTCTGTGTCACCTTTCAAAGGTAGTGATGTTTTATAACCCATCCTGCTCTTCAGTTGATCCTGACCCTTATTCAACTTGTTTATGTTTTTAGCCTTAACTGCCTCTTGAAAGGGCAGTTTCCCTCAGAATCCCAGAGCTGTCAGGGGCTGTGTAGGCCATCCAGTTCAGGAATCCCTTCTGTAGCATCCTTGAAAGGATTCTTCCAGTCTTGATTTAAAGACCTCTAGAATGGGAGAACTTACTGATTCCTCCATTTACCAGCTGAGTGACCTTGAGCAAGTCACTTAACCCATGCAAGCTTCAGTGTCCCTGAATTGGATGTTTTGAGGACCCAATGAGTAATCCAGTGATCCAGTCTGTAAAGGTACTTTGTAAACCTGAAAGTGCTATATACATGTGAGCTATTGGGAGGCATCTTTGAATAGATCTAGTTAGGAAGTTTTTCCTTATACCAAATCTAAGTTTATCTCTCTTTAAACCTTGCCCCTTGTTCTGCCCTCTGGAGTTAAGCTAAGCATGTCATATTCCTCTCATATGATGGCCCTTCAGATTCTTGAGGGAAGCTCCTTCACACAACAGGATTTGATATCCCTCTTGGCTAAATTCCTTGAGAAAACTGTCTGTACTTGGTGCCTCCATTCTTTTCCTCACTTTCATCTAAATCTTTTGCAATATGGGTTTTAACCTCATCAATTAACTGAAACTGCCCTCACCAGCATTTCCAGTGGTCTTCTCTCAGTTCTCATTCTTGACTTGCTACAGCCTTTGCTACTGTTGATGACCCTTTTCTTTTGGATATTTTCTTCTCTCTAGGTTTTCAGGACATGATTCTCTCCTGGTTCTCTCTGCCTGACTGTTCTTCAGTCTTGTCTTGCTGGATGTCCAAACATGCCCTACCCACTCACTGAGTATCCCCCAAGGCTTCATCCTGGGCTCCCTTCTCCTTCCTGCCTACTGCCTTACCTGGTGTCTCCCATGGGTTCCGTGGGTGATTCCCACATTTCTCCATCTGGAGAATAAATAGCCTTTCTTGTGATTTTGATGAGCCACAGCACACAGTTCTACGTGCCTTTGGAGTGTCTCAGATGGGATGTTGCCCCTCTGCCCACCTTTGAACTTCCCTGTTACTGTTGAGGCACTGCCATCCTTTCAACCTCAGTGTCGTTCTTGACTCCTTAATTTCAGCCTACATATCAAATTGATTGTCAGATTTTTGTTATTTCTATTTTCTCTCTCCTTGAACACTGCCACTACTCTAGTATATGCCCTCATCACCTCACACCTGGCATATTGCAATGGCCTCCTGGTTGGTCTCCCTGGCTTTTTAGCATGGCTCTTATTCTTATAAATTTGAATCATTTCCTTATATATCTTGGAAGTGAGATATCTATCAGGGAAACATGCAGGACAGATTTTTTCCTAATCATTTTCCCTCTTTTTTTAAACTTAATTTTATTGGGTTTGTTTTTGCAAAAACTATTTCCCTCTTATATTCCCCTATTGATCATTTTTTGACTCCTTCTTTGATGGTAGATTTCCCAGATAAACTACTTCAAAGAAGTCTCAGCCTTCTCCAGTGTTGAAAAATTCACTTTTCCCCAGCCTTAGCCTCTCTCCCCCAGATTCTTTTTGGGGACACAGAACTGGCTTCAATTGGATGTCCTTTGGTTCAGACCCAGCAAATCCCCACACATATGCTGGCATCATGTCCCAGTTTTCTCCATTCCTGAGTTCTCTGCCTGAACATTGTTGCAACAAAGCAGACTGCCAACATGTGTTCATTTTACCTTAACATTTCTCACATATACCTCCTTCTCTGCTTTAATCTTCCCTTGTTCCAGGTCCTCCTCATCTCATGCTTGAAGTATTGCAATAGCTTTCTGGTTGGACTTCTGCCACAAATCTTTCCCCCTTCATACCATCTTCTGCTTAGTTGTCAAAATGATTGTTCTAGAGCATAGATATGACCATAGCATCTCCTCTACCCAATAAACTGCAGTGGCTCACTATCACCTCTAGTATAAAATGTAAAATACTCTGGAGTATTTGAACTCTGGAGTTCAAAGCTTTTCATAACCTCCTCTGGTCCTTTTCCAGTCTTCCTACACATTATAATCCTGCATATACTTGGTGATCCACTGACACTGACCTTTGTGCTGTTCCTCACACTTGACACTCCTCCAACTCTGGGCATTTTCACTGGCTGCCCCCCGTGCCTGGAACATATTCCCTCCTCCTCTTTATCTCTTAAATTTTCTGGCTTCTTTCAAGGCCCAGCTAAAATCTCATCTTCTATAGGAAGCTTTCCCAGTCCTCCTTCATTCTGGTGCCCTCCCTCTTTTGATTATTTCCAATTTATCCTGCCTATAGCTTGTTTGTCCATCATTGCTTGCATGATGCTTCCCCCATTAATCTGTGAGCTCCTAAGAGCAGGGACTGTCTTTGCCTATTGTTGTCTCCCCAGTTCCTGGGCATGTTGTATGTGCTTGATAAATATTTACTGAGTGACTGCCCTCCTCCACAGCAGAGCAAGCTTCTACTCTCCTGTATCCCTGCCTTTTCTACATGGTATTTTTTTGGGTGAGTGGGATGGGGTGAAATTGATTTTTGCTTCTTTTTGCCACAGAAGAGTGGGGGAAGGGGAGGGGCATGGAGCTGTTCTGGTAGACACTGTTGTTGTTTGTCCCCCCTACTCAAAGAGGACTAGTGAAATCACAGTTCTGGGGTCAAGGTACAATATGTCTGGCTATGGTTGATCATGCCAATATGAGTTCAGGTTGGGCACAAATAGTCCACAAGAACATTAGATATGGGAATGTCTCTAGATGTGCACATCTCATATTTCCATTATGCCCCTGATTTTACTTTGCTAATAAAGCATGGTACGTTCTTTGATGCATTCTGAGGTCATTCTGGGCCATCACCAGTCACTTTGACTTTTGTCTTGCACTGGACTCCGATGACTAAGGGAGAGAGAGTGAGGCTGATGGTTTTGTGCAGCCCTGCCTTGCTTCAGTTTCTCTCTCTCTGTCTGCGATTGTTGACATCTTCCCTTTCTATATGAATGTTAGTGACCACCTGTGTGATTGAGGTGACCATGTCAAGGGAAAGGCTCCAAACATACATTCCCATGAGATTAGAAAACAAACATCTTTTGTATGTGATTTTCAGCCAGCTTCAGGGCATAGTCCAGCGTGACAGTAAGATGGGGAATGGTTGTCCAAAGCATAAATGGACCTGAAATTGTTACAGGTGGGTCTGGGTGGTGGCGCTTAGTGAGCTTTCATTGTACCCCTGAGCTGCTTAGCATTGCCACACTACTAATTTGTTCTTGCTCATATGCTTTCTGTAACGTGACATTTTAAGATCACAAAACATATTTTCTGTGGTATTTGGGGACTATACATTTATCTTCTTTGTGGAGTTTTTGAAATGTAAGATAGTTTGTTCTCCCTCTAATCTACTGACAGTGTTATGTTCTATCTGTAATATTCTGTAACAGAAGTCTGTACTTTAATCACTGTGTAAGTTGTCTAATTTCCCCCCCAAGGAATGTTTCAATTAGCTCTAGGTAGAGAGGTCGCTTTTCAGTTCTTGACCATTTTCAGGGATGATGAGCCCATAGTTTACATATGTATTTATGCAGCTCACATATATGTATGCCTATATACCATACACACATGTGTGTACATACTTAGTTATGAGTGTTAAATTATGAAAAAATTTGGAAGCCCACTGAACTATGGAGGGATATAGAGTACATAGCCATAGTCAGTTTTGGACTTTGGTCATCCTGGCTGAGGAATAGGTTGACGTGGTTTTCTTGTCTTTACTTATAACTTTTAATAAAAATTTTTTTGAATGAAGTTCTTAACTGTCTCTTTGCTGAAATCTCATGGATCTTGATTTTTAAAATTTTGTATCATCTGACACTTTGGAACCTGGTCACATAAGTTAAAATGAATCATGGAATCAAAACACGGAGGCAGGAAAGTAAATAATATTATTACTTTGCATTGTAAGTTTTCATACTAAACGGATGCTGTTTCAGTCTGTGTGATACCAGGATGCCATTCAGCCAATTAGCACTGATAAAGTACCTCCCATCTTCTAGGCACTGTGCCAGGTATGAGGGGGGAGCTAAGGAGGGTGGGAGCTCCTGGCATGGAAGCACTTTGAATCAGAAAATGGAGTTTTATGTACAAGGAACAGGAAGGAGGCCAGTGTTACCGGGGTGGCAGAATCTGTGGTAGAAGAAAGGCATAAGATGATTAGAAAGGAAGGGTCCAGGCCTTGAATAGGTTTAAAAGCCCAAAGAGAGAATTTTCTATTTGATGCTGGAGGCAATAGAGAGCCATTGGACTTTGTTGCGTGGGGGAGGCAGTTGACATGGTCAGATTGACACTCCAGGAAGAAATGTGCAGCTGAGTGGAGGAAGGGCTGGAGAAAGACTTGAAGCAGCAAGATCAGATTTTTGCAGTAGTCCAGAGGTGAGAGAATGAGGCCCCCTGGGTGAAAGCAGTTAAAGGAGAGGGGCCATCCTAGAAAGGTGTTGTGAAGGTAGAAGTGACAAGGCTTGAGAACTCTTTGGGTTTGGGGGATAAGAGCATGAGAAGTTGGTCGATCACACCTGAGTGGGGAGCTTGGGCGACTGGAGAGGTTCTTGGTGCCTTCCAGAATAACCGGCCAGCAAGGAGGGCAGTGGGCGTGTGCAAGACTACTGTGATGGATCCAGCTTGAGATAGCCAGAAGATGGTTAGAGTTGCAAGATGGGAGAGATTAGGGCTGGACAAGGAGATCTGAAAGTCATCTCCACAGAGGTGAGAATTGAAACCACAAGAGCTGATACTAAGGGAGAGGGTTTAGAAGAAGAGAAGAGGGCCCAGGACAGAATCTTGGGGGGGTCCCACAGTTAATAGGTATACCCATAATAAACATCTAGCAACGAGGCACAGATGGATTGGTCAGGTGGGAGGAGAGCTAGGAGAGAGCAGGGTACAGAAAACCTGGAGAGAAGAGGGGATGGGATCCACCTGCAGGGGGTGACTAGCAGTGTCAGAGGAAGAAGAGGTGAAGAAAAGTGAGAAAGGCAGGTAGACTGGGGCCATCATGAGGTCACTGTTAACTTTGAAGGGAGCAACTTCAGTTGAAGTGTGAGGGCCCAGGCCACCCTGCAGAGACAAGAAGAGATAGGGAAGGAAGTGGGAGGGGTAGAGAGGGGAAATATAGGATGATAATTGGAATTGATGAGTCAAATGAAGCTTGTTTGAGGTGGAGGGCTGGGCCTGGAGTCAGGAAGACCTGAGTTCAGATATGGCCTCAGATACTTGCTAGCTATGTGACCCTGGGCAAGTCACTTAACCTCTTTCTACCTCAGTTTCCCCATCAGTAAAATAGAGGTAATATTAGCATCTGTCTCCCAGGGTTGTTGTGAAGATCAAATGAGATAGTAATCGTAAAGTACTAAAGGCAGCGCACAGGACAAGTGCTATATAAATGTTAGCTGCTGCCGCTGCTGCTGCTGCTACCCCCACTACCCCACTACCATCATAGGTACTAATAAAGCAGCCAGCAGATAGGACTTGGTTGAAGATTAGTGAGAATGTCAGGATGACATGGGGGTTGGGGGAGTAAAGGGTTTGCCTTGGTCAGGAGAAGGGCTCACTCTTCATGTGGAATGGGGTGAAGGAGCAGGTCGTAGGCAGAAGGTGTGTCACCCCATGTCACTTGGCCCACAGCTGGGTAGGGGTGACATGAAGAGGGAGAAGGCCCAGGTTCCCCCCCCCCCCCACCAGCTCCTAGAGGTCCTAGAGGGTGCAGCCTCATGCTGGCCCTGATGGTCCTGCTCAGGTTTTGCTGTTCTGTTGGAAATGCTTTTCAAGTGTGCTCCGGACACTCAAGGGTTTAGCCGCTCATTCTTACTCATCTTGCCTTATGACTGAAATTCTGTTTTGCATTATTGTTTTCTAGACATATTTGTTTGTGTTTCCCTATATTTAGTCTCATTTTATTTCCTTCTTGTTTCCAGCTTGTCTCTGAGCTTTTTTTAAATAATGGATCTTTTCGCTTCGACGTTTGGAATTGCTCCTAGTAAGGTAATCTCTGACATCACACTGCCCGCAGATTAAAGTTCAAAGTTCACAGTGTGGCATTCAAGGCTTTATTTAGTTTTCAATAGATTCCTGATTTTATTTTATAGTTGATATGACCAACAGACTGACTGATTGGGCTCACCCTTTGTAGTTTTTCCTCTCCATTTCCATCCTCAAGCTCTTGTTAAAACAATTCATCTGATTGGTGGTTCTGATCAAGACAGTCCTTTGCTTTAAAAATTGCTTTTCTGACTATCAGAGAAAACTGAATTGGGAGTGATTCTGATCTCTTCTGGACTCTCCTATTTGAATGTGTTCTGCTAGCCTACCCACCCATGTTTGCATTTTCTTTTTAGTTCTGCTTACTGAAACCTTTTTTTTTTCTTCAAGACCCACCTCAGGTACTACCTCCTCCATTAAGGCCACAGTACCAATCAACAAAGACAAAAACACAGGAGAATCTCACAGTCTCTTTGTCTTTGGGCTTCTAGGTGGCCTGGTAGGTAGAGTGCTCGTCTTGGAGTCAGAAAGACCTTTGGTAGAATCCTGACTCAGGCTGTGAGTCTAAGAGCTGTGCAGTCCTGGACAGGCACTTAACCTCCCTCAGACTCAGTTTCCTCATCTGTAAAATGGAGATAACACTGCCTACCTGATAGAATCATTCTGAGCATCTGCTGACAGATCACAACAGGTGCTGTGCACACCTTAAAACTACACGTGCTTGTTCCTTTACACTTATTTTACTAGATCAATTAGTCAATGTTTATTGGGTGCCCATTAGGCACTGTCCAAGGTGCTGGAGATTCAAGGACAAAAATTCAAGTTGTTGCCCTTGAAGCACGTATGTCGTATTGTTATTAGAATGCTAGCTTCTTGAGAGTAGAACTCTTCTTCTTGCATTTGTATTCTAGAAGTTTAGAACACGGCAAACTATGTGTTCGTTCATTCATTCATTCATTCATTCGTTCCTTCATTCGAGTAGTTGTCTAGGTCCATGCAAACTATGTCCCAAGTAAATAGAAAAGAATTCTTGGGAAGAGGCTCCAGGGGATGATGCTGACAGGTCAGGGAAAGCCTCATGGAGGGGGCTGCTTGAAGTGGCCTCAAGCTTCTAAAGAGCCCAACATCTTACAGTATCCCAGGCTGCAGAGCACAACCCCCCAGAGCTCTTTATTGAAGTGAGTTGTTGGTTCTGTTTTTGTCTGCAAGCGTATAGCTCTAGGCAGTGCTTGAGGCCAGGGTGTAGTCTGCCTATTGTTCTTGGATTACCATGTACTTTACTGGAGGTTTAGTACCTTTTTCTTGAAGTTATCAAAGTAATGATCTTTCTTGGGAAGTGAATTTGTTGCATTAAGGCTCTTTTAGGAAGTCTGGCCAGTGAGGCTCACATGTTGTGGACCAACTGACTATGAGTGGAGTGGGCAAAAATGGGACCGAGAGCAATGTTCTGTGGGAGTTGGGCCGCTCTGGGCTACCTGCCTACCTTTAGTTCACCAGACACTTTTCCTCTTTGAATCGTTTTTTTTTTTTTTCCAGATGGGTTCAGTTGAGAAGACCTGGTTGGGGTTCTCACTGATTCCAGTACATTTGTCTAGTGGCATTTCTGGCGTTGACCATCTTTTTTCACAGTTCCCCCTCTTCAAAATTCTGCCCATGACCTTTTATGGTTTGTGCCCTAGTGGAGAAAGCACTGGCTTCCTGGCTTCAGTTTTTCATCTTTCCTGGTCATTAGACACTGGGACTGAGTGGGAAGGAGCAGTACCATTCCTCACCAATTTAGAAGTGGAACTAATTTGAGTTTGGAACAAGGGGAAAGTCTTGGAACCCCTTGGATTGAGGGAAGTTTGTGTTTGTCAGAGTGTTTTCTGAGATTTTGAGTAGATCTGTGCCTCATTTACTTTTAATCCTCCAGATTGTGCAGACGTGGCTTGTAAAGCCCAGTTATATCGCCTACACTGCACTCTTCAAACTCTAAGTTTGTAATTAAACCAGAACAGCAATCAGCTTTGTCTCGCTTGGGTTGTTTCTCTTAATTGCTTATGGTGCTTGTTATTTGGGGTTCTGTAACTTCTTCTCAATATCAGTTCTACTTCATTAAAGAACAGAGAACCTGGCCCATTTTTCCATGACTCGTTCAAAGACTTGCAAGTCCCGTCCCCCGCCCCCGCCCCCCGCCCCCCCCCCCCCCAGCTCTTCACTCATTAATACCTGGGATAGACAGATTGACCGTCTTTATAGTTTTAAATAAATGTTATTGATATCTTTTGCTTTTTCCATTGCCTAAATTTTCTGTTTCCCTGTCCTCTCCAAGAGAGCCATCTCGTATCAAAGATTTTTTTTAAGAAGAGAAAAATATTTAACAGAACCAATCAGCACTTCGTGTGCATTGTTCCACACCTTCTCTCCTCTTCTGGAGGGGCCAACCTAGTTTGTCGCGGTTTCACAGTATTGACTTCCACTTGTTTTGTGGTTTTGTCCTTTCCCTCTGTGTTGTTTGTATTGTTTTCCTGACTCTGCCTCGTTGCATCATCATGTAAATCTTCCCTTTCCTCTTTGTCTTCATCATATTTGTTGTTTCTTACAGCACAGTGATGTTCCATTATATTCCCATACCATAATTGGGCCATTCCCCAGGTGATTGGCTTTCTTGTGTCAGCAGCCTCCTTTGTGTATAATGTCTAGCCCTGGAATCTCTTGCTCTGTGTCTAGTGTTTCAGTGGACAAAGCTTGAATTGTGCTGTTAAACTTTGCTCTGCCTTGACCTTACTGTCTTGTTCTTGGTTTTGGTTGCTTTAGTTATACATAATGACAGCTATTGGCTGGTGACACAGGCTTGTTCAGCCTGCCAGTCAACAGGTATTTATTAAGCATTTAACTTGTTCAGTTGTTTCAGCCCTGTCTAACTCTTTGTGACCCCTTTTGGGATTTTCTTGGCAGAGATACTGGAGTGGTTTACTATTGCCTTCTCCAGCTCGTTTTCCAGATGAGGAAACTGGGGCAAATAGGGTTCAGTGACTTGCCCAGGGTTACCCAGCTAGGAAGTGTCTGAGGCCAGATTTGAACTCAGGAAGATGAGTCTTCTTGATTTTAGGTCTAGAACTCTATCCACTGTATTACACAGCAGCTAGCAAAAAACAAACAAAGTCTTTGACCTCAGGGAGCTTATCTGACTGGGGAAGACCACACATAAAAAGGAGCTGAAAAGCTGAGGATGGGGCCAGAGAGGGAGAGGTGGTGAAATTGAGAGGCAGAGGCAGAGTTGGGAGAGGATTGAAGAATAACTAGTTTGGATCTTCCCTCGAAATGTAGGTTCCACAAGGATTCCCCAGTGGGAAGAAGAGACCAAAATGATGGAGGGATCTTCAGGGTAAGAAGGCTGTAGGAAGAGGGATCTTCCAGGACAAGAAGGCAACTGGGACATGGTGATGTAGCAGCAAGCACCCCAATATCCCCAGGGTGACTGCCAACACAGGTTCTTAGATCTGCTTTTCAAAAGGAAAGCAATTCAGAATGGGTTAACAAGCTTACTTTAATCAAACAAACATACATTACCTAGTTCAGGGGAAAAAGGTCAGCACCCCGAACTTCAGAGTTACAGAACTTACAGATCAAACAGACAGGCTTCCAAACTGTCCCAACATTATATCAATACCAAATCACAGTTACCAGAGAGGGAAGCATCAACATCTGGGTTTTCAAAGCCGGGGGGCTCTCAACAACGGCTTCCCAGAGTCTCATCTGGTCAAATCACACAACACTTCTCAAAGTGAGCCCCAAAGCAAAGCCTCTCCTCAGGGCTTATATAGCCTTCTCTTGGCTCAGAGAATGTAACAACCTTCTGGACCCACTGCCCAATCACAAAGTATCAAGGTGTGGGCTTTCCTGAAAAACAAGCCTCCCACCACAGGCTCCAGGTGCACTTAAGCTAGGGGCAGGGAAGATCTTTAAATCTGCATTTCCATTACATTCGGCCCCAAGATCTTTCTTGCCCATAGCATACACAATTTACATTTGAATTAGCACTAAAACATCTCTTAGGTCACATTTTCAAGGTACATCTAAAGTTACCAAAGTGGCCACTGGGCCTTAAGCACAAAATACAAAGCATTATCACATCAATTCACAAAATGCAAAGCATTATCACATAAAGTTCTCTTGGAAGGAGGGGGGTGTCCTTCCCATAACACTGCTCCAGCCCCTGCTTTCAAGTCCAGAGAGGGGGCTGGGCAACAAAACCAAAGTGGGGTCCTTGGGGTCCATGGCACTTCACCACACCCACCATAGTCACAAGTCCATCCCCCCTGGGTCCCAAACTGTGGGATGCAACAAGGAAACACATTCAGTGCCCCTGCTTTGCCACACAGTCCTTATCTTATCCTGTGGCTGAACTCCAAACTCCTGGGTTCCTTCTCCAGCAGAAGGCAGCAGCTCCAGGCTTCTCCACAGGTCTCCATGCAGGCAGCTCACCATTCCTGCTCTCAGCTCAGTGAAGTCAGCATGCAGGTCGTTCTCTCCTGCTCCACGGCTCCACAGAGTCACAGCTACCACAACTGGGAAACAAACAATTATCCCAGCCCCCATACTTTCCTTTTACTCAGCAGATCCCATCCCTCGTCGCCATTTTGTAGCAGCAAGCACCCCAATATCCCCAGGGTAGCTGCCAATACAGGTTCTTAGATCTGCTTTTCAAAAGGAAAGCAATTCAAAATGGGTTAACAAGCTTACTTTAATCAAACAAACACACATTACCTAGTTCAGGGGAAAAAGGTCAGCACCCCAAACTTCAGAGTTACAGAACTTACAGATCAAACAGACAGGCTTCCAAACTGTCCAACCATTATATCAATACCAAATCACAGTTACCAGAGAGGGAAGCATCAACATCTGGGTTTTCAAAGCCGGGGGGCTCTCAACAACGGCTTCCCAGAGTCTCATCTGGTCAAATCACACAACACTTCTCAAAGTGAGCCCCAAAGCAAAGCCTCTCCTCAGGGCTTATATAGCCTTCTCTTGGCTCAGAGAATGTAACAACCTCCTTGACCCACTGCCCAATCACAAAGTATCAAGGTGTGGGCTTTCCTGAAAAACAAGCCTCCCACCACAGGCTCCAGGTGCACTTAAGCTGGGGGCAGGGAAGATCTTTAAATCTGCATTTCCATTACAGGTGACCAAGTCAGGAGAATCAGAAGCAGAGCCAGGAGAACCCCTTCCTGGGGTCATCCTCAAAGTGGGCTACTGAGGGAGAATCCATATGGTTGGGGAGGGCCTTATCAGCATCAGAGCCTCTGTAAATGCCCAGTACTGCTCTCGAGTCCTGGAGTGTCTGCCTTACCATGTGGACGCCTTCTTCTCATCATCGACTGTCTTTGGTATTTCACTCAAGTATATAACTAGCTCTGGGTTTCACGTGGCTCTTTGCTTTTCCCAGGAAGTAGTTTCCCTTCTGACCTTCTAATTTTTCAATGAAGATGGTTTGTTAATTCCTCTCACACTTTTTTCCTTAGTTCATTATCTCACTAGTGATAATATTCTCCCAACAAACCTCATTCCTGCCTTTATTTAATGTTAATTACTGAATTTTCCTTTTACTGCTGCTGCCCTATGTTTCTAGACATTTGTAGGATGCTTTTCTTTATTGGTTAGGCAGCTGAGTGTCCCTGGTGTGGGAAAGGACTTTGCAGTGATTGCTTGATCTATAGCTATCCCTCTGAGTGGGATTTGGGGTGGCATTTTATTGTAGAGGTAAGGACAAAGACTTGTGTTTGGCAGGTTTGTAAGGAGAAGAAAGCAGTGTTCTTCTGGCTTGATTTGGGATGGGTCTGAGAGCCACCTTCCTCTCTCTCTTAAGTGTCTGGCTTCTTGAGCACTGATTCTTCTTGACCAGGTTAGGCGGACCAGCTGAAATCTTGTGTCATGGCCAGTACACCTTGGTATTAAAATGGCTTGGCATATCCAAAGAGGATACAGCTGAGGCAGAGCAAGCCTCTATGAGGCAGCTGGGATGGGCGGGCAGCTTGAGCTCTGTCACTGAGATCTCAGGAAATCCATTGATCATCTCTGCTCACAGCTGGTGGATGTCAGAAGAAATCAGAAGGTAGATGAAGGACCCTAAAAGTACTGGTAAAAACCCTTTGAGAGTCCAGGGCGTTTCTTCTCCAGATGCTGTGCTGCACTGTGTGTAGCCAAAAGAAGGTTACTGAGCATCCTAGATTTCGAGTTGGAACGGACGGTGGGGTCGTCTGCCCAGCTCCCTTGTTTCAAGGGGTGACTCATTCGTGTTCCCACAGGTATAAGTGGCAGAAGCTGGATTTGGAGGGCCTTTGGCTCCTGAGGCCAGGCTGCTCTCCATTGCATTGACAAAGCCCAGGCCTCTGGGCTCAGGGAACATCCCTAGCTGGCGCTTGAAGACGTGGCCTAATTTTTCTCATGTCATTCATTACGGCTTCTCTTGCCATGATTCTTCATTTTAAGAAAATAAATTGTAAAATGAGCAACGACACCATTCTCTCCGTCTTCCATACTTGCTGGCTTTTATGAGACATAAACAACTGGTCTGAGTAGGAGTGGGCACGTCAACCTCTGGGACACTGTGTTGCTTCCCAAAGTGCCTGGGCAGCTGTGGTCACCTAGCCGTGCCCTGACCTTTGCTGGAGCTAAGTGGAAAAGATCTGTAGACGCTTAATTACCAGTTCACACAATAGGTTGTTTGGGGTCATATGTTTCTAGTTTCATCATAAACAGAAGTAAATGTTGAGAACATATTTTTCTACATCCAATTTCACTTGTTGTGGATAGTTGGAATAGTTTGTTACCCACATCTTTTAGTTTTCGATTAGGGCTCTTGGCCAGAGAATGCTGTGACCATTTCAGAATCTCTCTTTTTTTAAGTGCCCCAGAGGCTGCATTGTAGAGACTTTTCTTATGCAAAACATAAAAGTGATGTGTTTTTCTTCAAATTGCAACCATATTTTTTTATTAAAATCAGTTGGTGTGCCAATAAACAATAGGACCTGAAAATTTTCCAAACATTGGCCCTGTGCTGCTGTTTCTATTTTTAATTGAACTTTTTTTTGTGTTTTAAAATGGATTTCTCAAAACACAAGTTAGGTTATAATTTTAAAAGTAGGAATTCTGTATTAAATCTCAAAAATGTAGATGTATTTAACTCTTGATCTTTGTATACTTAAAACTAGTGAATTTTAAATCCTCCTGTCTTTTTGCAGGGGTGGCTGAATAATATATTCTTCATTTATCATCCCAGGGCATTTGGGTTGGTGAGCATGGTGTGTGTTCTAAGGCATAATTCATTTTTAAAGCTCTCATTTTTCTCAGCAGTTTCAAGACCTTTCTCAGAAGTATCTCACTTAACTTTTTCAGAGAGCCCTGATAGGGAACTGAGAAGCAGAGGCAGCTAGGTGGGGAAAGTCCTGGGCTTGGAGTCAACAAGATCATTGTTCAGATTCAGCTTCAAACACTAGCCACTAGCTGTGTCACTCTGGCCAAGTCACTTAACCTCTGCTTTATCTTGGTTTCCTCAATAATAAAATGGGGGTAATAACACACTTAGTTTTGAGGGTTGTCCTAAGGATCAAATGAGATAATATTTGAAAAGTGCTTAGCATGGTGCCCTGCTCATGGTAGGCAGCATAGAAAAGTTAGCTATTATTGACTATTATTGTATTATCTACCATATAGGGCTTTCTACCAGATGGGTTACTTTCACATACTCCTTGGGTAATGATAGGTTATTTAATTCACCCCATGCCTTCAAGTGGAACCATATGGAAATATGGTATCATTATTTGTTGGTCAGACCTGATATATTTGGAGAAAAGATTTTTTTTTTTTTTTTTTTTGCTTTTTGGAGGGCAATTGGGGTTAAGTGACTTGCCCAAGGTCACATGGCTAGTTTCTGTTTTAAGTGTCTGAGGCTGGATTTGAACTCAGGTCCTCCTGATTTCAGGGCTGGTGCTCTATTCACTGTGCCACCTAGCCGCCCCCAAGATATTTCTTTTAATTACTTATGTGAATTACTCAAGGGTATATTTGTTATCACAAAAGCCAGAACTGACTAAGAAATAATTATATGACTAAAGTGCAGTTACTTAACTTCTCTGAGGCTGTTTCCTCATCTGTAAAATGGTAATGTAACATCTCATATAGAGTCTCCACTTCTCTGGGTTGTTTTGAGGCATCAGTAAGACAATTTATGTAAATCCTTGAAACTTATTGTATACAGTAACCTATAATTAGCATCATCATCATAATCACCATCAGTGTGTATGTTGTTTAAGAACTTTATGCTACTTATAGTTTGCAAAAACTTTTCATTGTTTTAAAATAAGTTTCCCCTTCTCCTGTGGACTGGCTCGACTCGATTCCCATTTTCATAGGCTAATTGTAATCTTGTGGAGTGGAACCATTGATATCTAGCAGGGTGAAAAGACAGAAGGGTTTCCAGGAGAGTCTAGGAGACAGAGTTCGCAGAGAGGCTGTGCTCTGGCTTCTGGAAGAATGCCCTCTTGTTGCCTTCTCCAGCTTTTCCTTGATCCCCGACTCCTCAGATTGCTGACTTTCTTCTTTCCCTTGCCAGTCAGGATTGAATCCCCACCACTGTACCTCAAGAGCCTGTAGCAGGTTCCATTTGGACTGGCACAGTGTCTCTGTTCCCTACAAGGCAATTCAAATGCTTCTCTCTGTAGTGTTCCAAGCTCTAAACAAATCAAGAATTAGCATCTGAGGTTTTTGAGCTGGAAGAGACATTTAAAACTATCAAACCTAGCTCCCTAATTTAACAAATGATCAGATTGACCCAGAATTTAGGAGACTTGTCTTCGATTGCACAACATGTGAAGTGTTTTAGGATTTGTGAATTAGGATTTGAACTCAGGTATTCCTGATCCCATGATTTCTCCCATCTTGGGAACCAATGCAAAAATTGCCTTTACTAGCATAGTTCAATTTTTTTTTTAAAGAATTGTCTGAGTTCACTGACTTTAATCCTATATAGATACCAGCTATGGGCAAGATGAGAAAAAAGGTCTTCCTGCTCCCAGAGCTCTCCCTAAATGCAGTCTTCAGAGAGTGTGGGGAAGAGGATAATGGCAGGCCAGTCAAGCTGTTGGGCTGGTTTCAGCAACTGTTCACTTCCTCATTTCCCAGCAGCCCTTCCACCTCCATCTGGGTACAATGCAGTGATGATTCACCACACCATAAACCAACATGTTCTGAATGGGCAAAGGGTTGGCGTGGTCATTTGCTATGTCACACCGTGCTTCTTAAGGCTGATTTACAGATGTTGAAAAGATCCCCTAGAAACAACAACCAAAATTAAGAAAAGGAAAGAAAAGGGGGGAGGACCCAGGTTTTATAGAAATCACCATGTCTAGGGGAATTTTCCATTCACTTTGTTTAGTAAGTATTTTGAAAAAAACCTAATGATTTTTGGCTTGCCAGCATTCAGTTTGTGTTCCAGTCCCTCTCTGATGTCACCCTTGGTCAGACAGATGCTTCATTTGGGACAAAGAGACAGCATTGTGGCTGTGGTGCATGGCTATGCATGGACCTTCATTATTGCTATTGTCTGACATTTGCAGAGCACATTATGTTTCCATAGTACTCTGCATCATCATCAAATCATCTTCATTAAATATATGACTTTCAGCTTGGCCTCCTTTTATTTTGTTTATTGGATTGATATTGTGACTTTTTGAATTAATTTGTGGGATAAACTTACAAACATTCAGGGTCATTAAAGAGATCTCTTATACACTACAGGTTAAAGTGAATTCTTTGTAGGTATGAGAAGAGGGTGACTTGGGGTCTCTGATTCCTGATGGTGAAGGCAGACTTCCTAGGGGAGTTTCTTAATAAAAGTATCATTCCACTTATAGGAATTGAACACCATTGACAGGCCTTTTTTACACATGGCATACTCCTTTCTGTCTTTGTGCCTTTGTGTTTCATTTCACTTCTCCCTACCTGAAATATTCTCTTCACCTTTCTGAATTCCACCTGTCTTAATTCCTGCCCCCTCTAGGAATAATTTTGTGATTATCTCAGCCAGGATTTGTCCTTTTTTTTATCTCAGAAGTCCTAATGTAGTTATAGTTGGACATAATTATATAGGTATATAGTTTTATTTGTTTCTTGTCTGTTATTTCCTTATGACCTCCCTGAGTTAATAGAACATTTCTTACACTATTATATTTTATGCAGTTCTGAGTACATTGTAAATGTTTGATAAATATTTGGTTGGTTGATTTGTTAATAAATTGAATGTCAGTCATTCAGCAAGCATTTATTAAATGCCTAATATGTACCAGGTACTTTACTAAATGCTAGGGATATAAAGACTGGTAAAAACAGTCTTTCCCTTCCAGAAGCTCACATTCTAATTAAGGAAACTAACTTGAAAGTAACTAGTCACATAAAAATCCATACAGACCACGTGAAATGTTATCATCCCAAAGAGAAGGTACTAGCCAGGGAAACTGTAACATGGCAATGATGAGGTAAAGCATTCTAGGTATGGAGATGAGCCAGTACAAAGTCCTGGAGTCAGAAAATGGAGTGGGATGGTTAAGATAAAATCTGGAGGCCAATGTGATTAGAACATAGAATATGTAAGTGTGAAAAGATTAGAAAGGGAGGAAAGAGCCTTAAATGATATACAGATACTTGATTTTTGAAACTCAAGGCAACAGGGAATTAATTTAGTTTTCTTATTAGGAGAATGATATGGTCAGGCCTATGCTTTAGGAAAATCATGTTAGCAGCTGAATGGAGGCTGTATTGGACTGGGAAGAGACTTTGTGATAGAGAGACCAGTTAGGTTATTTCTGTAACCCAAGAAAGATGATGAGAGCTTACAGTAAGTGGAGGGAAGAGGTCTGTGAGAAATGTGAAAGTAGAAATGGTAAGATTTGACAGAGGATTTGTTGGGTGAGTGAGCATGAAAGGTTGTGATGACATGGAGGCTGTTACCCTGGGTAACTGGAAGGATGTCATAACAGGGAAGTTCAGAAGAGAGGTGCACTTTGGGAAGAAAATAACAAATCCTATTCTGGATACCTTGAGTTTGAGATGATTGGGGGCCATTCAGTTTGATCGATAAAAGGCAAGTGATGTTATGGGGCTACAGCTCAGTAGAGCTACCAGGGCTGGATATAGAGATGAGCAGTTCATTTGCAGAGAGATGATAATTAAACCCATGGGGGCTGATGGAGTGAGAAAGAATAGTGAGAGAAGAGGGCTTATGCAGTCATAGCAGATCCACACAGTTAATGGGCATGACGTGTTTTAAGGTCTAAGACTGAGAAGGAACAATCAGATAGAAGGAACTGGAGAGAGTAGTGTCCCAAAAAACAACCTAGAAGGGAGAGTGTTCAGCAGAAAGGTCAAGATAGAGGAGGGCTGAGAAACAACCATTCTGTTTGGTCATTATAAGATCACTGGAAACCTGGAGGGAACAATTTCAATTGACTTATGAGGTTGGAAGCCAGATTGCAGAGGGTTTAGAAGTGAATGAGAGGACAGGATGTGTAGACATCAATTATAGATGGTTTCGACAAGGGCAGAGAGACATAGGATGATAGCTATCAGGGATTGTTAGATCAAGTGGAGGACGAAGGAAAACGAATGCATTTGTTGGCAGCAGGGGAGGATCCAGTAAGGTAGAGAGAGACTGAAGATTAGAGAGAGTGGGCAGTCTGCTGGAGATGGAGTCAAGGATGCTTGTAGAGGGGTTTGCCTTGGCATGTCGAAGGACCATCTCTTCATCTGATATGGAATAAAGGAGATAATAGAAGAATATGTCAGTGATTTGGGATGAGGAAGGGGGGCTGACAGAATTTTGGTGGATGACTTCGTTTTTTCAGTGAAGCAAGAGGTGAAGTGCTTGTCAGAGAATATGAAGGAGAGAGGTGCTCTGGGAGGATTGAAGAGAGTCGAGAAACTTTGGGACAGCCACTAGGGGGAGTGGGAGAGCCAATAGATTACAGAGCAGCAGAATGATCTCTGCTTCAGCCACTAGGGGGAGTGGGAGAGCCAATAGATTACAGAGGAGCAGAATGATCTCTGCTTCAGCCACTAGGGGGAGTGGGAGAGCCAATAGAGTACAGAGGAGCAGAATGATCCATGCCTTTGGGAGGGCCCAGTGGAGACTCTACATGACAATGGAGACTCAACCATGACAGTTTCTGTATTTTCATTAGCTCCATTTAACAGCATGTGGATAAGAATGAAAGCCAGATAGTGGGAATAATCTAAGGTTGGAGTTTGGCGATAAGACAGGGGAGCAAAGAATTCAAGTCTAGCGAATAGTATAGAGCTATGGGACAAGGGATGATATCGTAGTCATACTAAGGGGTCAGTAAGATTGTTTGTAATGGCAAGATCCAGGATATATCCATCTCTGTAGGTAGCTGAGGTAGAATGGAATGAGCAGGTCATGGAGAATTGAATAGATGGAAGAACTGGAAAATTAGGGTACCTGAGAGAACATTAACACATATGTTGAAGTCCCTTAGTAGGAGGACAGAAGTATTGGAGTGAAGAGGAAGACTGAGTGGAACACTACTCTTTAAGAAGTAGGAATAGCATCTGGGGTTCATTAGATAATGGCTATCAGGTATCTCTGAAACCATACATTCTCTAAAATCATGTAACTTTTTATAAGACAATAATGTTCCATTACATTTATATACCATAGCTTGTCCAACCATTCCCAAATTGATTAGCACCCCCTCACTGTCCTTGCCACCCCAGAAGAAGCTGCTGAAGATATTTTTGTATAATCTTTCATACATTTTGTATATTTTTTCTTTCTTTGATCTCTTTGGAGTATAGACCTAATAGTGGGATCACTGAGCATACATGTAGTTTTAGACTTTTTGGTTGGTTGTGTTCTTCTCAATGAAATCCTTTGGTTTCTCTTGCTGTATGTAGATTTGCAAATGACAGTATGCAGAAAAGATGCTTCCCCCAGAGTGCTAGGTGAGCACGAAGCATCATATCTCTATTTGTTCATGAGATCAGACAGAGTTAGAAAAGATCATGAGTGCCTGCTCATGACCACTCCCTCATTTTGCTAACAGGAAACTGAAGCTGAGAGTGAGTGACTTATCCAGGGTCACAAAGTTAGTGAGGATCTGAAGCAAGAGCTCAGCTGACTCCCACTTCTGGCTCTATGCATGTTGTTACTTGATGGGAGTAGCTAACTTAATCAAATTAAGAACCACTTATGAAGCTCAGACAGTGTTTTGATGGATGTAGACATGAAGAAAAAGCAAAAATAGGCCCTGCTGGCTGTCCAAGAGCTCGTGTTCTCATGAGAATGCATGGGAAGAGGGTAAGGGTTCAGTGCTGGGATTACCATACCTTACTTCAGCATTGGAGCAGTGAGGGGGCACCACAGTGCACAGAGCACCTAACCTGGGGTCAGGAAGACTTTTCTTCCTGAGTTCAAATGTGGCCTCAGACACTTACTAGCTGTGTGACCTGGGGCAAGTCACTTTACTTTCCTCAGTTTCCTCATCTGTAAAATGAGCTAGAGAAGGAAATGGCAATCTACTCCAGGATCTTGGCTAAGAAAACCCCAGAAACAACTGCACACCAGCAACAACAATATGTTAAGGACTTGTGATTTCATAATTGTGGGAACTTTCTTCATTTGCCCCATGTCACTTGTAACCCACTTGTAACAGAAGGTTGTGGAGAGTTGACTGCAACCAAGAGGTTGTGCCTGTGCCAGGCACTGTCCTTTGTGCTGAAGAAAACATAAAAAGGACTTGGTCCCTGCCCATAAGTAACTTACGTCTGAGTAAGAGTGACCTATGGATACTCATATTTATAGATTGCTTTAAGGTTTGCAAAGCACTGTCATCCACTATTCCATCTGAACTTACACAGCCCTTTGAGGTTGACACTACAAGATTTTATTACCATTTTGTGGATGAAGGAACTGAGATTCAGTGAGGTTAATGACTTGCCTTCTGGACAAAGATATTAAAAATTTAGAGAGGGAAGGAAACTTTGAGGTCATCTGGTTCAACTCCCTCAGAGTAGAGTATTGTTGAGGAAAATGCCTAGAAAGGGGAAGTCCAAGGTCACAGCAGAACCTGGACCTGCTAACTCCAAATACATCTTTTATTCTGTAGGGTCATATTGCCTCCCAGGACAAAATGAGTGTTAGGGACAAGATTCCTGCCTCAGCCCTTTAGGACCTGGGCCCAGGCTCCATTCACTGGATATGTATGTCACTTCTCCAATGGACATTGCCCATGGTCATACAGATGGTTCAGCACACTGTCTGCACTGCTGTCCATCTTAAAAGTGTTAATTTTTAAGGCCTAGACTTCAGTTAGTGTTTTAGTTCAGTAAAAAAATCTTTAAAGCAAATAAAATATGCATAGATTCTTTGGAAGAAAGTGAAATCCAGAGGTCATTTAGTCCTCCCCTCTTCCTTGATCACTTAAACCTTGTAGGACAATGAGCTACATTTCTACCTCTTGACCATATACCAACATTCCTATTTCAACAGTACATATTCTCAAGGGTCTTTCTTTTGATCCAACTTGTAATTTAAGCCCATTTCTTCTTTGCCTTCAAGGAAATGGAAATTGAGCATATCACCAATCCTATAATGATGACTTTAAAAGAATCTTATAAAAGGTCATTGTCTAAATGAGAAATGGCTCATTGACTTTTTCACTAGGAAGAACCAAACTTTAAGTAGGACTTGCAGACATTCCATTACATGCTAAAGATGAAGTTACCTCTCAAAGTTTTACTGAGTACTTTTAGCTGTCTTGTCATTACCACAGACATAAACCATTTGAAAGATTTTATATGCCTTTTATCCTGAAGTTATATCTGATTGCTGAAGTGTTCTGTTACCATTTAGGTTACAAGGAGCAGAGAGGCCTAAGAAGTGGTTAATAAGCAACCATTCCCTACTTCATCATCACTAAGTGATGGGAAAGACCCTTTAATTATTGATTTTATCCTTTGTCATTGTAGCAGATACAATTGCAAGCTGAGATATATGTGTGTATTTAATTCAAGAAATAAATGGAAGATCCTAGTGTTTCTCTTGCAAACAAGGGATACTGATGTGTCTCTTATTCATCTCTGTAATCTCATGACCCCTTGGACCTAATTGGCTCTCAGTGAATATTGTTGAATGAATGAATAAAACCAACTGGAATAGAATTTAGAAAATATTTCTTTTGGAAGCAAGGTACTGACCTTGATATAAGAAGAATAAATTGGAGCTATGCATTAGTTTTTGTTCCTTGTAAACACCACCCTGGCTACCAAAAAAACATACAAATCCAAAGTCGTCATTGCTGGTCCTATTAGCAGAAACTTCATTTCTAAGTAATTCCGCAACTCCCAACGGCCTTTTAAAAAGTAGGACTGCTGACAATATTGTTTGATCCACATCCGAGGGTGGAATTGACACCATACTTCCACCCTACAGAGACTCACATCTCCAGGAGGATATTCTTATAAATATTGTGCTGGAGGCTATGCCATTGTCCCTCTCTACCACTCCATTCTTTCAAGGCTCCATCTGTGTGCCAGATCCATTTCAGAAAATCTAATGTTTTCCAGGAATAGCCAGGAATACAAGGGAGGTTAAGGGGGAGATCACTAGATAGTGTGGCCTTAGTAAACCCTTATTCCACATAGACTGTCTCTCATTACATAGTCTTTCATAGGGTTGACAATTTCTCATTATAAATCCCAGAATTATGGGGTCTCTGAATTCAAAGAGTCTTCAAGGACCATGTAATGCAATATGTACTTGAACAAGAATTGCCTATATGTTGCCTGTAGCGCCTGTGTGCCCTGATGAATTGTATGAATTGTATGTTGCCAGCTCTTTATAAAGCAGGGACATCTCATTTTTTTCTTTAAAAAGACTTGTCTCCCCAGCAGCTTGCACAGTGCCTGACTCATAGTGAGGTCTTAGTAAATGCCTGTTGATAGGATGATTCAGGTCACCTAGCAAAGACAAACTACATCTTCAAGTACTGAACAAATGACTAAATGCTATTGGGAGCCATAGTCAGTGGCATCTTAAGGGGACATTAAGGATTGTTGAGAAAAGGAAACATCCTTTCCTTTGTACTTGGGAATCTTGCTGGCATGAACCAATGGAATGTCGCAGAGTCAGGGATTCTGGTTTAGGGGCTGTCTTTGTCAGCATCCAGAGACTTCTGATTATTGGGGACCTGTGACTTCAGACACAGGCACACTGAAGTAGACTCATTCATAGGTGTTGTCAAGGATGCTGTTATTGTATTGTGTCATCCATTGTCCACCACACAATTCTTGGGTGTTATTTGTACTTAAGAACTTTGGTAACTTTCATCATGTCTCTGCATACAAGATTTTCACAAAAATGTTTTAGAGATATAAGGAACCTAGCTAACAAAAAGTCTTTTAGTTCACAAGAAAAGTGAGCCCTAGATAGGTGGTGTGACTTATCTGAAGTCACATAATTAAGTATTTATTAAGCATCTTCTGAGTGCCAACATATTGCTAGGCTTTGTTAGATATAAAGGTAAAAAGTGAAAAATCCTCTGCCTTCAAAGAGCTTATATTCTCTTGGGGGTGTTTAGGGAGGACTAGCACCTCTGGTGGGAGGCTGCTTTCCACCTTTGGTGTCCACCTATCACCTAACTCTCCTGTGTAGCTCCATGAAACTATAGCATATGCAGTGGCCACACCCCAGCAAAACCATCTTAGTAGTCTGGTTAGATGAGATTGAGGATAATTGACAGGCCTCAGACCTATCAGTGAGTAAGGGGGATGTTTGCCCCAACCATGTGAAGACATCTCCTGGCAGAAGGGACAGATGAAGCAGGTGCTGTGGACTGCTTGGCCAGACATCAGAGACACTGAGGTCATCTACTGCATTCTAGGTCAGTTATCTTGCCATTGGACTTCAGTGACTCTGATGACGGTGTGCAGCTCTGCCTCAGTTAAGCCCAGTTCATGCACGAATTGACATCACCCATGATATCATTGGTCCTCTTTGAAAACGGAAGATGATCAACAGCAATGACAATAGGTAGTCTCTGGAGTCTGTTGAGTAGGAGTAGGAGAGCAGCATGGCCAGTTTTGTGCCTTCAGATCACTTTGGCCTCTTTGTGGAAGATGTGTTGTAGCAGAAGCAGACATTTGAACCAGGGAAATTACAAATGTAAGGCTATTGCAGTAGTCTAGGCAAGAGATGAGAAGGCCTTAGAATGGCATGGTGGCTGTGAGAATGGAGAGGAAGGTATTGATATAAAGATATATTGTGGAGATTATAATCCATGAGATTTGGTAAGGAATGCATCTGTGAAGTAAGAGAGAGAGAGTAGTCAAAGATGACCCCAAGGCATTGGACTTGAATAAGATGGTAGTATTCTTTGGTAGTTTGGAAGAGGGATAGGTTTGAGGAAAAAAGATAATGAAGTGTGTTTTAGACATGTTGAGCTTGAGGTGTCAACTGGATATCCATTTGGAAATGCCCCTTGGGCACCTGATGATATGAGACTGGACCTTAGCTGTTGACTCTAGGGACTAGACATGTAGAGATCTGGGATTCACATCCGGAGAGATAGAAGGGAGGCCAGAATTCTAACCTGAGTCATATGCTTCCAATCCAAGTGTTCTTATTATGCCCCAATGCCTTCCAACTCATATTCATTCTCAGAATTACTGACGTGCAGGGAAAGCTACTCAGGAACAACAGAGCTCTCTAGCCCTACTACAAAGATGGTTCAACTGGCTTTCTCTTTTCTTTGTACTGGTAGTAGTGTAATGGACCACCTTAAACCAGCAGCCCTGTGTTTTCTGCCTGATTTTATTTACTTCTTTCAGGCTTCTTCAGAATGAGAACTAGATCTAGAGATTCCTAAGGGCTATTGGCCATAGCATTTTGCTTGTCCCACCCTTTGGTTGTCCTGGCCTCTTTATTGTGGTCATGTTTTAAATCTGGATCTTTCCTTGGCTTCCCCATTAGGCTTCTTAAAAAAAAAAATCAGGGCAATCGAATCTACATACATTGTTAGAGGTCTTTGTCCCTTTGAGATTCTTTTACACTGCCATCTTGGCTCCACCCCTCCCTTTGAGATTCTTGTTGAAGACTGGTCTGATTTCCTTAGAGTTCTAGTTACATACTTCAGAAGGTGGGCTCAGTAGCATCATCTTTCTGTGGGGTTCCCCCGACCACCAACCCAACTACTCTTGGCTATTGTATGTTAACTCCAGTTGCTCTGGGAAACTTTCTCTGATCAGATGGGGAGTTTTAGACATGATTTCTCACATCCCATAATGTTTGTGATTGCATCTTCTTTAGCTTTGTCCTTGTAACATTAAGTATCCTTGTCTACATCATCTCTGAAGTGGATTAGATTTTAAATTTCATAATGTGTTGGGGTAGGTGACCACTGACATCTCCTGTCACTGAGATGCTGTGATTATAATTTTGTGTCCAGATGTTTTTTAAGTCCTCTGACACACAGCCTTTTCTATGTGCTTTATCAGTGACACACGAGAAGACTTCATGCACAAACCACAGTGCTGTCCTTGACTCTGCACTGTGCTAACTAGTATGAGGGGTGTTGGCATTAGCGGCATGATGTCCACATTGCACTCCAGTTATTGTGTATGTTTTCAGAATAAACTTTTCCAATTATTTAGATCCCAGTTGCTAGAATTTACATGATATTTTTGGGAAAAAATCCTTGCCAAGTACTTGTTCTCTGAATTTTCAGATGGTGGGATTTTGTTGTCACTGTCATTCTGTCACTCTTTTTCATCTTATTGAATTGTTCAGTTCATTTACATTTAAAGTTATGAGGGTTGGATTTATATTTTCCTTCATTTGTTTTTAATATTGTTTTTCTCCCCAGATTATGATCTCCCCTTTTCTGTTTTTTATGTGTCTCTACAGTTCTTTTAGTTTAATCTCTAAAATTTTAGGGCAACCATATACTCACTGGCTGTCTTTCCCTTGCCTCAGCCCAATCCTGTCTCCTTTGGTTTGCTACACTTTCCCTGGTTTTGGAATTTTGCTGGTTAGTTCCCTTTTCTTTCTTGCTTTTGTCGGGTTATTTAATTCTTGCTATCTTTTTTTCCTCTTAGTCAAATAGACAGAGTCTCTTTCTCCTCCCCTTCATTAGTGTTAAAATTTCATTTTCTGTGCCTTTTTCTGAAAAGATTTTTTCCCCTTATTCTCCTCATTATTTCTCTTCCCTTTCTATTTTAGACTTTTATTCTTTTATTTATGGTTCTTATACTTATTTAGTCCTTCTTTGTATTCCTTACAGAAATAAACTTATGTGATACCTATTTGGGGTTTTTCAAAACAATTTCTGTAGGGGTTATTTTCCCTTCATTGTTAGCCTTTGACTTGATCAGAGCACATTATATATTCCCTCTTAGCTTCTTTTCCTCTTCCTTCTTCCTTTCCTCTTCCTTTCCTTCCTCCTTGCCCTCTCACTTTGTAACTCTCTCTCTCTCTCTCTCTCTCTCTCTCTCTCTCTCTCTCTCTCTCTCTCTCTCTCACACACACACACACACACACACACACACACACACACACACACACACACACTGTTGTGAGATTTATTTAATTCATGCTATTTCAGGTCTGTTTCTCCATCGTCATGTGTTCTTGATTTCTGTTTTCACTGTCATTCTACTCTCCCACATTTAGAAAAATTCTAATGACCTCTCTGTTGTCATGTTGTTTTCCTTGGTTGCTGTATTTATTTTCTCTACTTGTATGATCTGGGGTGTTTTAGAAGCAAATTATCAATTATCTCTCCAGATCTTACCTTTCTAGTAACATTTCTAATACCTCTTTATTATTGAATAATCACATTTATTCACTTATGGTTTGAGTATTTATGCAGGGTATGTCACATTGGGCTAAATCTTGAACTCTGTTGCTCTTTGGAACACATTATTCCATTCTCTTCTGCATTTTCTGGTCAGTGTAAAATACTTGTATTACTTGGATTTCCTTTCCTTTATATTTGAAAATCTTTCTCTCGTTCACTTGCAGAAGTTGTTGTTCTCAGTTTTAGCCTCTATATATCCTGGAGTTTGCATCTTGTGGCATTTGTCTGGAGGTGATCTATGGATTCTTTTAATTGGTACTTTGTTTTGTGCATTTAGAATTTCTGGGCAATTTTTTTTTTGCCTTTTTGGAGGGCAATTTGGGGTTAAGTAACTTGCCCAAGGTCACACGACTAGGTTTTTGTTTGTGTGTGCATTAAGTGTCTGAGGTTGGATCTGAACTCAGGTCCTTCTGACTCCAGGGCCAACGCTCTACTCACTGCGCCACCTAGCCGCTTCATCTGGGCAATTTTCTTGTATTGTTTCTTGAATTCTTGTGTTCAGATTTTTTTGACTGGCCATGTTCTTCTGGGAGCAATATAATCCTTAAGTTGTCTTTAAATATCCTATCTTTGATATTCTTATATTTTTCCTGTGTGGAAAGCATTCTTTCTTTTGATGTAATTATTTTTCTTGAAGCAATGAAGGACAATAAAGATTATCCTTCATTTCTGTGTATTTACATTTTTCAGCAGTCATCTCCTCTTTTTTTCCTTTGGTGAGTCTTACCACTATGGGTTCAAGTTTTTCCTGTCTTACTAATCATTTTTGTTGTATAGGCCATAGATTCTGCTCTCTCAATTCTCATTTTTCTTTTAAAATTGCCTGAAACAGCTTGCTGGGGTTACATGTTCTTTTCAAAATCCTCAAAGCCTCAACAGGCGTTGAATCACCTTCTTTGTTTGGCAATATTTATTCTTGGAGACCTGAAATCGGACTAGATCTGGAGGCCATATCTCTTTGTGGTGTTAATGTCTTTCCTAAACTGTTTATCTGCTTATACTTGAGGTCTTTGAGTTTTCTTCCTCTTGAGATATTTGGTCATTTCAGTCTTTTTTTCCTTTATTTTTTTTTCTACTGCTCACTTTCTGACTTCACTCCAACAGAGGTTTCTCTAGAGGCTGAATATCAGTATCAACCATGCTGGACCAATGCCGGGCAATTCATGATTCTGTAGTTTAGGTCTTCATCCCAGCTGACCAGCGGGGGAAGAATTGACCCCAGCTGGGAGCTAGACTCTTTCCCTTAGACTCAGTGCATTGCTACATCGGTTGCCTACAGGTGTTTCTCTCCACATCCTGCCCAGTTTCCTCTATTCCTCAGTTCTCTGATCCAGGGACACAGAGTGCCATCACTTCATTATTGCAGCCTGAGCAGAAATCTCTGCAGCACTGGGAGATGAGGAGGTGGTTCAGTGGTGTGGAACTGAGCTTTGTTACAAGTGGGGACATGTGTCTTCCCCTGTTCTTTCTATTCTCTCACTTGGGTTGTGTTCTGTTGCAGCATGGCTAGCATGGCTTGAGCACGTTTCTATGATCTTTCTGGTACTGGGAGGAAGGGGAGGCTTAGGGTGTAGAGTTGTGTTCTGTTCTAAGTCAGTCGGTTGGCTTGGGCAGCCTTGAAGCTGGGAGTGTATTGGCATTGGGCTGAATGATCACTTATTACGTATTAGGGAATATTGGCTTTCTCTGCTGTTAGTATTAGTTCATTGAGATTTTATCTTGCTTAGACTCTTGGTGCCCTATTTTATGGAGACAGCTGATACTGCTTTACTTCTGGTATGTAATTCATGCTTTGGAGAAGTTTGAGAGGATATGAGAACCAGAGAAAATGTTTAGTCCTCCATCTTGTTGGTTATATGGTCCCGAAGCTGCCCTCATCACTTACCTGGATTGTTTGTTGCAGTTGGCCTCCCTGTCCCATCTTTCCCTTCTCCAAAATGGATGGTTAACCAGGCCTCTTGCTTGCTCAGCAAGGTCTCCTGGCTCTCTCTTCACTTTAGGATAAAACACCAATGCCTCTATTTGACTTAATCTGGCTTCAACTTTCCATCCCAGGCCTTTTGCACATTCCTCTCTTTCCGGTCCTCTGCATGCTAGCTGGGTTGGCCTACTGTTTCCCAGACACAGCATTCCCTCTTATCTCTGTCACTTCCCCATGCCTAGAATGCACTCCCTCTTTAGCCCTGTCTTGTAGAGTGCCTGGCTTCCTGCAAACTTTGGCCAAAGGGCCTCTTTCTTCTGGAAGCCTACTCCTAGCTGCATGTGTTGTAATTCCCCCCCCCCATGTCCCCCACAGTCACTAGTGCCTTATCTCTGGAAATTAATTTGTATATATGTTTTCCATTTAATTTTCCATGTGCTGGTTATTTTCCTCCTTATAGAATGTGACCTTCTTGAGGATAAGAGTTATTTAATTTTTGTCTCCTTATCTTTACCTTGCATAGTAGTGTCTTGGTAGATGTTTGTTGAATGAACTAGTGGTTTTAAAGGAGTGAGGCAGAGGGAAAGATGGAATGATAGCAGCTTGTGTTCACAGATGAAATTTGAGAGTTCATGGAGTTGGCATAGTTACAGGTGATGGGGGATCTCAATATATGATCATTGCTATGGGTGACTAATGTGTATTAAAAACCAGAGTGTGTGTGGGGGGGCATAATTTGTTGGGGATTTTAATATTACAAATGAAACCACACAGTCTATCATTATGGTCTGTTTCTTCCATGCAGTTGATCAAGAAATTTGGAGCCATTGGTCCATTATTAGGGCCTTATTAGAGACCATGAGGTCTATTCATGTGCCCCATGATCTCAGCCCTCTACCTTCATGCATGGCAGGTGTAATGGCAATGGGAATTTGAAGATCTTCCCTGCCCCTTAATAGGCCAAATGTAATCACATGGAACCTGTGGTGGGAGGAACTTGCTGAATGGTTGGAGCAGAATCTGGAGGAAACTGGTGGAGCAGTTAGCTGGAGGAAGCAGAGGAGAGGACACAGGCAAAGAGACAGCTCTGTATGGTGTGACTTTCTGTGTGTTATGCTATATTAACTTTTTTGTTGCTCTGATAGATTTGGTTTTCTGGTTTGGGGATTCAGCTTTCTGGTGTTTGAAGAAATGCTTTGCTTGTCTTCTCTATGGAGAGTCTGTTATATTCTGTGATTCAAAACTAGGCTGGCGAATTCATAGTCTCCCATTAGTGCTGTGAATATTGTGTTGGCACTATAGCAAGTCACATTAAGTGCTGTGTTCAGTAGATCTATGTACATGTTGCCTCCTTGATGGAAGTATCATAAAGCCGTTATCCTGAGCAGATGATCCTGCTGTGGTCCCCCAAGGTTGTGAGGGAGGCAGGAATTACCTTTGAATCCTCAGATTTTTCTCCATTTGGGGACACCTGGAGGCAGTTTGCTGCCCTGCTCCACACCCTTCCCCAATGACGGGAGGTGGAAACGTCTGTATTTATGAGCCGTTGGTAGACTCATCTCTGAAAGGATTGTGGGTAATTCTTTACAAATTCACGCTGCTCTAATAATCCAAACACCTGTGGACCAGATCTCCCCAGCTGTCGTACATGTGGGTCTGTGATGGAGTGGGAATCAATTAGAGGCAAGCATTGAACCCACAGGCACAGTTGAAAGACCTCATTTTTTTCTCTACTGCCCTTCATATTTTATATACATATAAATTTATATCAGGGAGAGGAGGAGGGAAACAAGGGTGAGAGAGATGCTGTTTTGTGTTTCTCCCTGAGTCCTGTTTTCACCATGTTATTACATTTATAATTGGCAGGTTCAAACTCCCCCCTCTCTCTTCCCTTGTCCTCTCCCCCTTAACTTTCCACCAAACTAACCAGTTAATTTAAAATGGAAAAAATGCAGTAATAGGAACCAGGCCATTTTGGCCATTAATGAAACTTCATTACGTACGATGAAATGGAGTCAGGGGCAGAATTCCTACCCCAATAGTTCAGGGCAGAGCTTGCCAGATGCCGGAAAGTTCGAGGCTGTAAACTGTTTATTAGATATATATGGAGAAGTTGCTAATTTTGTAATTGGCATTTTATGCAAAGAGTAGAGTTTATTCAAAGCTTTTTAAAGTCACCTTTTAAATTTGTTCACTCTATTTAACCCTTTTCCCCTCTAAACTCTCCTCCCGCCCCCTTCTCTCCACAAGAATGTATTATGTCATTTTATCTAGGTAGTTGGAAATTGGCCTTCTAGGTACACTGTATAAATGATGAAATGTTGTTTTGTTTTTCCTGGTGTTTATCTCAGCTGCTTGCATGTTTTTGTTCAGGATCCCAAATGATCAAATCCTTCCCCCTCCCCCTCTGTAAATTTAATTTATTAAATATAAACCATTTTGGAAGCTTTACAAGTAAAGAAAAAAAGCATCTGAAACAATTTAACTTCATTTTTTCCAAGTTACGTATTTAAAGAAAGTATCGTTTCTTTTTGTTCCTTTTACTTTCTTTCCCTCCCCCCACCCCCGTGTGTGTGTGTGTGTGTGTGTGTGTGTGTGTTTGTATCTGTTCCCACCAAGAATTAACTTGTCATTAACTTCAGAGTTTTAGGCTAGTATATAAATATATAAAAACAGGGAAAAGAGAGGTGATTTTCCGACAAATTTTCTGGCCCTCTACTAGGATCACTGGCTCCTTCTCCATGGGAGCTGCTGCTAGCACAGTTATCTTGTTTGCTGCCTTTATGTGTACACATCAATAGGACAGTTCAGCTGTTGGAGCATCACTGAACTCCATTCCTCTCTTCCCTCTTCTCTGGGCTTAGAGCATGTTTAGGCTAGGTCTTTCCTGTCTGTAGGAAAGTGGAGTCTCCCATGATGTGCTTAGCCAGCTTTGGGGGCTGCCAACTCTTCGTGTGCTTCAGTGTAGTCACTTTCCTGCATTTCAGGACTGTTTCTTTTTAGCCTTTCCAGTAGGGCTGGAAGACAGTTTATCAGTATGTTCTGAGCTCTGCGCCAAGGGAGTTCAGGCCCTTCTGCCTTTGCTTATGTAGGCCAGCTCATTTGAGTTCTCCTTCATTTGTCCCTGAGTGGGTATTTCTCTCCGAGAGGCAGTGGGGTGAAAGGGGAGTCCATCGGTCCTGGGTTCTCAATCCTCCTCTCCCATTTATTGGCTGCATGATCTTGGCCAAGCCACCCTATCTCCTCAACCAAGTTTCCTCCTCTGTAAAGTGGAGTCTCCTTGCCAGCACATTCTGAAGTTTCCATGAGATGGTGAATGTAAAGGCCATTTTACACACTGGGGACTTGAAAGGGACTAAAGGAAAAACGCTTTGGGGGAGGAGGCTGCTGCGCTTGTCCCTGTGTAGGTTTCTTCCCCTAGTTAGAAACAATGGAAAGTAATCACCAGGTTAGAAAAAGAGCAGCCGAGACATCCAGAAATTCAGTCATGAGTGTCCAGGGAGGCCCAGAGTTCAGGCAGTGCAGAGAGAGCCCACAGCTCCTCGTGCAAGGAGGCGTGTTGGAACGCTCAGGTTTCACTGGCACTTGGAGGGATAAAACTCATGAATAGACTTACCTTATTGCAAAGAAAAAGGATCAGTAAGAAGGTGGTAGGGGTGAGGAAAACAGGCTGTCCCCAGAGCCTCAGGACAATCGAAAACTAACAACTGGGCCATAGACTTTTGGGACACACTGTATTTTTTTTTCTGCTTTTTTTATTGGATGGTAGAGGGCAGGGCAATTGGGGTTAAGTAACTTGCCCAAGGTCACAAGGCTAGTTAGTGTGTCAAGTGTCTGAGGTCTGATTTGAACTCAGGTCCTCCTGACTCCAGGGCCGGTGCTCTATTCACTGTGCCACCCACCTGCCCCAGGGACACCCTGTATTAAGGAGATATACACATGAGGAAATTTAGGAACCAGAGAGGCGGGACATGACACTGTTTGAGTAAAGGTTAAGGTGACAGAAGCAGAAGTGATTTTGTCATTGGAACTTACTACAGAGAGTTTGAAGAGGAAAAAGATGAGCCTGACCCAGAGGTGTGAGAGTGACAGAAATGGGACTTCAGTTAATTAGCTATCTGCCCTCCTCTCTCTGTCTCTCTTCAGTGTCCCTGTCTTTTATCTGATAGTTGCTGGGATAAGATGATAGGAACCTTGGGGATAAGTGATCAATCAATTGTGGAGTTTATGATAGAGAAGATGAAGCCTAGGCTGTCTGACGCGCGCCTCAGAGTTTTGAGAAGCAGGTTTCAAAGGGTGGAATACCATAGAGGAAAATACTTCAAGGGAAGTCAGCTTAAGAGGAATGGGAGATACTCAAGAATGAAATTCTGAAGACACAAAGGAAAACAGTTGTAATGAAGAGGTCTTGTTTGATCTCTACGGTAAAATAAATAGGTGGGGTTTATTTGAAAAGACCAATGTGACCACACAGGGAGCTCACTAACCACCTCAGATTTTAAAAAGAAATGAACAATTCATTAAGAGAGAGTGAATGTGAGTGTGGCTGGTCCTGTAAAAAACTGTTGGGAATGCTGAAACCCCAAATGGCAGAGACTCATGAGGAGAGCTGAGCCCGAGACAGTGTGGTTATAGGGGCGTTTTAAACTATTGGAAGAAGAAAGAGGATCAGAGGAGGACAGAGGCTTGCCTCGGGGTGCCTAGGATCCTTGTATCCAACAACAGTGAGATGGTAGAGCTGCCCAAATCTTTTTGTTTCTGGTTTCCCCAGAAAGAAGGACCTTTACAGTGTAAGTGACAGAACAGAAATGAGTCATAGAAAGTTGGTGTCCCAGATGCATAAGAGAACACCTCTTTGTCCTGGATGATCTGAAGTCTCCCAGCCCTAAAGAGCTACCTATTCAAGCCCTAAAGGCACTTGCCGAGGATGACTGTGAAAGGCCATGGGATGTGTGAGGATGTGCCACAGGAGGGGATGAGGGCACACGTTCTGATTTTCCAGAAAGGAAGTGAAACAAGTCTACAGACGAGAAAGTGGGGAGTTTGACTTCGATTCCTGAGTCTTATTTCTAGTCCCTCATCCATTTTAAGATTTGACTGGTCTCCACAGAACCCCTACCCTGTCAGTCTCACCAGTGAAATCACGGTGGTGAAATCCTTGGCTGTATTGCCCTGAGAATGCCCTTCAAGGCAGGAAGCCCTCCTCCTTTTCCTCCCTTGCCTCCTCCAGGATCCCCAAATGTTTTTTTTCTAGGGTTTGATGAGCATGTGAAGTGAGACACAATGATGCCGATTTATTTAGCATTTCAGCTTTGTATGGGGCTTGCTTTCCTGATGCTCTGAGATGGATAAGCTAGTTGTAGTACTGGTAGGGACTGTAGAGGTCATTTAGTTCAGACAGCTCATTTTGCAGAGGAGGAAACTGAGACCCAGAGAAATACCTTACTAATGCAAACAGGTGGTAAATGTCATAGCCAGGATTTGAAACCTGGGTCCTCCAACTTCATATTGAGTCCCCCTTTCATCACAGCTTTCTCCTTTCAGAATGATGTTAAAGGCGGTGAAACACTGACACCATAGCATCAGCCTTCATACCTCATCAGGACCCTCAGTTACTTCTGCCTTTCTCACCGCAGGGCTGTGGGGCAGAGCAGGAAAACCCCCCTTCTCCCAACACCAGCTCTTCACTGCCTGTGATCATTCGTCCCTTTCTCCCCCTGCTTTTCTCCTTCCTGCCATGAAATTGTAAGCTCTCTGAGGTCAGGCTAGCTTTGTCTCTTCTTTATTTGTAGCCCTAGTACTTAGCCCAGTGCCTGGCACATGGCTGGCTTTTCATCAATGTGTATTGTATTGTGTTGTGTTGTGTTGTGTTGTTCCCGTGCTTATGTTTTGGTTCTAGCTTTCCTCCATTTTTTACAAATGGACTTTAGATTCATGGGATACATCTCAGAGAACTTTAGAAATCTCATTTATAGATCAAGTCAAAGTTTATGGAGCCTTGGAACTTGCTCACAAGCTATTATATAGCCAGTTGCATATATTTGAATATCATGGGATGAGAATCTGAAACTTGTTCATTCTGAAGTTGTACAACAATTCCTTATTAGATTCGAGGCAGAGATATGTGGTCCCTAACTGATTGATTTCAGCACACAGGAGACAGTGAGGACTTGCCAGGCTACTCTGTGGCCAGCCCTGGCCTTCTCTTAACATGGGTAGCAGTATACAGATGGCTAGCTAGAGGTGACCAACTCTACCTCCATGGGCCTTGTGCCCCACTGTAGACAAACTCTTTTTCATCCTTATTGTTTATGGCTGTGTCGTCTGTGTTGTCATTCCCCAGAAGAGCGTAACCCCCTTGAGGATGAGGACGATTTTGTGCCTGTCTTTGTGTTGCCAGCACATGGCACACGGGAAGCTCTTAATATATGCTTGTTGGATTGTGTTTGACAGATGAGCTGGAAATCTTAGGCTTGGTCTGACTGTGCTAGCCTGATAAGAAAGAACGTCGAGGTTAGTGTGGTGTCTTAATAAAATGGTTACCAGCACCCCCAGGTCCCGAGGCTTGGATGAGGCATAGAGGGTTTCTTATACATTCTGGCGCCTTTTACTGACAAAAGCCAAGAGCCCAGAATCAGTTGGTGACCCCTGATAAAGGCCTGCCATGCTGTGAGCTTGCTGAGTGGTGGAGGGCTCTTTGCAGCCATTGGAGTTAGTTATTGGGGGGTTTAAAGATCAGATCTAATCCAAAGCTGGCTCCATTTTGGCAAATGTAGCCCCCTCCAAGATTCTTCAGTGTTAACCACTGGGAATAGCCAAGAATATGGATTGTGATGTGCTGGAAGTACTCCCTCCACGGGAGGGAAAGGACTAATCTTAGTGGGGTGATGAGTCAAGGCAGGCACTAAGGACTAAGGGAAAAAGAGACCGTGAACTTGACCAAAAAAAAATTCTGCTCTTTGGACTGTAACGGAATTCCTGCATGAGCTTCAGTGCTTGGAATACTTGTAAGATAGAATCTTTTTAAAAATTACATTAAAAGAATGCAAATAAACTGATCATATCTGTCTGGCAAGCGAGGATCTATCTTTAATTGTATTATAATCAGAGCTAGTTTCTGGTTTCTTATGGGCTGGAGGTGGAATAGATTTACTAACTGTATAGATTTTGTCAAGTACACTTCATAGGCCTGTCCAATACAGACCGTGTCTGGTTTGTGTTATGCATATTTATTTCTTTTATCTTAATACTGAGGTGAAGTTAAACACCAGACCTAAAAACGTGGCCTGACAAGGCCATTGGAAAGCTTCCTCCGAGCTGGAGATGAAAGGGACGAGACTATTCTGCTTGAAATGTCTGTGGCTTAGAGAGGGAGAGTAAGTACTGCTCACCCATCCAGAAAATACATTTCACAGATGTGGAAATCAGTCTTTGTGATCTGTTTGGGAGTGGAGCTTTTGCTTGGCAGACTCATTCCCCTGCTGCCCTGTAGAGGGCAGTGCATGGACAGTAAAGCGTGAAAGCCCAGGCTCATTCATGTACACCCATAGGCAGTCATCATCTCTGTGCCTTCCTTTTGCGGCACAGAAGTGGGGCTTGGACTTTGGGCAGAAGACCCCCCAGAGCTGTGCAAGCGCCAGCTATTCTCAGGCTAGACGCAGTGCCTGTGCGAACCAAGGATCTCTTCTGGGCATAGGCATGTTGTAGACTCAGTGTTTGCACATTGGTGGGAGTCAGTTTTTGAGGGACTTTACAAAACCTCTTTGTCTTGTTTGCCCAGATCTTGGGGATTCCATAAGAATAGCAGTAACCAAAGACCTAGGTGCCCTTCAGGTCCCTTCCTACAGACATTTTGTGTGCAGACCAGTTGGAAGAAACATTGGTATGCCTTTTATTTAGGAAACCTAGTGTATGTAGGTGGCAGAGTAGTCAGCACGGGTGTGTTCTTAAAAGTGTGAAATATATTCACAGTGTTTGGTCTGGAAGCTTGCTGCTGAGCTCAGGAAGAGATGGGAGCAAAGGCGGAACTAGACTTAGAATTAGATTTGATTTCCCTTTTAAATGCTCAGAAAGGTTAAGAGGCTTGCCTATGGTCACACAGGACCCATGGCTTCCTGATTCCAGGCTCTGAATCCTCTCCATCTCCATGTGGTCATGAGGAATATTACTACTATTTCTCCCCGTGGTTAGAGTGGATAGAGTACTGTAGATGGAGTAGGACAGACCTGACTGCTAATCCCTCCTCAGGCACTTTCAGTGTGACCTTGGCCAAGTCACTTAACTTCTGTTTCCTCATCTCTAAAAGGATCGAATGAGGTAACATATACAATACCTCTGCAAACCTTGATGCTATTTAAATATTAGCTATTAATATCCGTTTTCTTTTCATGTAGCAAGGACTAGCCTACCTTTTAAAGAAATCCTTAACCTTGATGTGAAAAGAATTTTATTTTTTTAAACCATTCAAAAATGGTAACAGGATTTTCTTTCCACCAGGGCAAGAAAATGACTGCTCTAAATTGTCTTTGAGTAGCTGAAAACTCTTGTCTTTCAGAGTTTAGTTACTGATATTTTCCTTTTGGGTTCTAGGAGAAGCGATGAGCTTTGACTTTTGGGGAACATCTGAGTTTTCGTTGAGATCCTTGGTGTTGATTGTTGTTGTTAACTCTGTTTTGGGGCTTTGGCATGCCATTTTTACTATACTTCCCTCCAGAATAGTTAGAGCCACCAGATCATTTGGGCTGTCCAAGGAGCTAAGACAGATGGCAGAAATTTCCTTCAGTATCACAGGAGTAGGAATGAGTGATTTGGGGACCCAGGATCTGGGCCTCATCTTGCTAAAGGGGCTAAACGTATTTTGAGTTTATTTTTAAAACGCACTTGTTGGCTTTTTCTTTTAAGCTAAGGCCTATGTGTCCAGGCTTGGAAAAGAAAATAGTTTTTAAAAAGTACAGAAAAAGAAAATCAGGTCCTTGAAATGTGACAGGTATGGGAGGGAAATAGCAGCATTTCTGTGGTCTCCCCCAAGGCCAGAGTGGCCTCTGTAGAGGGCTGCACACTCGAAGGCGAGCCCTCTGAACTGCCAGCCTCCATTCAGACTTTCTGGGGGAAGAGTGGGTCAGCAGGGTCTCCAGGTCTGACAGCAGGCAGCCCCTTCCTTGGCAGCAGGGAGCAAGGAAATGATGGCTGCAGCAAAGAATGACTGTTATTTCTCACCAGCAGGCAGGTAGATACACACCACTTGCTATTAAAATGATTCAGCAGTTTAGAGTTTGGAGCTGTGAGCCTTTGGATGCCATGCCTGGGGAGCACAGGACCCAGGAGGGTCAACTCTGTTGGGAGACCTTTGGAGAATTGCTCTATTCCCTTCGGCTTGGAGGCAGAGGCTGATTTGGGCCTCGCTATTTTTCTTCCTTCCAGTCCCCTGTTTGTAACATGAGCGTCAGACCACAGCAGGGAAAGGGCTTGAGGGGGGAGGCTTTTCATCTCCCTGGCAGTTTTTTAAAGGGACAATTCCATCTTTTAAACTGACATTATTCTCTTCCACCCTCACTCCCTGGAAAAAAACAGGTCTCTTGTCTGGATCTTTTCGTTTTAATGGTTCACATGAAAAGGTTTTTACCCAGGCCCTGACATGACTGTCAGAACACACATTTAAATGTAGGCCTGCTTAAAAGGGTATTGATATTCCCTGGTGGAGAAGAAAGTACTTAAAAAAAAAACCAAAACCTTACCCCATCTGTCCATATATAACCCTGGTTATTTTATTTTATTATTTCTTAATCTTTCTTTTTTTGGGGGTGGGGTGTTCACTGGTGTCAGGGTACAGCAGGTTAAAGTCAGATCCCAGGCCTACAAAATGTGTGTGTCACCACCCCCCTGATGCTGTCCTTTTTATCGATTGGTGGCTCCGATTAATTTAATCCAGGCCCAGCTCCAGGGGTTGGGCAGAGAGAATGGCTCCTTTTGGTCCCGGGCTGCTGTTTAGCCTCAGAGGTCTGCTGCTTTCAATCTGTGGCTCATTTCTCTGTATGTGCTTTGGGTATGTTAGCAAAAATCAGTAATCTGCTTGAGAAAATGATGTTACGTGTGCCAGGAGATTGCATGTAATATTGGTGCATTTGGGTGAGGACTTTGAGATTGTTAGTGAAATTAGAGTTTGTGTCAGTCTACTATATACTGAGCGCTTTGCACCTCTAGGCTAGTTTATGAAGTAACAGCCATTTGTTGGGAGCAGAGTGGATTTTAGTTAATTGACAGACATCTGAGTGTGAAGCTGTCAACACAGTTGGTCCGTTCTCTTGGCAGTGAGAATGTTCTAACTTCTAAGTGCCCTGCTCTTATGTTGGGTGTAGTCGATGATGGGTCTGAGCAGACAGGGAGCCTGATGCTATTACTGATACTGGCATAAAGATGCCGTTTGTTCCTGTTGAGAATAATGCCATATATTTCTGAGACCTAGTGACCTGGATTTGTGTACTAGCATGTTTACTAGAGCACGAGCTTCCTTTAATCTTTATCTAATTCATTAAGTATTGTATAAGTTACTAGTACCCTGTCGTCTTCTCCTTAGCCTGAAGATAAACACCAAAGTCACTCTGCTTAAATTGGTGCTTATGCTTCAATCCAGGAATGTTCTGGACCTTGTTACTGAGTTACTTTGGGCTCATGGGTTTTCTCTTCCCATCAGTTCATATCTCCAGTGAAGTCTTCCTGACTTTAAGCCCAGAACTCCATCCTCTGTGCCACCTAACTGCCCCATGACACCTGGAATCCCATGGTACCCTTGATCAAAATTTGGAAGTTCAGAAGAATGATAGTTTTTTGGGCAAGACATTGGGATTCAGAAATCCTAATTGAACCAGGCAGTCAGCCACGTACTTAATTCACCATTTTAGAAAATCAGACAATTGTGGTCTGCTTTAAGTAAAGCATTCACTATTTGCAATCCCAAAGTGAATTTTAATTTGTCTTACAAGTAGCTCAGATTAGCAACTTTCTGGGGTGGGTCAGTGGTTGGGGGAGAGCTCTCCACACACAGCCCTGCTTGCAGAAATAATAGGGTAGGTAACAGTGGTAATTTGGAGCAAAGAACTCTCCAATCCTTTCTGATATTTTGTCAAATTAATGGCCATTTTCTCCTCAAATATGATCATAGAGTTAGACTTTGGTTCTTAGGTCATCTAGTCCAAACCCTTCATTCTATAGATAATGAAACTCAGAGCTGAAATTGAGTGGCTGTAAAATGGGAAGATGTTAGCTTTTTCCTGACCGTATCTGAACAAAATGTGAATGGAGGATAGAAGAGAGGACCATGTATTAATTTAGATTTTTCTGAGTTTCTTTCATGTGTCTGAGAGCAGCTAAACTGTATTGTCAGAGTAGCTGTTGTATATCAGGGCATCTGTGGGCAGGGAAGAGTCTGCTGGGCCAATGGAGCCCAAGGGATCTGAGTTTTGATTATTTTGGGTGGTGTATCCTCTGCTCATTAAATGACTACATTTTCCTGGTCCACCATTTGTAAAGAAAACCATCTTGAATAGCCCCCTAAATAACCTCCCTGCCCCCAACATAGATGTGAATGAGGACTTTTGTAGTCTCCTTGTGAGTTTTGAGATTGGTGCCAGTACTTGGGGGAGAGCTTTACCTGTGTACTGACTTAAGACCAGTTCAAATAAAAGTGCACAAGTTAAAGATAAAAAAAAAAGAAAGCCATCTTTATACACGTTCCATAGTGCACCAAAATTTTACTCATTAACCTTCCTCTGGACAACTAGGAAGCCATGTCTAATGTGAGTGTGAGACAGATTTACACTGTGTGTGTGTGTGTGTGTGTCTGTCATTCCTTGCAGTGTATATAAATGTGGGCTGATTCTGTTTGCTTTTGAGCTGTGTAGGAAGTATTTGATGGATCCATAAGCAGCTTGGTATCATTGAATCCTTTCTGGCTTAGGAAACCCTTCCTCACTCAGCCTAATATCCCAAATGCATGCTACCATTACATCTCAGGGCTGATGTGACAGCAGACTTGAGTTATCAGGGCCAAAGGAGACCTTTTCCTTCTTTCCCCTGCAGTACCTTGTTAGAAATGCAGGGATCCTGGCCTCTGGGTCACTGAGGGCCCAGGAACCCTCAGGCCTTTACTTATGTGCTGCTGCCACATTTCTCAAATCTGGACCTCAAGTTGTTCTTAGGGTAGATGGAAAATGAGTGACTTTTGTGAAAGGACGAATGCCTTCTCCATCTTGAGAGTTACAGTTCTGCATGCGGGTCTCTTGTTGAATGGGCCAGATTGCCCACTGTGAAAGGCAAACTCCCCTGGAGGTGGGAGGGACTGGAGGATCCTTCAGGCTCGTGACAAGTGCCGGCTACGCTTGAGCGTGTGGCGTTGACGCCTTGCGGCCATAGCACAGGCCTGTCTGATCCAAAGAGGTTTTTTATAACTTTCAAATGGGCCTCTGGCCCTCGGCCAGCATTGCTGTCATTTTTTATTAACTTTTTTTCTTTCTTCCCTTTAGTGAGCCTGCTTTTTGTAATATTGTTTTAAGGAATATGTATTCCATTCCGAGGGATATTGTAAAACAGTATTTTAAAGTTGTGTGTCCCAGTCCATGAAAAGGGCCCATAAAACAATCATGGCAGAAAATGCACAGTAACTAATCTGAACCACCCAAGTTAACCACAACCATTTTTCAGCTCTGTTTAAATAATAAATCAGCCTCTACAGAGCCTTATCTACTGGCTACAAAAGAACTAATTAGTTGCTTTTTAAAAAAGCATATGTCATTATCAGTTCTACTGGTGGATAGGAGTGAAAAGAATCCAGGCATCTCCCTTCCAAGTGGCTGGCCAAGAATATTATGCCTTGTGGGGGTTTTAAATGACTAATAAAAGGCTCCGAGGCAGAAGGGAAGGCCGATGTCATCTCCCACAGCCTCCTCCCTTGTAACAAGTTTTCAGCCCAAGATTGATTATTTTCCGCACTTCTGGCCTCCCCTGCTATAATCTTTCTCTTATGACCTGCCAGCCCAAGGGTGTTTTCCCCATTGCCTACTAAGCAAATGCCCACTTCTTGGACTTCACATTCCCCTCCCCTTCTTACCTGACCTAGCGCTAGCCCATCGGTCCAGGCTCATCCTGGAAGTGCCCCATGTTCTGTCCAAGCTGTGTCATTCCTGCCTCACTGCCCTGCCTTCCCCACACTTGCGCATCCCTCTGCCTTTGTTCATATTGGTCTCGATGCTTGGAAACTCCCTTATTCCTCAAGCTCTAGAAATCCTGCCTGTCCTTTGAAGAGGGATGGAGCTGTCACTTCCTCTGTGCAGTGCCCCCACTCCCCTCTCTGTCATATCTGCTCCCTGGGTACAGATACAGCCCTTTGGGCCTGCCTGATGCAGTTATCTTCTCCTGACTGCACTCTCATTTCCAACAGGATAAGGATTCAATTTTCTCCAAACTCCCTATCTCTTCGAGTATTGAAAATGGAATCCACATATACTATCTGCTTAATGAATGTTTCTTGTGTCATGTAATATTGGTTAACAGGTTTTGATACAGATACCTCAAGCAACTAAGTGGCTCAGTGAATAGAGGATAGAACTTATAATCAGGGAGGCCTGAGTTCGAATCCTGCTTCAGATACTTAACTAGCTATGTGACCGTGAGCAAGTCTCTTAACCTCTGCCTGCATTGGTTTCCTCGTCTGTAAAATGGGGATAACAATAGCCCCTACCTCACAGGATTATTGGGAAGATCAAGTGAATTCACATGTCACGTGCTTTGCCAAACCTTGAAGCACTGGGATTGCTGGTGATCCTCAGTATGTCTTTGTCTTGTCTCAGGATTCCTTATTCAAACTTTAGTTTCGTAGGGGAGCCTGTGATTCAGACCACTCTTGTGATGCCCCTTCTTGCCTAACTATTAACTTGCCTGAAAGAAATCTCTCCCATGTGTAAGAGTTCATATATTTTTCATCATTGATTTTAAATTCAATTTAGTCTATCACTGTAGCCAAGATATATCTAATTATTTTATCTAGTCAAAATACCTAGTTAAGATATTTTCAGATTTTTGGATACTGTCATCCAATGTTATCTTTTCTTCCCAGTTTTGTCTTAAGCACAGGTACCTGCAGGACTGGAAACTTCCTTCCAAGTTACCATCAAGCCATTAATGCCTTTTTTCATTTTGACCATTCAGATGGTTATGATCTAAATAACTAGACTATAAGCCCACATCTTCATCAATTCTACAAGAATTGCACAAGTGATTTTTTAAGTGCTTATAAAAAAAATCTAGGAAAACTCTAGCATTCTCCTGATTTACTAGTCTTCCAGTTCTGCCATGAAGGAAATAATGGTCAGATTGACATGACCTCTTTTTGCTGAAGCCATGCTGACTCTTGATGGTACTGCTTCCTTTTTGAGATTTTTAAAATATCCCTTTAATGCAGAGGCTCTTAACCTTTCTCTGTGTCATGGACTTCTTCAGTAATTGGATGAAGCCTGTGGACCCCTTCTCAGCATCATATTTGTTCTGACATTCATATTTGAAGAAAAAGCTAAATTTTCATTAGAGGTTAGTGTAAACAAAGATATAGTTTTCCTCCCATCTTAAGTTCATGATTCCTCTGAAATTCATTTATGTATTTCTTTAAAGGACCGTGTACTTCGGGTTAAGGACCCCAGTCTCAATAATACTTTCAAGAATTTCACCAATCATTGAGTGAAAGCTCCCTGACCCATAGAATGCAGACTTCTTTATTTCCTACCTGGAATCCACCATGATCATGTTCCTAGGAAAACCTCATCAGCAGGAAACTCATCGCCCTGCTGTCACTGAAGGATACACTTGACATGTATGGATGAAGTGCTCTGTGGCATCCTTGTTTGCTTTCCTAGCTTGCCTTGTAATCAGTGACATACATTTGTGGGACTTGGCCCTATAGCTAAGCCACCATATATGCCTCTTGGGACTGTTTTTCACCCCATTTGAAGTTAATTGGCTTATATGTAATGGGTTCCCAAGCCTTGGTCCAGTTAGTACTATGCTTCAAAGAATGGACTTTAACCCTTGGCTGATATTTCTTTTTCTCTCTCTCCATTGATATTTTTTGGATCCCAGTATGGATCTTGTGCCACAGTCAGAATAGTTTGCCAGAAAATAGAAATATGTGCTGGTTTCTCCAGAAAACGATAATAAAGGTATATTGGCTTCCCTCAGGATGCTTCCCTTTTTGTAGGGCAGTTGGGAGTGACTCCCTTTTCTTTGATGTCATTTCTGAAGCTCTCTCTTTTTTTGAAGCACAATGTTCTTTCTTCATCACACCTGGCTGGTCATACCATATATTTTCACTTCCCTTCACCTGGACCCAGGTGTCGAAAGGGAACAAGAAGTAAGCATGAGAAAGGAATTCCTGATTTCTTTTCTACCACGGGGGCTCGTGCCCAGTTCTCTCTCCTCTCATGAGAGATGGACCTCTGGAGAAGTGGAAATGAAAACCCAAGCATCACTTGTTTTTGCGGAAGTGAGAATCACTTGGCGTTTCTTCCTGGGAGTGTGTTTGGTACATCATCCATTAATGGCATAATGTGCTTTGGGGGTACACAGTGTTATAATGATATAAATGCATTGCATCTGGGTATGATATAGAGCATGCCAGCTTGACTAGGGCAAGCTTTGCAAACCTTAAAGTACTTTACAAATATCATGATTATTTTCCTTATTTTTAGTTTGTATTTTGAGAACATCTTTCCCCTGGACACCTTGGAACAGTGTGCTGAGTCCTCAGCTAATGAGAGTAAAAGATGGTAGCTTGTCTTGGGAGCCCCCAAAGGAAATCAGGTCTCTGATGGGAAGGTTAGAACTTTAACTTGACCTGTGCTCTAGAATGATATGAATTCTTTCAGCTAATTAGGGGCCTTGGGCTCCAGTGGTTAAAAAGTACATTTGTAGTCAGAGAGTCATGCCCTCTATTTTAGAGGAGGCAACTTCAGAGGTCACACAGGCAGCTCTCAGTGCTCTAAGTAAGGAAATCTGGTTCAGAGATCTGAAGATGATGTGAGGGCCCAGGAGAGGACAAAAGCCAGGACCATCCCCTAGTCTGATGTTCCTTCCACTCCATCGCATGTGCCAATTCTGTTCTCTTCGGTATTTCTGTAACGTTTCTGGGAGGAAATCAGGTTGTCTGAGGATTTTTATACAATGCACACTGACAGGAAGTACTGACAGTAAATCTGGGAGCTAATTAGCTTCTTTCCATCCAAGTAGGCCAGGCCAGGGGAGGGTCTGATAGCATGCTTAGCAGGATTAGAAGGGGAGCAATCTTCTGGATCTTGTTAGTGGAATTTGCAGTACTTGACCTTCTGAGGGGTCAGAAGCAATATTTGGTGTGTGTTTGCTTGCTTTTTTGGGCCAATTTCTGTTCTTTACAAATATAGATTCGGAGGGTTGGTAGCGATTGAGTGAAGACTTTTGGCCTATGAATAAAAGTACATTGAAGCCATTCTGGAGAGATGAGGATCTGTCCTAGCTTCAGAGAGCCAGAATGATGTAATTCTGTGCCTTCCTGTAGGAATCATGTTAAGGTTTCACATGTCTATTTAGGTAAAATAAAAGAAATAAAGTCACAGTGTTTACTGTCTTCCTCTTGAGCAGAAGTGTTGGAAAATCTGCAAGTTCTGTGTAAGACACATTTGGTTTTCTTGAAGGAGGAGGACATTAGAGAAATACATATTTACATTTTGTAGAAAGAATAAAGAAAAGGCAAGCCTCACATGGTGTCTAGAAGTCAGGTTTCAGATCTAGAACTTTGCCTCAGTAAGTGTGCTGTATTCTAGTTTTTACATGATTGTTTTGTCTTTTCTGAAGTCCTCTGGTTTTAGGCGTTTGGCCTGGTCTTGAACGCTGATCTAAAGTAGGGGGGCATGGTGTATAGGGAACTAATATTAGGCTGCAGAAGACTTGGACTCCCATCTTGTCCCCGACACATATGTATGTACAGAACCCAAACAAACTGGCCAGCACTTCCAAGAGCATAGACTGCAGAGGGCTGCAGGGGCTACCTCGTATGCTTCTCTTCAGTCATACCCCCAATGCCTCCTCATACACAGCTGTCCCTGAGAGCCTCTGGTGCTTGTATTTTTCTTGAGATTTCTTGGTATTTTTGGATGTGCTTTGCATTCTCTTACTTACATGTGTGTTATATTGTCCTTGGCCCACAGAATGTAGGTTGTTTGAGGGGAAGGATTCTTCTCTTTCTCGTGCTTCATCATCAGTCCTTTGAGAGTTCTGAAGTGTTCCATGTTGGGTTTCTTTTTTTAAATGCTATCATGGATAATTGTTGGGATTTTTCTTCTGGCTCTGCTTTTTTTCATAGGATGACACCTAGAACTAGAAAGGGTCCTCGAGCTCTGCTCACTTTGCCATATGAGGAGCCTGGAGCTCAGAGAGGGGAAGTGATGGATGTGCCCATTACCACGAAGTAGTTTGTGGCAAAGCCTTGACCTTGGGCTTCCTGTCTCCCCATTCAGAGCTCTTCAGTCTTAGGACTGGAAGGCATTGAGTCCAGCACCTCCCTCCCCCATCCCTTCCTTTTTGTAGCATTTTGCCCTCTGGTTAGTTCATCCAGGTCCCCCCTAAGTCTCTAGGAGTCCTTTGTATTTGTCACTTATGGCACAATAATATTTCAAATAAATCATAATCTCAAAATAGTTTGGCCTGAACATCCCTACAGAAAAGACCAAGTGATGAAGAATGTTTGCTGCTCAGTTGGATGGCCAGCTTGTTGAGTTTGTCCTTCACTGTGTAGATCTGTGAGTTTCCATAAATAATGAGTTGAGCCTAGAATAAAGGAGGAGGAGGACAGTGGTCTGGATTTGCAGTAGCCAGGAAATGACAAATTCTCCTTAATGACCTGAAGAGTGAGTGAGTGTGTGTGGTTTTTAAAAAAAATTATTTTTATTTATTTTGTTAAATATTTTCCAATTACAAATTTTAAAAGTTTAGCAATTGTTTAGAAAAAATTTTTAATTCCATTCTCTTTTTCTCTTTTGCCCTTTCTCCCTCCTAGAGAAATCAAGCACTTTGATTTTGATTATACATGTGAGATCGTGCCAGACACATTTTCATATTAGCTATGTTGCAAAAGAAAACACAGAGAAAATAAAACAATAAAAATAAAGTGAAAAAAGTATGCTTCAATCTGCATTCAGAGTTCATCTGTTCTCTCTCTAGGGTAGCTGGGATTCCTTATCCTGGGTCCTTTGGAGTTGCTGTGGATCACTGTCTTGATCAGAGCTGCTAAGCCTTTCACAGTTGATGATCCTTACAATGTTGCTGTTACTGTGTGTAATGATCTCTTGGTTCTGCTCACTTCACTTTGCATGCCTTCATACAAGTCTTCCCAGGTCTCTCTTGAAAACCCATCATGCTCATCATTTTTTCATAGCACAATAGTATTCCCTCACAATCATATACCAAAACTTGTTCAGCATTCCTTAATTTGATTTCCAATTCTTTGCCACCATGAAAAGAACTGCCATCAATATTTTCATATAAATAAGACCTTTTCCCTTTTCTTTAATCTCTTTGGGATACAGACTGGTGCTATTGCTGGGTAAAAGGGTATATACAGTTTAATAACCCATTGGGTATAGTTCCAAATTGTTCTCTAGAATTGTTGGACCAGTTCACAACTCCACCAGCAGTGCATCAGTGTCCCAATTTTTCTGCATCCCTCCAGGATTTATTTTTTATTTTCTGTCATGTTAGGTAATTTGATAGGTATGAAGTGGTATCCCAGAATTGTTTTAATTTTCATTTCTCTAATCAATATCTATTTGGAACATTTTTATGTAATTGTTGATAGCTTTGATTTCTTCCTGACTTCTTCTTTTGACCATTTATTAACTGAGGAATAAATTATTTTTAAATATTTTTATAAGTTTCATAAATTTATGAATTTTATAAATTTGGCTCAGTTTCCTTATTTCTATAAGGCCTTTATCAGACGAACTTGTAAAATTTTCCCCCAGTTTCCTGTTTTCCTTCTAATTTTGGCTGTGTTAGTTTTGTTTGTGCAAAAGTTTTTTAATTTTATATAATCAAAATTGTCTACTTTACATCCCATAATTCTTTCTGTCTCTGGTTTGGGCATAAACTCTTCCCTTTTATCTAGAGACCTGACATTTTTCCATGCTTAAGATATCACCTAGTTTACTTAAGACATCACCCTTTCTGTAAAAGACTGAAGTTCTGCCAGCCTATAAAATTGTTTGTGAAGTGAGCTCTATTGGAAAGACTTTGGGCTTGGTGTCAGAAGACTCATATTAAGGTCCCAGCTTTCCCACTTAATCTCTGTGGGACCTTGGGAAAATTACTTTCCCTTTTAATTTCTTCATATACAAGCCAGAGATAATCCAACTTATGCCCTGTTTCATGGGTTTTTCTAAAGGCTCCACAGACAACATATGTAAAGAGTCCAGGCTTTTGGTGGTGTTGATGCTGCCTGCTGCCTCCCTTCCAGGTGCTGAACCCTGGGCCCAGTAGGTGGCAAGTGCTTTAATAAGTGCTTATTGACTGATGGACTGATAAATTATTCTGGAGAAGCCCAGAGTAAATTGTTCCTGTGAGGAAAGAGAAATGTGAGAAAGTCAGGGCAGCCTCACAGGAGGAGAGGTGTAATTCTAACATGTGGGGGCCTTATGAGGTCCATGATTGTGAAAGCATGAGTGACCTCTCCTGGGTGCCACATTCTCATGGACTGGCTGCAGTGGCTCTCAGCTCCTGAGGGCCAAAACCTGCTGAGCTTCTCCAGACCTAACTAGTCCTGGCCTTGGTCCCCACACAGCTGCTCAGTGGCCTGGGCTCAAACCTTCCCTTTGCCTTTGAGAATTTACAGTGGCTTCCAGGAGGCATAGAAGATGGGCTTTAGGGAAGGCTAATCAGCAAAGAAAATTGAGATTGGCTACTCCTACAGAAAGCCTTTCCTGACTGCTCCCCATCAGCAGCTAGTAGAGTCTTTCTCCCCTCCCTATTACTGGCTCTGTGTGTATGTGTACATGTATACATATATATGTATATGTATAGGGGTATGTATGTGTGTGTCCATATGTCCACACATACACTCATATTCTCTCTCTGGAGACAATATAAGCTCCTTGAGGGCAAGCATGGCTTCATTTTGGTCTTTGTTCCCCCAGCCCTTAACATAATGCCTGTTGTATGTAGTAGATGCTTCAGAAAAGTTTGCAGATGGAAATTCATAGGCTCAATGCCACCCCATTTAGAAGGAGAAACTAAAGGGTGTTTTGATGACAGGTCCTGTAATGTAGTTGTGATAGTACTATTTTTGAGACCAGAAGAAATTTGAACCAAGAATCCCTTGTTTTGAGATTGTCTCACTTAGTATTTATCAACCACCCCCACCTCCTCCCATCTCTCCCCCAGTTTCTCTTTGTCTGGGCACATTTGTGTGAAAACAGCTTATGTCACTTAGGAACTGTTTCTTCAGCCTCTTTTTTCTTTTGAGTTTCTCTCCTGTTTTCTGATATTGTAACTGATTGCAGCCCGGGGGGGCGGGTGAAGAGAGGAATGCCGAATTCCCTGGTGGAAGCCCCCTCATTCTTGGAGTTACTCCAGTGATTTGTGGGGCTCCTGTAATGAGAGTATAGATGAATCAGGCAGATGGGAGCTGGGTCTGGAGTCTTTCTGTCTCAACCCTGCCCCTGCCTGGCCTGCTGGTAAACCTTTCTGGACCTCAGAAAACTGCAGTGAATCATAGTAGTGTCTGGATTGTCCAGTGGGCTGACGAATGTAAATGAGCTTAGACCTTGTGCTCTTGGAAGATGGAGTGGGCGTTGGGGGAAGTGTTACCTGGCATTGGTGAGCCTGGCTCAGAGCTCTGTTCTGCCCCAGCTGCTCTCATGGTGGGCACGATCCTACCAGACTGTCCAGAGATGTCGGGCCTCATAGCAGACCCTGAGCAACTGTGTGGTTTGTCTGTGTGTGCCCCCCACGTGCTCACCCCCGCGCCCTGTGCCTGGCAGGTGCTGACAAGAGCCATGACACCCTTTTTCCCTCCTCATTACTGATTCTCAAGGCTGTCGGGTGTGACCAGAACCACCAGTCTGCCAACCGGCAGCTCTTTGTAGCCACTAGAGGTCAGTATTAGGCCGAGATAAAGGCCCCGAGAGCCCCTAGGCATTGAATTTCATGTTTTTGGCTTGGCATAATAGTCCCTGGTATACTTAGGGCTCTTAGGTGTTTCACAAGCTTGCTTTCTTTTGGCATTCCCAGGATCCCAAGGCAAATCTCGGCTGGTTTTTATGTGTCCTTAGCTGAGTGATGGGGCCTGGAATAGCTGATAGAAAGCCAGCCTGGACACACACCATCCAGCGGTGTTGGGGGAAGGACCTTTGTGGTGCTTGAGATCAGAAACTCTGGCCCTGAGCTCAGAATCTCTCCCTCTCAAGCCCATTTTAGGGCAGTCGGGGTCCTTCACAGTGTGGCCTGCAGGGCCTGTTGTTTTAAGCTGAGCATCTTAGCGCTGTGGGTAAGGCAAAGTGTCCTCCTGGATCTTCTCCCATCCCTGATGTTGGCACAGCCAATGGCCCCATGCCTGCAGTGCCTTCCTGCTTCACTTCAGCTTCTGGGAACCTCTAGCTCTTTTAAAGATCCACCTCTTCCTTTAAGGGACTTTTCCTAATTTCCCTTTCTGCTGGTCCTCCCACCTGTAGGGATCGCTTTGTGTGTGTGTGTGTGTGTGTGTGTGTGTGTGTGTGTGTGTGTGTGTGTGTGTGTGTGTTTGTAGAATGCCAAATCCTCGAGGCCAGGGACGATGTGTCTTCTGTATTTGATTTCCTAGCACTTGGCACATTACTTGGCACAAGATTCTTAATAAAGTCTGGTTGCTTCGTTGAATAGTCCAGGGGTCTTCAAGGGTGTTTCCTCTGGGAGGGCCCTCTATTGATGAAGTCAAAGGCCTGGACAAAAACAAATAAATAATGATGTCCTCTCCTCATTTCGGCATTGGTCCATAGGAGAGAATCTGATTCCTCTCATTAACAGATAGAACTCAGCCCAGAGAAGTTTACCTTATAGCATGTGTCATTTCCTTCAATAGATACTTAAGTATTCATTTACCACATTTCCTTTGGAGGATTACAGCTGTGTCATACATAGTCCTTCCCTCAAGCTTGATAGGCAGGACAAATGCTTGTGAAAAAGGTAACTAGTAATACAAAGCAATGTATAATTGTCAAAAATGGGGCTGCAGGTTCTACAGGAAAAGAAGAATGTGCTCTCGGTGGTCGGAAAAGGGAGGGATCCCTATAGGAGTGTGCTCACGGGATCATAGAACTGGGGGCCCAGAAGAGTCCTCCAGGCTAAATGCCTCTTTCACAATGAGGAAGCTGAGGCTTAGAGAGAGGCTCTCTGACTTGCCCAGGGTCACATAGATGTAGTAAGTAGCAGAGGCAAGATCTGAACCCAGGCTCAGTGATTCCAAGTTCAGCTCTCAATCCCAGGGATGTGGTTTGGAAGGCTAAGAAGTCAGAGCATTCCTGGGGCGGGGCGTGGGGTGGAGAGCAGGGTTAGGAGGCTTGAACCAAGGTGTGGTGGCAGAAATGGATATTATGCTCAGGAGACAATGAAGGGGTCAGTGTGCCTGTAATTCGAGTAATTCGAGTTAAGTTCTGGTTCTGGTTGGACACCAGCATTAAGATTGGGCACATATGGGAGGGCCTTGGCTGGCAGGTTCCAGTGTGAACTTTACCGTGATCAGTAAAATCATCAGTGAACCACTGCTGTCTAGGTAATGGACGTGCATTAGAAATATTTGTCTGATAGAGTTGTGTGCAGGATGAGTAGAGAAAGGAAGGGATTGAATTTGAGATGCAGAGGAGATGGCTAAGTGGGGAGTCTCCCCAGAGAGTTGAAAAAGTCTATGGGAAAGCCAGGAGCAGAGATGTGGGTTGGGGAGTTATTCACATACAGATGGGTAGCTGAAGCCCCGAGAACAGACAAGAATGTAGGAGAGTCCACAATGAAACTTGTGAGGACCTACAGCTCTTAAGCACTGTGGCAATGGGAAGAGGAGTGGAGCTAGGCTGGGAGGGCAGGACCGTGTCATTGAGGGCTAGCAAGGAGAATATTCCAAGAGGGAGAAATGTTGAAGAAACTATTTCAATATCTCATCACCAGTACCAACTGTACTACATGAAAATAATCAGAAAGAAGGAAAGCTTTCCTCCCTCCTCCAGGGTTTTGGCCTCTCCCCCCTCCAGCCATCCTCTTTTAGTGAGCACCGTCTCTGGACTGGAAGGGCTCTATGGCAGAGTGGGATTTTTGTGGGTTCTTATTTAAAATGGCATTGTTTGGGGCTCCATTTATTCTCTTGTTGATTGCTTTTTAATTTTCTGTTTTTTCCATCCGCCCCCTGGAAGCATTTTGGTTGCTATTAGGTGGTAATTTGCATTCGTATCCACAACAGTGACAATGGGGCCAATTCATCATTCTGTGGTGCTCACTCATCCAGTGGCCTGTCTGCTTGCCAGACCAGCATTGACTGCTCCCTTTCATAGAATGAAATAGGCTCCATGGTGCTTTAAGGCCAAATGACTTGCCCATTGACCCTCACAGAGCCAGGATAGAACTTCTGGCACTTTGATTTTTAGTTCGGGGGCCCAGTTCTTTGACCCACAGGACCTTACCTGACTATCTACTATCCAGCTTTCTGGCTTGGCCCAATTTACAGAATCACAGGAGAAAGGAGATGCCTTTTCTTTGGAGAGAAAGAATTGACATTCTGATACACTAGGGGTTTAAGTGAGCTTGAGAATAGCTGTGAGTGTGGGCTTAATTGTAAGGCCAATTTAAAGGTTTCTGGTCTCTTTCTGTACCTTTGTTTAAGTAACAGAGGCTCTTGTGCCCTTGAGGTAAGTTGAACCATAATGCCAATGGATCATGGACAGTCAAAAAAGTTCCTTTTTTTTTTTTTTTTGGTGCAAGCCTCTGGAATGCATGGTCTTTCTTTTTCATGTTCCTGGCAGAAATTAGCCCTCACAGCTCCTATTTTTTTTCTTCTTTTACTTTTCTCGCTCATCCAGTACGTTATTGGGCTAACACCCATTGGCGTGCACTGCTTTTTTCTTGACATTGATGTTGAACTCATTCAGAAGATTTGAAGGCCTCCTGCCATCAACCACAGGAACCATTCTGCTGAGCTGGTTTCCCCTCTCCCTGTTTCCAGTGGAGAAGTGTCATACAGAGATTAGGAATTTACAACCTTATTGTTGATTCTTTGCAATCTTATATTTAGTCTTTTTTGTGCCTGCCTCAATCCCAGTCCATTTTCAGTTAGTAGTGTTGAGCTAAGCTCTAACACTTCCTTCCCCTTTACAAGTGCAAAAGGGGAAACCTTTTCTTTCCTGCTTCCCAGAGATTAAGGTCATAGAAACTCCAGTGGGGTCAGCTAGTTCATTCCTCTGTATCAGACTTCTTCATCTCCTCAGTGGAATTTCACTGGAATATTTTAAGTGAAATGGATGAAATATCATAGAATTGAAGGAAAACAAATCTCAGTAGAACTCTGAAACTGTAGAGTCTAGATGTGGCATTTATTATCCTAACAAAAGTTGTCAGACACTCACTCCTTTCCCCCAAGACATGGGCTGCTGGGATGAAAGATCACTTTAACCTCATAAAGAAGGTAGAGTTGTATTGTGTGAAATCATGAGCTCTGGAGCCAGAGGACTGGCCTGAGTGGCTTTTGAGGCATCTTCTAGCTTTGCTTCTACGAGCCTCTGATTATCATGTTCAGAAGGATTAGGTTGAGAATGTCATACACTTCATGACTTTGTGACCCTCCATAAGTTACCCTCTATGTGCCTCAGTTTCCTTATCTGCACAATGGGGACAATAATAGTACCTCCTAGGATTGTTGTGAGAATCAAAGGAGTGAACTTATATAGAATGCTTTGCGAACCTCACAGCAGGACTTCATCTCAAGCTGTTCAGCATTTTTTAAAGATGTAAGTGAACCTAGACAACACTTCACCCAACCCCTCGATTTTTAAAAAATCGGTTGTTGTTGATATATCTCTTTACCTTGCCTATACTTCTCCCTCTATCCATACTCTTCCTCCATCTTTCATAGCACAAAGACTTTTTTTAGAGAAAAGGAGGGAAATCAGCAAAACTGACCAATATATAAAGATGACCGACCCGTGTAGATGCTACCTGCGCCCCTACAAAGGAATTAGGAGAGGTGTCTTCTCATATCTTTTTTGGAAAAAGCTTGTTCTTTGTAATTTTGTAATATCTTTAGTGTTTTGGGGTGGTTTTTTCCATTTACAGTGTTGATATCATTGTGTAAATTGTTTTTGGCTCACTTATGTCATTGAATTTCTCTGTTATGTAAGACTGGATGAATATGAGGCACAGGGAGAGGCATGGGAAGACTTAGCTTGAACTGATGCACAGTGGAGGAAGCCTACCTGCGTTATTTTTATAGATGATGAAACTGGCCCCGAATGGCAAAGGGGCCTGCCAGAGGCCTCCTGAGCAGTCTGTGAGCAAGCCAGGATCTAGCAGGAGGCCTCTGCTTGCCTTCTCATCAAGGAAGTTCACCAGTGGATTTGCCAGGTCACTTTAGGGCATTAAAAGTGTATGCACTGTCTCAATGGATTCTCAAGGACTTATGTGTGGACGTATTTCTTTGATGTATTTTCTAGAAAGTTCTCATTTGTTTAAAAAGAAATTGTGAATGTTCCCTTCTTAACTGTCTGCTTCTGCTTCTCTCTCAGGCTCAGCAGCAAAGAAACCTGGACAACATCATCTCACAACAGCCCAGGATAGGCAGCAGGAAGAAGTCCAAGAAAGATGCATTTAGCAGCTTGGATACAGAGATGGAGAGCACCAGCCCCAAGTCTGAGCAGGATTCTGGGATTCTGGACGTTGAAGATGAAGAAGAGGATGAAGAGGTAATCAGGGCTGACCTGCTGCAGGGTCAGGGGCTAATACACAGGCCTTCCCTGGGGATGCTGAGATGGCATCCAGAAGTTCAGAGGATTGAGAACCTGGGTTTGTGAAGCAGGTTAATTGGGAGCAGCCCCGCAGCTCTCTGGTGGAGTCTTACTTTTTGTCAGGGAACCATTTTCTTGACTCTGCCTAGGCAAGCCGTGGCCATGCAGAAGGGGAGTCTTCTTGAGCTTGGCCCCAACAGTGCTTGATCGGTCCATTCCAGAACACGAAGTTAACATTTCTGGACTGATCAGAGGAGCACCTCCTCACGGTGGCATGAGCCGAGTGCTGTGGACTGCACATACAGATTCCAGGAGAGGCTCCCTCGATCCATTGTGGGCCATTGAGGGAAGCTGTAGGAATCAATGTGATAGCAGCTCGGATTTGTGTGATGCTTTAAGATTCTCCAGACACTGTGCTTGTTATCTCCTCTGGTCCTCACAATAGGCTTGTAAGGAAGGAGCTGGTATCATCACCTCCACTTTACAGAGGAGGATGACTTGACTAGCCTTACCCAGCTGTTAACTGGCTGAGTCTGGATTTGAATTCCGGTCTTAGGATTCAGAGTCCAACATCACACCCACTATGCTGCCTAACTGCCCATTGGGGTGAATCCCCACTCATTGGAATCAGCTTTCTGGAAGCTTCCATACCCTCCCTCAAGCTGTCTGCCTGCCACCATCACATCTGATTAGGGGGCACATACCATGCTTTTTGTTGGCAGATGAGGAAGGGGTTTCAAAGGGGGCCTTAGTTTTCATGTGCTGGAGATTAGGGAACATTTTCACTTTTGTTCTGACCATCCCTGTCCAGAATGTTCCTTGTCTCCTGTTCCAGACTTTGCTTTTAACTGTGTGCTTCACAAATGTGTCTTAGGACTAAATGCTTTTCTGGGGGACTTTTAATGCAGTTGGTTCTCTGGAGAAGGATTGCATTTTTGTGCACAAATGAGAGCTGTACCTCTGTCCATGGTTAGGAATCCACTTGAACCTCATGCTACAGAGAGAGACGAGGTCCTTTACTGGTGCTGCCATGTAATACAACTAGTCTTAGAAATTGCCTCAGAGGAGCCTGAGGAGACTGAGAGAAACTGGGCATTTTTCTGAAGGCTGGAAAATGGTTGGGATATTCTGCACTTGTTCAAAGAGTAGGAGAAGTGGCCTTTTGGTACTAAAGAGGCCTGTGTCAGCCCTACAGATGGTGATGTCCCCTTAGACATTTGCCTGGTCTGCTTCAGAAATGCTTTTCAGCCTACCTTAGGGATACCTTTGTGAGACTCATTAGTTGTGACAAACCACAGCATTTCCTGATGACTTCTCCAAGAGATCAGGCTAACTCCTTTATTTTGGGTAATTAAGGATATTAAGGATAGGGCCTCCTAATCCCAGCAGTGAAGCCGTAATTCCTGTCTCCTGTGATAACAGACCACATGTGGAAGATAGTTCACTGAGAAGATTAAGTTGTGATGTTCACACGTGGGCTTCATCTGTAGGTTACCACTTACCAGATAGGAACGAGCCTCAGCATGGACTCACTTCATGTTCTCAGGGCAGCTTCTTCCCTAGTCTCCTTGTTGCTTCCTTCCCTTCTCAAGTCTGAAGAGGATAGAAGCAGTAAAGGTAATGAAATATTTGGGGATTTCTGGAAGTGCCAGATGGGATGGGATAGAGTCAGTATTCCCAAGCTGCTTTTACCCCCAAGTCACATAGTTTTGGGTTTAAGGCTCAGTTGATCTTCCTGCTTTCATCTTTTATGGCAGAGTTCAGCATTTCATTTGTCATATAAATTCCCACTGACTCATTTTTTTTGGAATCCCTACCATATATTTATTTACTTCTCAGTTGGGATCTTTTTCTAGCAGGCATTCTTGATCTCAAACCTCATGCAGTGAGTTGTTTATTTAGATGTCTCCAAACTGGTTTCTTGGCATATTCCTTGCATGGCATGAAGAAATCCTTTAGATAAGGTCTTCTGCGACCCACTGTGTCATGCTGACCTTCATTCTTCACATTTTTCAGCAGGTCTCATCAAGAGCAGCATGAATGAGTTTTGGGGAAATTGAAGCTTTTTAGCTCTGTCATGGTCCCCCAAGGGACTTACTCAGGGCATAACATGTATGCAAGTTACATTACACAAAGATCTTGGGGCCCCAAGTGCAAAAGGCAGCCCTGGGAAGTGAGAATTGGGGAGGCAGCGAGGGGAAGGCTGTGTTTGGGGTCAGAGGACTGTCTCAGGTGGCTTCGGGCAATGATAAGAGCTCACTTTTTTTTAAAACTGCTTTTTTCTTTAGGAGGCATCCTCCTAACAACCCTCTGGAATAGAGTGCTGCTATCATCCCTAATTTCACAGATGGGGAAACTGAAGCCCATGGAAGTTGAATAACTGGCCAGTGTCTTTGGTGATTCCTCTGTGAGCCTCAGTTTCCTTATCTGTAAAACGAGGTGATTGGACTAGATCTCCTTCCCAGCTCTGTGAATGAGGAAAGTCTTTGTGAAGTGCTTTATTTGTACTAAGTGCTAGGAATACAAATAAAAGGAAGAGTCTTTGTTCTCTAGGGGGAGATGTGTCACCCTCTGATTTATTAAGTCATATCTGTTTCTGTTATTGAACTGTTTGACAGAGCCAAGGTCTTTGGAGTCACAAACTTTATTTTTTAGGTAAAAGCATCTGTGACTGATGAGGAAACAGAGGCTAGTGTCCCCGAACCTCCGAGTGCTGCCAGTGATCTCAGGAGTATAGCCCTTCCCAGGCTCTTGGGCATCCCCATTGGTCTTGATTGTAGCTGGGAGAGCTGGTCCTTTCTCCACAGTGACTCCCTCAAAATGACCGTGGAGCTTAGGCTGGAATTCATGCTGGTGGCCGTGGGGGCCACTGCCATTGCCAAGGCTCTTGGATTCGGGGTCCCCAGCTATCTCCAAGGGGTCTGGAGATGCAGAGGACCACAGTGCTTTGATTCGTCTGTCTTCCCTTCAGGGTACATGTGAGACTCAGTGGGTTTCCTGTAATGGGGAACTTTGGGTAATCAACCAGGATGATTTATTTACTCATTTTCATTTATCCCTAACCCTTCTAATAATAATAATGATGGCCAGCATTTATATATAGCACATGAAGATTTGCCAAGCTCATTTTATCTTCATGATCCTGGGAGGACAATGTAATTATTACAATTACAGAGGCAGACTGAGGCTAACTGACTTGTCCAGGGTCCCACAGCTAGTAAGTGTCTGAGCTTGGATTCGAACTCAAGTCTTGTTGATTCATGGTGCCACCTAGCTGCCTAAGCAAACAAGCTCAGAACAGAAATGTCATCTACCAGTACATTAAGAGCTATTTCACTAATTGCGATACTAAGTCTAGTCTTCTATTTCCTGAAGGTGTTCAGTCCTGATTAGTGCCCTTCTTCTAATGTCTGCTTCTGTTCTAAGCCTTGCCCTCTCTGCTCCCTTTCATAGAAGTTTGCTTGCAATCCTCCACCAGGTGATAAGTTTGTCCATTTAGAGCCAGAAGGGGAATTTAGAGGGTCTCTCATTCAGCCTTCTCCTTTCACTGATCAGCTGGAGGGAGAGCAAATGATTTGTTCAGGGTCCCACAGGTACAAAGAACTAGAACAGGGACTCATACTGAGTGTGTTCTGCATCAGCTCTGGCATTCTTAGTTCTTGACAGAAAGCACCAAACTTGAAGGGGAGAAATAAGGTACCGGTGAGAGGAAATACCTTCTGGTGTGTGTCAGAGGGGGGGGTCCCTTTCACTGTGTTCTAACTGGTAAAACAGTGATGGGGCATGAGACCCGGGGACATCTGTCATGCTGTTGGTATTGAAGGGAGAAGAGAAAGTGGCATTAATACGTGGGTACCTGGGAGACTTCCCCTCCCCCAGCAGTGGTCGGGCTCCTCAGATCACCAGAACCCTGAGCAGTCCAAGGGGCAGAACTCATGAGCAGCTAAACAGCAGACAAAGAGGATGACCCAGGGAAAGTGCAGAGATGGCCAGTCCTGGTAACTGGCCCAAAATGCACTTGGCTAGGCCTTCTCCTGAGGAAGAATCCTTCTCTACTCTCAGCGAACTTGTCTGTCTCAGGAAAAAGGGGTATTTCTTGAAGAGATTGAGCGCTTATGTGCTTCGAGGGGACAAAAAAGGGAAGAGTGGCAAAGAGGAAATCCAAGGCCAGCGTGGCCTGGAGGAGGGGGGCAGCCCTTAGCGCTGTGGGATGCTTGAGGAGCTGTGCCCTCTGATGAGGACACACTGTTCTCCTGCTAATGAGAGGAGCTCTCACAGAGTCCATGGGGATTCCCTTCCCAAAAGCAGTGGTTCGTATTGGTGTGATTACTATTCCCAAAGCCAGCGGTGGACAGTGGGATGGTGGAGTGTTGGGGCATGTGTACACGGGAGAGGATGACTGGCTTAGACCTCTGGATTGCATGTGGAGCAGGAGCCTGGGCAGGCTTCTGGCCGCTGGCTGTCACTCACCTATGTCCGGAGAGCTTGGCCTCAGGGGGCCTGGAGTTTGGAGATTTGGAAGGTGAGTGGTCAGAAGATAGTGATAGGGACCCTTAGAATAGTCAGATCAGTCTGAGACTGGCCAGATGGAGAAGACAGTCTCTGGGAAGTAAAAGGACCTGCAGGAATAAGAGGACAGCAGAGTGGAAATGACTATGAGGACCTTTGGATGTTAGTGGACAGCAACCCCGCTGAGTCAACAGTGGCAGGGCGCAGCCAAAACCCACCAAAAACTGCACGGCACTCTGATTGTATGAAGGGAGGCCAGGCGAGGAGGCGTAAGGACTGAGAGCCGCCAGTCTGGGTCATCAATTTCCCACCCTCGAGGCGCAGGGTGCTCTGTGTCTCGGGTGTGGGGCTATGTTGTGAGTGAGGAGACTGATAAGCTGGAGAGTGTCCAGAGGAGGCCTGCCAGGCTGGCAGTGAAGGGCCTTCAGGTCTTGCCATGTGGGAAGTGGTGGCAAGGACGGGGGAAGTTACACTCTGTAACCCTCTGGTTGCATGAGTCCTTGGGAGTCCAAGATTCTTGTTTTATAAATGTGGAAACTAGACCACGGAGTATTTGGATGCTGTTGTCCAAGCCAGGTCCATTGCTCCAGGCTTCTGACCTTTTATCTAAGGCTCTTTCTATTAGCCTGCACTTCAACAAAGGGACAGAGGTTCATATGTCCAGTAAGATGGGAGTCCTTCAGTAAGAATTGGTTGTCACATGTGTTTACACATCATGAGAGCATACTAAATGCTAGAACAGCTGTCTTCATGGGGCAGACAGGCCTTCCGTCAGCTTTGCCTCGTGATCCAACAATGGCAAGTCAAACCTCGTTCCTAGCCTGGAACTGAATTTTAAAAATGGTTTTGAGTAAGAAATCACTTCTGTTTGAGGATGTGTCTAGCAGAGGATTATATCCCTGCATCAAAGGGATGCAAGTTCAGTGACCTTTCAGTAGATTACTTTAATGATGTCTAAAATGTGGTCCCAGGGGGCGGCTAGGTGGCACAGTGAATAGAGCACTGGCCCTGACGTCAGGAAGACCTGAATTCAAATCCGACCTCAGACACTTAACACCCCCCCACACACACTTCCCCCCCACCCCCCCCACAAACTAGCTGTGTGACTTTGAGCAAGTCACTTAACCCCAATTACCCTCCAAAAAAAAAAAAAAGCAAAAAACTGTGGTCCCAGGTACCAGGGATCAGAAAGCCCCTCACCTTTCTGTCACTGACCTTCCACTTACAGCATGGGGAGTTATTGAGTGTGTAGTATTAAGGGAAACAGAGGCAGGAGAGAGAGAATCAACAACTGTTGAGGGAGACTCCTCTGTCTCAATTTCTTTCACTATCTATGTCTGTATCTTTTTTTCCACTCCCTTTCTGTATGCTTCTGGAGTTCAGGTCAGTCAGAAAATACTTAGTAAGCACAGCCATGTGCCAGGCACTGTGCTGGGGACAGACATCAAGCATAAGGCTGGCTGTCTGCTCTGGAGGAGATAACACTCTGACAGCTCTGTACCAACAAGACAGAGACAGGATCAGCTGGAGGGCATCAGGAGAGGGAAAGCTGCAGCATTAAGGGCGATCAGAAGGGGCTTCTCAGAGCATCTCGGGCCACCACCATTTCTGTAACTGCTCATACGTCTTTGGTGAATGAATGGCACCTGGTGTTTCTCTTTAGAATTTTCTGACTTAGTTTCTCCAGCTTTCAGGTGTGAGATGAATGGAGTAAATATAAAGAGCGTATAATCCCATTTCTCTTTGATGCCAAAGTAAGCAGGCTAAGGTGCTCTCCCATTATTGATCTCAATTCTAGCCTTCGCTCAAGTTCAATTTCATAAGAATCATTGAGTAACCACTCTAGTCCACACAGATTTCTTCATTTTCTGAACTCAAAGTTCATGCAGTTGGCATTTAACTGTTTTATATAAATTAGGTGTATTACCTGGCTAGATCATAATTTCCTTGGGAGTAGGGATCATTCCTTATTCTTTCTCTGATCCTCACTTGTCTCCTTCTTTTACCCTCAAAAACTTAGTTTTATCCTTCAAATTCTTTAAAGGAAAATTTTTTTATTTATCAGCTGTAAGTGTCTATAGAGGAAAAACACCAGGGTTCTTTCCTCCAAACCCAAGAGTTGTATTATTGACTAAGCAATAGGAAAAGTTTTTCTTCTAATTAATGTAGATAATAAAAATTTTGTACTATAATAAGTGAATGAATTAGTATCTCCCTAGGAATTTGTTAGGGTTAATCAAAATTATGGCATTAAATATCATTCTCCATCAGGGTAGGGCACTTTATATTTGTCAATTCCAGCTAGTCCTGGGCCATATTCCTCATGATTCCCAAAAATGTAGTCCATTTCTAAATGTGTCCTGCATTCCCTCCATTTATAGGAAAGTCAAGTGAATGCTAAATTTGGGAGTCAATGTTTTCAGAGGATCACACTGCTGGGGTCAGGGGCGGGATATTTGCCAAGTGTTTTCTGAATACTAAACATAATGTAGACAGGTAAGACTGACCTCCTGAATGCAAAGAAGATGTCCTTTCAGGCAATTAGATGTTTTTTTTTCTCTTTTCAGAAGAATGTCTGGTACATTTTAATAGCTTGAAGTTCTGGCTGATGCTCTGAAATGGGCATCAAGTCTGTTTTCATTTCTTTCTACCCAGAATATGTTTTTGGATGAATTAGTAATCCAAAGTCTTTTCAGTGTGGAAAGTGCCTCAAATTATCAGTGAACAACATATCTAGATTCCAGAAAAGCCTTTATTGTACTCTTTATGCCAGTCCAGAGGCTTTGAAAGGTCTCTTAAGAAAAGAATAAATACTCCAAGGGATGCTGAAGTAAGGTTTGTGATGTGCGTGTTCTGGGACACAGGAACAACAGAGCAAAGCAGACTGATGGGCCATAGGCCCCATCTCTTCCCTGCAGCAGTGGAGCAGGCCAGTGTCCCATGATGAATTTCTTCTACACAATTGAAAGAAGGGGGCACCTTCCTTTCTTGCCTCCCACAGATTCCCAGTAATGGGCTGGGAGGCTGATCATTGGCTTAGTCATATTTAGGCAGTAGGTAATTAACTTCCCTGCAAAAATACCAGAATCCTTTTTTGTCTTCATGCACAAGCAAATCTTCTAAGTTTAAGGGCCTGCATAGGGGCAAAACCAACTTTCTAAAACAACTTCTAATTCTTCTTCCTGGTTAAAAAACAAAACAAAACAGGAAGACTGAATAGCTGTGGCTGATAAAGTCCCATGTTATCCATTTCAAACTGCCACGACTCTTTAAATGCTCCACGTCTAGTTTGTGTCTCTTTGCGTGTACGTCTTTCCCCTGGCCTCTCACCTCTGAATTCCCTTTTACTGTTTCAGTATTGGCGTAGTTTGACAGCCTCGCTAGTGATTAGAGAATGTGAACGTGTCATACATTTTGGGTACCAGAATTTTGTGAGATTTCTCTAATCTGAACCATATTTTGTACACTATTCCTCACAGTTCCCTAGTTGTCTATTTTTCTTGTTTCTGCTAGGAATCCTCCTGGTTTTCCTATCAATCTTATCTGATGATGCCCTAAGGACCAGTTGCCAGAATACCAGCTTCTTGATCCATTTCTGATATGGATTCATTTTCTTTCCTGGTTCTCGACTCTCATTTCCTCTTTTCTGCCTCATAATGGCTGGTGCCGGTGTATAGGCAGATGTTATAGAGAATCACCCATTGTGAGAACCATTTCTTGAGAAGGATGATAGCAGCTTAAATGGATCTGATGTATTCCTGGGTAGGCCTTTCTGTGGCTATTGCTGCTAATGCTTTTTCACCTTGGAAAAAACTGTCTTGCTGTATTGGACGACATTTCATTTCAATATTTTGACTTTAATGGGCACCAAGGAGTGTTTTGTAGAAGAATTCCTCACTTGGGTTTTGAGATCTTTTTTTTTTTTAACTGAGTTTAATTCTACTGAAATGACTGTGGCTATAGCCCCAGCAGGCGTATTTGCCAGGCTGCATCTCCACAGGGCTTGCCTCCCAGGATGTTAGCTGTGGACCCTGGACTAGAAGTATTGGGTCTGAGGAAGGATGGTTGTCAAGGTGGTGAGGGTGCTTTGACTTGCTTGACTTGACCAGCTCTCATACCCTGTAACTAGCAACTGCTCAGAGGTTGGTGGGGGTAACACAGAAACTCCTCCTCCAAGTGGCTGTTTTGAGAAACAGGCAGGAAGCAGCAGGCTTGTATTCTTGGGGAGGTTGCCCCTCCCAGTGCTCCTGGGCCTCTTGCCTTTTGGTGACTGTTGGTCAGCTTGGGGATATAAAGATGGAATGTGACCCAGCTTCTGCTGTGCTCTGCAGCTTACCATCCTAAGAACGTTGACTTTAGAAGTTAGGAGTGCAGCCCACGTGTCCTTGGGCAGATCCTTGAAGACTCCGTAGGTGCAGTATTGGCAGATAGATTATTAAGGGTTCCAGTTAGGGGGACCAGGAGGAGCTCAGATGGAAGGTCAGGAGGGCCTGAATGAGGGTGATTATTTTTGAATGGACAGAAAGGAATGTAGATGAGAGTTGTGGAAATAGACAAGCACAGAACCGACATGTGATGGAATGTAAGGCGTGAGTGCCAGTGAGGAGTTGAGGATGACATTGCTGCTAAAATGTGCGTGAACGGAAGACTCATGGTTTCTTCTATAGTTAAGAGGGAAGTTTGGAAGAGAGGGATAGGTTTGGGGAAAAGGTATAAGTTAGGTTTTGAAAGTGTTGAATTTAAAGGCCTATTAAGGAATTTGAGGTGTAGATTTGGAGCCCCAGAGAAAGATTAGGACTAAGGAGACTACATGGAATCTTCTGGGGGGGGCGTGGAGAGGAGGAATTAAATTCTTAGGAAGAGTGATGACATCGCCAAGTGAGATCAAAGAGAGGGGGACGGGAGGGGGAAGGTAGGACCAAGTCTTGGGATACCCATAGCTAATCCATATGATTTAATCTAGCAAAGGACATTGAGAGTGAGGGGTCAGAGAAGAGAAGGACAGAAACCCAGAGGAAAGAAGATATTCAGTAGGAAAAAGGCCCTCCATGGCTATGATACAGAGAGGTCAGGAAGAATGAACACTGAGAAGAGGGCGTTATGCGTTATGGGTTTGCTGAGAACTTGGGAGACAGCTGTGTCAGTTGGATAATGAAATCAGAAACCAGATTTCGGGAGGTTGAGAATCAAGTCAGAGGAGAGGAGGTAGAGGCTCCCAGTGCAGACAACTTTCTCAGGGAGTTTAACTGAGAAGGGCAAAGTGATATAGGATGATAACTAGGGGAGGACCGGATCCTTTGGAAGTTTTTTAAGGATGGGCAAGACTGGGGTATGTTTATAGATATCAAAGAGAACTTAAGTTGATAGATAGAAGGGTGGATATAGGTGCAAGGACTTTGAGAGTTGTGGGTGGTGTAGAATTAAGATTGGGGAGGGAGGAGGAGAGTATTCCCAGAGCAGTGGTGGTGAGGGTCAGAAGAGTTGGAGGTCACGATGAGGGTGAATTATAGTTTTCAAAGGAGTAAGGTTTAGGAAGAGAGGAAATGATGGGAGATAATGATGAAATAAAGTAATTTTGGGGTTCTTGGTCATGGAAGTAATGGGATCCAAACTCCAAAAAGGAAAAGACCATGTCTTTGGGATATGGACCCCAGAAAGGGAAAGCCTCTGGACTTTCCCACATGGTTCAGGTCCCTGGTGTTCACCTGGAGCAGTCAGCCCTTCACATTTAATTAACTGTCCTTTCTTTGTCTGCATTTGGCCCTGCCCTAGACTGCCACTTCCTTAATTCCATCTAGACCCCTTCTCTGTTCCCACAGTCTTCCTATAAAAGATCCATCTTGCCTCAATGAAAGTGCTTACATTCAATCTGTCCCACTTCCCTATACAAAAGTCACAAATGCTTAAGAGTCCTTAAGAGTCTGGCCAATGCTAATATTCCTTAAGAGTCTGGCTAAAGGGATGGCTAGAAGGTGCAGTGAATAGAGCACCAGCCCTGGAGTCAGGAGGACCTGAGTTCAGATTTGGCCTAGACACTTAACACTTACTAGCTGTGTGACCTTAGGCAAGTCACTTAACTCCAATTGCCCTGCCTTCCCCCCAGCCACAAAAAAAGAGCAAAAAAAAAAAAAAGTCTGGTTGAAGCTCAGATACCTTAAGAGTCTAGCCAATATGGCGTAGTTTTATAATTATGCCCACCTTCTATCAGTGTTCTAATAAACCTTGTCTTTGACTGAAAAAAGGCTTGGGTTGAATTCATTTGAGGCAGAACCTGCATACTGCTATCTTGGGGTCCTAGCACCCCTAAACATCAACAGGAGGAGTAGATTGTTTGTGGAGGATGACAAGATGGAGGGTGTGACCATTCCTTTATTTAGTGGAGTGGAGAGGTAGATCAGAGATATTGATTAGACTGAAGGAATAGGAGTTAAAGGTGTTTAAGGGAACATCAGCATATGTGTTGAAGTTCTCCATTATCAATCAGTCATTAAATAAGCATTGAACACCTATTATGTGCTAAGCACCAGGGACACAAAAAGAGGCAAAAAGGACTTATTCATCTTCCCTTGGGGCCTGGGACCTGGGGAGGTATGAGAGAAGTGCCACCAGGCTTGAGAAAGGATGGCCAAGGAAGGGGTGTTTGGGAAGGCTTAGTGAGGACCTGAAGATAGGAGGAGGTGTCTGAAGTGACGGTGTGTTTACTAACTTTAGAGCTGAGTTTCCCCCTGGGCCTTGTGGAAAGAAGTCAAGTCAAGAAAGGTCTGTGAGCATTTATTAAGCACTTACTCTGTGCCAGGCCCCATGCCAAGCACTGGAGATACAGATGCTAGCAGGGAGATAGTCCCTGTCAAGGAGCTTCCATTCTCATGAGGGAAAAGAACCCATAAAAGGAAGCTGAGTGGGGAGGGGAAGGTGTGCGCCTAGTCTAGGGCCTGCTAGAGAAGGTCTAGAGCATCAGGGATGCTCCCTGGTTTAGGCATTTCTGTAAAAGGCAGTTACAAGGAGGAACCAGACAGAGGAAGAAGCTTTTGAGTGAAGGGTACATCCAGTGTGAGAAGTCCAAGGGAAGAGGTTTCTGTGGCATGCTTAATGGAGAAAGTGTGGAGAAACAGGATGTGTTGCCTGGAGAGAAATTAAAGACCAGCAAGAAAATGTGGAGGAGGACATTGATAGGGTAGGGTCAAGGTGGATGGAGATGGGACTGGGAAGGGAGAAGGGGGTGGTGTAGAATGGGATGGGGTGGGATCTGACCAACTGACCAACCCCTCAGCAATGAGTCCAGACACAAAATCGCTGAGTGGATGGGATGCGTTTTCCTGAAGACCACAGGGGAGTAGGATTTTCAGGGTTTGGGCTAGGTGGGCTTCTGGGGCCTGATATTGATGTGAAAAGCAGAAGGCCCCTTCTATTAGATTTACTCTTATGTGTCTATCCAACTTCAATTGGTCTGAATACTTCTTCAACCAATTTCTTTTTCATTTTGTCCCTTTACCACTATTTATATGGTGGTGGGAGTTATGACCCAGGGCAGCTTGGAGAATTCAGATCCTCTGTAGTTCCTCCCTGAGGGTGAATGGATTTAAACTGGCCTCTGTACTCGCTATTTTGAAGTGGCTGGCAGTTGCTGTCCTTGGTGATGAAATCACCACTTACAGAGATTGATATTTCATTTGAATTCTTAAGGAAATAACCTCTAGATCAAAAGACTGAAGTTTGGGTTTCATTGTCTGAATTAAGCTATTGACACCACTCTGTTTGACAGACATTCTTGGTCTTTTCTGGAACCTGCTTGAACCCCTAAGGAAGAGCAGCTAGCCTCTAGTATCTTAATATCTTGAGTTCCCGACCACTGGACAGAGGAAATGCTTAACTATTTTAATCACATCTTTGTATCTCAGAAAAAAAAAAAAAAGTTCTCCGAGAGGAAATGACATGTCCTACCACAAAAGTTCTCTTATCAGTTGTGAGGTTGTGGCTGATAATGAATTGTCAAGATGGATGTGTGTAAAATGCAATGTCTGTGTTTTTTAAGTTGGGAAGGAAAAATTAGATAAAGCTGATAAAGGTGGAGTTACGGCTTTTGTTAGGAGACTGGCATTGTTAGTTTAAGTACTTGGGCCCCTCCCTGTGCCCCTCGCCAAACCTAAACCTGCTTGAATCATTGTTTGAAACTTTGGGGAATAAACAGCCAAGACTGGATCTTGAACCAGAGGTAAACTAGATGTTAAGACTCGCCCCCTTGATTTGTGTCCTCGGGAAATTTTTTAAAGCTTGAAACTTCTGTTCAATATTGTTCCTTGGGTTGTTCTGGGCTTCCCCCTCCCCTTCTTTTCACATTTAACTTTTTGAAAGCCCATTTCCTGCCCTTCTAAACATATGGCATTCCTTCACGTATTGTGTGTGTCCCTCTCTGCCTTTCCGTTGGTGTAAGCAATTCTTTCTCATTAGTAGAGGCAGCAAGAGCCTACCTCTGGCCCAAAGCATGCTCTACATACCTTATCCACATAGTACCCCTCTGAGGATAGCCATATCCATTATCCTTTCCTCCCCCCTTCCTTGGCAAGGGGGTCCAGATGGTAAATGACTTACAGAAAGACACCCTGACAGTTGGTGACAGAGAGTCAATGAAGGATTGAGTCTCAACATGCCTCTGTTCCTCAGAGCTTCTCCCCTTGCCCAGATCTCTGTGCCCCTGTTTGCAGAGCAGGCAGGTATGTCTTCTCAGGGTCCTGCTGGGTGCTAGGAATACAAAAAGATGCGAGCCACAGCCCCTGTCCTCAAGGAGCTCACAGTCTAATGGGATTGATTAATCCAATTCAGGAGACATTTATTGAATACCCATTATGCATGAGGCTTTATGCTAATACTGGGAATACAAAAACAAAGAAAAATACCAACAATCCAAGAAGGAACTGAGCTAATCGTGATGACTGAAAAGTGGTTTCAGTTGGACAGGGCTGGTCGTGGTTAGACACCATGGAGGGAAGTCAGCTTTGGTTTGAAACTAAGTGGCTTTCCTCTTCTCATTCTGTAGTCTCTTCCAAAGCAGAATACTGAAAGCTTAGCTAGTTGCTGTGTTTTTGTTGGCTTTCTGGGTAGGGGGAGAGGGTTTGAGTTTGAATTCTCACAAAGTCCAAGGGAAACTTGCTGTCTTATTAACCAAGCTAAATTCTATGATTATGAATCCAACTTAGAATCACTTTTTCCTTCTGAAGGAAGCTTATGAACAAATGTATGTAACAAGTAAGAGGAACTAAGCATCTCCTGCTGAGAGACCCTTTTGATGCCCCACATGTCACTGGGATCTGGGTGGGATGAGGCTAGGACTAGAACATGGCTCTAATGTTTTGGACTTTATTCTTTAAACGCCCATGATGGCAGAATTTTATTTTAAGAAAGTATGCTCGTGTGAGGAGGTCCAGGAACTGAGGGAAACCTCAGCGGGGTAATAAATGGAGTGATGCTGTCGTTGGGGTAGTCTTCAGCCCCAGAAGGACAGACTGAAGAGCTGTGTTCATGAAGTCATTCCTAAGCTTCACCTAGAAGCTTTGTGGAGTCGCAGTGGGGAGCCTCGATTATCCAGATGCCTTTTAGCTTGTAACATTTTGTTTTGCTTTTGAGATAATATTGTCTTTCAAAAAATGGAGGAACCAATGAGGGAAATTCTCTTCCTGCTCTGAATGTCAGCAATGAGGAGGAAATGATTGTTGGGACCCTGGGAGGAAGTGCCTTTCTGCAGTAAAGAAGACTTTGCTGTTGTCTCCACGAAGACCAATGACCTCAGGACAGTGATGCCTGAATTGGATTTAAGTGAGAGCTGTGCAGAGTCACCTAGAGGGAAGTCCAGATGACTGGTGTAGACCCAGGAAAAGGAGTGAAGTGCCAAGTGTTGTCTTGACATGCAGCCTAGATTTTGGAAATATAAATTTCCAAAGAAAATGGGATGGGACAGGTGGAATTCAGGGGACTGAAATTCTCTAGGGAAAGTCAACCCAGGTTGACTCAGCACTCAAAAGTGACATTTTTAAGAGACCAGGAGGATAATCCCAACAAGATGGCAAAGGGAGTCTTGATTGGAACTGAACTGGCTAAAGATACCAGTGTGGATATATAGAGATTCACTAGCTAAGTTTAGATTTTTAGGCACCTCGTAGGGAGTGCCAGGCCTGGAGTCAGGAAGACGTGAGTTCAAATGTGACCTCAGACACTTGCTAGCTGTGTGACCCCAGACAAGTCACTTTACTGTTTTTGCTTTTGTTTCCTCATCTGTAAAATGAACTGGAGAAGGAAATGGGAAACCCCTCCAGTATGTTGGATCACGAAGAGTGGGACCTGACTAATTGACTAAATCATAACAACAGAAAATGACAAGGTTGGGTCTTGGAGAGTGGATACAAAAGCATGGCACAGCCCTGGAAATTAATTTTGAGAATTGCTCAATTTCAGAATGAGTAGAAGCTGGCAAGGAAAGCCAGGGATAACAAAGTATGAGATGTTTTGTGTAATAGGAAAAATGTAAAGATCCAAAAAGTGTAGAACCTTAGCTCGGAGTAGATGATGTGATGATAATAGAAGAAGAGAGAAAATAAAGCTGTCAAACTCTTATGCTGATGCCATTTTCTTTCCCAAGTGAGTGTGCTTTGAATTGGGAAAGTCAGAACAGAAATGGTAAATAGGTGACTAAGATAGGTAAGGAGTTAAGAGGTCACACCTGTGGCTGTCTGAGTTCAGGGCAGCAGATTAGATGAGCTACATTCTCAGATTCTTTAAAAACTAGTGGCTATGACTCCTGAGGCCCTGACAGTGAACTCTGAACATCATGGAGGACTGGAGGGTGCTACAGCATTGAGGAAGGCAAATGCCCCAATGTTCAGAAAAAGGAAAAAGAATGGAGTCCTCAGCCTGCAGGTCTGTGAGCTTGACTTTGCTTCCTGGCAAAATTGAAAATTGTTTTAAAGAATGGTTCATAAATACCCAGAAGAGGAAGCCACGATGAGCAAAGAATTAATGTAATTTGAGCAAGAAAACAAGTTATGTCCTATTCACTTTGTTTCCTTTTCTGACAGTTACGAGTAGGTCAGGGGAGATGTTAGAGACATTGTTTACCTAGATTTAAGCAAAGCATTGATCAAATCTGTCATGTTATTTCCCTGGAAAAGATGAAGAAAAATGACCTAGATTAAGTGGATTAGGAATTGAGTGAATGGCTAGGCCCAAGAAGTAATGGTTAGTGTAGAGTGTCCAGTGGACCTGTGTTTGGACCTGCATTTTAGACATTTGTTTCTATGATTTGAATGAAGATATGGATCTCATGCTTATTAACTCTAAGTGACACAAAACTGGAAGGGAGATAAGACACTGAATTACAGGGTCAAGATTAGGAAAGTCCTGGACAGCCTAGAATGTTGGGCCTGATTGAGTTTGGTGAAATTTCGTAGGGATGAATAGAAAGTCTCCAACTTCAAAAATTCCAAGATGAAGGAGGCATGGTGAGATCGTGCTTCTTTTGAAAAACATTTCTGGAGATTTCAGTGGTTTAAAAAGCCAGGATGAATCTATAATGTGCTCTGATGGCTGGGAAAGTTAAAGAAATCTTGGTTCTGCAAAAGAGACACAAAGTACCCAGGACTGCTCCGTGTTGGGAGTTCAAGGGGAGTGCTTTGTTCAGTTCTAGATGCTGCCTTTCAGGAAGAATGTTGAAAAGATAGAGAAGGTTCAGGGAAGAAGCTACCATGACAATGAAGGGACCATGCTGCTTGTGCATTAGCAGAAAGAACTGGCTGTGTTTGGCTAGAGAAGAGAAGATTTAGGGAGAGGACCATGGTGGCTTTTTCCAACTGTCACAGAAGACTACATTTGTTTTGTGTGGCCCAGGAGAGTAGAATTAGGCATGACTTATATTGTGAAGAAGCACATTTAAACTTGAAGTAAGAGAAACTTCCTAATAATTAAAGTCATCTAAGAATCCAATCTGCTATGGTAACAGATTTCCCCCTCATTGGAGGCCTTTAGGAAAAGAATGGAAGGTTAGCCACTTGTTAAGCATGTTGTGGAGCCCTGAGGTCAGACTCACAAAATCAGGGCCATTCAGCTGTCCATAAGGATCATGGAATGGAGCTGAACATTGACTTAGAAATGACATGTGTCCATGCTGTATGGCATTTTCCTTCCTATATTTGAATCTGGTTCAATGGCGCTGCATTGTGCTGTGGGCTTGGGGGCTGCATGTTTGGCCCTTCTTTCAAAGAGGGGATTCCTGTCAGGTATGTTTTGGCCTCAGTGAAGTCCTTTCCAACTCAGAGATTCCTTGTATCTGAGGGGAACCCTTGGAGCCAGCAGAGTGGGCTTCCCTCATAAAAACACCATCAGCAAAATGTCGATCAGTTTGAGCTTAAATGATCATTAGTGTCAGCTCAGGGAGAGGTGACCTGTAGCCTTTTGGCAATGTGATACTCTGCCCAGCTCTAGCAGTCCTGACCTGTAGGTTCCAGTTGTGTGTCAAGGGCTTTGCTATGTGGTCCAAGTCTTTTCTTTGCCTTTGAAGAGGGAGATGTTAATGTATTTTAATCTTAGCAGCTTTCTCGAAACAGCACTTAAAATTGTGCTCTGGAGGCTTATTTGTGCTTTGGGTACAGGAATGAATGCTTTCCGTTTTCACTTTTAAAATTGACTGATGATCATTTTATTCCAGTGTCTTTCACAGTAATCATACATCTCCTTGTAATATTTGTTTTTACCATAATTTTGCAGTAGCCTTTATTTTCTTTTAAAAGTTTTTTTTTTTAAGTATATTGGGGCTGTAGGATTAGTCTGTGCTGTAAAATTCATATTTGAACAGAAAGTTCATTTTGGGTGCTTACAGCATACATCTCACTGAGGGACTTGAACATACAGCATAGAGATTAAATGTGATTTCTGGCCTAAGGGAGCTTAAAGTCTATTGGAAAAAGTGGGACAGATGAACAAGCAATTTATATAAAGATATGACAATATATGTCTATATGCACACTCCCATGCATGTATGTTGATATATTTATATGTATGTATATGTGTATGTGTACGTGTGTATCTGCATCTGTACTTAGAGCAGTGCCCTGAGGGGAGACATAGGAAAGGGATTATGATATTTCATTGGAAACTGAGTGAAATTGATTAGGAAAACAATAAAACTTCTCAGAAAAGGTGGGTGTTTTGAAGGGAGGCATGTGGTTTGGCTTGTGAGGGTTATTAGGGAGACTGTTCCCCAGAATCATGAGTCAGTGTGGGCCAGCCTGGACAAGCCTAGCACTTCTATTCTGATGACCCATATAAATCATATAAGCACTCATGTGATACCTTCATAATAATTCATAAAATTAATACATTTAGCAATTAGCGATTGAGCACCTTCTATAAGCAGAACATTGTTTTACTTCAGATAAGACACAGTTCCTACCTTTATAGAGTCTGTATTAGGGGTGGGGAATGTGTAGCCCTGAGGCCACATGTGGCCCTCTAGGTCCTTGAGTGCAGCCCTTTGCTGTTTGGATTCCATCAGAGGGCTACACTTGAGGACCTAGACGGCCAAATGTGACCTTGAGGTCACAGATTCCCCACCCCTGGTCTGTTTTGTCTCCTATGGGATAAGATACAAATTTTTAGAACTACAGTAGTGCTCAGCACTCTGTGGAGAGTGCCAGACTGCTGGGTGAAGTCTTTGTGGAAAAACTTACCAACCAAAAGGAATCAAGGAAGTCTTCTTGGAGAAGGTGGCATCTGGGAATTAGCTGGAACTTAGAAGGTGATGAGGATTAGGGATTGAGGCAGGAAAGGGCACAGCATGTCTAGAGAGTGGAAAACAGGGCAGGGAAGGACTGGGAGACAGTCCTGGAAAGATAGAATGGCCCCATGTTGGGAGAGTGGGCACCTGAATGATTGGTCGAGGAGCACGAATGATTCAAGGGACATTGGAAACCATAGGACGTTCTGCAACAGACTGCCCACATGGGCAGACCCCGCACCAACCAGTCAGTCAGTCAACAAGCATTCTTTACATACCAGCCACTGGGCCAGAGATGCAAAAGAAAGTAAAAAACAGCCCATCCCCTCCACCAGCTCATGTTTGTTCCGGTGGGGAGATAGCTGCACATCACTCACTACTCAGCTGCTAAGTACAGTGTAAACAGAAAGAAGGAGAGGGTGGGGAGTGGAGGAGAAGGGGACCCAAAGAGACCTTCTGCAGAAGCTGGGGTCTGAGCCCAGTCTTGAGAGGAGGTGTGGATTAGGAAAAGCATCCTATGTGAGGAGCAGCCAGAAGGCTGGAGAAGGTTGGAGGGGCATACCTAGTGTCAAGAAGATTGGAAAAGTTAAAAGGGGCCAGAGGGCAGGCCCACATTTGTATTTGATCCTGGACATAACAGCCACTCCTGGAATCTTTTGAGCACTGAGTGACGTGGTCAGACTTTAGGAAAATTGCTTTGGCAGCTAAGTGGGAGATGGTTTGGAGTGGGAAGAGCTGGGAAGTGAGCTTGAGGTGATGAGGGCTTGTGCCACGGTGAAGACTGTGTGAGCGAGAGAAGGGGATGTACATGAGATATTAGGAATGGAGAAACCATATATGGCAAATCCAGGAAGCAAATGAGCATTTATGCTGGGCACTGTTCTGAGAGCCAGAGATACAAAGAAAGGCAGCTCCCTCAGCCTCCCCGCAAAACGAAGGAGTTCATAGTTTAATGGGGTGACCATTGAACCCAAGGTAACTGATGAGATCATGAAGTTAATACAAGGAAGAAAAAAGAGAAGAGGGCCCAGGACAGACCCTTGGGGGCCCTCACAGCTAGTGGGTGTGACCTCGTGGAGCTCCTGCCAAGGATAGTGAGCAGGAGTGGTCACATAGGTCAGAGGAGAACCAGGAGAGGGAGAAACATGTCAGGACCTCAGGAGAAGAGGGTTATGGACAGCATCAAAAGCTTAGAGCAGTCCAGAAGAATGAGGACTGAGAACCTCCCTCCCCCCATGCACTCTCTCATCCAGGCACACTGACCTCTTGGCTGCTCCATGAACAGGACAGTCCTTCTTTTCTGGGCATTCTCTCTGCCTTCATCAGACCACTGCCCTCCCTAAAATCCCACTTCCTACAGGAAGCTTTCCCCAGCCCCTCTTAATTCTAATGCCTTCTCTCTGTTCCTTATTTCCTGTTTATCTTGGGTAGAGCGTGCTTTATTAGATTGCAAGCTCCCTGAAGGCACGGTCTGACTTTCCACTTTTTTTTTAATATCCCCCTGCTTAGCATAGTACTTGGCACATAGTAGGTGCCTTAATAAATGTCTGTTGATTGATTAGGTTTTGACAACTTTGGAGTTGATTTCAGTTGAATGATGAGGTTGAAAATCAATTCCTGAGGTTTTAGAAACAAGCAAGCAGAAGCAGAGGTACCAAGTACGTGGCTCCAAGAAGAGAAGGGAAGAGAAATAAAGGAGGACGGTTAGTGGGGATTGGTTGGATCAAGTGAGTGGGGCTGGCAGAGAGGACAATCTGCTCAAGAAGGTGGGATAGAATGGGAAAGGGGATGGAGGAGGGTGGGGAAGGAAGAAGGAGATAGTGGGACAGAACATCTGCATTTTGTCTGGCAGTCAGTCAAGACTTATTAAGCATCTACTATGTGCTAGGCACTGGGCTAAATTCTGTGGATACAAAAAGAGGCATCTGGCAGCCCTACCCCGAGGGAGCTTAGAACCTGATGGATGTTGTGAGATGATGATGGGGCGAGACAGGGAAGGTGTTAGCAATTGTCTTGGATTTGGGGGAGATTTATGAGGCAAAGGCATCAGCTGTGGGGGTCATAGGAGGCTTGAGAAGAGATGAGACTTGAATGCCACTGGAATCAGAGGTGGGGGCCAGATATGAGACGCCAGAAATGATGAATAAGTGATTGAATGTTATAGGCTAGAGAAAAGCAAGAGTCATCAATATTCAGTCAGCACATCACATGTCTTTTATGTGCTGGGCACTGTGCTGAACACTGGGGACACAGATAAAACAAAACCAAACCAGTCCCTGCCTTTAAGGAACTTCTAGTCAGTAGTCAGTGTGAGGGCCCGATGGAGCCCAGCCAGGAGAGTGAAAGATGTTCTGGGCTGAGCGCCCTCTCTAGAGGGAGGCTTTGAGGTTCATGTTACCGGGGCAGGGGGTAGTGATGGGCTATGAGGACGAAGGCTGATGGGGTCTTTAGGGGTGATGAGGTTCCTGGGCCACAATGGAGACGTCGGGCAGGGTTTTGTGGGGAAAATGATTCAAGGCTTTTAACAGGAGTGAACAGTTATGGCAGAGAAGGAAACAGTGCAACTCAAAGAAGAAGATTTGTGGGACGTGCTCAACTTTCTGTGCCCATAGAGTAACCAGGGCAGAACTGACTGGCCCGTTGGCAGATGGAGATTTGGGTCTGGACGTCATCTGCACAGGAATGCTAGGGAAGGCCATGGGAGCCAGTGAGTCTGCTTAGAGCTAATCAAGTAGAGAAGGCCAGGCCTTGCCTTGAGAAGCCCTTGTTCTGTGGAGCTGGGAATGGTATCAGAAGCCATTCCACACCTTGTCTTTACATCATGCTTTTAATTGTAGAAGGCAGCATGGCCTAGGAGAGAGAGCTGAACTTGGGTTTCATGTGACCTAAATTCAAATTCTGGTTCCACCACTTGTTATCTGTGTGACCTTGGGCACTTTGCTGGCCTTAGTTTCTTTATTTGTAAAATGAGGGGATCAGATTAAATGAGTGGTAAAGGTCTGTTCCAGCTCCAGGTCTGCGATCCAAAGAATATTCCTTTTTTCAGAGCATTTTTGCATGAATTATTTCATTTCACTTTTATTATCCTTCTTATGGTTGCCGATGCTTTCATTTTACAGATGATGGGGCTGAGGCTCCAGGTGCCCAAGTATGGCATTTTGTCTGTGGCCATGCAAGTTTCTGACTGACCTGGAAACATCATTTCTCCTAGCTTCTCATCTAGTTCTGCCTTTGTTTGTCTTGTTTTAGTGCTGTGTCTAAGTTAGATGTCCAGACTATCATCTTTGGGTGTTACTGCCAAGTTGTTTCTTTTGAAAAATTTAGTCTATAATTGTTTTCTGAGTCTAGACTCTCTTTGTCCCTGTTGAAACAGAAAGTCATTCTGACCTGTCCTACCTGCAAAGATGAGCATTTCAAAGGCAAAGTCAGCATTTGTCCTTCTAGAATGACCTAGTTCCACTCCAGTTGACCAGCTGTGACTTTACCTTAATGTGTGTAGATTACCAGTTTTCTGATCATCACAGCAGTGGCATTGCCTAAGTCCACACTTTCCTTACCAGTGACTATCACTCTCCTGACCTGAGAGTCCCCAGGATAGTGCTGGAAAGGAGCTTCAGAGGCCTTTAGGTGACTGTCTTGCCCTCACCTCATGTGAATTTCGTGTCAGGTGCCCCCTTCCTTTATCTCTTGAAACCCTACAGCATTGCTGAAAAATGTTAATACAATAGGTTTTAGTTACTGGGAGAAGCTTGGGATCATGAAGAGCATTGTATGTGCTTCAAGGCAATCCAGCCTGCTATCTGTCATCCCTGCCCTTCTGTCTTTAGTGGGTCATTTATGAATAGCATGGGCCCAACGTGTGTACTGATGGACCACATCCATCCAACTGCATACACACCCTACTTTTTTTGAACCTTAGATATTCTTCATTTATTTTATTTTTTCTGTCGAGTGATAATTTAGGAAGCCCTGTGATGTCCTAGGGCTTTACAGTCAACACCATGCTCTCTGCATGCAGGGACACATGGAGGCTCTGAGAGAGTCCTTAGGGAGATTATCGCTTTGCTAGGAAGAAAAGCCACAAATGGGTATAACTACAATGCAAAGCAGTGAGGGTGTGTTTGATCGGGGATAAGAGGGTAAAGAAATCTCTTGTTCCTCAGTTGATTTTGGATGAAATGTGTTCTGGACACTGCCCACTGGCCACGATGGTCAAGTCGAAATCAGCAAACATTTTTTAAATGCCTATTTCAGGTAGAACACTGCTGTATGCTAAAGGAGATGCATGGATTATATGGAAATGATTTATAGTGAAACATTAACATTGGTTGTTAATGCAATGGCCCTTGCCAGTCATGGCTTTGTCAGCATGCTTGCTAATCTTCCTCTTGTTTTTATTTACAGGTGCCCGGGGCCCAAGAATTGGTGGACTTCTCTCCTGTTTATCGATGTTTGCATATATATTCTGTACTGGTGAGTCCTCATTAGACTCCTTCCTTCTCTGCCTCCCCACCCCTGGGCTGTGTACATGGAAGGCCTTCTCGAGTGTGGGTAGTTTTTCTTTAAATTGTGAAGATGTAGCAGAAATAGGAGTGAAGGGCTACATTGATTGTAATGCCAACTGTGTTGTTAATCCTCTCCACACATATGGCACTGAGCAGTGAATGGCACTCACAGACACAGAGCTGAAAGATGTCAGACCAGGCAAGTCTTGCAGACTCTCAACGAGGCCCCGCTGCCTCTCAGTGCTGGTACCAGGACTCTGACTCCTCCTTTCCTCATCTGCTGTGTTTTGATCCCTTTTCTCTTCTTGCCTTCTCTCTCTGTACATATATTTGTCATGGCACATATTGTGACTGAAATCATTACCTGACTCATGTCCATTAGTAACTGAGCCCACTATTAGGTTTTCTCTTCTGAGTAGTTCCATAAAACATGACATTTATTTTCTCTCCTGTGTTCAGGGTGCTGAGCCAGGCACTGACAATTTGGCTACAAGATGTGGTCCCAGGCTTCAAGGGTCTTTCCAACTAGTGTCGAGGAGAAAGAACCTTATCCATAAGACAGTGGAATAAATGTCATGGAAGAGCTCTACATTTCAAACGTAGTGATTGTTGGTCTGTTGGAATTTTTGAGAGATTAATTTATTTTTCCCAAATAAGACTGATAATAGATAAACAAAACAAAGTGAAAAAAGCAACCCCCCAACATGACGACAACAAAAACAACCCCAGACTTCAAATCCTATAAATAACAAGGGACAGCCACATTTTAAACAGTGATTGCAAATGATTGTTCATACATTGTACCCTTCTGTTATTTACCAACTGGTAAAAGGAACAAAAGCCCACGTCCATTAACATGAACAAGGGAGCAACAACATCGTTCACTGTATTTAACATTGAATATGTCGCTGTTTCCCTCTGTTTACATTATTTAAAGCACCATGTTGGGTTTTTCTGTAGAAATCTCCTTGGAGTTCTGGGGTTCTTGATGTTTATCCTTTCTTAGGGTGCAATAATTTTCTCTTACATTCTTGTATCAAGTTTATTATAGATACTCTCCAGTTACTGGATACCCCTTCCCCCAGTGGATATTTCAGATAGTACTGCTAAGTACAAATCTCTAGTTTTCACTATTCTGATTATTCAGAAGGCAGCTGTGTTGGTCGTGATAGCAATAGTGGTAATGATGGAGATAGTGATGATGGTGGTGGTGATCCTGGTCACCTGTTCTCTTTCTTTTTTTGGAGGGGGGAAGGCAAGGCAATTGGGTTTAAGTGACTGGCCCAAGGTCACATAGCTAGTAAGTGTGTCAAGGGTCTGAGGTTGGATTTGAACTCAGGTCCTCCTGACTCCAGGACTGGTGCTCTCTTCACTGTGCCGCCTAGCTGCCTTGGCGTGATAGTGTTGGTGGTAGTTGGTGATATTGGTGATATGGTGACAGTTGACATTTTTTTTTTTCTATAACATGGTCTTCAGCTTTAGAAGCTTATACTGGGTATTACAGTCTCTTGTGGTTTGTCCCTGGACTTCTGCTGTTGGGGTAGAGGTCACTCCATCAGCCAGCTACTTGTGACTCTACTGAGTTTGTGTTCTAGATATGTATTCTAAGTAGCTAAGAAATATTAGATCCAGACTGAATATTGAAAATCTGAGTTTTTACCTTCCCAGATAAATGCTAGCCAGTGAATTAGTAATCTTTCCTCTGCTTTTCACCCTAGGCCTGGTACTTTTGCTTTGTGTAGCTGTGAGATCCTATACTTGTAGTTGTAGGAACTCAGAATATAAATAAATTGTCTGTGGACATAAGCAGAATTGTTCACAAGTTTTAAAAGACTCTGGGGGGTGACACCAAAATTATGAAGCCAAAGACTTTACTATTTTTTAAAATAGATTTTTGTTGCTGTTTTTGTTTTTACATTGTCTAGATTTCTTCTGTCTCTCCACTTTTCCCAAACCAGAAGGCCCTACTTTATAAATAACAAATTTTTGAGAAGATGAAAAGATGGCAAAAGATTAAAAAAACTCAGCAAAGCCAATCAATACATTAAAAAAGCTGATATTAATATGCAGTGTTCCACACCCATGGATCCTGAACCCCCACATAGGACCAGGCTCAGGCAGTGCTCAGTTTCATGGCAGCTCTTTTTCTTCGCATGGTTGTGGTTTATACACTCAAACACACACTCTCAGCCATGCACTCTCCTGGCCCCATTCAGTGCACAGCAGCCCTGCCAGGCTCCTCAGTGTTGTTGGTCATATTTGTTTATTTTTTCTTTGGAACGGTCATATTCCAGTCCATTCATGGACCATGACTTCTTCAGTCACTCCCCAGTTGCTGGGCATTTACTTTGTTTCCAGTACTTTGCTTCACATAAAATGCTATTGTTGATATTTTGGTTTATATGGAAACTTTCTTTTTGTCAGTGGCCTCCTTGAGGTGTCTCCCCAGCATCAGAGTCTATATCAAAGGGTCTGGATCCAGTGGCTTTTTAAGTAGAACAAGTAACTAGGTAAAGAAGTCCTCACAAGATGGAGTGGGCTTTCATATGTGATAGGAGGTCGTGATGAACTCAGCTTGTTGTGAGTTCTTATTATGCGCAGGGCATTGTGTTCTGACCTCCGAGATGCTTTTCCTTTTTATTCATTGTCTGGGGCAGAAGACCCTTCTAATGTGCTAGTCTCTGCCTAAGCTTGTGATCTCAGGGCCAAGCCTCCAAGAACCAAGAACAGCAGAGCACATGCCTTAGTGAGGTCAGAAAACCACTGGCACAAATGAGGTGTGAAGAGTGGTGGAGATCAGTGCCCTCCGGCTTCAGAGGGCAAAGAGCTTTCCCGTGATGCAGGGTGGGCTTCCTGGGATTGAGAGGGTGTGTGGCCTGGATCTGAGCCAGCTGGGCCTTGGGAAGGGGCCAGAGGTCCTTGGCCCTACTATCTGTGCATCTTCAGTGAATACACCTCCCTTTGCTCACAGCTATCTTCCCTTCAGTCATTAAAAACATCAGTGCAACTTCACACATCATTTGTCCCAGCTTCTTCTTCTTCTTTGTTAGTCTTTTCACAAGTTTCAGAAATGAGGTTACTAAACCAATCTGAGAACATCCTCCACAGAAATAATGATCTCCCCTTTCTGAAAAGATCTTAGAAAGCCCCACTCCAGGTGACAGTGAGGGAGTCTTAATGTGATGTTCATAGACTGTCTATTGTGATAATCAGATGAAACAGATCTGAAATAAGTCAGCAGATGCTTGTTAAGCACCTACTGTGTGCCTGACCGTGTGCCCAGCTGTGTGCCCAGCCCTGTGCCGGTTGCTGAGGCTACAAAGAAAGGCCAAAGACAGTCTTTATTGCCAGGGTACAGATGGCGCGAGTTGGAGCCAGTCTCAGAGGAAGGACCTGCAGGGGCTGAAGTTTCTGCTGAGATGGGGAGGGAGCCGATTTCCTCACACTCTTCCAGTCCCATGAAATTCCCCTGAACGCACTTTGGTGCAGCTGTCTAGCTCACGGGTCCTGTGTGCTTGACCTTGGCCAGAGTTCTTCCTGCGGGCTGCTTTCCTTTGTTTTTGCTTCACGAATTTAGTGTCCCTTCTGCCTTGCCTTTGTGTCTGAATGCTTTACCTCCCGTACCTTCATCAGTGCAGGGGAGCAGCAAGGGCATTGGCTGGGAGTTGGAAGACCTTTCTGCTGCTTCTCTGTCACTCGACAGCTGTGGGATCCTGTGCCACATAGTCTTGCTTCTCAGGAGATGATACCCTGCCCTGTGGCAAGCCAGCCCAGCATAGTCTTTGTCTCCGAGCCTCAGTGACTGGTGACTGAGCCATTGCCTTCAAAGCCTGATAGGATAGTGAAGGTAGGAGCAGGGATGGGCACACTGAAAAGGCTAGGACTAGCATCAGTATTTTAAATATCAGAGCTTTTAGATAGAAAGGTGCACAGACCATAGCCATTCATTCTCCTGCCTAGTCATTAATTGGTTCTGGAAAAACATGATGTTAGGGGACAGAATTTAATGATGGTCATTGGTTCCATGGGAACCAATTTATAAATGGGTCACTGGTCAAGTAATATTACTGAGACATCTCATGACTTGGTAGTGCCATCTGGTTATAATGGGCTGGTGAATGACATCTTTGTGATATGACATTTTTAGGGTTTCCTTCTGCAAAATGTCAGTTTGATCTTCACCTATGGGCACCAGTGGTTAATTTTAATCTTTGTATATGTTTCCTTACCAGATAAAGAAAGAGGTACTCATATATTCATTGGTTACTCAAAGCTTATGACTGTTGGGAACTCCTCTGAAATGTGAGAGTGACCTTTTATTTTGACCATCCCAGAAACCTGCAATAGATCATAGAATGTTAGAAGTGAAGTGCCCCCGGACATCACCTAGTCTTTGCCTCTTTTTGAGATGAGGAAACCAAGGCAGAGAAAGGGGATGGTTTATGGAAGGCCATAAAGCTAGTTAGGTGTAGGTCTTCTGACTTCTAGTTAGTAATACTGTTGTTGGGATTCACCCATCCCACAACATGCAGTCATCAAGCATTTATTAAGTGCTTACTGTATTCCAGTCCCTGCACCAAGTGCTGGCAATAGAACGACAAAACAGAGAGGCTGCCCTCCAGTGGCTTGCAGAATGGATGGAAGGGAGCCCTAGAGGGAGAATCACTAGCTTGGAGGAGGTGGGGGAGCTTCTCCTGCAGAAGCCTTAAAGCCGGCCTTGTGGAATTCATGATTCTGGACTGCTTTAGGAGGGGCCTGTATTATACCAGCTTCCACTTAATAGTGTTTGGTGATATAAAGAAGTTCAGTGTACTCTTGTCACCTGAAGGTCCTGTTGGTACCACCTTTATTGGTATTTTACTAAGTAAGTAGCTTCATAATTCTGCTCACAGTTTCTCTAATAGGTGCTGCCTGGCCTTCCCCTTGAGATGATGCCAGTTGTAATTCTGATCATTGAAGCAGGCTGTTCACAGCCTTGACTTTCTTCTGAAGTCATGCTTGGGGATCAGCTTCCCTGGTGCTCCATCTGGCGGGAAGCTCTCCTTCAATATTCCACTATTTCTCTATGACCATTAAGTGCCACAACACTTGATATTATGATTTTAAACATTTCTTGGAATTTTTAGTTATATGTTATTATGTTATTACATTATTCCTTAAGATTTTTCTTTTCCCACTTGTGCTGCTGAATTCATGAGTAGGAAGCCTGAATTTATTGGTCTTTCTCTTGTTCTCAGGCCATTTTGTACATAAATTGACTTCTTTAGTCACCTTGATTATTTCACACATAAATGATTTTTTTTAAATAAATTTTTAAGCAGTTGTTAACTCAGAGAAAGGTCAGAAGAGGCAGGCACCATTCTTGAGAAAGTTACGAGTGAGTGAAAATAGCGTTAGAACTTAATTCAGAATGCGACTAACTGAGGGTAGGCATTCCAGTGAATACTTCAGTAAGATAACTTCATTTGTTCTCCATCTGTTAATAATTATTTGATTTTGACACTAATGCTGTGGTATATTATTGGCATTAGGAAAAGTAACTTAGACAGAATGTGTTACATTTTGAACATACTTTATTTTGCTTTAAATGGTGGCATTACTGTTTTGGAAGCAGAAATCACAGTTCTTGGTCGAGGGAGGCAAAAGCATTAGAGGGTGGGGACCCTGACACCAGGGAGCTCTTACTTTCAGCCATATTTCTACCTTTACCTCTTAGAATAAGCCTGTTTATCTCTCCCCTATCTTGATATTGTGCATTGGGGAAAAGAGCTATCATTTGTGTGGAGATTGGGGTGTGAGTAGGAAGGACCAGAACTCTGGATGAGGCAGGAAGGAGTCTTTGACAGGTGATAAATACTTTTGGAGAGGGAGAGACTTGCCCTGGGCATCATAGCATTTGCCTGGGAGGGTAGGTTCAGCTTACCTTCCTGCCTCAGTGGGCCCCCACAGTAGTCAGCGTCTGAAGGTGGCATCTTTTCAGTTTTTATTGATATGCCTATGCTGGGCGACACCCTCAGCTTTTGTCCACCTTGTCTCAGTTCTTTCCAGCCTTAGCCATGGGGCACCATGAGTTCTTTGTTCTTGTCTTTCTTCTCCTAGTAACATAATTCATTTCTTCCTGAATCATATGATGTCTTTGTATCTCAGCTTCTCTCTATGTGCATTGTAACTGAAGTTACTGAGTGGCATGAAATATCTGGCAAACAGTTTCTAAGTGTGCCATTTAATGGAATTGCTTTTAGGTGATAACATCTTCTGTCATAATGCACTTTGGGAAGTCAGGTTGGTGGGGAAAGCTAAGGACGGCTGAAGCAGCTGGCCCTGGAAGAGGCCAGAAGGATGATAGCCTTATTGTGACCCGTAAAAGAAGCCGGTCTTTGGTCCCAGGGAATTCTGTACAGTGTCAGGGTCGAGGCATAGAGGAGGGGAAACAGCCCTATTGGTGTCAGACGGAAGGATCATAACACAAGTAACAAAATGTCCTAATATTTTGTCATTTACAATAGTGTTTATCTGAACTTTTGGCCCAGAGGATAACAAGGCGACTTTGAATAAACATGGCAATATTTATTATTTTTAGTGAAACCGACCTTCCAGTCACCTCCCTTTTATGGCTGCTGCTTATAAATTCCCAAAGGATTATTTGAAAAATCCTACTCATATCAGCCAACCTTATCAGTGGGGCAGGAGTTCACGTATTGTAACAGGAGGTCAGGCTGCGGTCATGGTCTTGTCGATGGGGCCAAGCACCTGTAAATTCTTCCTTTGGCAACTTGAGTGAAGAACAATATCGAGCCGGCAGCGAGACTTTTCCAGGAAATGCTGAACTTTGGCAGGAAGGGCCGAGGAGGGGAAAGAAAGTGGACAGGGGTCACGTCTCGGTTAATTGGGACTCGGTCCTTGGAGTGGCCATGCTGTCGCGAGACAGCCAGCAGGCTTGGATGGATGGGTTTTGGGAGGTTCTTTCAAAAACAATCTCATCGACGTGATCTTCACATGCCCCTTGTAGGGAGAGAGTGGGGAAGAGCACATTTCTAGCTTCAAGACCATGCACAATGACCGCTTAGAAGAAAAGGGGGACCGTGTTTAATGGGTCTTTCTCTAATCAGCCAACAAGATGGGAAGGATGGTGGGCAGGTGCGTGGTGTGGGCCAGCTGACTGCATATGAGAATGTCCCATCCACGTGCCTCCTCCCCTCTCAGCTTTTAGTGGTGGATGGGCTGAGCCATGTGCAGCAGACCAGGCCCCAGGGGGGCTGTGGGCAGTCAGTTTTACAGATAGATTGTTCAGTGGCATGCCTCTGACTTGCTCAGGTGGTACAAGGCCAGTGAAGCCTAGGGACTGAAAATATCAGAGCTTTCTCCTGCTTTTGCTCTTTTTTGCATATGAATGTGACTAAACTTTGTTGCCTTCAGCAATTATCTGGGAAGGGGCATTGAAATAAATGATTGGGATTTGATCTGTGAGGGGCCTTTGATGATCTCTAAAGTAAAAGGTGCCTTATTACAGTAATCTCCTGTATTTGAGGTCCTGGATGTAACCAGAAATCAAAGACTGGGGCTGGGGTGGGGGTGGGGCAGAGGGAGAGAGAGACAGAGAGACAGACAGAGACAGACGGAGAGAGAGACTAGAGCCCTGTTTCCTCTACTGTAATACTGTCTAGGAGGGACTATGGGAGAGCCGCACATACTGACCCTAGGGCTTGTGGAGATGGGAATGGGGGAGAGTTTGTAGCTAGTGTTATATCCATGAACTGATAGGGAAAATTTCCTTGGGATTTCTTTCTCTTTCCCTATTTTAGGTCTTCTAGTGTAACCCTACTTGGCCAGCTGGGAAAACATGAAAGCCAAGATTATGCTAGCTATTGAAAAAAAGCAAGGCAGGGCTTCTGGCTGGGAAGGAAAGGGAGTGTGTTCAGAGGCATAGTCTGGATGACATACTCCTTGCAACATGAAGGAAAATAGTTAATGACCTTCACAGCTACATATTAAGAACATTTGGAAAGAAGTGTTCGAGGCTGGGTTGGGTGGGTGGTGGTACTGTTGTTATTTAAAGAAAAACCGTTGGTTTGTCAGGTATCTTCTGTTAACCCTCATGTGTTTGTTATCTGGAGGGAGGGCTGAAGGTAAAATTAATAAGATATCATCTTGAATCTGATGGGTGAATGTGATGAATTTGACTGGCAGCCCCAGGTGCTTCCCCAACATGCTCCCCCTATGGCCAGGTTGTGAGGAGAGAGAATTCTTTAACATAATCAGGGAAACTCCTGGCCCAGAAGGGGCCCGGCTTCCTGTGAGCTGTGCCATGTACTGGGGCTGCTGCAGCCCAGAGCCCTGCTCTCATGGCTCCCAGGCCTGGGGTCTGACCAGGAGGTCTGGGTTCAGCAGCAAACCTTCATCTCTGATGCTCTTTGAACAGCAGGGCCATTAAAGGAGAGAAAGTGGTTTGCCATTTCCTTCTCTGGCGCATTTTACAGATGAGGAAACTGAGGCAAGCACGTTAGGTGACTTTCCCAGGGTCACACATCTAGTAAGTGTCTGAGGCTGGATTTGAACTCCAGACCTGGCACTCCATCTGCTGCACTACCTCCCTGCCCAAATTGGGCTGGAAGTGCTCTTGAAAAAGCAGAAGAAAGTGAGAAAAAAGCCGAAGCCCTCATGTGGGGGTCTCAAGAGAGGTTGGCAGAGGCAGGAAGACCTCTGCGCCAGCCTGCCACTGCCCTTCTGCCCTTTAGCATTCTTATCATCCCGTCCCCAGTGGCCTGGCAGGAGCAGATGTCTCCTTGGCAAGGCTAGTCTCAGGGCCGGGAGATGCCTTTTCAGCATGGCTTCAGAGGGAGGGAGAGGCCTTGGGCAGTCTGTGTCGGGCATGCCTTCCAGTCTCCATCAGTTCCTCTTGAAAATGACGGGAGAAGGTATTGGACTAGAGGGTCTTCCAGATCCTTTCCAGTCTAGAACTGAGGACCTGTAGGAATACTTTCCTACATCCCATTTTCTTTTAGGGCTCACCTGATACTTGGGGCAGAGAGGTTGGGAAACACACTCGCTGGCCTGGGTTTCTTTTGCATTATTACAATAAACTCCTCTTTAAAGAGTCTCAGAATTGGGTTAGAGGAAAACATGGGAATAGACGTATGTGTAGCATGTGTGTGTTCATGAGCCAGAGGTGAGAGATGCTTGTGTCAGAAGCTCCGAATGTCTAAACATCCTGGGGAGGCTCCTTCTTCTGGAACATTTGCAGGTGAGATGTGGATGACAGGAAGATTCACACTTAATTTTCCAGCCTGGGTCATCCGACAGCCCTCTGTATGAAGAGCGGTGCTGTATGGCACAGATCTTCCCGCATTGGGTTCTGGGAGGGGGGGGCAGCTGGGAGAGGTGGAGGTCTGAGCCATTGGATGTCCTAGCAGTTGGAGAAGTTATTGAGAGCTCAAAGGGACTGAACTGTTTTTAAACACTTCACTTTACAGACTAGAAGACTGAGGCCGGAGTAGGTCAAATGGCTTGTAGAAGGTCACAGATGTATCAGTTAGTGGAGACAGGATTTGGATTTGGGCCCTCTGATTCAATTTAAGTGCACTTTCAGGCCCCTACACATTATTTAATGCTGGAAGTCAGAGGAGCTTTGACTTATGACTATCATTCCCTTCATAATCTGGGTTTTTCAAAAAACCCTACTGCTTTTGCCTTTGTGACCTCTCTTGGATGCTCCCTTTTCTTTCCAAGTTCAGGTCTGCTTCCTACGCTGTTAACCTCTTCCCTGAATTTTGCCTCTCTCCTTAGCCTCTCACCTGATCCCCTTCTAAGCAGCTCTTATTACTGCATCATAGCAGATGTTTTTGATAATAGTGATGATGATAATGATGGTGGTGTGATAGTGATGATAGTGATGATAGTGATGATGGTGATGAAGGTGTGATGGTGATGATGGTGATGGTGGTGATGATGGTGATGGTGGTGCTGGTGTGATAGTGATGATGATGATGATGGTGGTGCTGGTGTGATAGTGATGATGGTGATGGTAGTGTGATAGTGATGATGGTGGTGATGGTGGTGGTGCTGGTGTGATAGTGATGATGATGATGGTGGTATGATAGTGATGATGGTGATGAAGGTATGATGGTGATGATGGTAATGGTGGTGCTGGTGTGATAGTGATGATGATGATGATGGTGGTGCTGGTGTGATAGTGATGATGGTGATGGTGGTGTGATGGTGTGATAGTGATGATGGTGATGGTGGTGGTGCTGGTGTGATAGTGATGATGGTGATGGTGGTGTGATAGTGATGGTGGTGATGGTGTGATAGTGATGGTGATAATGATGGTGACGATGGTGATGAAGGTGTGATGGTGGTGTGATAGTGATGATGGTGATGATGGTGGTGTGATAGTGATGATGGTGATGGTGGTGTGATAGTGATGATGGTGATGAAGGTGTGATGGTGATGTGATGGTGATGATGGTGATGGTGGTGCTGGTGTGATAGTGATGATGATGGTGGTGCTGGTGTGATAGTGATGATGATGATGGTGGTGCTGGTGTGATAGTGATGATGATGATGGTGGTGCTGGTGTGATAGTGATGATGGTGATGGTGGTGTGATGGTGATGGTGGTGATGGTGGTGATGGTGGTGCTGGTGTGATAGTGATGATGGTGATGATGGTGTGATGGTGATGGTGGTGATGGTGGTGATGGTGGTGATGGTGGTGATGGTGGTGATGGTGGTGCTGGTGTGATGGTGATGGTAGTGATGGTGTAATAGTGATGATGATGATGATGATGGTGATGGTGGTGTGATAGTGATGATAGTGATGATGGTGATGGTAGTGTGATGGTGATGATGGTGTGATGGTGATGTGATGGTGATGATGGTGATGGTGGTGATGATGGTGATGGTGGTGATGGTGTGATAGTGATGGTGTTTATTAAGCTGTGCCCTTCAGGGCAGAATGAATATGGTGGGAAGAGTACTGGATTGGGATCAAAAGACCTGAGTAAATCTTGACTCTTTTACTTGCTGTGTATGATATTTGACAAGTCATTTTGTTTCTCTGGGCATGTTTCTTCAATGACCAAGTTTGATTAAGTGATCTCTAAGATTCATTTAAGGGGTGGCTAGGTGGCGCAGTGAGTAGAGCGTCGGCCCTGGAGTCAGAAGGACCTGAGTTCGGATCCGGCCTCAGACACTTAACACACACACAAACAGAAACCTAGCCATGTGACCTTGGGCAAGTTACTTAACCCCAATTGCCCTCCCCCCCCCCAAAAAAAAGATTCATTTAAAGTCTTAAGAAAAATTCTGTGATGCTAATTTTTAGTCAGGTGGGCTTCCTGTTTGTGAGTATATGGGATAGTGCTACACTAATTCATAGACACTCTCAGCTTTCCCTGGGGCTTGCACTTTCCTTGTGCCTTGGATATTTATCACTGGACCCTGGGCAATAGGTACTAGTCTCAGCACGGGGTTACAGAGGTGGGTAGACTGGGCGGACCAGGGTTGGGGGAATCGGCTGATGACTGTGTTTTTGAGCTGTTCTCAGGGGTATTTGTTCATCATTGTTTCTGTTGTAGTCAGGGAAGGGAGTAGTGGTTTTTGCCTGGTAGCCAACTGTAATCATCATAATTCATCTCTGAAGAGACACTGTTGATTAGGTCTGTAAGTACTGCTAGTACTCTGGAAGTGGGTTATCACTCAGTAAAAAGTGGCACAGAATAACCCCTTAGTCCTGTTCTATTCCCTTGGCATTGAAATACCCCCTTTGGCTCACTTCACAATTTGGGTGGTTACATGCTACATTAGAGACCAATGTTTGGTAAAGGACAGAAACCCTGAAGAGGCCCAACTCTCCATCAATTGTGTTTATCTGAAACAACAGGGGAAATGTCTTTGGGACATAGGAAAAGAAGAGCTAGCTAATGATGGGAAGGGCGTCACTGGAGCAGTAAAGTGGGAGAAGCAGGGCCATTTTCTGGCTCTCAAGCTCTTGGGGCAGCAGCACTTCTGGACAAAGAGACATTCGGATGCTCCGACTGAGGCTATTTGTGTAAGAGCTGAAATGGACTGTTTTGTTAATGCTTCAGGAGAGTGGGTTTAAGCAGTATTCCCATCAGACCCTTTTTGTTTTGTTTTTATTTGTTATTTTAAATGGAACTTATTTTTCCCCTTGAAATACCTGTTTATCTGCTTCCTTCAGTACCATTAGCACAAGTTGCGGTGTCCAGAGCCAACTTGTGTTTGTTAGAACAGAGTTGGAAGCATTGTGGTTTGTTTCCACAGTGACCTCGAGAACTTTTGAGCTACAAAAAAAAAGTGTTTTAAATCTCTTCCCTAGAGACTTTTTTTTAACGTGGAAAATTTTGCACTCAAATCTTTGGTTACTCCTCATTCATCTCGGCCACTTTGCAGATTGTCCCCTATCTCACTGTCTCCTGGCCCACTAGACTCACCAGTGCCTTCTGGGTGAGAGGCACAACCGCTGTACAGATTGTAGGGAAAGGCCGAGGGTACCATGCTTTATGCACCATATTGATAAGGCCACAGGAAAAGCCATTAGCATGAGCTGATAGCAGTGCTCTGGGATCCCTCCACTACAGTTGGTGCTAATGGGTCCTGGCCTATAGTCCTGTCTGTAAGGAGCCATCGATCTAACATTGCAGAATTGCCGCATTGCTCCTTTAGCCTGATGATCTGTGTGCCCATGGGCACACCATAGATAGCCTGGATCCAAGAAGAGTCAGAAGAAGGCCCCTGGGGTCTCTTTTTGCTTGGCTCCCAGACCCTCACTTGGGAAGTAGACATCATGTCTCTCACTGAACTGTGATTCCATCCGATTACAGCATTCCAGTTAAGCAACTCTCCCACCATAGTATAGTTAATTGATCTAATTTAGTTAAAGCCCTTGCAAAATTGAATGGGGGGGGGTGAGGTTTGTTCGTTTGTTCTGGCAAAGAGGGTCTTCAGGGAATCAAACCTTTTTTTTTTTTTTTTTAAGCAATTGGGGTTAAGTAACTTGCTCAGGGTTACACAGCTAAGTCATTATTTGTGTGTGGGTGCTCATTTTCTGAGGCCGGATCCGATCTCGGGTCATCCCAACTCCGAGGCCGACGCTTTTACTCACTGTGCCACCTAGCCGCCCCGAATCAAACCTTTTTAAAGGGCTTTGTTACCAAGCAAAGAGGGAGATCTTGACACTATTCACAGTTCTGTTTCCAGTCTCTTCTGGGACCTCATGTTTATTGAGCAAACACTTAGCCTCCCAGTGCTTTTTAATTTTCTCTTTACCTTTCATTCTTGGTCATTAGTGTAAAATATTCTCTAGGTTTGGTTGGAAAACGTTATCAGTGATGAGAAAACTGTACCATGTGGAGGCAGCAGAACTTAGCGGGTAGAAGCAGTAAGACCTGGGTTCAGATCCTGCTGAAGTCATTTAAACTTGGAGCCTTAGTTTTCTCATCTGTAAAATAGGTACAACACAACCTGTAGTTTCTTCCCCAAAGACTTCTGGTGAGGTACAAAGACGGTAGTATATGTGAAGCTCTTGGCAAGCCTTGAAGCTTTACCTATAGTCAATTCAGCTAGCGTTTATGAAACACCTGCTATGTGCTGGACCCTGTGCAAAGGTCTAGGGACACAAGGAAAGGTAAAAAATGAAGAAACTAACAAAAAAAAACCTGTCTCTGCTCTCCAGTCTCTGGCAGTTTAATGTGGAAGGCAACATGCAGACAAATGGAATGCCAGAAAGCTTGGGGGCAGTCTCTGTGAAGGCACCAAATCAAGGAGAATGGAGAAGGCCTTCTTGCAGGGGCTGGGACTTTAGCTGAGACTTAAAGGGAGTCAGGGTAGCCAGGAGGAGGAAGAGCACTGCGAGCTTGGCCAGCGGTCAGGAGAGATGCACAGCTTTGGAAGGTGGAGAGTCTTGTTTGAGGAGCAATGAGCAGGCCAGGGTCTCTGGGTCACAGAGTAGATGGAGGGGAGCAAGGTCAGGTTTAAAAAAAAAAAAACTTCGACACTCTAACAGGGTTTTCTGTTTGATCTTGGAGGTGGTGGGGAGCTGATTAGGAGTGCAGAGGGACACAGGCAGATCTGCCTCTTGGGGAGATCCGTGTGACAACAGAGTGGAGGATGGGCTAGAGTGGGGAGAGAGACCCACCAGGAGGGAATGGCAGCAGTCTAGGCTGCATTCTGGTGGTTAGGGTGTGAGAGGAGAGATGGGGAGGTGTCCAAGCAATTCTAGAAGCTGGACCGTTGTTATGGCGGTGCTGAGCCCAAGTGACTGGGACAAAGAGGGTACCTTCCACAGCGATGGCGAGAAGAAAGAGGGTGTGTATGTGTGGAAGGAAAGGGGGGCCTAGCATAGGATGTGTTGAATTGAAGGTGGCTGTGGGACTTCTTGTTTGAGATGGAGACTCTGGCTCATCCCAGCCAGGATGACAATTCCAGCAGTGCCTCAGAAGTCTGCTGATGGCTGACCTGGCTTAAGGCACTCTGTTTTTCAGTGCTGCAGGACATGCAGAAATGATTAGTCTCTGTTGGTAGAGGATTTCCTCCACCAGAAGCTCCTAAACACCAGGGGACGCAGAGGTCTAAATGTCCCTGCCCTAGTCCTCCATTTGTACTCTTGCCTCCTCATGTTACTTCAGAGGTCTCTTCTCCCCCTTCCCTCTCTAGGGCCTTCTCTTTCCCTGGATTCAAACAGGTGCAGGCAGCTCTTCTGCTCGGGGCCAGGGAAGAAGAATTGTATTCGACCCTCTCTTCCAATCTGCATTTATTCACCTCTTAAGTTTTCTCCTTTCCCTTTACTTCTCTATTTCTCAAGATGTCGGTGCCTGTTACATCGGCCTCCTCACCATCCCCCAAGTTCAGTTCTGAGACCTCCCATGGTGGAAATTCGATTTTAGTGCTTTGTCCCGCCAGGTTTGGGCGCCACGTGGTGGAGCTGTAACCAGCGGTAATCAAAGCCTACTGATCTTGAATACCAGAAGACATGTGGGGAGGCAGTTTTCTCACTTTTTATAAGGTGAACTTGTTGATTCACACAGCTCTATAATCTGTATGTGCCAAACTGATCTGCTAACCTTCAATAATTGCTACAAATGGGACTGGTTTTGAGATGTGGTTGGTTCTAGCAGCTGTAATGGAAGTTCATTTTTTTAAGCCTGGGGAGAAGGCTGATTTATTTTAAATCGTGGGAAATTGGAAAATCCAGGACTGGGAACTGTGGTGGCGTCTGTCTCCTTTTTCCGGTTCTTATAACTCCAACCGCAGCCTAAAGGCTGTTGAGGTGAAGTCGTTCAGGAGACTTAGCACCAGCGTGGAAACGTGAGGCTTCCAGCCCTGATCCTGGCCATTCTCCTCCTTCTGAGCCTGCGCCCTATCGCATCAGACAGCTTCCTCACTGGGGTCCTGAGGAGGAGGATTCCTCCCATCTGCCTGGATAGTCCCCAGCCTGGGGCCATCGGAACCAACTTGCCTGTCCTATGAAAAGTTATGTATTAGTCGTCCTGGAGCCTAGATCCCATTCTAGTCTTTTCCTTGATTGTTGGCTGATGTAGGAGGAATCACTGGCCTTCTCTGGATCGCACTTTTCTGTAGCCTGAGGAGACTCCGTGTTCTCTTATCTCCTTTCCTCCTGGTTCTCAGTGCACATGAGCAGACGTGAAGGCAGTGAGCCCCGAGGGCTCCTGGCATGGTTGGCTGCTCTCCTGTCCCTGCTCCTGCCCCTTCTCCACTGTGGGGAGTTAGCTCCTAAAATGCTAACACGTTTTTTAATAATCAGATGTCACAGTGACTTGCCATTAAGTAATGAGCAGCTTTTCTTTACGCTTCTGCTTTTTTTTTTTTTTTTAAAGCAATTGGGGTTAGGTAACTTGCTCAAGGTTACACGGCTGGTCATTATTTATGTGTGGGTGCTCATTTTCCGAGGCTGGTTTTGATCCTGGGTCATCCCAACTCCGAGGCCGGCGCTCTTACTCACTGCGCCACCTAGCCGCCCCTGCTTCTGCTTCTTTAAGATGTCAGGGGTAGTGGTTTCATCAGTATGGGGACTCCTTCCACCGATGCCAGTTAGAACTTCTCTGGACTTGGTCACCTCCTGCTGTCTTGCCCAACCACCCAACCACTTACAGCTGACTTGGTGAGGGCCCTCCCTGGTCTTAGCTCAACGTTCCGTTGTAGAATGTCTACCCTTTCCATTAAGGACAACATTGATCGTGAAGTTCAGAGCCTTCTAAGGTCGCATCATAGATTTGACTGAATTCTCCTTGAGAGTAGATGTCTCCACCCCTGAACTACCCCTTCATAAGCCCCAGAAAACACAGAAAAAAGGAGAGCCTTCAAAAGCCAAAAACAAACTTTTTCTTTATTGGATGAAACATCACAGCAGCTGAGATTCATTAAAAGAGTTAGTTTCTCTGGAGACTCGGCCCAGGCAATTAGTTCTTGTTTCCAGGACTGTCTGTCAGCATCTTTTTTCAGAGGGTCCCAGAGTGACTGGCCTTGAGCAAACATGTCTTCAGCTTTGTAGGACTGTGGCAAGGCCTGTAGAGATGGCATGGCTTTGGGGAGACAGGCCAGGCCAGGAACTTCAAGAATAGGGCTCTAGGCCCCTTCCTCAGAACAGTGAGGAAGGGCAGGAATTTTCTGTCTATGGGAATGATTCTGTCTTCCTGCTTTTTGTCTGAATGGTTCCTTTCTCCCAGGCTAGGAAGGTCCTGTTGAAACCAGTGTGTTTTCGAAATAGAGTAGGCTACATAAGGTCACACCCATCCACACCTGGTCACAGCTGGTCTGGGGCTTGAACAATTGTCAATAACTAGTCATAATTTTGAAAAATTGGTCCTTCAGGTTTGGCAGGAGGCCCCCTGAGTCCCTTTTTGGGGTTGAAGGGCTTTGGCTGTGTTTGGACTACTGTCATTCTGAATTTCTCCACAGAATTCAGAGCCATGCTTTCTTCTATTAAACACTCAATCTAGAGGACTTACAAACTTTGGCGGAGTTTTTCTTTTAAATAAAGGAAAAGATTAAAGACTCTGTGTTTGTGTGTCTGTGTGTGTGTGTGTGAGAGAGAGAGAGAGAGAGAGAGAGAGACAGACAGACAGACAGACAATGAATAAGTGAGAGAATCAACTGGGAAAGAATGAAAATAAATAAATATGAAAATAAAATTGAGGCTCCATGATTTTTCTATGATGGACACCTAAAAACAACAGAAATTTGCCTGAAATATGACTTGGGGGTGGGGGGGGCGGAATCTGTTATTGATGTAACAGGGGAAAGCAGCCTGCATCATCCTTGGCCTAATCTGAATGCACTTAGTTACCAAGTGGCTGTGGTCCAGAAGGCCAGAGGTTTTAGTGTGGTCTGAAAACGGTGGTGGGAGCCACATTTTCCAGACTGTGAAACACAGGCTACCTTGTTCAGTCAGCACAGTTTAGGTCAAACGTGGTTATGAAAAACAGATGAATTCTGGTGATCAAGTTGTACTTTGACAAATATTCCATTGTTTGAGCATGTGGTAATTTCTGAAAAATGTGAAGCAGCCTGGACTGCAGAGATTGAGTTTTCTCTTCTCAGCTCCCTTCCCTCCTCACCAAGGTCTCGTCATTCACAAGGGGCAGGAGGATCGGCAGAAGTCCATTCTATGCCTGGTTTCTGTGATTAGTAGAGTGGCCACTTCTAGGCAGCCCAAGTGTCCCCTGTCCCTCTCCCCCACGCCTCGTGGTACACTGGGGCCTTCTCTGCTTTCAGTGGGTGGGAGGGTGACACATTCCCAATGTGTGTGAGCAGGGCCAGGGTTTAGAAGGGCAGTTGTTGTGCTTCACCTTCACTGGGGCCATGACCCCCAAAACAGAACCCAGTGTTCTAGCTTAGATCCTTACTTTCTGCCCACACTTCTTCAGAAACATTATCTCCTCACTCTTCTGAGGCTTCGCAGTCTCAGGCCCCAGCCTGGGTGTTATGGTTGGGGAGAGGCCCAAAGGGGGCCATGAAGTTTGGGTTCCAGATTCAGCCCTTCCACTTTGATCAAGGAGTTATTTGTCTGGGCTTTAGTTTGTAGAGTGAGGGAGCTTTGACTAGATGCTGTCCCAGTAGAAGCCTCTGGTGCTGACTTTACACGCAGCCACTTACTGTTTGTGTGAGGGCTGATGATTTAGTTTGTGGGATAAGCAGGCTTACTGCTCTGTTGGTTTTTCACTTTTCACCAGTCACTTAGCACTTCTGTTGTTGGTTGGGAAGGAGAAAAGAGGAGATGAACCTTACGTCTTCAGTTTGACTCTGACTCCTCGTTCTGGCTTTGGTTCCAATGGGGGAAGATGCAGAAATTGGTGGATAAAAAGAAAGCATTTTGTATCATCTTTGAATTTCATTTTCTTAATTCTGCTTCCTCATTCTTAACGTTCGTAAGGGAACATTGAGTTCAGCCCAGGTTAGCAGTGACCCAAGCTCTGACCCTCTGGGGCCTTGCTCTTCCCTTCTCCCAGCAACGTGTCCTGTGTCTCCTACCTCTCTCCTCCTAGCTCTGGAAGCCCACATGCTGCCTCTGCACCACAGTGGTCCTTTGCTCCTCTTTCTGTGGGTCTTTCTAGTCCAGATTGATTGCTTGCTTGTTTTGCCCCAGGCTGCCTTGTGGAGTGCAGTGAAAGTACCTGGACTGGATGCTCTCCAAAGCTGTTTCCAGCCAGAGATCCCCCCTCAAGCTGTTTGCCGTCCAGGTGGGGAAGCCCAGGCTTCTCACCCGATAAGTGGTGAGGCCCGGATGCCTGTGTGCAAGTGTGCCCGATGAGAGATCTACCTAGTGTGCTTCAGAGTAAGGCCAGGAGACCTTGGAGAGAATTTGGGTGGTCAGATACGGCTCCAGGAGGAGCATGGGCAGCCTTCAGGGAGGTGGAGAGGGGCTAGCAGCAGCAGCAGCTCCCATTTCCATGACACATTTGACTTTGCCAAGGCCTCCTTCGTTGGCTCATTGACTCCTACCTCCAGCCTGTGCAGGACATGCCCTTGTTCTCTTCATTGCAGGGCAGTCCGGGTGGGATTTCAGCACTTCTTACAGAGGTTGTCACGCTTTCTCCCCCTTGTGTTTCTTTGCCACTGGTGATTCAAGGTTTTCTCCTTGGCTCATTCTTTCTGCTGAGCAGGCTGTTAGTTCTGCTCTTAGCATTCTTGTTTGACTCTTACTTGATACTTTGATTTCTCCTTTGAGTCACTCAGAAACACTGTAGGGATCAGCAATACACCTTTTCTTGTATTGATTCATTAGCTTTTTTCCGTATTAGAGCTGATGTCTGTGGAGTCCCCCTGAAACTTCCTTAACCTCATGTGCATAGTTCTTATTTTGAGGCATCTAGGGGTTTGGGGAAGATCAGAGAAAATTGTGAGTCTTCCATTTTGTCATACGACCCCGAAGTTCCCTCTCCTTCCAAACCCCATTAGTGGGGAAACTTATTATGAATAGGGAGGTTCCCTTTTTTGTGCTGGTATTCCTACCTGCCTATCAAGTGCCTGACAAATAGTTTGTGAATAAGCCATACTAAGTGATCATCAATTAAACTAACAGCATTTTCTTTAAACATAGTGGATGGCAATAAATTGTATCTTTTTTTAAACAGGGAACTTTACTGTGAAACAAATGCCCCACAAGCTTACAAATCATGGTATTCCCAGATACAGACCCTAAGAAGGTCTGTGTCTGCCATCACGGTATTTTCATTGTTCTTTGTATTTCATTCAGCATCTGTTCATATGTTTTCCTGTTCTCTGAATTCTTGTTAATTATTGTTTATGCAGCAGTAATGTTTCAGCATATTTTATGTAACACCATTGATTTAGCCATTCCTCAAGGAAAGGACATCTACTTTGTTTCCAGGCCTGTGCTACTCCAGAAAGCCCATCTAGAAATATTTTGCTTTATATGAGGCATTGCATTTTATCTTAGTCCTCCTTAGGCTTTATGCCTAGCATTGAGATTTCTGGATCAAAGAATGCAGATATTTTAGTCCCTTTTTTAGTATAATTCCAGATTGCTTTCCAGAATATTTAGCTCAATTCGCAACTTCCCCAGTGACATATTAGTGTGTCTGTCTCTCCACAGTTGCATTAACATTGCCTGTCATTTTTGTTAATTTGCTGGGTGTGATGTAAAACTTGAGAGTTGCTTTGATGTGTAATTGTATTATTATTGAACCAATTTCTTATTTGGTTGCTAGAGGTCAACATTTTTTCTCTTGAAAATGGCTAATTTATATGCCTTAATTTTGCATTGAGAAATGTCCTTTGGTCTTATTATTAGTCCCAATTCTCTTAGACTTTCGACCCTTATCAAAGCTATTTTTCAAAATTTTATTTTTAAAATTAAATTTTATTTTTAGTTCTGAAATCTTTCTCTTCCACACCCTTTCCCCATCCACTGAAAAACAAGAAAAAGAAAACCCATTAATGTGTATATTAATTATTAATGCATGGATACATACACACACACACCTCTATATAATTAAGCAAAGCAAACTCCTTCATTAGCCGTGTTGGAAAAAAATGAAGCTTATCTCTGTGATCTGAATCTTTCAGTTCTCACTCTGAAGGGGACAGCCTGTTTCATTGTGTGTATTTTGGAAATGTGATTGGCGTCCTTACGTTGATCAGAGTTCTAAGGCTTCAGAGGGGGATGTCTTGTATAAGTTGTTCTCCTGGTTCTGCTCACTTCATCTTGTGGCATCAGTTCACGTAAGTCTTCTCAGGTTTGCAAAAAACACCCCTCCTGTCATCTTACTGCACAGTAGCATTCCTTCATATGTACATTCCACAACTTGTCAGTTCATTCCTAACCACAAGAAGAGCTGCTTTTAATATGCTCCTACATATAAGTCCTTTTCTGCTTTCTCTGTTCTCTTTGGAGTCTAAACTCAGGAGTGGTATTCCTGGGCTAAAGGGTTTGTGCAGTTTAATAGCTTTTGGGACATATTCCACATTGCTTTCTGAAATGGCTGGGCTAATTAACAGCCCCTCCAAAAGTGAATGTATGTACCCATTCTCCCACAGCACCTCCAGCATTTCTCATATTTTTTGGTCTACTTTGTCAATCTGATGAGTGTGCGATGGTACCTCAGAATTCTTTTAATTTGCTTTTCTTTAATTATTAGTGATTTAGGGCATTTTAAAAATATTAGTATTGATAGCTTTGATTTCTTTCCCTGCAAACTGTCTGTTCATATACTCTGACCCCTTGTAGATTGGGTAATGGCTTCTATTCTTATAAATTTGAGTGAATTCCTAGTATATCTTAGAAATGAGACCTTTATCAGAGAAACTTGCTGCAAAGGTTTTTTCCAGATTCCTACTCCTCTTCTAATTTTGGTTGCATTGGTCTTGTTTATGCAAAAACTTCTTAATGATATAATTAAAAGAATCCATTTTTATCTCTTCTGAACCTATTTTTCTCTTTTTCGGTCATGAACTCTTCTCCATCCATAGATCTGATGGATAATTTGTTCTGTGTTTCTCTAACTTGTTTGGATATCACTCTTTATGTCTAAATCAGGTAGCCATTTAGAGCTTGTCTCGGTATATGGTGTAAACATTGGATCTGGATATAGTTTCTGCCAGACTGCTTCCTGGTTTTCCCAAGCAATTTTTGTTGAATACTGTGGTCTTGCCTAAATCGCTGGGACCTTTGGGTTTATCAAACATTAGACTACTGTGCTCCTTTTCTCCTCAATATTGCGTACCTAATTTGTTCCCCGGATCAGCCTGTTTCTTACCCAGTGCCATATTGTTTTGGCAGCTTTGCAGTATAGTTGGGAATTTGTATTACAGCTTTGTGTAGTATGTTTTCAGATCTGGTATTGCTAGACTCTCTTCCTTCTTTCATATAAGAATATAAGCAGTTTATTCTTGCTTAGTCTTTTATCATTGTTTGTCCATGTTTATCTTTTTATGTTTCTCTTAATACCTACATTTGAATGTCACAGAAGTCCTCTGTTTTGTTAAAGATTTCTTTTTTTCCCTGTAGGCTACTCAGTTTTGCTGGGTAAATAAGTCTTGGTTATAAGTCTAACTCTTGCTGTAAAGAATATCACCTTCCAAGTGGTTCACTTCTTTCTAGGGCTGACTGCTAAATCATGTGTGATGCTGCCCGTGCCTGTTTGGTGCTTGATTCTCTTATTTCTGGCTGCTCCCCAATACTTTTTCTTTGCCTGGAAGCTTTGGATTTGGGGCATCACCACGGGGGGTTTCATTTTGGGCTCTTTTGCGGGGTAACCAGGGGATTCTTCCAGTTTCTCTGTTCTCCTCTAGTTTTTATGCAATTTTTAAAAATGATTCAAAAACCCATCTCATCCCAGCTACATTTGGGTTGGGGAGGAAAGAACATTTTACCAAATGGAAATGCCATGCATTTGCTTTGTGATCGCCTGCCATCTTCATTGGCCACAGTTATGTAAGGTTTTCTTGTCCTTTTTTTGATGGTCTCGTCCTTCCCATTCCTTTTGAGCTTATTGTGGCATATGATAACAAGTAGGTCTAAACCTGATTTCTACCAGACTAAAACATTCTTGTTGAATAAGAAAAGAGACAGTGGGGCATATTGTGATGAATGTTGTATAAACAGAGGTCCTGAATTAAAGTCGTGGCTCTGCTCCTCCTGTGTTACTTGGGGTAGCAGCTTCCTCAACAGTGAAGTGAGGGCATTGCACTAGGTAGACTTTCAGGTCCCTTTCAGTTCCAAATCTCTGACTCTATGAAGTAGGGAGCTTTTCCTCAAATAAACGAGGTTTTTGTGTTTATCAAATACTGGATTGTTGAGTTTGGTTGTTTCCAATCTTAACTTCTCTAGTTTTTATTTTTCTACCCAACTACCATTGGCTTTTTAAAAATCAGTATCAAATTGTTTTGATGATTATTGCTTTATAGATTAATTTTTCTAGAATGTAATTAATTTAAAAAAACAACAACTCTGAAATCCAGATTTTAAAAAATGGTCCCATTGCCTTGTACTACCTTAGCTGAAAATATACCTTTTTGGGGGTGCTATACAGGGGGGTAGGAGTTTTCTTGGAATAATGTTTGAATAAAGAAGTGACATACTTTTGATTTGGGTAGCAATTCCTGCACTCCCTCAGAGATCTATTAGTTGCCCTGGAGTAGGAAAAACCATCTGGTCAATGAGAAAAATTAGCTTTCTTCCTATTTTCTTTGAGAAGATTGACTTGGTTTCCCTTCGTAACATAAATTTATTTTCTACTCCCATACTTTTGTAGCATGGACTTTTCATCATATTGTAAATGCTTCAGGCTTGAGTTGTAGAAGTAGCAGTTGTTTTTCAAATTACTTTCATTTACATTATCTCTGGTTATTCTTACAAGATTTTGTAGGTGCTATTATTATGAACTTGGTATATATGATCAAACATGAGCTTTGCCTTATACAAAGAGCAGCTTTATTCCATATCGATTGTTTTTAAGGGTATTTTAAATTTACCTTCCTAGTTCCAACATTGCCCTGCTTGTCTGGGTTCCCTGTTGTTTCCTTTGTTCTGTTGTCTCCTGTGTATCTTTCAAATGTTTTATTGGTACCCTTCTTTCTTTTTTTGTTGTCTGCCACTCTTCTCCCCTCCCTTCTGCCCTCCCTCTTCATAAAAAAAATTAAAACCCTCCCTTCCATCAGATGAATCCGAACGTATATGTCTAATTCTACCCCTGTGGGATAGTCTTCTGGAATCCTCATTGCAGAGAAACCACCACCTTTTTTTTTCTTTTGTTAAAGTTTTTTACTTTAAGCTTCCTACACCCATGAAATGAGAAGTCCCTGTACCTGCCCTACAGTCATACACCATAATTGTTGTTCCATCACTGATTGATGGGCATCCAACTTGTACCATTTCTTGACTGTATCAAGGAATAGTTTTATATGTGTATATGCCTAGTAATGGTATTAGTAAGTCCAAAGGCATAAACAGGTTAATGACTTTTGGGCTATAGTTACAAATTATTTCTCCTTCCTTCCCCCTCATCTCTCTCTCTTTTTCTTCTCCTCTCTTTTTTCTTTTTTTTTCACAAAATGACTGATATGGAAATGTTTTATGTGATTGTATATTTATATGTAATCATGTAAAACATTTCCTAATTGCAGAGAAACCACCACTTTTTCTTTTGTTAGTTAAAGTTTCTTACTTTAAGCTTCCTACTCCCATGAAATGACAAGTCCCTATACCTACCCTACAGTTATACACCATAATTTGTTGCTCCAGGGATGGGGAAAGGTAGGGAGAGATAGAATTTGGAGCTCATTAAAAAAAAAACATGAGTGTTAAAAATTGTTTTTACGTGTAATTGGGGGGAAAATAAAATACAATTATAAAATATTATCAAAAACAAAAACAACCCTCTTGTCCATCTCCCACCTCAGTGCATCTGCACTGGCTGTGCCCCATGCCTGCTGTACACTCCTTCCAAACCTTTTCCTCTTGGAAATCTTCAGTGTCTTTTAAGACTTCAACACCTATACACTTTCTTGATGAGGCTGTCTGTAGGATGCTTGCTTCTTTTTCCCTGGTTGTTCATGCCTTTCCCCTTAATGTTACCTTTTAGGTAGTTTCTAAAATGTATTTTCAGAAACACATATATCTGCTTGCCATCTCTCCTGTTAGATTGTAAGCTCCATCAGGGCAGTGACTGTTTTAATTTTATCTTTGCATTCCCTACAACTAGTGCTGTAACTGGCACATACGGGTGCTTAATAAATGTTTGCCGATTAATTGGTATCGGCTCCATTTTACAGATAGGAAAGCAAAATCTTAGAGCAGTTATCGCTCTTTCCCCCGGTCACTGAATCCCACTGTGCTGTGCCTTGGATTCAAGCCTCATCCTTTAGTCTTGTTTTCTCTCCTCCACTGTCTCTGGCCTGCCTTCTGGAGAGGCAGTTGTAGTGATTTTGTGAAAGACTTGTTTTTATGAAGATCATTCTTGGTGGCACTTTGAAAGCAGCTGTCAGTGTTGTTCTGCACTAATTTTGGTCTTTGAGGTTTGGGAAGTGAGAGTATTTCATGAAAACTCTGGAAAAAGAAAAAGAATGAGCCCCCGAAAGTCAGGAAAAAAGGGCTAGGAGGAAGACTGCTGTCAGCTACTTTGAGTGTGGGCTCTAAAACACTTTTCATGGGAGAAAATAGGCCAAATTGCTAGTGTTTTGCTCCAGAGCTTCAGGGTGTCATTGTCCTGTTCCCTGTTGGGCTGTCGGGTGGGCACCGCCCTGCTGAGCTGGGCCAGGCTTAGGTGCCTTCTCCCAAGTCCACACTGAGGGCTTGTTTTTAGTTGGTGGTTCCCCTGCCCCAGGCTGCCCTGCTTCCCACACCAGGCCTAGGTACAGATGGAGATGGTTGGAGTCATCATGACACCACAGGAGGACTCTGGAGGCCCAGGGAGGCCTGGCCTGGCTGTTAGGTCTCTGTCTCTTTTCTACAAGAGGATGCAGACCCCGTTTGTCTTGGAGGAAGTTCCACCCTGACCAGATCAGTCACTCACAGTGACCAAGCTGGCCATGCTTGAGCAGCAGCGTCTTCAGAGCCTGGCTGAAGCAGCCCCCACCACAGGCATGTCTCTTTCCAAAGCCCTGGCACCAGGCCTTGCCAGCCTCTCACTGCCTGGCCGGGCTCCGCCTGCTCATGTCCAGTTTTGCCTTTGTCCCTCAGTGGTCTGCCTGTAAGCCTGTCTTTGGGGTCATTAGTGCCTCCCATCAGCACTGCTCTCTAGCAATTCTGTGGCACTTAGTCTGGGCATCCTGGACCTTAGTGACACTTTCCTAAGCACCTGGATCTCTCATTGCAGTGAAGTGAGCTACTGGACCTGATTTCATCAGGATATATACCTGATGAGGAAGGTCAGTCTGCCAGTGCTGAATCTATTTCATCTGAAACTTCTCTCTACACCAGGTTTCCTTCTTTCTGTGGATGGCACTACCATCCTCCCCACGATGCAGGTCTCCCACCTTGGAGCCCTGCTTTACCCTTTGCTCTCCTTCAGCTCTTCAGTTCCAGTGGCTGCCGATTCTTGGTTATACAACCTCGATGAAATCTCTAACTCTTGTGTCCTTTTCATTATTCCTACATACGCTTCCCTAGTTAAGACCCTCATCCCTTCTCATCTGGGCCATTTCAGTGGTCTCCTCATGGATATCCTCATCTCTGTTCATTTCCCTTTCCAGAACTGCCAGATTCCTAACATGGATCTCACTGGGTCACTTGCCCCATGAGAAACATTCGCTAGCTCCCTACTACAAATTCCTCCCCTTGACATATGAAGCCCTCCACAGCCCAGCTTCTACCAGATCCTCTAGTGCTATTTCATGCATTCCCTCCTAGAGCCCACATGGCCTGCAGGCTGTCCCCTAGACATGTTCCTCCTCCTGTCTCTGTACCTTTACCAAAGTGATTTCCCAGAGACAGAGTGCCCTCCTTCGGCACGCACTGCTTTCTGTGTGTTGGTACAGTATTCTGAACCTTAGTATAATGAAGGATGCTGAGAGCATTAAGTGGTGTGATAGGGAATACCTTTGCTTGGCATGCTTTTTACGTGTTTGTAGCTTTGTGCTCCCCAGGTACCCCTTCTGGCCACTGTATACTTCCCATAGAAGGTGCTGTTTAGCAGGAGGCTGCAGAGTTTTTAACTTGATTCATTTTTCATCATTTGCAACCTCCAGATCATAGTTTGTTGTTGTGTTTTATTGTTCTCTTTTCCCTTCTGCACTTGCCTGGGCTTCCTTTCTCAAATCAGTCACCTTTAGTCCCTCGTCATTATGGATGGCATGCATATGCCAGGGAGGGAGAGGGACTGACTGGGCAGGGAGGAGTATGAGTGTCCGAGGCAGTATCATGAGTATGCTAGGAATGGACTGATGGAGACCTGGGTGAGTGAACTGTGCAGTTGCTGCTTTGTGACATTTGTGGCGTCTGTAGGGTTGGAGGAGTCTGGGATAGAGGTCACCTGCTCACTAACCCTAAGGTGAGGCTAAGATCCATAGAGAAGTGACTTCTGGTCCAGTCAGTTAGGTATTGACTGATGTTCAGGGTCCTCAGGAAGCTCTGGGACCAGGATCTGGAGCTCTGTTCCTCTGGCCCTTGTGACAGCTCTGCCTTCTTAGAACCACCTGGCTTGTTTGTGTTTTTACAGGGCTTTATGGTACTGAGTGTTCTTTGCAGGTTTGGGGGGAGGGCAGGAAGTTATTTTGGTTGATTGAACATGTCACCATTTTTACCCAAGGTTACCATGACTGAATGCCTAATTGGGATCCAGTCTCTGGGCTCTAGAATGAGTCACTTCAAACTCTGCACACATAGTGCTTTGCTTGTAGGAAATAAATGAATATTTGTTAAATTGAATTTTTAAGGGCCTACTTAAATGTTGGTCATTGTACTAAGAGGAATTACATGCCATTCTTGACCACTATGAGATTGGAAAAAACACTCCAAACATTGATGTAGAGGGTATAGAGGGAAATAAAAGGTTAAGGCAAGGCATGAGTTAGGGGTCACTTAGAGGGGACACCCTCTAGAAGACAAGGCCTTCCAAGCATTCTTGTTTGCAGATGATCTAATGCTGCCCACATCAAGCCTTGGAACATGGCAGACTTTGGCCTAACCATCCCCCAGAGTGGTTGGAGAGTTCCTATTCAGCAGACTGTGATGAACATGTAGAACTTATAAGCCCATCTTGTTTGTTTGTTTGATTGATGGATATATTTTGTTTTATCATACCATCATTTCCCAATCCTCCCCCTACCAGAATCCCCCTCATAACAACAAGAAGATGGTACCCAAGACCAGCCCACACCATGACCTTGTGTGTCTCTGTGGGCATCATTTGTCCTTACCAATGCCCTCCAAGAGGAGGGTAGCACATCTCATTTTCTCTTCTCTGGGACCAGTGCTGGTCATTGCACTCTATCCAAGCTCAACAACCTTGCAGTGTTAGGTTTTTTTTTTACATGATTGTTCTTGCCTATATTATTTTCCTGATTTGTTTCCTTCTTTCTCTAGAGGTCCATGTTTCTGTGAATTCTTCATGTTCATCATTTCTTATGGTACAATAATATTCTGCCCCATTCAGATACCAGAAATATTTTAGTGATTACCAACCTGAGAGCTCTCCACTTTTTTGCTCTTTTTGCTGCCACAAAAAGTGAGGCTATTGTTTTTTTGATAGATGGTATTTTTCTTTTTTTCTTTCAAGGCCTTGGGGTAAAAAACTCATCTTTTTAATGCCAGTATTTTCATGGGGATGATATACAATTTTGAATCATTGAAAACTATGCTTTCAATCATATCAATTTTAGTCACTCCTAAGGGCATTCCAAATGTGTGGTGGGTGCATAAAGGCAGCAGTGGCCAGCTATGACCATGTGATAAGAATGGTCATCACTGACATGATAATGGGGGTGGCAGCTTGGGGTAGTGGAATTAGGAGAGACTTGGATTTGAATTCTGACTCAGAAACTTCTCCGCTCTAGCACCAGGGTCAAGTCACTTAACCTTCTATGAGAAGGTTATAACCTTATATGAGAATGAAGGTTAACCTTATATGAGAATCCTCATATCCTCGTATGTCAAATGGACACAATAGTATGTTTTCTTCATAGGATTATTGTGAAGTTCAAATGAAGTAATGTATGGAAAGTACCTTTTAAAATTTCTAGTGTGATGAAACTATCATATGTTGTTATAAAATCCTAGTCATAATAAGAGGAGGCACTCACACTTCCATAGCACTAGAGTGTTCGAGGCACTGAGCTGAGCACTCTCTAAATATGATCCTGGGAGGTAGGTGCTGTTATTAACCCCATTTCACAGATGAGGGAACTGAGGCACACAGGTTAAGTGCCTTGCCCAGGATCATGCAGCTAGAAATTGTCCAAAGCTGACTCCAAGTCCAGAGCTCTCCTAGCTGCCTCCACTGAGGAAAATCAGAGGGTCCTTGTCACAGACTAGACAGAGGTGCTGCTGGCAGCACTGGCAGCCCTGCTCTGCGCTGCTATCCATGAAAACAACCGGAGGAATACCCCCATTGGAATGAAAGGATCTTCAATGGAAGGTTTTTAAAAGACTGTGGACAGGAGGCACCCATCATGAAGGCCCAGACTGGCAAGATCCTGCTTCCCATCTGTGGAAGCTCTGGAATGTGCATCAGGAGACACACACACACACACACACACACACACACACACACACACACAAGTCCATCTATGCATAAAGCACGATAATCAGAAAGCCTAAATAAGTCCTCATTTTGGATTATGGCTGTCAATCCTTTAACATATTCACCTGGCTAAAGAAATGCACATAGCAAGTTCAGGTAATTTCCTTCAGTGACTAGTGCTCAGGACTAAAAGACAGAGAAGAGTCATCCAAACTACCGGACTCTGAGATTTGACCTTGAAGGTGTAATCAGGCCCTGAATTAATGTATTTTTTCATTGTGTGGGTATATTTTTTCCCAACTGTGAATATTCACCACTAACCCTTTCGGGATGTAGGAGGGACTCAGAAAGTTCTTGGCTTCACTCCTTCTACTCCACAGCTTTGAAGGTAGTTTTTGGTTCTTTTCTCTCTAGTGCCTAGGATGTTGCTGTGTACATGATAAGTGCCTGAAAGATATTTGTTGAGTTGAATTGGTTGATAGGTCTCTAATGTTGTTATATGTCAGTACATGTTAAGAATAAACCCTTTTGTCAAATCTGTTCTTTAGTTACATGGATTAGAGAGACAGAGAGAGAGAGAAAGAAAAGAGAGAGGGAGGTCTTCCCTTTCTCCCTAAAGGTGATGTCCATCTGCACCCTTCCCTTTCCTTAGAGGTCTCTGTATATCCCTACTGGTAGTGTTTACCAGACCTGGCCTTCAGCCCTAGGCCTATGTGTGCCAGTGGGCTGTCTTGGATCGCCAGTGCAGTACTACCTATGAAGCTGACATAAAAACAGGAGTTTTCTCCTCTGTTCACTTTCTTGTCAAAGCTGACAGCTTTGCAGTAGTGAGTGCATTTGTGTTCAGATCCTCAGTGGCCTAGGTGTACAAAGAGCCAGCCTTCTGGAGAGAGTTATTCTGAGCAAGCAACCCTCGTCACAGAGTGTGAAGTCAGTCCTCTTCTGTGTTGGACTCCAGCTAACGTATGCTTCATTTCCAAGGCTTAAATATTTTGTGACATGAATTTGGATTATTAAGACATTCTGCTGTTGTTGTTAAAAGCAAAGCTTGCACTTTCGAAGTGTTTCTGTTGTTTAGATTTTCTGATTTGTAAATCTCTACAGGAATTTATAGACCACTCAAGATTTTATTGACCACAGTAATACTTTTCTAATTATTAAGATAGTTTGTAGTATTGGGGTAAGAGCTTGCTCTCATTAAAATCTGCTAACAAAACACATGCTGGTGCAAGTTTTAGCTTCTTCCTTTCCTTGTCACCACTTGTGTCATCATCCGGTGCCCGGTCCACTGCAGGTACTTAAATGCTGTTTGACTCTTATCGTTATCCTAGTTTAGAACCAGTCACTGTCCTCCACAGCTCAGCCTGTCAGTTTTTCCACCCGTATTTTTGGGTTTATGAGGTATGATTGGTATCTTCATTCTAATAGATGCCAGAGTACAGATTAGCACAATGAACAGAGTGCTATTGGGGACTCTAGAAGACTTTGTTTTGAATGAGCCCGTGAATTTAAATCACTCTTAAAACTTTCAAACACCATGTAAATGTAAGCTGTTCTGTAGACACTTCGATCCTCCTTCCTGCTTCAGGGCAGCATTTGTTAATGGACAAGAAGGCAGGGACCTCATTTTTCAGGGCTTCTTTTCAAAGTTAGAATGACTAAATCCTGAGTTAACTATGTAGAAAGCTAATTTGTTGTTCTGGCAGAGCTTGGTTCTGAAATTTGGGGAATAGCTTAGCCACGCCCTGATAGAAAACCCTGCACTAAACTTTGGCTTCTTGGTGCTCCTGGCCTTGCACTGATCTGGCTGTGCCTCTTAACAAAGTCACCGTTCCCTCCTTGCCTCCATTTCCCCAGGCGTGAAGTGACTTAAGTACATTCTGGCCTATTCTGTGAGGCCGAGCAAACTCTCGAATTCCTTAGAGTCAGGTGTTTGAAGCAGTAGTAAGGGGGTGTTATTATTATCATTTATTTTAAATATCATTTTGAAATTATTTCACTTCCCCCATTAAACTTTTCAGTCAGTAGTCCTGTCCCTTCCCCATTTTGATAACATAAATGGAGTTTGGCTAGAAAGCTGTCATCTTTCAACTTGAGAAGTAGTTTATGGGATCAGCTCTAGGTGAGCTGGTGAGGATGGGCCCTAGAAGCGGAGAGCTGGAAGATGAGGGGCCGCGTAGTAACTTTGGGGAATCTTGGCCTTGGCTTCCTGGAAAGTCCAGCCCAGGTTATCGGAGGATGGTTCATCCTGGAGTCCAAGGTTCTCAGTGGATGGGCCGCCTAGGTTCACTTCCTGAATCACACATCCTGTCCGGCTTCTGGCAGTGTAGGACTGAGGGCCACGGAGGTATTTCATCACTGCATTTCTACAGCAGCAGCACCGGCCTGCCCAGCCCAGGCCAGACTCTTTGGAGTCACAGGTCCAAGGTGTGACCTAATTCACCCAGGAAGAGTCCCAGCCTTTGGGAGGCTCTGAGGCCTTAGGGAGTCCCACGAGAGGGACTCTGCTGCTGAAAGTGAAATCCAAGGCTTCCCTTCATCAGTTGCTGTATAAGCCCAGGGGAAGTCCGGGCTTTTGTTCTGGGCAGATTGGCAAGTTGTAATTTTAAGGAGTTTAGGTTGCTAAGCTTGATTAAGATACCAAGCCCTTTGAGGCTTACCCTTTCGCTACCACCAAACCACTGTTTATCCTCTCGGGTCAGAGGTTATGAAAAGCAGTCGTCAATTAAAGCTTTATTAGTTGTAATTGGTAATGCCATGAAAGGAGCCAGCCAAAGCGAGTCTGATAATAAAAGACCCTTTGTTAAGATATTTAATAAATTAACACTCTGTCTTGGAAGGGGGGAAGCTGATTACAAAGGCCAGGGTTGTTAATCACAATGTTTACTTTCTTCAAAAGCAGGCACCAGTGGGCTGTGATCTTTAGACATCAGGCTCTTTTCAGCTCTTTTCTCCTCTTTTCTTTCTCCCCCCCCCCTCTCCTCTCCTCTCCTCTCCTCTCCTCTCCTCTCCTCTCCTCTCCTCTCCTCTCCTCTCCTCTCCTCTCCTCTCCTCTCCTCTCCTCTCCTTTCCTTTTCTTTTATTCTTTCCCTTTCCCCTTTCCTTTCCTTTCCTTTCCTTTCCTTTCCTTTCCTTTCCTTTCCTTTCCTTTCCTTTCCTTTCCTTTCCTTTCCTTTCCTTTCCTTTCCTTTTTCCTTTCCTTTCCTTTTTCCTTTCCTTTCCTTTTTCCTTTCCTTTCCTTTTTCCTTTCCTTTCCCTTTTCCTTTCCTTTCCCTTCCCCTCCTTTCCCTTCCTTTCTTCTCTCACCTCCTCCCCCTTTTACTCTCCCCTCGTTCCCCCCTCTTTTTCCTTGCTTTCTTCTCTCTCCTCCCCTCACCTCCTCTCCCTTTTACTCTCCTCTCCTTCTCCTCCACCCCCCACCCCAAGCCTTGAAGGAGGACAGTCCTCTAGTCTTAGCCATGCAGAGAAGGTGGTCCAAGACAAAGCCAAGTTGTGAGGGCCAGGTCAGCCTGCACCCGCTGGGAAGGAGGACTGTAGCAGCTCTTGTGGGGTCATGCTGAAATAAGTCAAAGTAGGTTTTAAAGTTGGGGGCCCTTGGTGAGAGAAGCGGTTTGTCTGTGACATGGGCTTGGGGCTTTCCAGCTGGCCTTTCTTCCATGGTGTGTAGCTGTATTTGGGGACACTTGGGCTCCCTTGCTGCCAGGGCTTCTCAGAGAAGGCAGGAGCAGAGCTGGCCCCCGCCTCTGGCAAAGGCATTGCCTGGCTCTCCCCTGAGCCCCTCGGGTCCCTTTTGGGGTCTGCCTTGCTGCCGGCCTGACCCCGAAGTTCCCAGTAGGGGGCGTCTCGAACTCATGCTTTCCACATGTGCATGAAGTCTGGTCTTCAGGGCACTTCTAATGAAAGTAAATCCTGCCCTTGGCCTGCTGTGCAAATTAGCCATATGGCAAAGTGTAATATCCCGCTGAACGTCATTATGGGGCCCTATGAAAAGTGCTCCCCTTTTCACATGCAGGCAAATTAAAATGGCTCTTTCTGTATTTTTCCTCTGAATAAACCTGTCTTCACTTGGGTGCCCAGGCAGTTAAAAGGGAACTCCAGCTGCAGCCAGGGTGGTGAAATTACAGGGCTTGCCCACAAGCGGAATGGAAAATATTGCTTCCTGTAGGCGAAGCTGGAAGAACAATGGTTCATCCCCCCTATCTCCCCCCTACCCTGACTTTGCACCCCTTCCCCTCTTGCTACCTTTGATATCAGCTGACCTGGGAAAGGGTTCTAGAATAGGTGGGTGGAGCAGAAGAAAACAGAATTCCTTAAAACAACCAAAAAGATCCCACCCCTCCACTCAGTCCCTTGGGGATGGAAGCTTTGGACCAGAGGGGTGTTTAACCCAACACTGGGAAGTAGGCAGTCTACTGGCAGCACAGAAGGGATTCCTTCTGCCTGTTGTTTGACCTATCCATGTCTGAGTCTCATCTTTCTCTCATTAAGAGGCAGGTGGGAGAAGATGTTTGGGGTGCAGTGTACCGTGTCTGTGTGAGGGGATGATTTCCTGGGCCAGTCTGCATCAGCTGGGGACACAAACTTGGAGATGGCATCTCTGCCAGATGGACAGTGAGCCATCTTGGTTTAGAAAAGTAGATCCTGTGAAAAGCCTGTGGGTGGATAACCTTTCTTAGCATTCTTTGTGTGACCAAACTTTGAGGGAAAGGCCTTGTTAGGTCCATTTGGACTTTTCATTAGCCTCATTTCAGAACTGTTTGACTGACAAGGCCCATGAGCCCTTACTAGATCATACTTATTTTGGGGTCTCCTTGGCAGGGGCATTTGCCACTTTTGCAGAAGGAAAACACATCATTATCTCAGTGAATGGACATTTACTTTTTCGCTTCCTATTTGTTAGACATATGGGCCAGGATGCCAGCAACACCAGTATAGACTTTGAATAGGTAGATTTGGCCTGATTTGTCCATGTGTGTGACTAGTGATGCTGGGTTCCCCTTCCTCCCTCTGAACTTTTATTTCTTCATCTATAAAAGCAGGGGCCTTCATGACCTCTCTGTAAGATCCTGTGACAAAGGGTTCTCCTTCCTTCTGCCCTTCTGCCTTTACACTGGAGTGTTTTCATATCACACAATGCCTTCAGTTACTACTTACTTAAATCTAATTCCGTAAAGGGGTTTGAGAAATGGAGAATGAACAGATTAGAGTAGAGTTCTGGCAGGTAAAGTAAGGGGTGGAATATGCGGATTTAAAAGGCAGCCTTGGGAGGCATGGCCCACTGGGTAGAATGGCCTGGGTGAGTTTTCACTGTTGTCTTCAGATTCCCAATGACTAGGAAAACAATTCTAAGCAAGCTGAATAGCTATAGAGCCTTGGTGATGGCTGGTGTTGTAATGGGGTCTTTGGATTTGGACTGTTCAGGAGCAGAAAAGACCTGTGGAACATCTGTACCCCTTGCCATTGGGGCTGATTATCTGGAGTCAGGTTAGCCCTGAGGCCTACCCTGATTATCTGTTTTGCCAGACAAAAGGGCATCCCCTTCCCAAAGTTATTCCAAATGGGAATGAGATCCCATCCAGTGTAGGGAATCCTTCATGTGCTATCAGTGAACTCTGTGGTCATGTGAATGTTCAGCTGAGACTGATGCATTTCAGATGGAGGGTGTCGGCTGTAAATCCTTGCCTCCACAGGAGTGGGCCAAAGGTGGAAAATGGTAAAGGAGGCTCCTTGCTTTGGGAGCAATAGGACCAAGCCTGCTGAAAAAACTCTCCAGCTGATCATGGTATCATTTTGTTTTTTCAGATCTTTTTTGTTTGAAATTTATCATCTGACCTGAGACTGGATATCCTTACTCTCAGGAAATAGAACTTACCTGCACAGAATCAAGGTTCAGCTAAATTGTGGGGAAAGTTGTCTTTGGTGTCTCACTTTTATAAACATCAAATTACCCCTTTGTTGGATTCTCTTTGGGTCCCAACTTGCATCCAGTTTTTCTAAGTACCAAAGATTCCTACCCCTACAATCCATCTGGGCTTTCCCTCTTCAGTCCTTTCTTGCCTCATATATATTAAATCAAACTTTAGAATCTTTGGGTGTCTGAGTTGGAAGAGATTAGGAGATGGAAGGGCCCTTGGAAAACCTGTATCCCAAGCCTTCATTTTACAGATTAGGAGATGGAGGATTAAAGAGAAAATGAACATTTCTGGTATGAGGTTACCTGGGTAATACGCAGCCTCCAAGCTGAGATTTCAGCCCCGGTTTAAGCTCTAGATCTAGTTTCCTGCTCTTAGGCTGGGTTGGGCCTCTATCACCCTGCATTTTAGAAATCAGGTAACTGAGGCTATCCCCAAAGTCTCACAGCTTACTTGTTTTGTTTTCTGCTCTCAGCAGATCTGGTGAACTAAATCTTGCTAATAGTTAATAATAGGGATAATCTCACCTCTTCCAGGTAACATATAGTAGTCTACTTTACTAATCCAGAATTCATTCAGCTCACCAATAATTTATTAAGAGCATACAGAAAATAAGGAAAAACCACAAAGTCTCTGAGCAGCAGCCCACATGGACGAGGTACAGTTCATAAACTAAAGCTCATATAATTTGGTCCCCTTAGGACTTCTCTCAAAGCTCATTTATTTACTCTTAGCACACAATCCCAATAGCCTTGGGGATCTGGTTTCTAAGCCCAGAGCATATCAAAAGTATCATATTCAAAGTGGAGACGGAGGCTGCTTCAAGCAGGCACACTGTCAGCAAAGGAGGGGACCCTCAAACTATAAAAAAAACAGACACAAGTATTTAATAAGCACCACAGTCTTAGACCAGTTGGACCCTAAGAATAGCAGAGGGTGCAGTGATTGGTTTTTAGAATGGTCTCTCAAAAAACATTTATTAACTGTTTACTCTGTTCCAGGGACTTACCTGGGAATAGAAATACCAAAAAATGAAACCATCCTTATGTTCAAATTGTTTCCATTCTTCCAGGGGAGACAACAGAAAAAATAGTCTATATACCTCTCAAATCTCTCCCTCCCCCCTAAATCCTAAGTAGTTAAGGAAGGAGAATGCTAGCATTTGGGATGGGGGGTGGGTGGGAACAAAGACAGGTTTGGAGAAGAAGATAGGCATGAGCCACATCTTTATAAAAAGTTGTATATTTTTTTATTTCATTAAATATTTCCCAATTACATGTAAAACAGTTGTTTTTAATTTTTCAAATCTTTTAAAAAAATTTTCCAACCTCAGAAAATGAGCACCCACACATAAATAAGGGCTGGCTGTGTAACCTTGAGCAAGTCAATTGCTTTTTAAAAAAATTTTTTTTTAATTTTGAGTTCCAAATTCCTTAACTCATACCTTTCCCCCTTCTTTGAGAAGGCAAGCCCTTTGATATCAGTTAATACTTGTGAAGTGATAGAAAACATTTCAATATTAGTCACAAGACAGTAAAACAAAATGAGAAAAATAAGGTTAAAAAAAGATACGCTTTATTCTGCATTCAGAGTTCATCAGTCTCTCTCTGGAGGTGGGCATCATTTTTCATCATGGGGCCTTTGGGATTGTTGGATCATTGTCTCAATCAGAGTAGCTAAATCTTTTGTTGATCATCCTTGAAATATTGTTATTACTGTGTGCAGTGTTCTGGTTCTGCCCATTTCAGTTGCTATCAGTTCATACAAGTCTTTCCAGGTTTTTCTAAAATCAACCTGCTCATCATTTCTTACATCACTGTAGTGTTCTATCACAGTATTATTCCACAACTTGCTCAGCCACTCCCCAATTAATGAGTAATCCCTCAATGTCCAATTCTTTGCCACCATAAAAGAGCTGCTGTAAATGTTTTTGTATATATAAGTCCTTTCTGTTCTTTGAGATGCACACCTAGTAGTAGTATTCCTGAGTCAAAAGGTATGTGAAGTTATAGAACCCTTTGGGCAGAGCTCCAAATTGTTCTCCAGAATAGTTGGGTCAGTTCACAATTCCACCGACAATGCATTAGTTTCCTTATTTTCCCCATTCCTGACGGCCTTTGTCATTTTCCTTTTCTGCATGAACCACATCTTGAAGAAAGATAGGCGTATTGTGAGGCAGAGAGGAAGAGGGGATGCATTCCAGCCATGGCCAGTGCAAAGGTGTTGGGATGGCAAATGCAAAGAACAGGGAGAAGGCCAGTTTGGAGGACTTTAGAGATCAAGAACAGCAAGGATGGATAATGATATTGGAAAACTAGGCTGAGATAAGATTAGGAAGGATTTAGAGTCCGATAGAGGAGTTTACCCATAGGGAGCTCCTAAGGCTTCTAGAGAAGGGAGCGACATAATCAGAGCTGAACTTTGGCAGCTGTGTGGATGGGGAAGTGGTGGGGAGAGATTTGGGTTAGGTCTTGGTAAATGAGTCGGGGGTAAGGTGTGGATGTTTGGGAGGCCAGCTTTTGGAATGGAGGTCGGGGCTTGATGGAAATGTGCCATTGTGTTCTGTAGCCTCAGGAAGCACATGACACATTTCAAAATGATTCCCACAAAATTCAGCTATTTAGTTTGACTCATTCCTAGAGGATTTCTGGGTGATCCAGGTTTTAAGGTGTTTACATTTTAGCAGGGAATTTATAGTGAGGATACTTGCACCAAAGAAAATAGTTCTAACAGTAAGAATTTCATGCATTGAGAGATGTTTGGGGGGAAAAATTCAGAGATGGGGAGGGAAGGGGGAGATTGACCTTTTGTAGGAGAACTAGTTTCTGCAGTAGAGTAGCCCAGGCAGCTGCAGGCATGGAGGGATTTGAGGGGTGTCTGGAGTAGACAGCCAGCTAATGGATAGTGTGATTTGAAGGACCCTAAATAATCTCATACCAGCTAGCATTTTCTTTAGATATAAGCAGTGATAATACCTATCAACAAGTGCTCTAAGAAGCTTTAAATGTCACACAAAATGAAAGGGATATATTTACTAGAAACAACTGCCATTTATTACCTGTGTGACCTTGGGCAATTCCCTTTACCTCTGTGGGTCTCAGTTTCTTCATATGAAATTCTTCAAATTTGGAGGTTGGACGAAGATCATTTAGATCTTAAAAGTCTCAAGCCCTTTCTCTGACTATGCCTTGAGTAGAACACAATGCTACGTAGATTGTGACTTGAAAGTTTAGTAAGTGTCATCAATGAGGAGTTTGAGAATGACCAGATAATAAGGCACCAACTGGGTATGGACTTTCTTTTTGTGTGATCTGGGTTTTTTCTTGTTGTTGTTGAACTTTCATTCATTCATTCATTCATTCATTCATTCATTCATTCATTTGTTCATTCCTTTGTTTATTTGTTGTTTATTTATTTTCCCCTCATTCTAATTTAGTATTTTATTTTTCCCCAATCACATATAAAACTACTTTCCACTTTCATTTTTAAAATTGAGCTCCAAATTCTCTCCTTACCTCCCCACCCCCTGATTGAGAAGGCAGGCAGTTTGATATAGTTTATACATGTGTAGTCATGCAAAACATATATCCTTGTTAGTCATATTGTAAAAGAAAACTAGGCCAAAATAAAGAAAAATAAAGCTAAAAAAAAAACTATGCTTTCATCTGTAATCATACTCCTATCAATTCTTTCTTTGTGGATGGATAGCAGTTTTTCTTCTTCCTTTTTTAAAATACTGGTTTAATTTATTTCTAGTTTTCAGTATTTACTTCCATAAGATTTTGAGTTGCAAATTTTCTCTCCTTCCTGTCCCTCCCCCCTCCCCAAGATGGCATACAATTTGTTATAGGCTATACATATACACTCATATTAAACATATTTTCACATTAATCATGTTATAAAGAAGAATTAGAACCAATGGGAGGAACCATAAGAAAAAAGAAATTTTTTAAAAAAGAGATAGAGCAAATAGCATTCTTTGATCTGTGTTCAGATTCCATAGTTCTTTCTCTGGATGTGGATAGCAAAAGTTGGTCATCTCATAATATTGCTGTTACCATGTTCAACATTCTTTAGGTTCTGATCTCTTCACTCAGCCTCAGTTCATGTAAGTCTTTCTAGGTTTTTCTGAAGCCCACCTTTTCATCATTTCTTATGGAACAATAGTATTCCATTACATTTATATACCACAACTTATTCAGCCACTCCCCAATCAATGGGCATGCCCTCAATTTACAGTTCTTGGCCACCACAAAAAGAGCTGCTATACAGATTTTTGTACATGTGAGTCCTTTCCCATTTCTATGATCTCTTTGAGATACAGACCAGCAGTGGTACTGCTGCACAGTTCTATAGTCCTTTGGGCATAGTTCCAGATTGCTCCCCAGAATGGTTGGATCAGTTCACAGCTCTGCCAACAATGCATTAGTGTTCCAATTTTCCCACATCTTCTCCAACATTTATTATTTTCCTGTTTTGTCATGTTAGTCAATCTGATAGGTATGAAATGGTACCTCAGAATTGTTTTGATTTGCATTTTCTAATAAATAGTGATTTAGAGCGTCTTATATGACTATAGATAACTTTCATTTCCTCATCTGAAAACTCCTTTTTTATATCCTTTGACCATTTATCTAATTTCTCATCATAAATCTTTCAGAGTTGTTCAGAGATCATCGTATTGAGGAAAATAGCTAAGTCATTCACAATTGGTCATCTTACAGTATTGGCTGTTACTGTGTAAAATATCCTCCTGGTTCTACTCATTTTATTTTGCATCAGTTCATGTAAGTCTCCAGGTTTTCCTGAGAGTGTCTAGGTTATTATTTCTTAGAGCATAACAGTATTCCATCACAATTGTATACTACAACTTGTTCAGCCATTCCGCAATTGATAGTCATCCCCTCAATTTCCAATTCTTTGCCTCCAGAAAAAAACTGATATCAGTACTTGGGTATAGTTCTGAATTGCTCTATATAATGATTGAAACAGTTCACAACTCCACCAACAGTGTAATAGCATTTCTTAGTGGGAAAGTCAGTGATTTAAAATGGAACCCTGAAATGGGCTTTTTTTCCTCTTTATTTTTTGCTTTTTTGGAGGGGGGAAGGCAGGGCAGTTGGGGTTAAGTGATTTGCCTGAGGTCACACAGCTAGTTTTGTGTTAAGTGTCTGAGGCTGTATTTGAACTCAGGTCCTCCTGACTCCAGGTCTGGGGCTTTCTTCACTGCACCACCTAGTTGCCCCAAATGGGCTTTTAATTGTAGACATACTATCCTCAAGATTTCCTGTCTGAACAATGCCCAGGTTTGGGGAGAGGACAAAACTGGATTGTAAATTGTTTAGTTGCAGTATGTTTGTGAGGAATTAGTAAAATTGGGAGTGCCGTGCTACACACTGCTCCCATTTGCTTAGGACTGAGTTTTGCTGGCCTTTTGATCCCTTGTGACCCTGAATGATGAATCTACTTGGACTGTCTGTTTAGTGAAGCCAGGAACAGTGTCTTACTTATTTAACATTTGTTCTGTCTCCCACCCCAAGCACTGAGCAGAATGGCTGCATGAAGGAGATGCTAAAAGCCTGCTGAAGTTGAATAGTGGTTGGATAATGAAAGGGTGCTCTTCACCTTGGTTAGGGGCCATTACTGTTGAAGTGTTTAAAAGCTCAGATATGAGAGGAATGTCTTGTCCCAACAGTTGTGACCCTCACTCCCATAGCAGAGTACAAGAAATTACTGTTTCTCTTGTGATCCTAACACTGGCAGTGACTTTTGGAGGTCATCTCTTCTGTTTCCTTCTATTCCTTTAAACCTGAAGCGTTGCAGTGAGATGAACAAAACCCCATGCCAAGTGGGCCTTCTTTTCTTTGTATAACAGGGAAGAGCTGTTTCGGTTTAGTGGTTTCCAAACTATAAGCCTCAGATTTCAGTTTTTCAAATGTGCATCTGTTGTGATGAATAAGATATGAATTACTTTTAAAGCCTTGTTGAATTAATTATATCCTTTTGCTATAATGTATTTTCTCAGTTAACAGCTATTACTAGTAAAAATGAAGATACAGTAAGAGGCATAGTGGAGAAAGAGCCAGTCTTGGAGTTAGGCAGCTAGTGATCAAGTGCTGGGCCTGGAGTCAGGAAGACCTGAGTTCAAATCTGACCTCACATAGCTCTGTGATTCTGAGCATGTCACTTGACCTCTGCCTCAGTTTCCTAAATTGCAAAATGAGGATAGCACCGATCTCATGGGGTTGTGAGAATAAGCTAAATAATATCTGTAAAAAGCACTTAGTATGATGCCTGTCACATAGTAGGCACCATATAAATATTTATTCTCTTCTCCCTTCCCCTATTTGGTTCAGGTCTTGGTTTTGGCTCATACAAACTGTGTTGTGTGACTCTGGGCAAGTCATTTAACTTCTCAGGAGCATGACCAGATCTCTGTCTGTAAGTTATAGAACATTGGCTTATTTCTTTGGTACATGGAGTTTCCACATCTGGAATTTCCTATGTGATTTAAGTCAGAAGTCCTGATTAAAAATAAAATAGTAAAACCAATATTACACAAGCATCTGCAAAATTTTTCAGTATCTAAAAGGAGTCCTTAGATTTTATAAGGTTGAGAACCACTTATTTAGTACATCAAACAACCCTAAGCCTTAAACTGAATCAAAGAAAACCTGTCCTCATTGATGCCAGACACTCCTCTTGCCTTTGCTGTGCTCATGTAACAGATGTGTTGGTCCCCTTTCTGGTGGGAGCATTCAAACACAGCGTTCTGACCTTTCAGGGCAGTGGTGCTAGGGATTAACACAAGGATTAGTGCATGGTACATGTTATGAAGTCAAGGCATCATTTAATTTCCTTACTGTTTCAATTCTACTTCATCCTTCAAAAAAGTGCCTGCTCAAATAGCTTTGGAGTTCAAGGGGCAGATCTATGTGGTGAATCTAACATCTGCCCTGGGAATTGATAGCAGTGCCTCTCAGCCCACTAATGGACTGGCTAGAGCTCTCCTTCCCCAATCCAGTTTCTCTATGTCTAATTCACACTTGGCCATTGGAGTGGAACAATCAAAGGCGACCTGATCCAGTGGCCACGAGAGAAGCTGAACCGATGTGTTGGAATGAGGAAGGCAGACCTGGAGAATGAGATGATCTCTGTTTTTATTCCTCTTCTGCTCTGGTGAAGAAGTAACCAAAATGTTAAAAAATGAGTATACTTCAGATTTAAGTAAGGATTTTATTTTGACTTAAATATAGAGTTTCATTTCATTTATTTTCTTGTCATTTTCAGCAGATAATTTAATTAGTGCATTATGGCCTAATTAGAAAGATGGCTTTCTCTTAAATTCTTAGGAAAGTGTACTTTGGATCTGAAACCTGCTGAATATGTAACATCATGCTAGAATAATAAAGATCCTTTAGGGCTGTTAACCTTGAAATGAAGAGCCTTTCAGTGTACATAACAAACCTGACATTTAGTAACATGACTCTTTGATGAAATGGGACAGGAAGGGAATAATATTCAACATACGGCTTTGGTCAGGGACAAGCTGTAGCAGGATGAGGAGTATCAGGAATCACGAAGAAGATCAAGTATTGAATTTGGGGGAGACTTTGGGAGACAAAGGAGAGAGATCTGAAGAGGAAAAGCAGGAGAAAGAGAAAGCAGAGGTGGAGGGCAGTGAGGGTGGCTCGGAAGGTGTGGACGAAATGCTGCTGCACATAACAGCAGCTGGCCACAACAGGCCCAGGAGCAACAAAGGACTTTGAATCTTGCTTTCAGAAACTATGGAATTTTGTAGTGGTCTCATACATACATAATGTTTGTTTAGCCAAATCCAGATCATTATTATATCTGCTTTCTGCTCTTCCCAGAAGACTAGGAAAAGGGGCTTTCTATTGTCCAGGTTGCTAGAAAGCATTAATTTTTCCTTTGGGGGAAAAAAAACAACTCAGAGAAGAAGAAAAGGGATCTGAGGAAGGGGAAGGAAATCTTGACCTAGGTCAGGGTTGGAAAAATGTCGCACAGGAGACAGGAAAGACACCGGACGTTGGGACACTTAGCACTGGGATGGAGCCTTGGGGCACATACCAAAGAAAGGAGAAGACTTGCTGCCCTGTGTTGAGCATGAGCTCAATAATTTAGTAAGTATTTAGTGTGTTCTAGGTTCCAAGAGCTGGGGATCCAGATACCAGCCCCCAAAATGGTCCCTGCTTCCAAGGAACTTATATTCTAATGAGAAAGACAACCATAAAAAGAAGCTGGAGAGCTGAGGTGGGGGCAGGGATGGATTCTTAGGCCAGGAGAGGATCTCAGGCAGAAAAGAGCAAGCTTCTAGGGAGAAGTCTGCAAGGTCTGCAAAGTGGGGACTGGAGCTGTGAGTCCTGTGTCTGGGGACGTCCTAAGTGGTGGTTCAGCCTGGGGATACACCATCCAGAAAGATAGAGGCATCTCCAGGCTGAGAAGGCAGAGGTGCAGAAGACAGGCCCACAGTAAAACTGGGAGGGAGTGAAAAATGGAGGATTGATCTATTGTGACCAGTGAGGAGAACAAAAATCATGAGAACCTTGGTGGGGAGCTCCGTCTTATAACTGGTAACACAGGATGAGGGGAACAAAAATCATGAAGACCTTGGAGGGGAACTCCATGGTATAACTGTTAACACAAGACAAGAAAGCTGAGCACAGCCTGACCTGCACCCACCAGTTTTGAAGACCAGACTAAATAGGTTTAGAGGAAGGACAGAGTGTATTTCCTGAGAGAAGAAGTCAACCCAGGAGGAATGGGGAGTTCTCAAGGAAGATCATCTGAAGATTATATCTCAAGAGAAATAATTAGAGAAAAGAGGAAAAGGGTGAGTTTTCTACATGGGGAACTTGGACAATGTAGATTTGTAAAGGGCCTGCATGAATGGTGGAAACAAGGGCAGGTAATGTAGAAAATGTACAGAAGTCTGTCACTATCTTCCAGGAGTAGTCTGAGCCTGCGGAAAGATTGATGTTGTTCAATCATTTCAGTCATGTCTGACTCTTTGTGACCCGCTTTGGGTTTTCTTGGCAAAGATACTGGAGCAGTTTGCCATTTCCTTCTCCAGAATATTTTATAAATGAGGGAAATTGAGGTAAACAGGGTTAAGTGACTTGCCCAGCGTCATATAGCTAGTAAGTGTCTGAGGCCAGATTTGAATTCAGGAAGATGAGTCTCCCTGACTCCAGGCCTGGAACTCTATTGACTGGGCCACCTGGCTGCTCTGAGCAGGGAAACAAAGACCAGTGAAACAGATGGGATGCTATGATTAGATGACAAGAGAAAGCAGAATCCCCCAATTCCTACATTGTGTGAAATCAAGTTGCTCACCAGATCATGAGAAAGGGAGCCGGCTCCTAAGAGCCTTTGATGAGTTCAGATCTCTAGACCCAGAGTAGTCCATTATAGAGAGCTAGATCTGGAGTCAGGCAGACTCTATGTAAGTCCCAGCTCTGTGACCTTCCTTTGAGGGCCTCAGTCTCCTCATTCGTAAAACAAGAGGGTGGGCTTGGTCCCTTTGTCTCTAAATCTCAGATCCTTTGATCCTCTAGTAACCATATGGAAAGCACTCTTGGTGCTCTTGGAGACCCCCTCCCATCCCTTTTCACCCATTGTCCCCTCACTTTCTTCCTTTGGTCATTCTTAAAGCTTGATCATGGCCCTGCCAAAATATGAACTTTTTCTGGCACCAGGAGTAGTTACACACAGAATTGTAGAAACCATTTTCTTTTAGGATTGCTTCTTGGAAAACCATAGTTCAGTCATTAAAATATCAAAAGAAGCTTCTAGGTTACCACCATATCGAGGACTTGCATATTCTTGTCACCCTTTTTTCCAACAAAGATAAGACTCATCTGCCATTCCTTTTAGCTACTGATTTGTTGATGGATCATTTGGACCCCATTTCAACAAACTGGCTCCACCATTTGGGTTTGAGTGACGTGTAGAAGACAGAGGATCGCCATCTTTACTGCCTAGATGTGCTAAGCATTCTGTGCTCTGGTGGAAAGAATTCTCTGAGTCACCATTTTGAATGTGTTTTGACTAAACATAAACTACTGGTGTCTGAAAAAATGAGCAGAGGATAAAAGGAGAAGCCTGCTGACCTGGGCCAGGGTGAAGGGCGTCATTAGCACTGACTCTTGGCACCTTGAAGGCAACCCTTTTGGGGGAATCAGTGTCAGCTGGTGTAGCCCTGAAATAGGATGGGCGTCCTCGGCATTCAGAGTGAGGCAAGGCCACGAGCATTTATTAAATATCTACTGTGTACCAGGCACTGTGCTGAGGACTGGGAATACAGGAAGAGTCCCCAAACCTAGTCCCTGCTCTCAGGGTCCTCACAGTATAATGGGAGAGACAGTATGCAAATACACACATCCACATGTACCCACACAATACATACATACATACATACATACATACATACATACACGCACATACATAGAGGATACTTACACATATAATTATATGTGCATGTTCACATACATACATACATACACACATGTGAATAATAATCTCAGAGGAAGGCATGTTCATTAAGCAAGATTGAAAAAAAGTTCCTTGCAATTGGAACCTGAAAAAAGAAACCAGGGGAGATGGGAAGCCGAGAGAGAGAACTACAGGCGTGGGGATCAGCCCATGAAAATGCCAAGAATCTGAGCTGAGTTGACTTGTGCCAGGAGACCAGTTTACTGAATTGCAGAGTATATGGAAAAGATTAAAGCATGAAGTGACTGGATTAAACAAGATCTTCTTTTTGATCTTGGAAGTACTGCGACCCACTGGAGCTGCTGACCAGGGCTGTGATAGAGTCAGACCTTCAACATAGGAAGAGCAGTTTGCTGGCTAAATGAAAGAGGGACTGAACACATTTGAGGCCACGAGGCTCTTGCAGTAGTCCAGTTGTGAAGTGACTGGCAGCAGTGCTGGTGGCCTCATCAAGGAGATGGGCCAGTAAAATTCTTTTTTTTGGGGGGGAGGGCAGAGCAGTTGGGGTTAAGTGACTTGCCCAAGGTCACACCGCTAGTAAATGTTACATGTCTGAGGCTGGATTTGAACTCAGGTCCTCCTGATTCCAGGGCTGGAGCTCTATTCACTGTGCCACCTTGCTGCCCTGCTAGTTAAATTCTTCAGGCTGAGATGTGACAGTTCTACAGGTCTGTTTCTTATTGTGCAGTATGTCTGCTGAAACATCTCCACTTGCCCCTGGGACCAAAAGGCTTTTCTGCTCTGCAACAAGATCTTGAGTACCTACTTTTGGGAACTGTGGAGAACCCAGCAGTGCTATAACTTAGGTGATCATTTATGGCCTTTCTTCCTTCTTGAGTTGGCTGTAAGGCTCAGAGTAAACGTAAAATGTCCATCACTGCCTTTCCCAGAGAAGTCAGACCAGACCTCTCTCTTCTGCTGAGAGCATCTATTGGCATTCATTTCTCTCCCCTACTTGTGGAAAGCTTGCATTTCTAGAAGCTCTTCCACCTGTTGATCAAGTGTTGCTGAAAAGTGAGAGCAAGCAGGGGGACCTTCATGCTCACCTGAGTGGAGGAGTTCAAGATCCCTGTCTTAATATCCTGTCCAATTGAGTGTTCCCAATATCATTTCTCTACTGTTTAAAGCATGCACCTGCCCACCATTGTAGAGATAATTATGGTAGGCACTGGCAGAAGATTCATGCTCAGCTAAGCTAATTTCATTTCTAGCAGTTATTAGCTTGTCAGACTAGGGAGATGCTATAGGTATGATTTACCTTGATTACAAACCACTGGACAATCTCTTTATGCTAACGTTGTGGGTAAGATGATGAGTTGTTGGTTTGGTTCTCATATGAGTTCAGAGTATTCACAACTAGTTGGATGGCTGGCCTTAGAACAGTTATAAAATAGTCAACATGACCTCCAAAAGAAGCTTATAGTGGAGTGTTCCCATGGTCTGGGCTTGACCTATGTTGTTAAACATTTATCAGTGACATTAATAGAGCCATTAAAGGCTTATTTATCTGATTTGCAGATGACACACATAACTTGGTGGTATAATTAATTAAACAAAAATAATTTAACAGTTTAGGACATTGGATGAATTAATGTGATGAAATTTAAATGAAGATAAGGTATTCTACTTGGGTCCAAAATTTAACTTCCAAAGTATAATGTTGGAGTGTTGCATTATGCCAAAACTTTTTTTGAAACTGGTAGTTTTAGTGAACTACAATCTCCATTATTTGTGAAAAGTATAACATGGCCACTAAAGCAGGTAAAGTGATCTTGGAATGTGTTGAGAAGCATCGAGTATCGGCCAGAAAGTTGGGAGTTATGCCGCACTTTGTCTTGATCAGCCCAGATCTGGAGTGGTAGTTTACTTGTGGACGCTACATTTCAGGAGGGTCAGTGATAATAAGCTGGTAAGGAATGGTGAAGGTCCTTAAGAGCCTGCCCTGTAAGGATCAGTTGAAAGAAGTGGGGATGTCAAGCCTAGAAAAGAGAAGAAATGTGAGAGATGATGAGTGAGACTTTAAGGGATCCAGGTTGGACATTAAGGCTTTCAGGAATGAGGAGACGATAGTCCCATTGTGTTCTGCCCTGTCTTGGCAGTCTGTTGTGTTCGGTTATGTACACTGAATTTTGGAAAGGACATTTATTAAGATGGAGTGTCAACAAGAGGACAACCCCACATCCCGATAAATTGCAGTGGCTCCCTCTTCCCTTGAGGAGCTGATCTCGAAGCTCTTCTCTTTGGAGGCTCCATTGTCCTCTGTGTCTGCCTTCAGATACTTCACATCCCGTTTTTGCCTTTGTGCAGGCTTCCCACACACCAGGAATACTCTATTTCTCATCTCCCATCTCGAAGCATCCCTGGATTCCTTTGGGACTTGGCAGGCACCACCTTGTGCAGGAGGCTTTTTTGGTCTCCTCCCTCCCCAGTTCCTAGCACCTTCTCATCCGAGGCTACATTCTCATTTACATTCTGTGGGTCTTCTGTGTTCTTGTTTGTGTGTGTGTGTGTTGTCTCCTCCATTAATATACAAGATCCTTTTGTGCAGGGACAATTTTTTCTTGGGGTGTGGGGGAAGGGAATGGGGTAATACCCAGCACTTAGCACAGCATTTGGCACATGGTGTTTAACCAAGTTAATGCCATATGAAAAGTGGTTGAGGTAAGGGATGTTTGCCCTGGAGGAAACTTAGGAGGAGCCTCGGAGCTGTCTTCAAGTATTCGGTTGGGAATGGGTTTGACCTAAATGGCTTGTGAGATTTCTTCCAACGCTGATGTTCTTTGAGATGTCAGAGTTAGTGTCTGTAAGAGATTCTAAATGGCAGTGGCACCGTCCATAAGCAGCGTCTCTAAGACCTCTGGGCTGTAATGGTTCTGTTGAATCAGACTGAGCCAAGGAACCTCTGTCTTCCTTGTAGACATGTCTCTTTCACCAGTGACTCTGCCATTGCACATTCCCCACCTTGTTGCTGTTGCATCACCTTCCAGTCCAAAGCAGAGACCATTACTGTTGCCAGCTCAGCGGCCTAGTTTGTGTCTTCTTTGTTCCTGACCCCTCTCCTTTTCCTTCCTCTAGAATTCTAATCTTGCAGTAGTACCAGTGCCTCTGAAAAGGGCAGTCTCAGGGGACTGCCTTATTGTTCCACTCCCCATCTTTGTGACTTCCCAGACCACAGCTTCCTTCTTGGGTCACCAGGCCCCTGTGTGTGTTATCTTTTCCACTAGAATGAGAACTTCTTCAGACCAGTGTCATTTCCTCACTTTTATATTTGTCCTCTGAGGGTCCAGCTTCTGTGTGCTGGTAGCTGAACTCTGTTTTCAAGCTCAGATGTTATACTCCCTGAGGGCAGGCAACATATCTGCTACCTTATTGTCTGTCTGGCACCCACCCAGTGCATGAAGCCCGTAAATAGTGCTTAATAAATGCTTTCCACTTATTTCTTCTGTGATTACTTTAACAAACTTAATAGAATTTCAGTTGTTCATTTCATAAGTCAAGGAATTTGCTGCCTCATTAAATTGTGGCTTAATGAAACTTTTGATTTAGCTTTTTTCAACAGTCTCAATTTCTACACTTCTTTTTTTGAATTAGTCTGGCATTTGGGTAGACCATGGTGCCCAAAATAATGGTGGCACTATAGTGTCCTAGAATCCTTAAGCCCTCAAGTTATCCCTTGTTTTTTGAAAGCACCTCTTGGTTAAATACCAGCAGTCCTAGTCGAAAAGTGGAAACTGGGCAATAACAGTTTCCAGGCTTTCGTTTCCTGCTCTTTGGTGATAATCCTGGGCTTGGCTACACTGTCTGGGTAGACTGACTTATTAGCACTTTGCTGCCGTCTGCTCCTGCTTTTTCTCCAGTCTATCTTTGGCTGTGGGCAGGCTCTGGTCATTTAGATGCTTGCTTCAGAAACTGACGTCTTGTTTCTGGAATGCTCTGTTGCAGTGTGCTCAAGAACGTTTTCCCAGTTTTTAGTGTAAACTCTGAGAGCCGTCTTGGCTTCATTCTAATAGGCTTGTGATAAGTTTGGCATGAGATCCATCTTTGGTGTACTGGTAACTGAGCTCAGGGACCCTCTCTCCCCGACCCTCACCCACTGCTGGTTTCTAACATTCAGATCTTCCCTCTACTCGGTATTGATCTTTTTTCAATCCAAGATGTTAAACATCCCAAGGGCAGGCAGGCATCATACTGATCTGTCTCTTTAGCATCTAACACATGAAATAACTTAGGATGTTTATTGAGTGCTTACCAAGGATGGAACCCTGTATATGAGTGCTAAGTGAGTGAATAGGGATTAAGGACATCAGGTTAATATGATAGTATGGAAGGACCACTGTACTAAAGGTCTGGAAGCCTTGATGTCATTCCCAGTTTGTGCCATTAACTAACCAGGAGACTTAATTTTTATTATGTCTTTCTTTTTTTTACATTTTTACATTACCTAAATTTCCTCCTGCATCTATCCACCTCCCTCTTTCCCATCTTATAAGACAAATATTTTGTTTTTAAAAAAGAGAAAAAAAACCTAGAAGAACTTATCATTATGCTGAAAAAATCTGACAGTATGCAGTCCACATCAGTGGACTCCTTACCTCTGCGAAGGTAGCGGCAGGAAAGTGTCTTCTCCTAGCTTTTTTGGGGGGATCATACTTATTCTTCATAATTTTATAACATTCACTTTCTATTTAAAAATAATTTTTATTGATAACTTTATTAGATCATCCACGTGCATCCAAGTACACCCCGTCAACCCCATCCCCAGAGAGCCATACCATATAACAAAAATAATATTTTAAAAAAATTAAATGGGAAAGAGAGTGAAAAGAAAACCCAGCAAAATCAATGTATTGAGAAAAACTGAAAATTTTCACCATGTGCCATAGCCATGGACCTCCCCCCTCTGTAAGGGTATGGAGAGGCCTCTTATATTTCTCCCATGAGGCCAGGCTTGTTCTTTGTAATTTCACAGTATTAACTTTTGGTTGTTTTGTGGTATTCTTTCTGTTACATTGTATAGTCATTGTACATGAATCACGTTGTGTATATCTTCCCATACTGCTCTGGATTCATCATACTTACTGTTTCTTACAGCACAGTAATAGTATATCCATGTATCACAATTTGTTTAAACGTTCCCCAGTCAATAGGGGTCTACATTGTTTCCAGCTCTTTGCTACCACAAAAAGTTTTACTATAAATATTTTCTCTTTTATGGGGACTTCCTTCTTACCAATTATTTCTTAGTGATATGGTATCTCAGGTTCAAAAGACATGGGCATTTTGGTCACTTTGCATAATTCCAAATTCCTTTCCAAAGTGTAATGCTGATTCACACCCTGTAGCTATAGTGCATCGGTGTGTCTGACTTCCCACAGCTTCCCCAACATTGACTACTTGTTTCCTCTGCATGAGCTGTATGACATGCTTACCGTTCCTTGCACACAACACCACATGTTCTCACTCCATGCATTTGCACTGGCTTCCCTGGTGCCTAGAATTCTCCCCTGTCTTCCTTCAAGTCTCTGCTCACATCCCATCTTCTGCATGAGGCCTAATGTTTCCCCTTGAGATAACCTTCCGTTTACACTGTTTCTGTCTTGTTTGTAACATAGTGATTTGCTTAGTGTCGCCCTCATTAGACTGTGAGCTCCTCAAGGGCAGCACCTTTCTTTATATCCCTGCTTCTTTCACTGCTTGGTGCTGGCCAGTGCTTGTGGGCAGATTTCTGAGGACTCTGGTCCTTGAGTGTTCCCATCATGTGCCCCTCCCCCCACCAGGCTGGCAGCCACGATGGCAGCTATGTAACTCCTGGCGTGGCCAAGCTGGATGCATCCACCCATTCTTAGTTCCCTTTCTCACCCTCAAACATTATGATCAGAGGGCTTTTGCTTGGTTGAACATAAGTTGTCCTCAGAGCCCATTAGTAAACTGAGTGGTCCAAAATGAGAGACTGCTGCTGGAGTTTCCATTATGCAACATAAGACGGTCTCTCATCTACTGCAAGGTTGCTCCTGAAGGCAGAAATGGGGACTGAAGGCTTGACCTGGGCTTGAAAGGAATTGAGCCCCAGGAGGAAGAGCCTTAATAAGGCAAGAATTAGAGTTGTGTTACATGTGGAGGTATATACAAAAATAATCCTTATCCTCTTCCCTCTCTCAGTGAGGAAAGTGAGGGAGACACAAGTGGTTGTTTAGAGAGAGAGAGACTGACAGATTGTGTTTGCAGTCGTGCCACCAGGATGGAGGCCTGGGCAAATACTCAGAACCTCTTTGTCTTGTTTTTTAGGGTGCTCGGGAAACCTTTGAAAACTACTACAGGAAACAGAGGCGGAAACAGGCCCGGCTGGTGCTCCAGCCCCCGTCCAACATGGTAGGCCTCCTGCTCTCCTGCACTTTCTTCAAGACCTCTGCCTCATGGGAGACTTTGACACTGTCTCAAGGGGGCTACGTGTGGGTGGCTCCTTGTGTTCTGAGCCTTCTTGATTTTCATCTCTAAACTTTTATTTGTTTTTTTGTTTTATTACAGCATGAAACTTTAGATGGCTACAGGAAATATTTTAATCAAATTGTAGGGTAGGTATTCTTTTATATTTATATTCTCTTCATATAAGCAGATGTTTGGGGTTTGTGTAAAATAGATGATGTATTTCCTCTATATGTATGTGTGTGTGTGTGTGTGTGTGTGTGTGTGTATAAATAGAGGGTATATAGTCATGATATACCATATATATACATATACATACATGTACACAGGCACACCCATATATGTATAAATATAAAACTCTTGAGTTGACAAGACAATTTTAGTTTCCCTTAGGATATCTAGAAAGAGGCCTATTGGTTGTACCATTATCTGAATTCCTTACTGTGATGTATATTTTGAGGGGAGATACTTACTCTGACCTCATCTCCTTTGTTAATTACTCTGTTCAAGGAAATGGAACTAAATGTTATGTATATCTGTGTATACCCTGTATTCCAGTTGTGATTTTTCTTTGAGAATCTAAGAAAATGACATAGACATGTGAAAGAGATGAGCCTTTTTTGGCATGATGGCCTTCTCTTGGAGATTCTGAATGCTTATGCCTTTTTGACATGGAAAGCAAAGGAGGATACTCACCACTGTTATAACAGAAATTCAAGAAGACAGCAAATATGCTGAAAATAAATGGGACAAAAAGCAAAAATTGATATCAAGAAAAAGTTACTAGAGAGTGAAACCATTTTGCAGAGAGAAAAAGGAAACTGTAGAGTCATCTTGATTGTTGAAAGGAACCAGCCTGAAATCAAGGGACTTGGGAAACTAATTTAACCAAAATTAATTATTTGCTGACCAGTTGTTCCTGTTCTTGTTTGGTTGTGTCTGACTCTCCATGACCCCATTTGGGATTTTCTTGGCAGAGATACTAGAGTAGTTCTCCATTTCCTTCTCCATCTCATTTTACAGATAAGGAAACTGAGGTAAACAGTTAAGTTAGTAAGTGTCTGAAGCCAGATTTGAAGTCAGGAAGATGAGTCTTCCTGTGATGGAACTGTTCAGCTCAGTTGAACAGTTTAGACTTGTAGCAGCAAGCACCCCAATATCCCCAGGGTGACTGCCAACACAAGTTCTTAGATCTGCTTTTCAAAAGGAAAGCAACTCAAAATGGGTTTACAAGCTTACTTTAATCAAACAAACATACATTACCTAGTTCAGGGGGAAAAGGTCAGCACCCCAAACTTCAGAGTTACAGAACTTACAGACAGATCAAATAGACAGGCTTCCAAACTGTCCAACCATTATATCAATACCAAATCACAGTTACCAGAGAGGGAAGCATCAACATCTGGGTTTTCAAAGCCGGGGGGCTCTCAACAACGGCTTCCCAGAGTCTCATCTGGTCAAATCACACAACACTTCTCAAAGTGAGTCCCAAAGCAAAGCCTCTCCTCAGGGTTTATATAGCCTTCTCCTGGCTCAGAGAATTTAACAACCTTCTGGACCCACTGCCCAATCACAAAGTATCAAGGTGTAGGCTTTCCTGAAAAACAAGCCTCCCACCACAGGCTCCAGGTGCACTTAAGCTAGGGGCAGGGAAGATCTTTAAATTTGCATTTCCATTACAAGACTCTGTGAGGATGTTGATGGAACTTATGGTGTTTGGCCTTGAGCAAACTTGTTCAGCAGGGGACATTGAGGGGGGCACTATGCCAGCTAGCTTCAGGTACTCAAAGATATATTACAGGGAAGAGGGATTAATGGGACTTGTTCTTCTTAGGCCTAGAAGGCAGAACCAAGGACAAGGGCTGGTGGTTTTAAAATGAGTACATCAGAACTCCATGTCAGAAGTGTTTTACCTTGCATAGTCATTTAATTCTTCCTGTTCATTTCCCAGTCTGTCTTTAGGGAATTCTCATAAGGAAGTTCTCTTCATTTGTGCTGGATTTCATGGATAAAATACTTTGAAATAGGGCTACCTTTTGTAAGACAAAACCTCCCATGTTTTTACCTTTGGATCAAGCAGGTTAACACAGGCTTTGGAATTGAGGAGTGATAAGGGCGATAAGGCCAGGCTTTGCACTGAACATTGACAGCTTCTGTTCTATGACAGTTTCTATTAGCATATGGGATATTACAAGGATTGTTAACTCACTTAATAATTATTCTGATTATGTGTACATTGAAGTTTAAACTCTAGATCATTGGTATAGAAAATAAATTAGTTATTTTATGAGATCTTTTGTATTTTGTCATCATCTTAGTTAAAAAGTTCCTTTATGAGGGAAGTGACTTTATGTCCTGTCTTCATTCTTTAATTTTTTAAAAATCTGTTATCTAGTTTCAAAGTGTTCCCTCCCCAGATCGAACAAGAATGTTTTTAATTTTTTTGAAGATCTGATATATACTTGTGCATCACAATTGGACATTTACACATCCATGTATCTATTTCTCTCTTAAATTGATGTATATAACATTTAATAGCAATGTGATTTTAGTCCCTTCAGCAACTACTCAGGAGATATACACATGTGCAGGGATGTTTTTAAGTAGTGAGAGAAGTCTGATCCCCATTAGGAGGCCACACAGTTTTCTGCAATAAGAAATCGACCATTAACTTTACTAGAGGATGCTAGCTTTGTCTTTGTGGCATGTGATGTTTGTCCAACCCTGTAGATAATGTCCAGGCTCTATAATTTCTGACAGCTGTGCTTGCTTTTCCTCTTCCTTAGTTTTTTTGTGGTTGAAGATCACATTTTACATACGACTCAGGGCTTAGTGAATAGAGCCTACATTGATGAACTGTGGGAAATGGCCTTGTCAAAAACCATCGCCGCCCTTCGGACACACTCGGTAAGTGAGCTCTGAGAGCTCCGTTCTGTCTCTTACTGGCCCCCTGTAAGGCTTTTCTTTTGATTTTTCTTTACGTTTAGTGTACAGGGACGTGCTGGACAATAGGTGCCCCTCGAAAGGGCTGTTCTCTTCCGCTCCCTTGATGGCCACATCCTCCAATACTGAAGGTTCAAGTTGGGAATTATGATTCTGTGTTCTGTTCCCGCTTTCATTTTGAGCTGGGTTGACTTTTCAAGATGTGCCAGTAGAGGGAGCTTGACCATTCTCAATCAAGTTGGCGAGTCCTGAATATGATTGCTATCCAATTATAGAATTAAGGCATTTCAGACTTGGAAGGGACAATACACATGTACACACATACATGTATATAAATTAAGTGAAGGATACTCACTGGAGAAGGGACCAGGAAAATGTCAAGGGGGAAAAGAAGCACAGGCTCTTGCTCCGGTATTTCTTTGTAACATGCAATTGCTGAGGAAAGGACCAGATTTCTTTTGGTCAGACTTTGCTGGACCTTGAGCTCTGATCTAATGAACCACAGGCATGCTTGTGGAGCTCAGAATGAAGAAAATGGCTTTTGCTCTGAGTTCATCACCGGCATGCATTTGGTCTCTGAAATAAGTTGAGATGTCCATGAAAGTCTTTGTTCAGTTTATCTAAGCCTTAGCTTCAGTGTGCTGGGAAGACACAGTTGGTGTTACTCTCAAAGCCAATCTGAATAACAGTGGCTATACCTTTAAGCTGAATTCCAGCCCTATCTGCTGATGGGATCTGTGTTTAAAAAAAAGAAGAAGAAGAAGAAGAAGAAGGGACAAAGTAAGGAGTGAGCTGTTGTCCTGTTACTCAAGCTTCTTCTTTCTAGCCTTGTGGCTGTATTTGTTTGATATGACTGAACCAAGCCCCTGCATATCAGAGGAGCAGCAAAACTGCTAGAAGCTTTGGCCACCTCACCACAGTGCCTGAAGATCTGGGGGAGAGGAACCATGGACTGATTGGCTGCTGATAGAGCCGACGGCTTTAGCTGACTCTTATCTCCCTCTTTATTGGAGTCTGTGTTTTGACTCCTCTAGGCTGAGTTAGCAAAGGAAGAAGAGAAGGCTTAGGGAATGGTAGACTTTCAGAGCTGGAAAGAGACTTTGACAGTATCTAGCCCCACTGTTCATTTTACGGATGAACCAATTCAGTTTCCCAGAGCAACTGACTGGCCTAAGATTTCACAGCCAGTTCGTGCCAGAGCCAGAATTAGGATTCCTGCTTCCTGGCCTCCACTCTACCATGGAAGCCAGTTGTCTTCACATTTCTCCATAGCTAGCAATTGTCTGAGGAGAGACACATGCTTCCTTAATCCACTTGTGCTTGATGGAGCTGTGGACTGGTTATTTCTGTAAGAAGTCAGGTCCTGCCTCCATAGCATGAGCATATCTCTGCACTGAACCATGTGTGTTAAGAACAGGAGAGATTCCTGGGTTGGCTTTGAAGGTCTGTATAGGTCAGGAATGGAACTTTCCAGAATTGTAGGGAAATAAGGGGAACTGTTCTTTTTCTGTTAAAGTAATAATATAAAAGAGCTGCCTAACTTCCCTGGGCCTCAGTCTCCTCTCGGTGGTCAGTGGACCCATCAAGGGGCACTGCCCAAGGGGATTGGTTATTATCATGGCTATTTTTCCTTCCTCCATAGTGCCTAGAGGCAAGCCAGTTTTGCTTTTGCACATTTGTTGATAATGTTGTTGGAGGAACCATGAGAATGCATCCTATTTAATCCCCTGTCTCCAAGCAGGGCATAGAATTGGACATGCTTAAGGTTCCAGGGAAAGAGAGTCTCCAGCCCCTCATGAGGATAAAATTTAGAGAAATGATGTAAGCTGAGACCACTAATTGTGTCTGAAAGACTCAGACATTCAGAAGTTGACCTTTTCACAAATGAAAATTGTTGCAGTTACACACAGTGCCCTTGTGAGGACTGTACTAGCACTGCTGCTGTTGGTCAATGGGCCTTGCTCCCTTAGATGCATTGAAGTCTGTAAGGAGAGAAGCCTGTCCTTTGGGACTCTCTCTTTAGGTGGCTTATGGAGGTAGCATTGGAAATCAAGATTTTTCTACCACTAAACGCCCCTTTTGGGTCTTCTAAGTCTCAGTTGTATGACTTGAAACTAACTAGAAAAAATCAGAGGGTTCTTCAGGCCCGGGGATGGTGTGCCTCCTTGGGACTGCAGGGAATGTCCCAGCTCCCCAGGCTCCCAGCTCTTCCATTTCAAGGAGAGCTGAGATAACAACAAATACAGCCCTGTTCTCTAGAGAAGAGCCGATCGGGTGAGTGGGTGAATGACTTTGCATTTCTGGGGAAAGCGCTGTTGCCCTAAGAGAGTTGCTTTTCCCACTGAGTAACTGTCTTCCTCTAAAGGGAGGTGTCCTCAGGTGTTCCCTCCTAGAGATTTCAAAGCTCACTTGCTCTCTCGGTAGGAAGGGAAGAACTTTCTAAAGCCCCTGGGCAGCTCCAGACCCAGTTAGAGTTCTCTTGTTGGAAATGGAACAAACTTTTCTCATCAAGAACAAAGAGGTGAAATTGGAGCTAGGCAGTGAAGTTGCCTGGCCTTCAGTGCCACATGCCCTTAGTCAGGCTGTCAGTTGTTGATTTCTGCCCTCAGTCAGGAAATGTGGAGTGCTTTCCTTCCTTCCTTGAGGCCTTTGTGTGACTCTTGGATGCAGGGAACTCCTTTGGTGCTCTCTGTCTCATCTCCGTGCCTTCTGTATGTAGCATGTTCTTGGGTTCCAGGGACACACCTCAAGAATTGCCCTCGAAGGCTGGGCATGGGCTGCAGTTCTCCTTTGCACATGCACTGGGCACTCTACTGCATCCCTGACTGACTTGCCTGAGGGATTCTGAGCTGCCTGGTTCTGCCTATGAAGGGCCAAGGGGGACAATGGCACTGGGGATGATTTCATTGAGCAGCTACGGTGCCTCCCTATATCAGATCCTCCCAGTGCACCATTGGCGTCTTAGTTCAGATGTTTATCCAGATTCATTCAGAAGTTAAATAATTGTAGAATTCTCCATGTGATTCTTTAAAGTGGAGCTTGGAATCAAGACCCTTGGGTTTGAACCCCAGCTCTAAGACTTCCTAGATGTGTAATAGTGAAGAAGTCCCTGGGCATTTCTGAGTCTCAGTTTCCTTCTCTGTTCAAAGGGCCCACCATACCTTATACTACCTACTTCAAAAGGTTTTTGTTAAGAAGGGGATAAGGATGGATAGAATCTGTCCTTTCAGTGACAATGGGAACTCCTGGACAAGGAAGGAAATTCTCTCCATCAATGCAGGTGGACAGGTTCCTTCTCTGCATTGTAAGGTCTTAAAGAGCTACCTCTGGCATTGACTGATTTACTCATGTGCCCACAGCCCTCCCCTGGAAGGTGTCAAAGGCAAGACATCACCTCCAAGTGCTCTGGCTTCCATGCTCCTGCCTCTCTCTCCACTGTCCATTACACCCCCTGCTTTCTTTTTTTGTGAATGAGAGCATTTGCAAAGCTCTAAGTGCTATAGAAATTTGAGTTGCTGCTATTATTATTTCTTCTGATTGAGCAGTGCACTGTGGTTTCAGTTGCAAACATCTGATATGGTTTCTTTTCATGAACCTGCTTCTGGATCTTGGTGGCTGGGTTCCCTGTTGGCAGAGTCCCCTCCCGCTGTGGAATGGAAGGCTGTAAGAGCCTGAGGCCCAGCAGGGCCAAGTGATACCAGAGGAAGGAAGAAGATGAGCACTATTCGTGTGGTTTTTGGTGTTTGAAGTTTTATTCTTGTTTTCTTTGTCTTTCCCCTAGTCTTACTGCTCTGACCCAGACCTGGTATTAGATTTGAAGAACCTCATTGTCCTTTTTGCTGACACACTTCAGGTATGTGCCTTCCATTCATTTTTCCTATGTGGCTCCCCTCCTAGAATGTCATTATCTTCATGGTGTTCCATGCCCGCCTCTGTCTTCTCGAAGCCTACTTTTAGCCCTTCCTCTGCCATGTTTATAGAGGGCTGAGTAAGTGCTTACTTCCAAACAGCAACCGTGGGTGTCTTTGGAGTTCCTTGGGCTCTGTCTTCTGGAGAAGTATTGAGTTAAAGGAATCACACTTTAAAGAAGCCAGAGAATTGTGGGGAGGGGGTACAGTGATTAGAGCACTGGCCCTGGAGTCAGGAGGACCTGAGTTCAAATCTGACCTCAGACACTTGACACACTTACTAGCCATGTGGCCTTGGGCAAGTCACTTAACCTCAATTGCCCTGACTTCCCACCTCCAAAAAGAAAAAAAAAAGCTAGAGTGTGATGGGGAGGGGACATGGGTTCTCTGCTTCCTTTTGCTTTCATTAAGGGAGTGGGAAGAGGGTCTGCTCTTGTGTAGAAGGAGATAGGAATGGGAAAGGGCTGAAGTGTCAGTAAGAAGGATGTTGAAGGTGATCTTAATATGAGGAATGGTTTAACTTTCCAGAGCTCAGATTTAAATCCATATGAGCCCTAGACTGGCTGTCTGGGGGATAGCAATGGCAGGCCCACCCAATTAAGTCTCATTTGAACTGGTAATCAAGTAAGGGATGATACAGTTCAGTGCCTGCTTCTCAGCTAGAAAATGGGGGGGGTCACGTTGTCGGGTACTGAGCACAGTGCCCAGTACATGGCCAGCACGTCAGGAATGCTTCTCTCCTCTTTGCCCCCTCCCCATTTTCCTTTCTAGAGTTAAAAACAGTTAGAAAAAAAGGAAGCTGACTTATTCCTTTCCCCTAGGTGTACGGTTTCCCAGTAAACCAGCTTTTTGACATGCTGCTTGAGATCAGAGACCAGTACAGTGACACCCTGTTGAAGAAGTGGGCAGTTGTTTTCAGGTGAGACCTGGAGTGTCTGCCATGTGGTTGCTCCTTCAGCCAGGGCCGTGTGAAACCCTTCTGCTCATGAGGCTAATTTCATGAATTGTCACCTGGCAGCAGTCCTCGGCATGACAAACCTGAGGTTGTAGATATGCAGCAGATGCTGAACTCTAAGCTTGCCAGCTTTTCATGCCCTGGCTTTGAGAGGCCATGTGATACACTAGGTTTGGAATGAGAGGAACTAGATTAAAATCTTACCTTTCTCACTTACTGCCAGTGGCCTTAGGCTGCACTCATTTCTTCTTCTGTAACAGGAGGGTGAAGTGTAGCTTCTGAATCTCTTCCAGCTTGGCATCTCTTATCCTATGCCCTAATGAAGCACTGGGGGAAGATGTCAGGGGCTCAGTGAGATACTCTTCATGGCAGGTCACTAAACCCTGTTTGCCTCAGTTTCCTCATCTGTAAAATGGACTGGAGAAGGAAATGGGATACCATTTCAGGAGCTTTGCCAAGAAAACCCCAAATGGGGTCAGGAAGAGTGGGACATGACCGAAATGACTGAGCAACAAGAACAGAGGTCACACAGGTAGCAGGTGAAAGAGACAAGCTTTGATCCCAGGACCCAGGCTTCATGCAGTCAGGTTTATGAGAAGACCAGCTTTAGATGATCTATTTATTTTTCCTGATGCACTTTCCCTTATGCTCCAAACCCCATGCAAAGGAACCCAGGTTTGTCAGATTTTAGAAAGCAGGACTCTGAGGGGAGGGTTAGCATTATAGAAGTAATGCCCTCAGGGCTCCAGATCTCCTAGGAGTGCCCAGGCTTTCTTTTAAACTTTCCTGGAAACAAGACATTTCCATTTGGAGTTTTTGTTGTGTCTACAGACCTTTCTCCTGGACTCTAGTGGAAAAATAAGATGAACAAGACAGTCTCTGTCCTCAGAGTGGAAGGCCATGGCCCCAGGGCTCCCATCCCCACAACAAAAAGATCTCCTAGAATCTACCTATGGTAAATTCTGACTTCCATCACAGACTGGCTGTGATTTCAGTCTCAAGGACCATTTTCTCTGTACAGAGGCCATTTCCCTTTATTTCTCTAGCCCTATCTGTCATGGCAGCATTCACTTAACGTGACGCTAACCAGTGAGAATACTGAGCCATAATACATAGTGTTCTCTGAATATAGTAAAATATCATAATGGTTTCTGCTTTGCTTAGAGCTCATGTATTTTGGGTAGGGCCGTTGAGCAGTAAGCTCAGAAGCACATGTTGGGAGATATGACCCTTGCCCTCAGCTCGCTTCTGGACTCTGGGGAGCTCCTGGTAGAGGTGGCTAGGCAGAGCCCTTGTGAAACAGCTTTCAGCTGACCTAGAAAGCACCAGACAAAGCGATGTGACTGAGGCCTCACAAAGGCAGGATAAAGTCATCGAGGCCTCCAAAGCCTGCCTAGATCTCTCATGCAGAGGACCCACTTGGCCCTTTTCTGAGCTCACATTTTTCTAGTTATCACATTCCATTTACTGTGATTCTGCTTCTAATGGAGCCAGCTGTTGAGGCACCTTGGGACATCTGGTCACCTTTTGGAGTCAAAAAAGCCTGGAAACCATGTTGAGAGCTGGGGGGGACGAGGTTGTCATCCTGACTGCTGCCTTTGGGCTGCCTCGGCAAGCATAGCATTTGGAAGGACTGGGCTGAAAAGGGGTTGTGACTAGGGTTAGAGGAAGGCGTTGGTCTGAGGGACAAGTCAGCAAGCTATTTAGCTGCGATTATTTTCTGGCCAAGGTACAGAGCATCTTCCAGTGTCATATTGATTTGGTGGCAGTGTGTTTTTTTTTTTTAACTCCTCTCCTTCTCTTTATGTGGAAATTTCTATTTGGGTCTCAAGATAATTCACTCTTTTTCCTTTCTCTAGAAATATACTTGATTCAGACAACTATAGCCCTATACCAGTGTCTAGTGAAGAACTCTATAAGAAGGTGGTTGGACAGTTCCCATTCCAAGATACAGAGCTGGAGAAGGTAAAGAGAACTTTCCAGTCATTGGATCCTTTAGATCTTCTCTTTCTGGCCATTAGGATCCCTTTCAGTGACCCCTTTTACTTCTCCAGGGAGAGACTGGGCTTACCGCACATGCTGGAAGAGGGGAGGGGTCCCCTGGAGCTGCTCTCCTCTGGGAGGTCTGGGACTGGCTCTGGTGGAGTGGACTCTGGGATGTTGTTTGTTGCTTTCTTAGGCCCCCATTTTTAAAGGGCCACTTAATTCTAGCCCCAAGGAGGGAGATCTAGCAGACATCGTCTCCACACTTGCCTTAAATTGAGGAGCTTGCTTCTTTTGATTTGTAGCCTGTTGGTGAAGGTCTTTAGTTTCTGCTGGCTTGTGACTCAGTGTCTTTATTTCCTGCATTTACAGCAGCCGTTTCCAAAGAAGTTTCCTTTCTCTGAATTTGTGCCTAAGGTTTACAATCAAATTAAAGAATTTATCTACGCCTGTCTTAAGTTCTCAGAAGATCTCCATCTGAGGTATAGTATGAGACAATGCAAACACAGCTGGTGCCAGGGCCTTGTGCTCTGGACAAAGACATTCTAACCGATCTTCAGTGTTGTCCTTGAGTGTGGAAGACTAGCCCTGGCTTCCCCCAAGGGAACAAAAAGCAAGCAAGTCTGGAGCCTTTTCCTCCTTGATTTGCTCTCGGCCCTTTCTTTCCCTAGTGTAGGCCAGTAATCAGGACGTGTAGCACATTGCACAACTTTGCCTCCAGGGTCCAGCTTCCCCTTCCTTTGCATAGTTACATTATAAGGCCAGCTGATTGAAGTCCAGTAGTTGGTGAATTATCTCTCAGGGATCAGGGAAGAGGTGTAGTTTTATTTTTCATCTTTCCCACAGAATGCCTTGTGCAATGATTAGAGGTTCAAAGGGAATATTGGTATGTTTCATTTCTGTTCAGAGAAACTACTCCCCCCAAATAGTGTTTTTTAATTTTATTTTAAAAATAGTTGTGGATTGTACACGTGAGTAGTCTTCTCAGACGGTCTAGCAGACCGTCTTTTAATGATATCAAGATAAGAGTGAGTGAAGCAGGATGACCCCTCGGCATGTGAGAGGGCTATGTCTGGAGAAGCCAGGTGTGAAGCAGAGAATGGTTTCCCTTATGTAATTCTAGCTCCATTCTCTTCCCACCTTCATCCTCTACTGGTGAAACGTGGGTTGGGTTTTTCACAAGACATGTATATGACACTCCATGATAGTTTGACTGAGTTTTACAATTGCTTTTGTGAATAGAGATTGAACTTAATTTTCCCCTTCTTCTCCTGATTCCACCATTTAGAAACAAAAAAAATGTTTTAGCATTTAAATAAACCCCATAAATGGTCTACCAAGTCAAGCCTTTCTCAGCTTTGCCCTCTGAGTTAGGATGAAAGGTGGCACTGGGAAGCCAACTTGCTCTCTGGCCTTCCTGTGAAATGTTGCCCGGCTCATAGAGATGTCAGATTTCCCTGACTCCTGGAGTGGAGATGCTCCCTGCGGATTACCAATCACAACTTCAGTGCTTTTCACCCTGACCAGGAGGATGGTTTTGGGCATTGAGCGGTCTCCAGGACACTGCCTTCTTCTGTCCATGGATGTATTAAAATTCTTTGAATGTGGCTCGCTTTTGTGGCCCTGCTTTTTGGCAGGGAAGTACAAGGTTGAAGGCAGAGTGAGTGTGAGGCCAGCTTGAGCCTTCCTCCTGCTCAAGCAGATGAAGTATTTGCCTGAAAACCCTCGTTGACACAGTGCATTTCACACTGACAGTTTGAATGAGGTTTTTATTAAGAAGTTTGCTTGCTAAGCTGACAGCGAGATCCCAACCGCCCTCCCCAACTTCTTTTTTCTTTTTTGGGGGGAGGAAGGTTGTCATTTACTTTACACCCTGGAGTGACTGGGGTCAGTCTGTCAATCACAGCTGACTTTGAGGTCACAGCTACTGTTATGGGATATGAGACATTAGCTGTCATGAACACAGACAGTTTTTTTTTTTTTTAACACTTGGCTAGCTTTTTCTTTCCAGGAAAACTGGGCCCTATAGGCAAAAACTCAGGGTAGGTGGAGTTTTGAATGTGGCTTGTTTTTTGGGGGGAAGAGGGGAAGTGGAATTTATTCTCTGGAATCAACTTTTCATTTTTGTCAAGTAAAAAAAAGGGGGTGGGGGAGTCATCTCCTTTACATTGGCCAGAATTCATTGAAAGGTATTAATAACATTTAGAGGAGACTGCCTTAATTACATGTTTTCTGAGGACATAGGTCTCCATTTGAATGAAAGTTCATGTAAAAAACAACAAGGAAATTATGTCTTTAGGGGAAAAGACTTTTCTGGCAGCCATGGTTGACTTGTTTTTTTTTGGGTTTTTTTTTTGGTTTTGGGAAATAAGGAATACATATTGTCTAAAGAATGAAGTGAGTGAAGGAGGAGAGGAGAAAAGTTGATCAGTCCTGTCCCACTGCCCAGTCTTTAGCTGGCACAGACAGTGAAAATCAACCCCTATTGGAGAGGGGAAACTGCTTTACTTTAGAGAGGGTTCTGCAAGGGAGATTGGTAAAAATCACAGAATTCAGTGAATTGTGTAATATCCATATCCCTTTACTCTAACCTCTTCCTCTATCTTAGGCTAAGGTATTCTGGTAAATAAATCTCCAAAATGGAAAAACCCATGAACACATTTATCCAGCTTGTTTTTGGTGTTGAGCTTACATTGACTTCTAGGGAATACTGCCCTTGTCTGGTTATTGATGGCACATTTTTCTCTATGGTATTGTAAATGATTGATACTCATTGTGTGTCAGGCCCATCAGACAGTATTACAAGGACCAGATCTCATTCTGTTACAGAATTTTTCATTTCCCTCTTGGCCAGAAAACTTCCTAGGATTTGGTTGTGATATTTGGATAAAAATGATATATTTTAAATCCTGTTTCCACAAGACAATCAGTATTGAAAAGGAATTTAATATGCATTAAGTAGAGTGAAAATACCCTGGAATGTCAGAGCCCAAATCCAGAATTTCCAGATTTAAAAAAAGTACTACAAATCCTAGAAAGAAATAGTTCAAGTACCAAGAAACCCACATCAGCATCACACAACTTCTATAAAGAGGAGAATATTTTGGCATATATTTCTGAAGATAAAATCTAAAACTTACAACAAAGTATAATTTACTCAGCAAGAATGAGTGTAATCGTACTGGGAGATAAATGGGCCTTGAATAGAATAGACTACTTTTGGGAATTCCTGATGAAAAGATTTGAGTTGGAACTTTGAAAGGCAAACTCAAGCAACAAGAGAAACCTAGAAAGGCAGATATATTTGAGCATGTGAAAGGGTCTAAATAATGGTGAACTGCTTACATTCTAAGAGAGGGACAAAGAGAAGTTCCTCTTCACAGCTTCACAGAGGGAGATGAGAAAGACAAATGCAGAACCTGTGGTTTTATTTTACTTTGTTGCTTTAAAAAAAAGAAAAGGAAGGGGATAAATTAGAAATATACTAGGGGAAAAGTCAGAAAGAAGAATCATCTTCAGGGTAAATTGAAGATGATTCAAATGGAAAGGTTGGAGTGGCAGGGATGGGCATCTCATTAAACCCATTTTTATTTGAAATTTACAAGTGATGGTGGAACAGACACATACATACAGATTTTGGTATAAAATTATATTAAACTCAACAGGGGGACAGGAGAGGACAAGGTTGTAGATATTTAAGAAGTAAGGTAGAGTCAGGAGGCATAAACAAAACAGACTTCAACTTTGGAATGGATGGGTCATAATGTGGGGATTGAAAGAAAAGGAGCAGTAAGATCCAGAATCCTACTATCAGAGATCTGAGCTAAGTGAAAAGAGGAGGGGCAACAAAGAGGGAACATACTGCTTTGATTATAGATTACCATTGTCAATCACCTTCCTTTTCTTTCTCTACCTTCCTCAGCTGGGCCATCTCCAGTTGTTTTGATCTATATCTGGCCACTGGACCCAGATGGCTCCAGAGGAAGAAGTGAGACTGGTGACTTTGCACAGTCCTACCTCACTTAAATCCAATCCTTTTACTGTCATGGTATCATCTCCCTGATGTCACAAACCTCTTCTAGAATGGAGAACAACCAGTAGCAGCCTTACTCAGTATAAAATACTAACTAGTTTTGATGCTCACATTTCATTTTTAGTTAACGACCAGTAAACAAATAATTTGTGTATTTGAATGGCAAAGTTTGGGAAAAAATAAAAATTATCTATTAAATAGTAAGAATTCATTAAAAAAAACTATCCTCTTTACCTTGCTTGTACAGAGAGAAGCAATGATAAAGAGGAAAAAAAGTGTACTTATAAGATATATTTTTAATACTTACATACTTATAAACATGAATATGAATGGTATGAACTCTCCTGTAAAATGGAAAAGGGCAGCAGAATGGGCTAGAAGACAAAAATCCAACAATAAGATGTGTATAAGAAATGCTGTAAACAAAGATTCACCCAGAATTTATTATACCTAAGACAAACTAAAAAATGCAGATGTAGTAGTCATCATAGACAAAGCAACAGTAAACACATAGATGATTTTTTTTAAAAAAGAAACTCCATTATAGTTAAAAACATCATAGCTAATGAAATGATTTCAATACTAAATATATACACCAAATGGCATAGCATCTGAGTTCTTGATGGAAAGGTAAATCTAATTGTAGGAAAAATAACCAAACTAAAATTATTGTGCATTTTTTTATATCTAGACCAAATCCAATAAATAGATTGACTAGAAAGACCTGAATATTATTTTAGAAAAAACATATATCATAGATGTCTAGGAATTACTATGTGGGAATCAAAAGGAAAATTCTAAAGGGGGGGGAAACAGGACTAGATGGATTTACAACTGAATCCTATGAAATAATCAAAGAACGATTAATTCTATTATTATACAAAATTGCACAAATTATGTTAAAAAAGTAAAACAAGAGAGCTTATCAGATTTCATTTATGAAACAAATATGGTATTAGTACCTAAACCAGAGCAGGATAAATCAGAGAAAGAAAACTGTAGAACACTTGCCCTAATTGAAGTCAACACAAAAATATCAAATAAAATATTAGAAAATGTTATAGCAACATATTAAAAAGATCATGTGACTAGGTTTAAGAATACAAGAGTAGTTCAATATTAGGAGAACTATGTACTAGACTATATTGATAACAAAAAATAATAAAATCACATGATTATAGATGAAGAAAAACTGCATCAATATATTACCCATCTAGCTTAAAAAAAAAAAGATTCAAAATGATAGGAATAAATGGAATTTTCCTGAATATGGTAAATATCTCTTTAAACTGAGGCTTTTTTACTGAAGTCTATTAATTTTTTTAATTAAATAATTATATTTCGGTATAATTGGTTTCCTTTTTGATAAAAGATATATACACACATGCATACACACATAGACACGTGTGCACACTCATGTATACACATCCCTTCTAATAAGAACTCTTCGTTTAAACTAAGAGATAGCATTATTGGCGTTGGAAAAATAGAAAAATACTAGCAGGATTTTCAGAATTATCAGTCTTAAAGGAACAAGGCTCGTTGTTACCAAATAAAAGTATCTTTGTTGCAGATGTTGATCAGTCTGTTAAGCATTTATTAAGCACTTAATATGTGCCAGGCACTGTATAAGCATTGAAGATGCAATGAGACTAAAAACAGCCCCTTCCCTTAAGGAATCTAAAATCTAATGAGAGAGATGACATGCCAATAGGACAAACAGGAAATAAGTAACAGAGAGAAGCCACTGGAACAAAGAGGGTTTGGGAAAAGCTTCTTATAAAAGATGAGATTCTAGTTGGGATCTTAAGGGAAATGAGGTAAGCTAATAGATGGAGATGAAAAGTGAAAGTGTTCCAGGACTGAGAAGTAGAGAAAATGTGTGGAGTTGTGAGGGGGAATGCTTGTCTGTGAAACAGCCAGGAGACCAGTGTCCCTGGATGGAGGAGGAGATGTCAGGGAGAAAGGTGTGAGAAGACCAGAAAGGCAAGAGATTCCAGAGACAATAGGGAACCACTGGAGTTTATTGATTGTGTATGTGATTTGGGGGGGGGGGGCAATGGGAAGAGAGTGACAGGGACACGATCAGACCTTTACTTTAAGAAAGTCACTTTGGTGACTGAATGAAGGATGGGTTGGAATGGGAAGAGGCTTGGGGCAGGCAGACCCACCAGGGACTTACATACAGGGACTACTGCAGTAATCCAAGTGTGAGGTGATGAAGATGGAGGTGATGTCAGAGGACAGGGGGCATTTTTATATGTTACCATCAAGCCCCAGTAGGAAGAGTTTAAAAGAGAAATTTCATTTAAATCATTATTTAATGTATAAGATATTTGGGTATCTAGCAGGATGCACACACAAATTTTATGAGTAGAAATGAGTACAGAAACAGAGACTTGGTCAAGTTCTATTCAAATATTGTCAGTGCTCTCTTAGTTAATTTACATATTGATTGCCACATCAAACTACCAAAGGGTTAATTTTGTACAACTAAAATGAAGTATACACAATTCATCTGAAGAACAAAACATTCAAGAAGCTCAAGAGAAATAATTTGTAAATAGTGGAAAAGAAAGGGGCCCAGCACTACCAGGTCTCAAACTATACTATTAAGCAATAATAAACAAAACTATTTTCTATTGGTTAAGAAATATAAAAATTGGGGTGGAGCTAAGATGGCAGAGTAGAAACAGCACGTCCAAGCCACTCTCCCCCCTGGCTACCTCCAAACTATGTAAAAGGGGACTCTGAACAACTTCTGGAGCCCCAGAACCCGCAGAATGACACAGAGTAGCTAACCTCCCGCTGAGGACAACCCAGCAGCCCTGCAGGAAGGACCAGCGCAGCGCTCCGTGCAGTGCGCAGAGCCGAGGACAGAGTCCGCCTGAGTCACGGTTTTAGCCCCAGGGCAGAAGGGCCAGCAGCTGGCTGGAGGGACCCCAGAACACCAGCAGCTGTGGCGATTCCAGAATTATCAACATAGACATGCCTAGGACAAAGTGAGAGGTTAGTGCCCTATGGACTTTGGGACCAGTATTTGGGGAATGCGTCAGCTTCCTCCCCTGGAGGCTAGAAGCTGCTGAGGAGACACTCCATTTTGTACTTTTCAGAGGCAACTCCAGCTCCTGGCCAGAGAACTGTAGGGAGATCCAGCGATCAGTCTTGGGGGGTAATCGCTCTTGCTTTAACCTCCCTGGATCTGGATTGTGACCTGGGGTGGAGGTTGGGGGTGGGTTTCCAGCTTGCCAGAAACGGAAGTTGCCCCCCGCCACACATTTGGGACGAAAGTTCCCATCTGGCGCCAGGCCATAGTGTGGCAACAAGCCCAAAAGTCAAGTAATTAAGTGGCAACATGCCAAGGCAAAGGAAACAAACAGAAAAATGCAACCTTAGACTCCTACTTTGGGAGCAAAGAGGATCAAAGCATAGAGCGAGAAGAGGGCTGTAAGGTCAGAAGTCCTGCTCCAAAAGCCCCAGGGGAAAACATGAGCAGGTTGCAGGCCACAGAGGACCTTAAGAAGGACTTTAAAAATCAAATAAGAGAAGTGGAGGAAAAATTGGGAAGAGAAATGAGAAGGATGCAGGAAAAGTATGAAATGAGGGTCAACAGCCTGACTGAGGAAAACAACACCTTAAAAAATAGACTAACTCAAATGGCAAAGGAGGCCCAAAAGGGCAATGAGGAGAAGAATGCCTTAAAAAGTCGAATTTGCCAGATGGAAAAAGAATCTCAAAAGTTCACTGAGGAGATTCATTCCTTCATAGTTAGACTGGAGCAAATGGAAGCTAATGACTTTATGAGAAATCAAGATACTGTTAAGCAGATCCAAACAAATGAAAGATTAGAAGGCAATGTGAAATATCTCATGGGAAAAACCACTGGCCTGGAAAATAGATCCAGGAGAGACAATTTAAAAAATTATTAGACTACCTGAAAACCATGATCAAAGAAAGAACCTAGAAATCACCCTTCAAGAAATTCTCAAGGAAAATTGCCCTGATGTTTTAGATCCAGAGGGCAAAATAGAGGTTGAAAGAATCTACAGATCACCTCCTGAAAAAGATCCCAAAAAGAAAACTCCCAGGAATATTATAGCCAGGTTCCAGAATCCCCAGATCAAGGAGAAAATACCACAAGCAGCCAGGAAGAAACAATTTCAATATTGTGGAAACACAATCAGAATAGCCCAGGACCTGGCAGCTTCTACGCTGAGGGATCGAAGGGCATGGAATACGATATTCCAGAGGGCAAAAGAGCTGGGAATGAACCCAAGGGTCACCTACCCAGCAAAACTGAGTATTTTGTTTCAGGGGAAAATATGGTCATTCAGTAGAAAGAGGACTTTCAAGCATTCTTGAGGAAAAAACCAGAGTTGAATAGAAAATTTGACATCCAGACGCAAGAAGCAAGAGATGCCCTGAGAAGGTAATCAGGGAAAAGAAATCAAAAGGAACTTATCAAAGTTGAACTATTTACATTTCTATATGGAAAAGCAATAACTGTGACTGAGGAAATCTTTCTCAGTATGAAAATAATGGAAGAAGGATGTATGGGCATATGAATACATGTGTGAATGTGTGTATATATGTTTACAGTTATACATGGATAGAGGGCATAGGTTGAATTTGTTGGGAAGGGAGGATACTTAAGGGGTGAAATTATGAGGTGAGAGAGGAAAGTGGCAAGAGGAGATAGTTTACCCTTCCCTGTCCCTCCCCATCTCATGTAGAAGAAGCAAGGGGAAGTGGTTGCAAGGGAGGGGAAGAATAGGAAGGCAAAAAGGCAAAACCACGTTCTCATTGAATTTGGTTCTGGGAGAGAATGACATACATACTAAATGGGATATCTCAACCTGCAGCAGAATAGGGGGAAGGGGGATGAGAGGAGGGATGATGGATGGGAGGGCATCCTTGGGGGTAGGGGAGGTTGGAAGTACCCACTATAGAAGAGGGACAGGATCATACGGGGAATGGACCAGGTAGGGGGTGAGATGAGTGGGAGGGAATTATAAGCAGCCTTGTACAATATATCTACTATGGTAATGTTTTGCATAGCTAGACTTGTACAACATATACTGAATTACTTATCTTCCGAGAGGGAATGGGTGACAAGAGAGGAAGGAAATGGATCTGAAATTCGAGGCCTTAAGATTAAATGTTTCAAATATGTGTAAATACTATTATTAATACTCTTTTGCTTGTAATTGGGAGATAAGATGTGCAGGCATTGGGACACAAAGATTCACCTTCCTCTAATGGAAAAGTCGAAGGGGGTATGGGAGAAGATATGGGAGAGAGCAGATTGGAGGAAGTGATATCTTGTGGGACTGCTATTCTGGGAGGGTGGGTAGGGGAAAAACAGGGGGGAAAAATAATTGTAACAGAATCTGGCGGAAATGAATGATGTAAAACAGAAGTTAATAAAGCATTTGTTTAAAAAAAAGAAATATAAAAATTGATTAGTAGAATAGATTCATTACACAAACTTAAGAAATTTAAAGAAAAAACCCATAGTATTATGATCTTTGATCACCTCAGGGTCCAAAACTGCTTGTGCTATTGACAGAAAATGCTGTGAAAAATGCAAGGTTTCCTGCAGAAATTAGGTTTACACCCTCTCCTCTTTTATATTCCAGTAAGCTAAAGTGAATATGTGAGGTAGGTATGAAAGGTCACATAAACAGAAGAGCAAGACAGAGAATACCTTTCACAGCAATGGATGAGTGAGGAGTTCTTTCTTACCAAACAAGTGATAAAGAGTATTATTGGAGATAAAATTGAAAAGCTTTTGCACACAGAAATCAGTATAGTTAGAATTAGTACAGGAAGAGTTAGCTGGAAAAATGTGTTTGCTTCAAACTTCTTTTATTGAGGTCTGCTATTGAAGACCTAGTTATTTGACTTATATACAAAAAGGAGCCATTCCCCAGTAGGTAAATGCTTACAGGTTATAAGAGTTGAAGTGGACATTTCAGAAACTTTTAAAACCCCATGGCCATTACATTGGCAAAGATAACCCAGAAAAGAAGGTGGTCCTTGTTGAAAGGACTCTTGGAAAACAGGTACAGTTTGCTTTGTTGATGGAGTTTTGAGTTAATCCAGCCATGCTGGAAGGCAATATGGAATGATACCATAACAGTGACTAAGTATATGATTCGTTCTAAGAGCATTAGCATTATAGGCACATGATCCCAAAGAGAGCAGAGCAGAAGGGAGAAGACCCACATGCACAAACACTGGGATAGCAGAGCTTTTTAGCTGTAAGAACTGGAAATCCCAAGGAACCCATCAATTTGAGAATGGCTGAATAAATTGGTACATATGAGTATAATGAAATATTACTACCATGTAAGAAGGGATGAATCACGGATTTAGAGAAATCTGGAAAGACTTTTATGAACTGATATAGAGCAAGATGACCTGAACCTGTAGAACAATATACACAGTGACTATGAAACTCTAATCATGGAACTGGTGATGAATCATGCTTCCCTACTCTTGACAGAAGAGTGAAGGACCAAAGGAGACAAAAACCCAATGTTTGGCTATACATATTTGTTATAGGGAGTGGATTTCTTTTAAGTGAGAGAGTTGGGGTAGGGAAGTAGTGATCGTGATGCCAAAGGAGGAAAGTGAATCATCTTAAAAATACATTTAAGAGTGCTAAGGAAAGTTCAGAAAGAAAGAGGCTAGAAGGAAAGTATTACCTTTATTATCTGCTTAAAACAATAGTGATTTAGCCTTTAATGGACATTTCTCTTTTTGTTTACAAAAGTGAGTGTGTTTATTATTTTTCAAGTTCATAATGAAAAAAGAACATTAAAAATACAATTATTAGCATTCATAGATTAGACAGTGTAAAGACAACATAAATGAAGGGAAATGTCTCATTCAGAGCAAGAGGGATACAGGAAGAATGTTGAAGAATTCCCTGTGAGGGTAAAGGTGGCAGAAGAGTCAGGCAGGGGAATGCAGTTGGAATAGAAAGTGAATTTGTACCGTGCTTGGTGATCCTTTAGGAAAAAGAAGGAATTTGGTACAGTTTTGGGCTGAGATTGACATTGCATGTGTGTTGCTCTCTGAAGAGACCTCTCCTTGAAGAAAAATGGGCAGGGCTACTCTAGAGATATCTTTAAGTTCTGGAGGTCAAGAAGCAGACTGAATGATTAGATCTGTGAAATAGAAAAAGATGCCTTGTTTGGGCAGAATGTACATGACTGGGAGTAAACTTTGGTTCAAAATCTCGTTATTTTCTGTTTCCACTGGATTAGGAAGGTCAAAAAGGTGCTCCTACAGAGAAGTGGCCAGTTAGTGGCATCAGACCAGAAGGTGACACAGGCATTGTCCATGGCCTATGTGTGATGGAGCAGTAGGTTTTGGAGGAGTCTGTGTAGCAGGAACAGATTTGATGACTAAAATATCCATGTGGCCTTTCCTTTGTTTTTGTTCATACAATCTCCAAACAACTATTTTTGAAAGATCCTAGGGAAAACACGTACCAGATGATAATTTCTTTCAGGAAGAAAGTTTTCCAGTAATTATTTTGCAAGAAAGTATTGTAGCATAATGAGCTTTACAACCTCTCTGGAGCCTCCTCCAGGGTTCTTCTTTACTGCTCCTTGGAAGTCACATTTGTCCTGGAAGCATCTTCATTGAGGTTCGAGGGGAGTGGCTTGACTGAAGTGAAAAGTGGGTGAGCAGCCAACTGGCCTTTCAGACAATGAATCACCTGAAGGTGTCAGTGACATTCAACTCTTAGGCAGCTTCCATTCATGTCGCTGCAGTTTTGTTGCCTTTAGTTGTGGCTTGGTCCAAGGGGACCAACTGGCCGACGACTAGCAAAGTATTTGGGTACCTGCTCTTAAGAAGCCTTTATTTCATATTAAATAAGCAGCTCTATTAGAAATCTTTTTTTTTCTTCCAATTTGTTTGACATTAACTTCATCTATTTTTAAGTTATATGGTATTATTTGTACTTGTGGTTACAGTTTAGGTTTGGGAGAAAAGACCCTGTTGAGCTACAAATTGGTAAGATGTGGAGAAGAAATGGAAAAAGGGAGACTTGGGAGAAAGAAAACTTGGTACAAACTTTTTCCTTGTTTTTGTAAAAAAAAGACATTGGGTGAATGTGAAGTCCAAGGGCCTTGGTTTGAATTCTGATTGTTCATGTGTGTGTGTGTGTGTGTGTGTGTGTGTGTGTGTGTGTGTGTGTTTGTGTTTCACTGGTCCTCTGTGTCCTCATTTCTAAAATGAGAGGGTTGATTGGGAAATGAAAATGCTACAAAGACTAAAGAGGTCTATTAAAAATGAAAGGTTTGGCCTAGATGAGCTTTAAGGCCCCTTCTTGCTCTGTTCCTCGATTTTCTGGCCTTTGAGTTACAAGAACCACCCAGAGGACAGCTCCAGTTTTCTACCATCCAGCCAGGAAATCTATTTCCTGACCTTCCAGTGATATCGCTTCTCTTGTCCTTGTGGGGAAAATGGCCCCTTTGTAAATGAGCAAGTGGAGTCAATCCCATTCTATAAAAGAGCTTGGTTTGTAGGCAGCTAGATAGAATAGCAGATGCAGGGCTGGACCTGGAGTCAGGAAGACCTGAGATCAAATCCTGCCTTAGACAGTGACTAGCTGTGCAGTGCTGCGCAAATCACTTAACTGCGGTATGACTTAGTTTCCTCATCTGTAAAATGGGGGTGATAACCTGTCTTCTAGGGGGAGGATAAAATGAAATACTTGTAAAATACATTGCAAACCTTAAAGATAGAGCTTTTCAGTCATTCAGTCATGTCTGACTCTTTGTAATCCCATGAACTGTAACATACCAACATTGTCTGTGGGATTTTCTTGGCAAAGACACTGGAGGGATTTGCCATTTCCTTCTCCAGAGGATTAAGGCAAACAGAGATTAAAAGCCTTGCCCAGTCACACAGTGAGTGTCTAAGGCTGGACCCAGGTCTTCCTGACTCCAGGCCCAGCACTCTATCCACTAAACTGCCTAGAGGCATACACACACACAGATATTAGATACATACATACATGTACTAACTGATTAGCTATTATTAATTTCTCAAAAACAAGGATGTTAATGATATTAAAACACTTGTGAATTTGAAATTTAAGTTAGTTAGAAACATTTATAGACAAATAACAAAATAAAAACCTTTATGTGAATTGAAGAAAACCCTGGGACTTTAAAAGTTAAAAGCTTTTGTTCTTGCTATTTCAGGGATCGGTAAAATTGTACTTAAAGATGGATTTTGAATTGAGTTTTCTCTGCACACAAATAGTTTTGTCCACCATTTTGCTAGTGATCAGCATATTGGTTTCAAGTTAAAATATACTAACACATTGCTTAAGTACTTGTTTGACAGTCTTCTCTCTCTCTCTCTCTCTCTCTCTCTCTCTCTCTCTCTCTCTCTCTCTCTCTCTCTCTCCTCATCCATCTCCCATTTTTCTCTTTTTCCACCTCAGCATACACAGCCAGTTCTCTAATGTTTGTGGTGGGGTCATCTTATTAGATTGTAAAGTTCTTAAGGGCAGGTTGTATGTGTCCCTATCTTCACAACCTCTGTCTCAGTGCTGGGTTCTTACCAAGTGATTTCTTTGATAATAGTGGTGCCAGCTATAATGGTGCTGGTATGTTTAGTTTGGATTCATGAAGACTTTGGTCAAGGCTTCTTCACCTTTTTTCTGTCCTTCATCCCATGGGCAGTGTCTGGTTAAGCATAGGGACCCCCTCTCAGAAGAATGTTTTTAAATGCATAAACTACATAGGATTGCAAAGTAGCAATACAATTATATTGAAATACAGTTATCAAACTATTTCAGAACTCATATTCCCAGACCACGGATCCTTATGCAGAGGATGAGCCCAGTCTGGCTACTTGGGTTCTCCCTGGGCATCTCCAGATCCTTTGGTTTTTCTTTGTTTCCTAGTTTGACCATTTGGATAATAGATCTCAGTTGTGGAAACCACACAGGTACCAGGAGATCTTCTAGAAGTGAGAAAGTCAGTAGACTTGGCATTTCTATGGCAGCAAATGTGACTTCTTCATCCTTCTCGGAGCTGATAGATTAGCAGGAAAATGCCTTAACTTAGCCCTCTCATCACTAAACACAGTGGTCTGATTTCTCTGGGAAAGGGAGCTGGGGTTTGGGCCCATTAGGCAGGGCTGCCCAAACAGGGTCCGCTTGAGGTAACATGATGGATAGAGGAGCTGACAGGCCTCCAGCTTCACTCCCCAACAGAGAGATAACTGGAGGCTTTCTTGTTTCCCTGCATCTTCTGCTTTATCCCCTCACCATTTGTCAGGTGGAACAGGATCAAGAGCCAGAGGCCAAGGAAGGGGGAAGGGTGGGCGGGAGAGCAATGCTTTTGAACCTGCCAGTTTGAAATTTTCTTTGCCTGTCATTCCATTCGGGAAGATAAAGGACACTGTCATTCCAAGCCTAATGCAAGGTTGCTGAGAGATCAAAGGGATAGGTGGTATTTTAGCCTCTTTCCAAAATCTGCTTCAAAAAGAAAAGATTACACCTCTTAGAAGGGATGGAGGTGGGATCATTGTAGGGCACACTTCCTGCCAGCAATTAGGCTCCCCTGGGCAGATGTAGCAATTTCCAGGGAACTGCCCCCAAAGCTGAAATTATTTCTGGTTAAATCGAAGGTAGAAAAAACTCCTTTTTTCCTTTGACCAGGTGACGGCTCCGTAGGCCCCTGTTTTTCAAGAGGGCTTGAACATCCGTGAATTGAATGAAGAGCAGGTGCCACTTGCTTGGACAGTGGAGGGGAAGGGTGAAGGAAAGGCATGAGCATTAATGAAGCACTTGCTGTGTGCTAGGCTTGATGCTAAATGCTCTCTACCAATATTCTCAGGTCATTCTGGAAGGCAGATTTATTATCTTCATTTTGCAGTTGGGGAGACTAAGGCAGTCAGCAGTTAAGTGACATGAGTGAGGCAGAATTTGAACTCAAGTCTTCCTGACTCCAGGCCAATTCACTTTATCCCCTAGCTGCCTTGACTAGTAGACTAAGAGAGCAGTCTGGCTACAGTCATGTGATGGCTGTTACAAAAACAGTTTAGGTGTTGCCAGATGGGCCATTGTGCTAGTAGTTGGTGTGATTTCCATAGTTCTTGTCCTTTCTGATTGCAGGCATTTGCCCATGAAGCAGTATTACCAGTTCTTGGAAGTCCAAGAACCTACGTACTGTCTCTCCCTCCCCAGTCCTCTGCAAGTCAGGGGTCTGTGCCTCTTTCATCATAGGAAATCATTGCCAGTCAGGGGACTGGAGTCAGGCACCTTGTAAAAAGCCATGAGGAGATTAGCGTCAGACCTTGGTGTCAGCAGAGCAGGCTCCCTGCTTTTGATTTATAGTTATGTATGTGAAACGCAGTGGGTCAGTAGCATCCTCACCCCTACATCTTCCCCGAGTTGAGACAAACTGTCTGAAGCCAGTCTGACTGCATCCACTCATTCTATTTCTGCCCACAAGGCTTTGCTTAGCCTCTAGATTTCATTGGAAACTTCCAGATCTGTTCAGGTCACAATTTTCTGTCTATTTTATCTGCATCTTTTCCCACTGCTTTTTGCATGAACTATTTTGAAAGGCTAAATGAGAAAATCCAGCAACAGAAAAGGAACTCGAGAATAAAGTCAAGAGGAGAAATGCTCAGGCTCAAAACTCCAAAGGCCTTGAGAGTCACCTGTCTGCCATCTTTGAAGTAAATCTGGTTCAGTGTTCTGTTCGCTGTCTTCTGATTTATTGCTATCATATTTTACTTCTAACAGTGGTGCTGACATGTAACCTGGAGAGAGATACACAGAACATTGACTGTCTTACAAGGCTCTTCATGAACTTCTGCTATCCCTAGGCTGAGGAAGCAGTCTTCAGGAGAAGGGGGAAATAGTTAGGCCCAACTTTCTAACTAACAACTAATGCCCCAAGCAAAAGGTGTTCCAGAAGTCTTACAACGATCTTAAGCTATTAAAGTTAAATTAACTCCAATCCTACTCAAATTCCATTCCTTTTAAAGCTAAAAACTGCACTAAGATTTTTAGGACACCCTGAATAAAGCTGCTTTTCTAACATAAGTAGCATTAGCTCTACCAAAAAGTGTTACAGCTGTGATCACCTTGTCATTAATCAGATTCTTCTCCCTAGAATTCGACTCAATTAAATACACATTGAGTCCCTATTATTTGCAATACATTGTGCTTGTCACTTAGGGGTGATGGGGTAGATGATAGTGTGAATAAAATATGACACTTAAAGCTTTACAATATAGTAGAGAAGATAAAACAAGGCAGAACATACCGAGTACCATAAATGAGGCATAAGAAAAGTCCCAATAAAGTTTAGAGAAAGGAGATGTTCTATCCAGCTAATGCATTGGGCTTTGTGAAGGGAATATTCAAAGGGGGCCTTGAAGGACAAAATATTGGTAGATGAAGGTTGGTGAAGAGCAGTGAAGGGGAGGAGAGGGACAGCCGAGCACAGTGAGGAGATCACAGGGCTGTAGAGATAGGACACCTAGACTCGGTCTGAGCTTTGTGGCTCTGAGGAAGTCCATGCACGTCCCTCAGCCTCTGCTTCCTCTTCTGTAAGGGAAGAAGAATGATGGTTGACTTTGCTTACCTTACAGTGTTAGGAGGAAGACTCTTTTGAAACCTTCAAGACCCATAGAAATGCACGTTATTATCATTATCTTTTGTATAGAATAGCACAAATAAAGGCCAAGTGGTCCCAGGATCATGAGCAGTGTCAGCAGGCCGTACTGACTAGCCCAGAAGGTGGGGTGCATGGAGAGGTGAGCTCCAGGCTGATCCTGTTTATGCTGTATGTACTTACAGCCATGCATGTTGTCTCCCCAAGAGAATGCAAAGACAAAAGAGCAGAGGCTGCTCCACTTCTGGTTTTGTACCTCCAGGCACCTTAGCACAGCACGATGAGTGACATGGCATAGGTACTTAATAAGTGCTTGTTAATAAATTGATTGATAGTCAGAAGGGAGCCAATAGCAGGGTTTGAGGGAATGAGATGATCAGAGGTGTGCTTTAGGAAGACTGATCTGTAGTAGTATGGAGAATGGAAAAATGTGGGGAGAACAGTTCAGGTGCCTGTTTAATTGCCAGTGTGGAAAGTAACGAGGACCAAACTTGGGTTCTAAAAGTTGGAATGGGAGAGAAAAGATACAATCAGGAATTAGTGCAGTGAGGAGGTCAAATGACCAGGCTTAGGCACCTGATCTGATGCAAGGAAAGAGATACAGGAATTAGAATCTAACATATATGGTTCATCCTGGATGTAAGAGTGTGTGTATGAGGAGGAAAGGGAGAAGAGGAGCTCTGAGAAACTTGTTAGTTTGGGAGAAAGTGATGAATTTGGTTTTAGTCAGTGAACATTTATTAAGCGTCTCCTTCAGATGCACTGGGGATACCGAGAAAGGCAAAAGATAGCCCCTACTCTCAAAGAGTCTGCCATGTAATACAGATAGCTATGTACAAACAAGCTATATACAGTGTAAATTTAAAATAATCAAGAAGGGAAAGGCAGCAAGGGAGGGATTGGGAAAGGTTTCTTGTAGAAGGGGGGATTTTGGCTGATATTTAAAGGGAGCCAGGGAAACCTGGAGGCAGAGAGGAAGAGGGAGAGTGTTCAGGGCCTGGGGGACAGCCAGGACCAAAGCCTGGAGCTAGGAGATGGAGTACTTGTGTGAAGAATAAGGGGGTCTGGTCCTAGGACACATGAGGAGAGCAAGAGAGAAGAAAGCCAGAAAGGCGGGCAGGTTATGAAGGACTTTGAATACAAAACAGAAGATTTTATATTTATCAGCCAGATTTTCCCCCCTGAAGTAGGATTAATCAAGTCTTTATGTAGTTCTAGGGAGGCCTGGGATACTGGGATCATTCTGTTTGGGTTGTATGGGTGTCTAGAGCTGGGGAAGACCCACTGACATTTATTGAGTAGGGGATGACATGGTCTGCCCTGTGCTTCAGGAAGATCACTTTGACAGCTGAGTATACGGTAGATAGGAACTGGGAGAGGCCATGGACTGTTGCAGTCACCTGGGCAGGAGGTGGTGAGGGCCATCACTCAGAGGAGAGGAGGGGACACAGAGAGGCGATGCTGAGAAGGTAAAACTGACAGGACACGAGGACAGATTGAACATGAGGATGAGAGAGTGAGGAGCAGAGAGGAGGCTGAGCTAGCATGTGAGCCTGGGTGATTGGACGGTGGGAGGGTTCAGGGAGCAAGATGACATGTCACTTTGGACATTCCAAGTTGATGATGTCTACTAGCCATCCAGGGATGTCTGAAAGCCAGTTGGAGGTGTAAGATTGGAGATTAGCAAGGGAGGATAAATTTGATAAGAAGATGTGAGAATCATCAGCATAGAGAGAATAATCAATTAAATCCATGGGAGCTGATGGGATCACCAAGGGAAGTAGGATAGATGGAGGAGAGAAGAGGGCCTGGCCCCGGCCCCGGCCCCTGAGAGACACCTGTGGTCAGAGGGCATGATCTTCAGGAGAATCCAGCCAAGGAGACACAGAAGGGGTGGTCAAGAGGTTGGAGTATCTCTTCTGAAGAAGACTGCATCACTCATCGCCTCCTAGAGAGTGGAGAATTTCATGGTTTTACCTCTATGGCCAGAGGCAGTCCCTTGACTGTTTTCCTTAGGGTCCTCAATTTTTTTTACTTGGTTGGCGCAAGTTACTTTCCAGGCTTTTCCCGATGCCATACTTTCCCTTTGGAGTTAGAATTAGTTCTTTATGTAGTAGTAGTATGGCCTAGACTAGAATATGGGGTCATTGTTTGGTTGTATGAGTGTCCAGAGGTGGAAACAAGCTTGGTATTGAGGGATTGGGCTAGAAATGAAAAGAGGCTAGGTTGCTGTCAGTATTTCTTCTCTACTTTACATTGTGTCTGGGGAGGTAGTGGTGGCAGTGGTTGGTGCTCAGGGATGCTTTGGATGGATCTTGTTCTGCAGCCTGGCTGGCTGATGCTTAATCTTTGTTTTTCAGCTCCACAGAAGTGGATGATATGATCCGGAAGTCTACAAACCTGCTATTGACCCGAACACTGAGCAGCTCTCTGCAGAATGTCATTAAGAGGAAGAACGTGGGGCTGACAGAGGTGAGGCTGCACAGCTGGGGCTGCCCTAGTGATGACGAGCATCTCTGGCAACTGGGGCCTCGATGGGAGGTGCACTGGGGCCAGGGCAGAATTCCCCTCCTTTTCTCACCTTCACCCTTCTGCCACCAGTGCCCCAGGCCCATCTTGGCCTAGTTCGTTTGTCTTTGTCTTTTCTCCTGCAAAGCGAAGTTCTTTCTCTCCGTGTCTTTCATGGGCTTAGCCAGCTTTCTGGTCAGAAGTTGATATGGTTGGAAGGAATAGTGTGGATCATTTGCCATTAGTTATATGAGAGGGATTTTGCTCAGAGGATACTCTCAACATCAGGTTCCTATTAATGTGAATGACAGTCCAAATAGAACATTTTATATGAATTCAGCTCTTGCCTGCGTAAAATCACGGATGCCGAGGATCTTGGCAGTCACAGCACTTGGCTGGGGTATGTAGCCCCAGCTTTGGCTTGGGGAGAAGTCTCCCAGTCCCCTCCAATCCCCTTGTGACAGGTAACACTCTCTAGCAGCCCAGGCAGGGAGACTTCTGATCAAAGGTCTTAGTGGTAGCTTATTCTGTCCTGCAAGGAAGGGGGACAAGACATTCTGGATGCTCAGCTCCCTGAAGAGCAGAGCAGATAAAAGGGACTTTTGGAGTTTGGGGAAAACCGTTGAAGGGAGTACAATAGTTGAGAGCTTTGTTAGGCATCCAGGCACGTAGGGGAGTCGCTGGGTCAACACTGGACCCTGGAACAGGGAGGCGCTGGTTATGCAGGTAGAAGGGAGAGGGCTCTGGACGTGGGCTTCATGCACTGAGGCATCACTTGGTAAGTTTAGTGCTCAGTTGTAGCAAGGACAGTGCGTGGGTGCAGTTTGAATAGGAGAGCATTGATATTGTGACCGTTTGGGCCCTTGTCATCCTGGATGATGGGCAGTTAATGCCAAGGCTCTTAGGGATTCAGAGAGAGAGCTGGAGGCGAGTGCTTGGGTGCACCTAGATGGTTCTTTTTCCTTCTAGGTGATTAAAGACAAATCAGTCATTGTGGGCTAGGACGTGGGCTGTCTTGTCAGAGCTGATTGTATGTTTAGGAGGTGGGAGACATCCTCGTGATCATCCATTCTGAGGCTTTCCTTTGACAGGCAAAGAGACTGAGGCTCAGGGAGGGGAGGATTAACTGAGGGCTGTCTTGCTCCCCAGCCTCTGCACCCCTGGGGGTGGGGGAAGGTGTGATAAGGAAGGGGAGCTCTGGGTGAATTAGGTTCTCTTTGGGAAAGAAGCATCATTTTGTGATGGAAAGTCATTGTGTACCCGTGACCCTGTTTTCTCATCTGAGTAATGGAAGGAAGATTGCTTTTGTTCTTACCCTTGTAGGGTTGGTGTCAGCAAAGTGCTGAGGAAATGTTAGTTACGAGGTTCGTGCTGGGGATCTTTGTGGGGCTCGCTGTCTGTGTGCTTCAGTGCCCCCCCAAAGACCTACATGCCACCTCACAAGGACCATCTGTTTGCTGCTTGGACTGTCTGCCCAGTAGATGTGACTTACCCCCCATTCAGATTGGCAGCCACCTCCTCATTCTACTCAAGGCACCACTGGCTTGAGACCAGAGCCCTTGAGTCTTAATTCGGACCTCCTTCCACTAACATACTTTGTGACCTTGGAAATAAACTCTGAGCCTAGAGCTCTGGGGGAACATTTATGCCTGCTTTTCCTCACCAGCAGTATGTGGTCATGGAGAAACATTAGGTCAAGAGCCCATGGAACACCCCTGGAAAGCTGCTCTTAAGGCAGCTTTCTGAGAGGGATTGATAAACATCTGTACAGATAGTACCAGGTTCTGCAAAGAAAGGTTGCACCCATGAACTCTGGGAGAGTCTTGCTATGTGGGCAATGTGGAGAGGGCTAGTGAACATTCTTCAGATCTTTCTAGCCACCCAGAACATCTGTGACTGTACCACTCCTTACCCCAATCTCCACATCCTGGTTCATGTCACCCTCCCAAACCCTCCCAGATTATAGCCCATCTTACTTTTGTGTATATTTTTCTCCCTCATTTAAAAGTTCAGCCTTATCAGATGTGAATGCACCGTGAACGGCTGCCCAAATGGGCCATTTCTCCTACTGAGCCTATCATGTCTTCAATGATTATGCTAATTGAGCTGAGAAATAAACCCCAAAACATAAACCCACAATGGAATCCTGTTAGGACTGTCCTGGGCATTTGCTTCTTTCTCCTTGAGAAAGCTGTGCTACCTTTGCCCCGCTTCCAGAGGCCATGGAAGTGTTTAGGACTTTCTGGCCACTAACACCCTGTAGTGGAAGACCCGGTCCTCACCCACCCCCAGCTACACCCCAAAGTAGAGAGCCCAGACCTTCCCCACCCCCTGCCGGGTGGAGGGTCCGGTCCTCCCCCCACCCCAGCTTTGCTTTTCTTTTTGTGTGTTGTCTCCTCCCTTTGAAGGCCTGGCTTCCTTTCTGTTTGGATCGGTATCTTGGCTGCTTGGCAGGTACCTGATACTGACAGGCTCTATAGAAATGTTAGTTATTAATTATTAGTCAGGACTTAAAATTGCTTTAAGGAGAATGAGGACAGTAACGGGACCCGAAGCTGCATCCTGCTTTGAGGTTGTGCAGCTTGTCTCAGTGGAGCCACACAACAGCCCTGGGAAGTAGGGGCTCTTCTTACCAGCTTTTTATAGATGAAGAAAGTGAGTCTGAGAGAAGCCAAGTGAAGGAGTTAGCCTGGAGAGGGCAGGAGTTAACACTTGTTCAGGGATGCCCAGCCAGTCAATGTCAGAGGCTGGTTCTGAGCCCAGGAGTCTTCCGAAGTCTCACCCACTGGGCTACCTGGCTGCGGGGGCCTCACTGTCGGTCAGTGCCGGGGATGGCAGCAGCTTTTTTCCCAGCCTACCTTGCTGTTGTCTCCTCTCAGGGCATGATCTTCAAATTACACGATAGTTCTCCCAAGTAGCACTTAGATGTGATTGGGATTGGTGACCCTTTGACCCTCTTCGTCTTCTTGTTTTTGGTGGCTACTGAGGGACTGTTAACATCCATTATTTGTGGGATGCCACATGGATTCCTAAGATGTGTGATGTCTGGGCTGTTCTTTGGGCCAGGCCTTGAGAGGCTGGAATCCCCTTCCCCACAAGCTCAGTGAAACCATGGGGTTTGGTCTGAAGGGGCCTCAGCTTTGTGGGGTCAGTCTGGCACAAGAAGGAAGGAAAAGTCCTTGCTGTTGCAGGGAAGGGGGCTGCTGATTTGTACTCTTGTAGCCTAGCCTTACAGCCCTGGCTCTGGGAATACAAAAGAGAGCCCTGTCAGGCCTTCCACTTTACTGAGTAACACACAGGAACAAGCAGGGGGGCCTCTCCTTCTGTGGTTGTGAGCACAGACATCGTGGGGCATGGAGGACATGCCTCCAGACCCATCAGGGCAGGAGTAGAGGTAGTTTTCTGGAGGAGAGAAGGGCCCTCCTTTTGTTTCTCTGAAGGACTTGGAAAGGCGTTATAAGGTAGGGCTGGAGTCAGGCCCTGCATTCTCATATCTGTGTGTTATCATTGTAAAATGGGGGACCTGGCCTGAGTGGCTCCCCAGTCCCTGCCAGTTCTAAGTCCTGGAGCTTGCCCATCTCTCCTGGTAGTGCTTACGTCTATGTTCCTCTGTCCCACGGGGTTCTGGGGGCTCTGGAGTGTGGAGCTGGACATGGGTGAGGGGACTTGTGCAGATCTCTCTGGTTCCTAGAGCTGCCAGGGCAGTGCCCTGTGGTCCATCCACTCCACTCACAGAACTGACCTGGGCGAGGTCGACCTCCAGTCAAGGAGAAGGAGGTGTGGGGAGATGCCCTGGCCCTTCAGGGTGAGCCCTGCCCTGCAGCTGAGGCAGTCCGGTGTGCCACCAGCTTCTCCCAGGGGTTGTCATGCACGGCTGCTAAGGGGTGCTTTCTTGTTTCCTTCTGCCTTCCAAACTGTCCACCTGAATGACCTGCAGGAAACCATTTTTAAAGGAGGGGGGAGGAATGGCAAACACCACTGGAGAGACTCAAATGATGATGAAATTTTATCTCTGAGATTGTTCTTCCGCAAGTAACTTCATGATTAACCCCTCCCCCAGAGCTTTTTCATTTGCAAATGCCCTTGTGAGGTTTTTGGGAGCTGTCACTCAGGAGCAATGATTGCTTAGAGCTTATTAACAGACAATGTTCCCCTGAAAATGACACAGTATCTGCTGTAATCCTAGGGCGTTTTAATAGTCCATTCTGTGCTCTGCCATGAAACATTTCCAGAGTGACTGACAGTCAATTGGTGTAATTCATGGGGATCTTTTGTGTTGACAGTTTTTGAAAAAGTCGTGGGAAATTATAACGTACCCAGTGAAGCCGTCTTTTTTTTTAAGCTGCCAATATCATGAAAAACAGGACAATCTTCTCTTTGACTGTCACTGGTTTGCATTTGCGATAACATGACACGATCCCTCCTTCTTATTAGGATTTCAATTTATAGACACGGTGCCTTTCCTACAGGTAGCTTTGCTCGTTTTAAAATAGAAACTCTTCAGTTTTCCACATTGGTTCTCTTCCCCTTCCCCCTTAGCCTTACAGCAGTCTTGTCAGGAGCCCGCTGTCCACCCTCACCAGTCAAGGAAGGAGTTAAGGGAGACTTTGGTTTATTTTGTGACTTGTTTCTTCTCATAGGTGGGGCAGAATGTGGCAGGGGTGGGGGTGACCTGATTCACTTTTTTCTGTTTATTTCTAAGGATGCTCTGGCAGTTTGGGCATTTTCAGATAGGGCATTTCGGGGGTGGAGAGGGGGACTGGGTCCAGGAATCCTCCTCCCAAAACCTTGAGATCCGAACTCCTCTGCAGAGCTCAGAGAATTAGCCATGTCAGTTTAGCAGTTTCCCTAGTACTGAAGGGCACCATCCCAGGTACCAGGGGAGAAGCTCACCGCTCTGCCCCAGCCCCAAGATCTCCTCGGTTCCTCATCTTTTGGAACCCCAAAGGGGCTGGGCATCAAAACGTCTTCTTACGCTTCAGTCTCTGTGGATGGTGAGGAGCCACCACACCATCTCTGGGTGACTTTTGGTGGCAGTATATGTCTGCAGAGGACTCACAGGCAGGGGCAAGGCAAATGTAATTACCTGTGGGTACTAGCCTAACTCCAAAGTTGGGAGAATAGATCTCAGACATACATTGGGCTTTTGAGCGATAGATACTGGCAGTCTCCTCATCTGTAAAATGGGCTTCACAATAACAGCTGCCTCCAGGGGTGTCGTGAGGATCACGTGAAACAGTTATGGCACATAATGAGTTACATTAAATATTATTATTTTGTTGTTGTTGTTCAGTCATTTAAGTTGTGTCTGACTCTCAGGGACCCCATTTGGGGTTTTCTTGGCAGAGATACTGGAGGGTTTGCCATTTCTTTCTCCAGCTCATTTTACAGATGAGGAAACTGAGGCAAACAGGGTCACACAGCTAATAGTCAGTTTTGAACTCAGGAAGACAGGTCTTTGTGACTCCAGGCCTGGCACTCTACTATGCTACCCAGTGCCCTTCATCATCATCACCGTCCTTGTTCTTCTTACTATCCAAGTGGAGTAAATCAAACAATATCATAGTTTGTCCCTTTTTTCTAGCTCTCCCTGAATGGGAAGTTCCTCACTACCACCCCCCTCTTGCAGGCTTCCAGCTTGAGAGAGCCTGTTCCCCTGAGGGCTTCAGACTCATTCTTGGCAGTATGAATTACCCCTGTTCTTTGGGGGATGCCTCTCTGTAGCCTGTGGACTAGATAATAATACAGTTAGAGGCTGGAGAATGGATGGAATGCCTAGACTCTAAGGAGTTGTTAACTCTCAACTGTTCACTGTCAACATGTTAGATCTCCAGTGGAGAACTCCAGGTATCTGTATTTGATCCTGGGCTGTCTAATAACATTTTTATGAGCAGTCTGGGTAGGTGCATAGGTGGCAGGTTCATCAGATATACATAAGGCCCTGAGCGGAGGGTTAGCTAACAGAGTGAGAGCCGGCATTCACAAAGGTCTTAACTGACCAGAGCAGAGCTGTCCAACAGACCACCTGTGACAGGCCACCACCCTCCTGGGTACACTGGAGCCCGATTAAAATGAATCTGGGAAAGATTTACGTAAACAAAAGTACAAAAAAAAAATCCAAACCGTTAGATTTTAAAACAAAGTCACTATGTGGCCACAAGACCCTTATTTACAGATTAGTGGTTTTCATTCCTGTTTGAGTTTAACCCCATTGAGCTCAGTCTAAAGAGATGAAATTCCCTGAGGATAAATCTGAAGTCTACAAATGCCAGGTGAGGGAGGAGTGGCTATAGAGTAGTTGTTCTGAAAAATCTCTGGGAGTGTTAGTGGGTTTGGGGCTCACTATGAGTCACAGATGTGGTGGGAGTGGCCAAAAGAACTAATACATGCCCAGGGCACACCAAGAGGGGCACAGCTTCCAGGGAGCAAGAGTCGAGAGCTCTGCTCCACTCTGCCCTTGTCTGATCTCAGCAGGAGCAGTGCATGCAATTCTGGTCCCAAAGTTTAAGGGAAACCTCAGTGGTCCAGAGGGTTTGTAGAGGCGGGCAGCTAGGATGGTGAAAAGTCTTGGGTCTGTGTCATGAGGATGAGTTGATGGAGCCAGGCTTATTACACTGGAGAAGAGAAGATTCCCAGGGTGTGTGATAGCAATCTTCAAGCATCAGAGGTACTGACAAATGGAGGAAGGCATGAGATTTATTCTTTTGGGGTCCAGAGGGCCTTTGACAGCAAGTCAGATTTAGGGTCAGGAAAGATTTCCACCAGTTAGAGCTGTCTAGCTGCAAAGTGGTGAGCTCCCCTTTCTTGGAAGTCTTCCAGAAGAGTTTGGATGACCAACCATTACTTGTTCGGTATGTTGTCATTGAGACTGCTTTGGCTTCCAACTCTTCCTTCTATCATTCTATACATTGTGGATAGAGTCACTGGTCTTAGGCTATAATGAGTTCCTAGAGCCTGTAATGGCAGGTCTTATATTGAGCACCATTCTTCCAATGGACCTGGAGTGCTTTTCTCTATGATCCTAGAAGCCATTGGAATTGTCTGGGAAGGACACATCACTGGGCTGGAAGGTTGGCGGTCATGATGTCCCTATGCCTCTTCTCTCCCCCTACCCCCACTTCCCACTGTTCACACTGTATTTATTACCCACCTCTCACATACACTGTGTGGGTTCTTGTATGGGAAGGGGAAAAAAACCACCACCACCAAAAACCCCAGAACAACCAAAACCCTCAAACATTATAAAAGAAGGGGTAAGACAGGTAGAATTTCATTGCCATATATGGTTATTTTGGATACAGGTTGTATGGGCAGAGGTCTCATAATGGCAGTGAGGTGCCCACTTCATATGATGTGATGAAGCTGAGATGAGCCAGCTGGGGGCATTTTGCCTCCGCAGATGCTTGCCCTGTAGCTCCTTATGAATCTGAGCTTCTCCTTAGGGGTGCCCCTTCTGGGCCACTTTTCTGCTTGGTGCTTGTACTCTCACAGGTGGGTGGAGGAGGCTCATGGATCTCCAGTGGTGAGCCAACAAAGGCCATTGCACCTCTAATATCTTTACATTTGGGAAATTTTGTTGGTGATTTTTTTTTATAGGAACCCCTGTGGGGTGCTAGAGGTAGCGTGTTTGTTCTTCATGCATAAATGTCTTCTTTTAGTCAGTCAATAGACACATTTATCTCAAAGCAAAGGCATTCCCTAAGATGGCATAGTAAGATCCATTCCTCTGAAACCTGGGATACTTTCTACAAGAGTGGGCACAGATATTAACACTATCAGTAGTGAAATGTATTCAGAGGAAGCCCACATGGCCCAGGCTGCTCCTGCCTCAGTCCCTCTGGGTCCTGGTGTCCTTCTTGTGGCCACCTCCCCATGGGCTCAGCATCTCCTTTGGGTGGGTGGCTTGGCCAGGCGCCCCGAGTCTGCCCCTCCCTGCACCTTGTCTTTGTGTCTCCCACTGCTCCCTGGGGGACATGGTGTTTCTGACACCTGTTCAGGAGCAGCTCTCCTTACCAGACATCAGAGCTGTGGTGGAGTCAGGGTAAGGACAGACCCTCTTCTCCCCAGGCCAGGCTTTTTGTGGCCATCCAGGCCACAGCCAGTTTTCATCCTGCCAGTCTGGTTGCTCTTCTGAATTAATCGGAAGCTTCTTTGTTAGGGGATGATGGGTGCGAACAAGCCTTTGCACCTAGTTTAACATATTAACATTTGTTTCATCTCTTCTGCCTCTTCCTTTATACAAGCTTATCAAAGGGAGTGGGAGCCTTGGGAGGGGCCAGGGAGTGGGGGTGGAAACCATGACCCTAAGAAAGAAGATTTCTTAGCACTCTTCTGTGTGTGCTACTGTCCTTCTCAGCCACTCTGATCTCTCCTCCTTTCTGGACATTCTGTCTGTAACCCATTCTGTCTGGGTACTAGCCAGGGTACACAGCTTGTCATCTCCCTCATGGGTCCTCTGTGGTGTTAGAGGCAGGGCCATTTAACATGTGATCATCATTCCCATATACCGTTCTCTGCTTTGTAGCTTGTACAGATTATCATCAACACAACCCACTTGGAGAAATCCTGCAGATACCTGGAGGAGTTCATCACCAATATCACCAATGTGCTCCCTGAGACAGTCCACACCACAAAGCTGTATGGGACCACCACGTTCAAGGTGAGCAGACTTCACAGACACCCTGAGGGTGGCCCTAGATCCCCTAGAATGGGCTGTACCTTGGGCAGCTCCCTCATTTTCTGGGGAGAAGTCCTTTGGGGACTTTCAATCTGCCTCTGCTCACAGAACATTGCAATGGTTCATGCAGGTTTTTCTGAAACCATTCCCCTTCATCAGCACAGTGTATTTCATCATATTCATAGACCACAGCTTGTTCAGCCATTCCCTCATAACAGATAGGCATCCCCTCTGTTTCCAAGGCTTTGCCACCACAAAGAGAGCTGTTATGAATATTTTTGTACATATAGATTGTTTAACCTCAATATAGATTTTTCCCCTTCTTTTGATCTTTTTGGGTTATAGATTTAGCTGTGGTGTTGCTGGGTCAAAGGGCATGCACAGTTTTTAGCTCTTTGGGCATAGTTCCAAATTGCTTCCAGAATGGTTGGATCAGTTCACAACTCCACCAATAATGCATTAGTGCATTTTTAGACTTTTTCAATATAATCATCAATTGTGTTGACTTTTTTCCTCTTCTCTTTCTTGCTTGTCTTTAAAAAAATACTATTTATTATATGGAATAACTCTCTGGAAGGAGGAAAAGGAGGAATGTTAAGGGAAATGAGGTGTAAAAATAGATGGCATCAATAAAATTTTATTTTAAAACAAGATTACAGGATCATTTCTGATGGGAAGATTAAATTGAGGTTAAAATAAAAGAAAAACAGCAAATAAAGTTGTGAAATATTCCTAATATTACCAGTATGAGATAGAGAGATTTCCTTTAATGAGGTGACACTTTAGGAATGGTGTCCCCCAAAGTCTTGGGGCCTTTCTGACTCATTTTAGAGTTCCGCTTGGAACATGTTGAGTCTAAGAGAGGCAGTTGAAAATATGATGCCAGAGGTCAGCAGAGAGGTTAGGGCTGGATGAAGAGATCTGACAATCGTGAACTTAATGGTGATGATTGAATCCGTGGGAGCTCCTGAGCCCACCAAGCAAAACAGCACAGAGTCAGAAAGGCCCCAAGACTTTGGGGGACACCTGTGGTTCAGTCGAGATCCATCGAAGGAGGCAGAGGAGTCAGACAGGCGGGAAGAGAATGGGGAGAGAACCTAATCCTGAAAACCCAGAGCGGGCTTTCCAGCACCTCCCATCCCTCCCCCATTGAAGACCCCCCAGGCTGGCCTCTCTCGGTGCTCCACTCCCATCCATGCCGCTGTCCTGGCCCACACTTGGAAGGCACGCTCTGCCCAATGCAAGAAGCTGCTCAGACACCCCCCGCCAGCTGCTGTTGCCGTCTCTCTCAGACTGCCTTCTACTTACCTCTCCTGAATTTATCTTGTGTTGATGTTACATGTCTATTGAACACATACTTATGTACATGCATGTATGTATAGATGCATACATGTGTTGTGTGTGTGTGTGTGATAACTAACTCCCCCGCAATAAAATCCGTGCTTCTCCGGGGCAGGGATTGTTTCCTTCTTTGTGCATTCCGTGCCTGAAAAAGCAGGCACCCGGCTGCCATTTAACAAGCAACATTCTTCTTTATGGTGTGTCTCCCCTTCTTCATACCTGGCCAGACGTCCACCGTGCGGGGGGTGGCATAGGATTAAAAATACAAAAGAAAGGCTATTACAAATGGGCAGGGAGCCACAGGAGGTGTGCCGTTAGTAAGCTACTTAGTGGAGGGGAAGTTCTGGAGACCACTAAAGGTCGTGCTGACAGGGCTTATTGGAAACACTGAACACTTGAAAACACATCGAAAGGGTCTTTTTTACCAGGACTCTCTCAAACCAGCTAATTCGGCACTCAGTATAAACACAGCAATTACAATGGCTGCATGTTGTGTATTTTCCTAAGCTACTGTTTCCCCAAAACATTCCCTTGCAGATGGAAACCTTTTGCTGGATGATGAGGGGGCAGGGGATCCAAAGGGCTTCCTGGTGGTGGTCTTGTCAGAATGCTTTTTATTTCTTCGATGTGGACACAGCCCCAGCCAGAGCACTTACCTCTTCTTGCTCCCAGGAGCTTTCTGGCCTTCTTTGAAATGAGAAACGGGGTTGCTTGTGGTAAGGAATCATGTCAAAGCATTGGTGTGTGACCAGTAAGGAAGAAGGAACAGATTTCTCCCAGTTATGCAGGGACAGGGATGACAAGCTAATGGTGACCCCCGGCCTGCCCGTTGGACCCTGTGGTCACATCTGGGGGCTGCCAGCACTGATTCCTGCCTTACTTGGCACAGCTTTCAGCCTCTGTCTCCCTTCCAGGATGCCCGGCATGCTGCAGAGGAAGAGATCTACACCAACCTGAACCAGAAAATTGACCAGTTCTTGCAGCTGGCTGACTATGATTGGATGGCTGGTGATTCAGGCAGCGGAGCCAGCGATTATCTGACGGATCTCATCGCCTTCCTCCGAAGCACCTTTGCTGTCTTCACACACCTTCCTGTAAGTCACTGCTGTTCCTCTTCCTCACTCCCCGGGATCAGAAGCAAATCACTGATGCATTTTGTTAATGTGTTACCTTTATTCCTGAACCCATGCCTCCTCTCCTTCCCTACCCTGGAAGCCATCCTTTGAGACAGAATAGAAAACAGAGCAAAAAAGCACTTCAGGGAAACCATCCTCAATCTCTTTGAAAGAGCTGTTGTCTTGAGTTGCTGCCCACAGGAGGGTAGCTGAGTGGGCCTGGGTGTGAGCTCTGATCATCCGAGTGGCACTGTCCTCCAGAGGAGGGGAAAGATGACCGCCTCCTTTTGGCCTCTTGCCAGCGGTCTGTCCTTTGCACATGAGCTTGCCTTGCCATAGAGGTGAGCAGTAGAGGTCATTCACAGATCTCTTATGAAAATATCAGTTGCAGCGGAAGGCAGACACCTTGTCAGTTCACATCCCTGATCTGGAAGCCAAAAGAAGCAGAGGCTCAGCATGGCCTCAGAAGCTGCATTTGGGGAATTGGATTGCTGTTGGCTGTTCAGTCAGAAATCCTGGTGTAGCCCCACAGCTCCCCAGATCCTGGTAGCCATTGCAGAGAACCGTGGGGAGCCCAGTTGGGGATCCCCCCTTCACCCATGCTGGGATTTCTCCTTTCTGCTGGGTCTGCCAGGCCCTAACTAGAGAATCCTGCTCTTTCTGCTACCACACCTCCATTGCAGGGCAGCCAGGTAGCTCAGTGGATAGAGTGCTGGGTCTGGACTCAGGAAGATCTGAGTTCAAATGTGGCCTCAGACACTTCCTAGCTGTGTGACCCTGGGCAAGTCCCTTATCTCTGTTTGCCTCAGTTTCCTCATCTGTCAAATGAGCTGGAGAAGGAAATGGCAAACCCCTGTGGTATCTCTGCCAGGAAAACCCCAAATGGGGTCATGCAGAGTCAGATGCTGACCAACAGCAGCCACCCCTCTTACCTCTCTATCGATGTCTTTCTTGCCGCCCCCTTTGCTTTCTGCCCTCCCTTTCAGGGACACTTCACTAGGGCTGTGGGATCAGGCTCCAACAGAAATCGGGCCACTCATCCCTCCCTGAGGCTCACTGTGGGCCATGTATTAACTTAGTTTAAAACACATTGGTATCTATGTTTAATTGTATTTTATTTATTTTGTTAAATATTTCCCCATTGCAGTTTATTCTGAGTTGGACCTCACTTCAGGCCAGACTGTGGAGTACATATGGCGCCTAGGCCACATCTTGACACCTCTGTACTAGGGTGTCTGGGGCAAAGCCAAGTACCTTATTCTTTCTTTAAAAACATAAAAAGGAATAGAGTTCCAGGCTTTGAATCCAGACCCCTCCACCTGTGTGACTGTGTGTCAGTCACTCTCCTTCTCTAGCTGTGGAGATTGAGGGGTTGGCCTTGCAAACCCTGAGGTCCCTCTGCTCTGGTTTCTGGGGTCCATTTTGTTAATATTTCCTTTATTCTGAAAGCTCTTCTTCACTTTGGTCAGTTTTCCTGTTCTAGCCCTTGAAGCAGCATCAGGCATTGGGCCCAGAGTCTTGGACTTCTCCAGAATCCAATGCAGCTGGACCCTCGCCCCCCACAACCCCCCTCTCCACGTCCCCCTCCCCCGGGACAGGCAACCTTCCAGCTTCACTGTCATTGCTGCTCAGCATATGTGAGTGGCAGTTTATTACGGTGTACTCCACTTTGCAAGGGGTTTGAGTAGGGACAATGTCTTTTTGAAGATTACAGAAAAGATACCTTTGTTTTATCCCCATATAGCCTCATGTGCTAGACTGGTTTGCCCAGGACGCTTGGCAAGGCTGTATCTGAAGGACTGGCAGTTTGGGCTAGAAGGACTGATGGTAATAGCCATCATTTATGTAACACTTTAAGGTTGTAAATGGTTGTCAAGTGAAAGGGTGTTTTCAGATCATTTAGTCCAATTTCATTCTACTGATGAGAAAACCCATCCCATACTCAGGTCATTAATATGTGGGGGGATCTGAACCCTCTTCCTCTAGAGCCTATGGCCTTTCATCTGTACTAAACTTAAGTTTCATATTTTCCCCTTGGGTTCTTTTTTGAGATGTGAGTGTAGTAGAACGAGCCAGAAAGTACAGTGGGGTCCTGTTCCCTCTCTGGATTTAGGCTGCCTCCAGGATGGATTTGGGCTCTATGTGAGTCTAGAGTAGGAATCTCTTAGGAGAAAGGCCATCATAAGCAATGTGTGATATCTTATTGGGGGCATAGGTCCACAGAACTAAGGGAAGTCAGGATAATGCAAGTCCTGCCAAGTCCTGTCTTCATGGCCTCTGGAAATAAGAAGTCCTTTTATAGAGGAAAATAACTGTCCACATCCTCTCAACTGGTAAGTCTAACATAATCACAAACCAAAATACGATGGCCAGCTGGTCTGACTCAGTTATCATGTCTATTCTTCTTTGCTTCACTTCTTCGGGGAATTTATTCTAATTTCAAAGGACTCTCAGTTCTTGGTAGATGGAGGATTCAGTGAACTACCTCTTGAACCAAAGGTGTGATTTTCAGCTTAATAAGAGCTGTTGCTAGCAGGAATGAAATGAAACACTTATTTGGGGGAACATAGTTGGGTGCCCTGCCAGCAGCATCATAGCCAAGATGAATGGGTGAGCCAGGACCAAGTGACCCCCGAGACCCCTTCTCACCCTGAAATTCTGTGATTCTCTGACAAGGCACCTCCTTGGAGTCTAGGTTTTAAGAGAACTTCCCTTCATATACAGATTGTCCTGGAGGAGTCAGTCTCTCAGGAATTGTATAATGCTCCTCTACCAAGGGTCCTCAGCTAAGATAATTGAAATACTCAGGCCAAAAGGGTCTCAAAAGATTGTCCAGGGCATCATAACAGCTTCAGAAAGTCTCCTACCACCATCTTTCCTAAGGGAGAGGGATTTCTTCCTTCAGTACTCACTCTCGTTCAAACAGCTCTGAAAAGAAGGACCGAAAATTATTGACAACCATATGAAAGTTGGGTCTAATTACCAACAATAAGACAAATGCAAATGAAAACAAGTCTGAGCTTTCATTTCACCCTCCACAAATTGTCAGCAATAATAGTAGATGGAAATATTCAAAGCTTGAGGGATTATAGAAAAGCAGGCTTCTTGTAGTCCTCTGCCGCAGAGCACATTCCCATTCCCTGAAGGTCTTCTTTTGAAGACTGTTGTTGGGATGTAGTAAAGTGGTCCTATAGGATCTGTTCCAACGCAGAGATTATGTGACTCCAGGAAAGAAAGTGAAAGGGAATCTTCAAACGTGGTGTGCCTGGCCTTCAACACAAACAGTTGTCAAACTAATTGGAGTTCTTTTGGAAAAAGAGATTTGAATGGCAGAAAATGGGTGTCTAGAGGTAACTGGGGTGCAATAAACAAAGTCAGATGTTGTTTTCACACAAGGAGATGCCCAGCGTCTCAGTATTCTCCCTGCAGGGGCCAGAGAGCCCCAAGAATGCTCGAGTCACGTCCTCCATTGCATTCTGTGAGGCTGCCACCAGTGTCAGATTTGTGATGGTGAAGCGTGCAGATGTAAGGACAGAGTTGGTTGGCTTCCAAAGCCATTCTCCCCTTGAGTTTTTGTCGTTCAGGTCACTCATTGCCCTTAGTTACCCAGAAAATGCTGGGTAGGTGATGAGAGGTAGTGAGAATGTCCACAACGAGGTTCAGCTTAAAAGATGTTTATCCTATAGTCCTCGAGTTGTGAGCACAGAGAGGATAATTGCCCATGAATTTTTTCAGGCTCCTATTGTGTAATTTACAATTGCATGCACAATTACCCATTTTGCATGCTCAACTTCAGGGCCTGTTTTTGAAAATGTATCCCTGTATGTCCTGATAATTATCTTTTAAAAAATATGTGAAAGAGAGGAAATGCTATCTCAAGTATGAAACCGGGAGTCAGGAGTCCCTGGATCTGTTTCCCAGCTTTCTTGTTTGTTCTCTTGGGTGACCTGGGGCAAGTCACCTACCTGACCCTGCGTCTCAGCTTCAGTCCATAACAGGGGTGACTGGGACAGGTCACTGAACCTTCCCTCTTTGGCCCAGCTTCTTCACCTGGAAAAGCACATGGTAGCTGACTATGACCTCCCATGCTGGTCTATTGTTTTAAGTCTGTCTTCAGATGATAGCAGTTACTTATACATAAATTATCAAGGCTGCATATTAACAAGTCAGAGTTCTCAGTTTACCCTGGAATGTATTGTACTTCAGCTCCAGCCCCTTGCTTTAACTCTTTAACTGAGGTGTCTTTCTGCCTCAGGTGCATTTCTTGTAAACAACCTATCATTGGATACTGGTTTTTAATCTGTTCTGCTCTCCACTTTCATTTCATGGGTGAGTTCTTCCCATTCATATCCACAGTTATGATTACTAACTTTGCATTTCCCTTCATCCTGTTTTCTTCAGTTTATCCTGTTTCTCTTTTTTTTTTACCCTATCCCTCCTCAAAAGGTTTGTTTTCCTTCTGACCACGGCCTCACTCAATCTGCCTCTGCCTTTTTCACACCCCCTTCTTCCTCTAAGTCCCTTCCCCTCCTGCTTCTCTGTTGAGTAAGATTTATATAACCAACTGAGTGTGTGTGTGTGTGTGTGTGTGTGTGTGTGTGTGTGTGTATTCTTCCCTCAGACAAGAGTGAGGTTCAAGTGTTCTCCCTACCCCATTTTCCCTGCCACTGAAAAACTTCCCTGTTGTGTATCTCCTTAATGTGAGATAAATTTCACCCTTCTTCTTCTCCCTTTACCCTTATCCCAGTGTATCCCTGTTTCTTACTACTCCATTTTTTTGAGATCTTCCCAACACAATCAACTCAAACCTGTGCCCTCTGACTGTGTAGATTCCTAACTTCCCGCATGATGATAAAGTATCCTCTTCCCACATAGGGATGTGATCAGTTTAACCTTGTGAAGTCCCTTGTGATTTCTCATTCATGTCTTCCTTTTGTGCTTCTCTTATGTTTGAATGTGAAGTTTTTTATTCATCTCTGTTCTCTTCAGTGACAGTGTTTGAAAATCCTCTGTTTCAGGAAATGTCCATTTTTGGAAGGATTAGACTCTTTGCTGGGTAGGTTATTCTTGGTTGTGATCTTAGCTCCTTTGCTTTCTAGACTATCATGCCCCCTGACCATCCCCCCACACTCCTTTAAATTTGGGGAGCTGCTAAATCTTATGTGATTCTGACTGTGACTCTACTATATTTGAATGATTTCTTTCTGTCTGCTTGAAGTATTTTCTCTTTGACTTGGGAGTTCTGGAATTTGGCTATAATATTCCTGAGAGTTTTTATTTGGGGATCTCTTCTAGGAGGTGATTGGTAGATTCTTTCAGTTTCTATTTTGCCCTCTGGTTCTAAGATACTAAGATAGTTTTCCTATATGATTTCTTGATATATGATGTCTGTGCTTTCTTTTTTTTTCTTTTTTGTTCATGGCTTTCAGATAGGCTATTTATTCTTAAATTCTTTCCCCTCCATCAATTTTCTTTCGACTCTGTTTTATTGTTTCTTGATGTCATTAGCTTCCACTTCCTGATTATAATTTTTAAGGAATTATTTTCTTCAGTGAATTTTTCACTGAAAAATTCTCTTCTGAGGCTTCTCTTTCCATTTGGCCAGTTCTGCTTTCTAAGGTGTTATTTTCTTCCATATTTTATGTACCTCATTTACTAAGATTGGGTGAGCATTTGTGAGCTTAGGACCAACAAGGGCAGTTTGCCTTCTAATTCTGCCCTGGCCTTTCTACTGACCTCATTCCTTCTTTTTCCCCACCTGAAAATGATGTCATTATAGGCAGGTTAAAAAGCAGTGAATATTAACCACATAAAGCATGCTGTGGTCATTGACTAGAAATCACTTTCTCAAGTGGGAGTTTCTGGTGGGGTGACTGTTCAGAGCATTTTCATCTCTTGACAGACATGCTGAAGTGGGGAAATACTTTTTAAATTCCTCTGGCAGTTTTTTATGTTCAAGTGTATGCGGTGTATGTGCTAGATAATTCTCAACAGATAGAAAGTGCCCGGGGCTGAGGGAAAAGGGGAATTATTGGTACCCTGTGAAAAGAGAAACACTCACCTGATGCAGGAAGGAGCCCAGTGAATGAGTGCACCTGTCCCCAGCCTAGCCTCAAGTTTCTGACCTGAAACACCAAATGCCAGTGGAATTCTCTTAGTAAGCTCCTATGTTCATGATGCCCCTATCAGCTGGCCCAGTCCCTTTGGCTGGGCCTTTGTCAAGGAAGAACCTTTAGGAGTTATCAGGGGACCTAATGCCTGAAACCCAGCAGCTCCAGCCCGCATCCCCAACTCTGTCGTACTGTCTAGATTACTCCAGTGACCATGGGACTTTCTGGCAGACTAGCCCAGACTCATCTGCTCACTTCCCCCTCCCCTACCCTGCTACCCCCTTCTAATTCCTTTCTACTTCCCAGGGCACAGACTTCAGTTCTGCCAACCCTTCTCTGTCTACCTGGAAATCAAACATCTGAGACTCTTAGGGTATTACATATCCTTACTGCTCCTGTGTTGTTAGCAAGATTTATGTTTCTTGAGTTTGCTACATTGAAATCAACAAATTATCTCCTTATTAGTGGGACTTGGGCTGTTGGTTTAGTTAATGATTGTGAATTCCTTAGGGAGTTTGTGTTTCTTTGGGGTTTGTTTGTGTTTGGGGCAATTATTTAGTATTTCTATCTCTATTTTTTAAACCTGATATAATAGCTATGAAGAAGACTTAGCTGTTCAGTCTGCTGTGACCCCGTAAGCAACTTCTGTCTCTGTTTAAATGATAAGAGCCAGGTAGCTCAGCTGCTCCCTTAGTTATTAATTAAGACCGTGGGCTTATTAAGGCTGGAACAGGGAAGGTATTTTCTTCCTAGTCTGATTTTTGCTAGTGAGGCCTGGAGTGGAGGTGGGAGCACTTGGTGGTTCCCCCTGAGCCTAGAAGCTCCCTTAGCTCTCAGCACCATCATGGTCTTCCCTGAAGGTCCAACTTGAGTCCCACCTCTGATCCCTCTCCTTCCTCGAACCCCTCCAGCTTGTACTCTCTCTGTAGCTGATCTGGGGTTTGGGGCATACCTTTGTTTCAGTGCTTCAGTGGGACCCAGCCTGATTTAGCAATCAGACAGTCCATCAGCAGGTGCTTATCTGGTGTCTCCCATGGACCAGGCCAGGGGCTATCCTCTTGGGATACAAGTACAATGAAGTAAACAGTCCCTGCTTGGAGGGATCTCACCTTGCCCAATTCCCTTAGTGACTTCCCACACAGATTGTCTCCCAGTTATTTGCACGTTTTCTCTGCCATTAGGCTGGGGGCTCCTTGAGGGTAGGTCCATGTTTTTGCCTTTTTTTGTCCTGATGCAGCACCTGCACACATATACGTGTGTTAATATGCGTTTGTTCTCTTCTTCTCTCTCTCTCTCTCTCTCTCTCTCTCTCTCTCTCTCTCTCTCTCTCTCTCTCTCTCTCCCCCCCTCTCTCCCCCTCTCTCCCCCTCCCCGCCCCCCCTATTCATTTCTGGATCTAGGTCATTGTCCAGCCATGTTGTTGGTTGAAAATATGTCAGAATGAACTCACTCTGTGGATCGTCCATCCCTTTGCACAGCATACTTTGTCTGGACAGTAGACATTTTTCATCCACTTGCTGTTTTCTTTTCTCTCTGGAGAAATTAGTAGTTTGATTTATGAATCTTTGCAGTGTTCTTGGCTTAAGGCCTGATGCAATTAGCAGCAGCACCTGGAGGGCCTCACTGTGCATAGGTCATAAGGAATGTCTGCTATTTGGGCTGTTGACCAGATAACTTCTAGGGTAATGACCAGCACCATTGATAGGCATGTGTCTGTCTACTTTGTGCTTCACTTGGTATTAAAGGGTTACTGAACATAGTTCTCTCTGTTGGTCAGTCAGTCAGTGTTTCTTAAGCTCTCTCTTTGTACCGAGTCCTATGTTAAGTGCTAAGGATACGAGGAAAGGCAAAAGAAAGTGCTTTCCTCAAGGGGCTCCCATTCTGATGCGGGAGAAGACATGCAAATAGCCATGCACTAATGGGGCATATGCAGGATATTTGTATATTTCTATTTGTATAACCAGCAGAGGAAATGCAGTAGAATTAGGAAGGATTGGGGAAAACTTCCTGTAGGAAATGGGATTTTAGTGGACATTTGATGAAAACCAGGGCATCCATGGTGGGAGATGAGGAGGGAGAGCCTTCTAGGCCTGGGGGACAGCCAGTGGAAATGCCTGGAGTTGCAAGGTGAATGTCTTGTTTGTGGAACAGTCAGGAGGCCAGTGCCACTGAATGGAAGAGTACACATCAGGGAGTGAGGTGTAAGAATGGGAAGGTGGAAGGGGGCCAGGTTATGATGGGCTTTGAAAGCTAAACAATTTTATTTTTGATCTGGAGGTGGTAGGGAGCCAGCAGAATTTATTGATAGGGAGATGACATGATCATCACACCTTTGATTTAGAAATCTCTTTGGTGGCTGAATGGAAGATGGACTGTTGTAGGGAAAGACTTGAGGCAGGCAGACCCCCACCCCCACCAGCAGCTGTTGCAATAATATAGGCATGAAGGGATGAGGATCTGCACCAGAGCCTTGGCAGGTCAGAGAAGAGAAGTGAGCATATCCGAGAGAGGCTGCAAAGTTGAAATGGTGGGTGCTGGAGACCCAGTTTGGAGATGAGATTGAGAGTGAGGCACCAGGGATGAGGCAGTGATATTGCACAGGGAGGGTGGTGCTGCCCTGTGTGATAACAGAGGCAATAGCACTAGAGTAGGAGCTGGGAGGGATGGGGGGATGGTGGTGAGTTCCATTTTGAATGTGTTGGGTTTAAGGTGTCTGCAGGATATCCAGTTCTAGAGGTCTGATAGGGAGGTGGAGCTTCAAGCTTGCAAGTCAGCAGAGGCATTGGGGCTGGATAAGTAGTTTTGAGCATTGTCAATACAGAGATAATGTGAGCCCAGAATAGGAAACTGCGGAACATCCACAGTTAGTGGGTAAGAGTTGGATAAAGATCCAGCAAAGTTGATGAAGAAGTCACAATCACTTAGGTAGCAGAGCCAGGAGAGAGTGGGATGCCAAAAATCTAAAGAGAAGAGGGTGATCAACAGTATCAAAGGATGCTGGGAATTCAAGGAGGTTGGGTGTTGAGAAAAGGCAATTAGATCTGGTGATTACAAGGTCATTTGATACCTTTGGAGAGAGCAGTTTCAGTTGAATGATGAGGCCAGAAGGCAGAATTTAAAGGTTTCAGAAGAGAGCAAAAGGAAAGGAAGTGGAGGCACCTTTTGTGGCATTCTCAGGGAGTTTAGCCTCAAAAGACAGAAGAGATATGAGACAGTAGTTAGAAGGGATGGAAGGATCAAGTGAGCGTTTTTGAAGATGGAGTCATGGGTATGTTTGTAGGCAGGAGAACAGCAGTCAGAAGGAGAGATTGAAGTGAGTGGGAATGATCAAGGGGACCTCTGTCTGCTGGAGACTGTAGGGAATGGGACCAGTTGTGCAGGTAAGACGTATTAGCCTTGGCAACAGATAGGACTACCTCTTCACATGGGATGAGGTGAAGCAGGGGAGAGTGGCAGAAGGGCCCTGAGGGATAGAGAGGAGGAGGGAAGAGGGAGCTCACAGTGATTGGCCATGATTGTTTCAGCAAAGTATGAGACAAGGATCTCAATGAGGGGAATGGAGCCATGGGAGGTTTCTGGAAAGATGAAAAGGTTGAAGAACTGTTGTAGAGGGTGGGAATAGGTTGTTAATTGGGGGGGGGGGGCGGTACTAGCAGCAATGAAAGTCCAGCTGAGAGTACACAGCATACACTTCAGGTGGACCCTGTCATAAGGGGGGGGCTGTGATTTTCTCCACCGCTCTTCAGTAGGTGAGTGGACACAAAGGTGGCTAATAGAGGGTGATCCACCATCTGCCTAGGAGCGTCATCAGTGTCCTTTAAGAAATCTCCTCACACTTGTGACACAAGCATTATGGATACTCTGCTGGAAAACATCCTCCAAGCTGATACTTCAGGTTATAAATCAAAGGCAGCCAGTGAGTAATAGGCACAGTAGGGTCTTGTGTTCCCTAACCCTTTTAGTCGCTTGTGTGACTGTGTGGCCTACTATAGCTTGTCATGTACAAAAGCCTCCCTTCTCAAACTTTAATGAGGATGCCCCTAATACATGCATAGATTATTTTTCTAAATTGTTTCCAGACACAAGAAAGTGGACATATCATTGTTCATATTCTCTCGATTACCTTTTTTGGGGACATGACCACATGTGAAGTTGTTTTCCCTCCATCTTCTTTTAGAAACCTTGAGAATCAATCACTTTTGTGGTCTCTGGGCCAGACCTTCTCTGTGTATTGGTATAGTTCATTTATTCACGTAATAGGCAGAATAAATAATTATAGAATGGTTGATTGCTCTTTCCTGTATTGATTTTCTTGTTTGCCACTTTTTGGGGGTTTTTTTTTTACAATAGTATGTCAGGGGCTGTGATATTAGAGGAAAAATGTGGTATCCCCACTGTCCTTGAGGGAAAAAAGAGTTTGTTATAAAAATCTAAAGAAGTATAACTTTTTTTAGCCCTATTTTTGTCTTTAAGTGTCCTTTGGGCAATTTATTTTTTAAGTTTGGTCTCTCCAGCCTTCCTTTTTCATTGGGGGTTGAGAGGCAGGGATGTGGGCCTCTGTGAAGCTTGATTTTTCTTCCACTGTCTCTCATGTTTATCCATCATCATCTTCCCTAAGAAATTATTCCATTACAAATTGGGCCTCTTATATCTCCTTGTTGGATGGAGACACACAGCAGTATGGGTGCAGTATGTATCAATATCTGTTCTTTCATCCATTTCCCATTTTTGGCACCAAAAGCTTGACCAAGTAATTAGAGTTCTTCCACTGGCATGCTTTTTCTCATTTTCCTCCTAGTTTGGCACTGGTTTCTGATTTTGTAATAAGTTTTTGGTCTGACTATACGCTACACAGAGGACTGGTTCAAAAAGGATTCCCATGATGATCATCATTTGCTTCCTCTCTGTTAAAACCCAATCAGTTCCTTTTTTGGGATGCTGTTTGGCCCTTTGTTTTTCCAGTGCTTTCTGAGTCTTCTTTTTGTTTTTTGTCTGTTTGCTTTTTTGGAGGGGGAAGGTAGGACAATTGGGGTTAAGTGACTTGCCCAAGATCACACAGCTAGTTTTTTTTGTGTTATGTCTGAAGCCGCATTTGAACTCAGATCCTCCTGACTCCAGGGCCAGTGCTCTATTCACTGTGCCACCTACCCACCCCCTGAGTCTTCTTGAAGAAAGTATTCATAGCATAGGTGTGAATATTCTGCAGCTCTTTAACTCCTCTCATTTCTGTACCCCTTACTTCCAACATATTTTTGCTATCCTGAATTATTACCCTCATTTGCACAGAAAACATCGAGTATTAAAATATGTAGGTTTTATCTGGAGGGATTTATTAAATTTTCATAGGCTTTTTCTACCTTATCCTCCTCTGTAAATAATGTTACCGCATAAGCTGCAACAGTTTTCATTGTAGTCTGTTTGTAAATTTTGATCACAAGCACTGCAATTCAAGACAATCAAATGTTTCCATGAAATGATGTTTCTTTTCTTCTTTGGATGAATGATGAAACCAATTCTTGCCCCGTTTTTATTTGCTTCTCCAAGAGAGATTCATATGCCTCCTTTTGTTCTCCCTTTTGTCTTGTGGTTTTACTTGTGTCCACAATGTCAGCGTCAGATTCGGTTCCTCCCACAGAATCTCTCCTTGTTGGTCTCTGGACAGGGATCTCACACTTAAAAGTTCCAAGAGGTAAGGTAGTGATTATGGATGCCTTTAAGCACCTGGCGATTCTTAGCCCTCAGGGCTCCTTTCTTTGCCTCTGTGACTATCAGTGCTGCTGTGTTGTGAGGGCCCTTTTGTCCTGTTCTTTGTTTCATGGGCCACCACGGCCAAAGAACTTGTACCCAGGTGCCCAGCTCTGCTGGTGACAAGCCTCTCTGGTCACTCCTTGGACTCTGAGGCTGGTCGTCTGGGGCTTCCCTGCCTGGCACTTCTCAGGAGGGCAGAGCCTGCCTAGCTTCCTCCCTGCTGTCACAGCCTTATATGGAGCCCAGCTCTTATTCATGCCCCAGAGGGGCCCTGAGGTGGGATGCTGGAGGTGAGATGCTCCCTTCCGCTTCGCTCAGTGTTTGACGTGCACAACTTTGTTCCTGTGATGGTCAGCAGTGTGCGTACGTGCGTGCATGCATGTGTGTGCGTGCATGTCTGTGTGCATGTTGGGAAGCAAGCAGGGACATGGGAGGGAGGCTGCCCTGTCCTTGTTCCTTCTCCTACAAACTCACTTGGCTTTAGCTCTTCCATTTCATTGGGGCGGGGAGGAGGGGGGGTTGGGCTGGGGGTGGGGAAGGAAAGCTATTTTCTCCTGTCCCGAGGAAGGAAACATTTGCTGCTTGGGAAATTACAGCTGGATCTTTATAAAGTACATTTTTACGTCTGACAAGATGGCAAATTTGGGCCTGTAAATTGGAGCCAGGATCCCCCAGCGTATCTCTTGCACATGTTACCGGGTGAGGAGTTCACGGTTAAGTGAACGGAGCTCTGGCGCACACCCCTGCTATACAGGACTTTCATGGTGGTTTATAGCCACAATTTTAAAACGGTCTAGTAAGTGCCCCAAATGTCTCCAAACAAATAACACATTATTGGAAATCAGACAGAGCGCACTTTTGCCCCGTGGGGCCCCTTCTCCACAAGCTTGTCGCTGTTTGGCTCCCTTGCTGTTGACTAAATGGTTGGGTGTGTGGCGGCCTAGGTCCTGTTCCAGGGATGGTCTCAGCTAGATGCCACCAAAGCCTCCTCCAGGTCAGGGCTTCTTGGATTTCGATCCGGGCCTCTTTGTGGAAGACTTCTCTGTCATTTTCCAGGAGGTAGGGTCCCAAGGAGGGAGCTCTGCTGCCCACAGCTCTTGGTGAAGCAGGGATCACCCATCCCACCTGCTGAAGAGATGACTAGACATGTTTTTGAAAAGTCTTTTGTTGGTGGGAATTGCTTGTTATCTCTGGTTCAGCTCGGGTTCCCACAGACACACTGATTTGTTGACTTTAGGCTGTTCCAAGATGGAGACTTTTGTCAACACCTAAAGTGACTGTCAGACTAACAAAGCAAGGAAGTTTTGTGTGTGTGTGTGTGTGTGTGTGTGTGTGTGTGTGCACGCGCGCGTGCGCATAAATGTGTGTGTGCTTTCCCCCTCTTTTGCTGGGCTGTTGTTTTTTGTTTTTAAGTTTCCTTTAATCCTTGGGTAGTCTTGTGCCCCGATAACCTTTTCTGGAAGGTAATCGCAGGGTCAGGAGGTGACAGTGACCTGTGGAAGGGAAGCCGTCTTTCCTCGGGCACAGACCCCAAGTGCACAGTCTCGAGTAGTTCTGTTTGAACTCTTTGAAAAGGGAGTTTTCTTTTGTGCTGATTTTTGCCAGATGGTGCGTACAGATTGCAGCTGGAGCTGGGTAAAATCTCAGGCTTCTTTGCTGGGACTGTTTGCTTGGTGCCCTGTTGACCATATCCACATTTCTGCTGTTGCCAGACAGATGCAGTGACCCCTGCAGCTCCTGCCTTCGCAGAGAGGTCCTTGAAAGAAGGCTGGATTTTCTTGATTGTCTGCCACATGGGAGAGGAAATAGCTTCTTTAAATGCAGCGTCCCTTTTGTGAAGAAAAAAAAAAACCCAACCAACTACAAAGCCCCATGGAAAGCTAATTAAGCTCAGTGCCCATCAGTTGGCTGGCTTGTTTTTCTTCCGCCCTGTTTCTGGCTACTCTTGTCAAGAACCTTTTCCCAGGGAGGGGTGCACTTCTAGTGAGGAAGTCTCCATGTCCCAGCCCTGGCCTCCTGGGACATGGACCCTTTTCGTGCGTGGGTAGCACCTCCGTGTCATTGTCTGCCTCCTTCCTTTCCATGCCCACAGGAGAGTCTCCTTGCTGTCAGCTTCCAGGAGGACGTTGGTGACGTTCCCAGCATGACCCACTGGCACTATCTATGGACTCAGGGAAATTGTATGTTAAAGTTGCCCAGGACAAGTGGTTAAAAGCCCTGAGATACACTTGAGGAATCTGTGCCCATATCTGTTGTGTCCTAGTACCCAACGTGTATACACATTCCCCCCAGGAAAATCCATCCTGTTGGCCATTGTGGAATCTGTGACCATTCTTCCCTGCTACCCTCCTTCCATCTCTGCCTTTGATTCACAATCCCTCTGTTCTCCCTAGGGGAATATAAGTGCCCACTCCACAATGTCGGTGAGTATGACCTGTGTGTTGTCTCCGTCCAGTATGCCCTGCTTTACCGTCCAACATTAGAGGGTGCTTTGAACCAGCCATGGTCTTTATTGGGAGATGGGATAGCACTTGGGAACAGCGGATGTTTTGGGGAGAAAGATGAAGTCTGTTGATGGTGCTTAAATAACACCTCTCATTAGTAATTTCTTTTTGCAAAGAAAGTCCATTTAGAGGAATTTTAATGTCCAGTGACCCAAGGGAACATGATTTTGTAAAAAAAATAAATTTCTAGGCCACATGATTTCGCACAGGAGACCTCAGTGAACCCCCATTGGGGCATGGTAGGGAGAGCCCTGAAATAGGACTCAGTAGACCAAGGTTCTAGTCTCAGTTTCTTCATCTGAAACAATGAGACTAGATTTTCTCTAAGACAGTTTCTGATGTAGCTTCTAGGTTCTGTGACTTTAATATTGCAAGAGGGATGAGTAGCATCAGTTATATTGGGTGGGTTGGAGGTGTGGAAAGCCCTGTTTAGGGTGTTCTCTGGATTTATGCACACTCTCTAGGGTCTGCACTACTTTGCTAGTCTTCCCAGGCAGGAGGATGGGGAGTGCCTTTCCCTTGGGGCCATCAGCCTGGTTCCAAAGTAGAAGATGCCAAGCACTCAATAAGCCTTTATTGGCACTCACCATATGGTAGGTGTTGGGTTAGATGGGTACAAAGACAAAAACCACATTGTCCCTCCCATTAATGACTCTCATTCTGTGGAGGGAGTCACCATGTACGTTAATAAGTGTCTTTGATGAATGGCCCTAAGAACCCTTCTGCTCACCCTGATTTCTGTCCTGTGCCCCCACAGACATGGCAAGTCTGCTTTCGCTAAGGAGTCCCAGAGCTGGGCTGTTTTCTCAGGAAGGTGGCAGGCACAGTGGTATTGGTGCAGCCAGCTTATTGAAAGCCAGGGAAACTGCTTGGGACCTGCTGTCTGGTTCACTGAATGCCTCTAATAGTGCCTCCTAGTACTTACTAAATCTTCTTCATTTTAAACCTTCTGCTCTCCCAGCCTACCAAACTAAGACATTTTCATGAATAGTTCATGAGAAGCATCCATTCCAGCTTCCTCGTGGTCCATCGCTCGATCACCTCCAGTCTGAGTTAACAAGTGGATTCTATCCCTGTGTCATTCCTGTACCTGAAGAGGTGGTGATTAGGTCAAATGTGTGTAACCTTCCACTCATTTGAAACTTACCTTGGGGTCACCATCAGGAGACTTGCCATGCTTCCTTCAGAGAGGAACTTACCTTTCCCTGGAGCATCTGGACAGCTGGTTAGTGTGAGGACCTTCATCTTAAGCACTGGGAATGATTCTGAGAAAGGGACTTGATTTAATTTCCAGAAGACCAGTTCTTACTCTCCCAAGGCCTTCCTTCTCCTCAGGAACATATGTCCTCTTCTGTATCGGAATGCTTCCTTCAAAGCTTTAAGTCAGATGATTTGGGGAAGCAAGGAATTTGCTGTTGAGTGATCAGAGTTGAAGTTCTCACTGATACTAACTTGCTTTGTGTAATCGAGGGTAATCCTTGTCCTTTCTGGGCCTCATCTTCCCTAGGTGGAAAATGGTAGTAGCTAACGTGCTTTGTAAGTATAAGAGCAAAGAAGTAAGCCTGCCTCCATGCTTAGCATAAAATTCCTGAGTCGGCTCATGAAAAAGAGAAGAAGCCACAGTTTTCCTTTGCCCCAGAGAGTGGTAAAAGGTGATTCTTTAGGATGGGACCTCACTAACCATAGTGGGAAATTCTGTTCTTTAGCTAGCACTGACACTATTTTAACCTTCTAATTTTTTCTCTCTCGTCCTTAGACAATGACTGACCCAACTGACCCCGTGGTTCACTAATAACATTAGATATAAATTTTAGCTTGTTTTTTTATTTTAATTGAGTTTTATTTTCTCCCACCTCCACCGAGAATTCATCTAGTTTTTTAACCCTGTTCCCAACATGCGCCTCTCCCCCCCAAAGTCACAACCTTCAAAGAAGTATCATTGATGGTAGAATCCATGAGAAGAAGGCACCGTCCAGATATAATTGGTGACCATCCCCCTACCCAGGCGGGGCTCATATACTGGGAGTCCTTAGCCTGTGCCACCTTGGATATTGCCCCAGCAGATGGGGAGGGGGTGGAGGTTTTATCTATTTCACTGTGAGATGAAGGAACATAGTGAGGAGTCATTAGTGACACATGCTCTAACAAGTGCACGGGAAATGATGTCTCCATTCGTGATTTACCCTGCCGCCATATTGGTGGCCAACCCTGCATCTCCTCAGAGAGTTTAGCCAGAGGTCTTGTTTGGCTCTACTTCCAGCGGTGTGTGATGGTGACAGTGACCTTAAAAGGCTGGCGTTTTTCAGTGTCCGGGGCACCCTAAGTCCTTATAATGCTTCCTAACACATAGACTGACTCATCTGCTCCTTAGTCCAGCTCCCACCCTGGTCTTCGGTGATGATGAAGATGATGACTGACATTTACATCGCACCCTCTATGTGCCAGGCACTGAGCTAACAGCTTTATGAATGTTACCTGCTTTGGTTTTTCTTTTCAGATGGTTCCTTCTTTCTGGTTTATTCTAGAGAAAGAGAGAGTAAGTTGTGACTCTTCCCTCTCACAGAAGCCAAAGGTGCCATAGAGAGTAAGCTTTGGAAATCAACCTAAGACCTAATTTGTGCCGCCCTCCCCCCCAAAGTGACAGATGTAAAAGTCTGAGTAGGCAGTGCCTGGGAGCAGCACCAGTGGAAACCATGGAGTTTTAATTCTCTCTTACATAGGGCCCCTGATGGAGGCTTTTGTGGACCTCTGTGGCCCCAAGTAATGTGGCGCAAGGACCCAAGATCACCTCTGGCTCAGAATCACAGAGAAGGACCTTGCTGTGGAGGGTAGCAGACCCTACTTCCAAAGGGAAATTAAGGTTTTCTCAGGAATAACTGGGTCAAGGAAGGTTGGTTTTGTTTAGGACTGGTCCAACGAGGGAAGGATTCCTCACGTGACATAGAACCTGGTGAAATTCCAGCAATCTTTTCAAATTTCTGTTCTTCCCCCAGTATCACACCACACTTTTAACAATTGTGTGTATGATGTATTCCTATTCCCTGACAAGGCAAATGTTTCTTCCAGTATTGGAAAACTTAAAATTAAACTAGATTGATTATAGAGAGGCCACAGAGACAGTGTGTCCTAAGGAATAGGCTGGATTTGGTCAGGAAGGCTTGGTGTCTGCCAGATGTGAGAGCCCTGACAAATGGTTTAGCCTGTTTCTTCATCTCTTCATGGGGGTCGTTTCAGCCCTTAGCACATAATAGGTGCTTAAGAAGCATTAGTTGCCTTGTTGATTTGACTGTCCGGCAGAGAAGAGAAACACCTGCTTCATAGGACTGTTGTGAGATGGGAAGGCAGAGGAGATGTCATTGGAAGGGCTGGCTGTGGTGTTTTCAATGTTTCCTGAAAGAGAGAACACATTATCAGCTGGACCACTGCCACGCTTGGTAGTGATGTGTGTGTTAGCATGTGGCCCTGCCTTATGATGGCAGGAGGGCTGGCTTTGGGACCAAAGGGCATGTGTTCAAATGCTGCTGGGGGGTCCTCAGGTGAGGCATTCCCATGTTGGGGCCTCAGTTTCCTCCCCTTTAAAATAAGAGGATTGGATTTAGAAGATCTTTAAGACCCTTTTTCAGTTCCAAATCTCTGTTCTTAGAGGTGGCACAGTGGATAGAACTTACTAGCTGTGGGACCCTGGACAAGTCCCTTACCCCTGTTTGCCTCAGTTTCCTCAACTGTAAAATGGGGATCATAATAGCACCTACTTCATAGGGCTGTTGCAAGAATCAACTAAAATAATATTTGTAAAGCCCTTAACATGGCGCCTGGCACATGGTAAATGTTTAATAAGGGCTTCCTTCCCTCCTTCTCTGAGAACAACTTGAGTTTATCTGCAAAGGAGCATGACCCAAATGTCAGGGATTTGTCATCTCCTCTTTTTTTGTGATTCGTTCATTTATTACCAAGCTCATGTTTGGTTTAGTCAAAGTTTGATTTAAGGAGAAAAGAAATAGCAACGTCTCCTGAAAACTTCATCACAGCCCGGCCCTGCCAAATCTCCAATGGAAAAAAGATAAATGAAGTTGTAAAAAAAAAGAAAAACCAACCCTGGAAAATGAGAGGAGAAATACCAGCTCCAAAGGTAAGGGATTCAGAACACATTTACAGTTTCCTGCTCCGGTACACAACTTCCAAAGCTCTCTCTAGTAGGAGTTAGAGGCTTAAATATAAGTGAAACAATAGCCTTACAGCTCTCTGCTTATCTCTTATTTCATCTGCTGGCCCTGGTAAATCTCCTAAGAGTCTCCTTAACTCATGAATGTGCAAAGGAATTCTGATTAACACCACATCTCCTCCAAAAGCCCTGAACCACCTTTCCAGAAGTCACTAAATTAGACAGCAGCAGATTTCCTTTGCAAACGCAGACAGATGAATTTGTCCATGTTCCAGCAGCAGCCTCTCATTTCCCAAGTTTCCAGGCCTGTGCCACAGTCAGCATTTGGCCACAACTCAGACTTGTTCTTGTTCAGTGACGGGGTCAGAGACACACATTGAAAATCATACTGATTGGGCCAAATGTCCAGATGAAAGGCTAGGCAGCGTCACAGTGGCTCTATGTAGGAATTAGATGCTCTGGGACAATATTGAGATGGTGAAAATCTCCCAGATCCTGTTCTACGTACTTTATGAATTATTTCCTATATACACACAAACTACAGACTTCTATATCCCTAGGCCTTGGAGGTATCAGCAACTCTCTGTGGTCTTCAATGCCACTTCAACTGAGATTCACAGATGGGATTGCCCCATTCAGCTAGAAAACGGCAGAGCAAAGCACCAAACTCAGACTGACAGACTTCCCTGTCCCTAAAGCCCATGATCCCGTGAGTGCCGATAACTTCCCCTGTCCTCTCTGCTAACCAGTTCTCGGGTAACTAGGGGAAGATTCTGAACACAGGCCCTTAGTTCCCTCCTAAGCCATGGGGAGAAGGTTTTGTGGTGGTGGTGGTTGTGAATTTTCAAAGGAGTTTTGAAGTGACTCCCTTTTTGGTACTGATTGAGGCTCTTTGCACCTGATGTGCTGTTTGTATCAAGCTCCAGAACTCCCAGAAGAGGTCTGTAATCACACAGAGGAGCTGGCCTGTGCACCCTCATCTGAAAGACCAAATAGATGAAGAATTTCTACTGCCCAGATTTCAGCATGCATTGGGATGGACAAGCTGTAGAGCCTGCCCATCTGAATGAGTCCTCCATGGAGGACAGACAAGAGGGATGGACAGCCAACTGAGATGAGAGTGGAGCAAAGAGAGGAAGAGCAGCTGGATCACCTTTGGGAAATTGTAAAGCTTCCTTACTCCCCCAAGCTTCCCATGAAAACAAACGGCCATCTTTTTAATACTACTATTCCACAGAGGGTACTGGGGCAGTGAGATGTGGAAGGACTGAAATTGATTATGGCACAGAGTGCAATGGAGAGGCATGGGACAGGTGAGCGGCCTGAATATGTGATCACAGAGGAGCTTTGAAGAAGAACAGGAGTGAAAAACATTATCAAGCTGTGAGGACAGGAAGAGAGGATGGGCTGTTCATGTGCAAGTCACGGATGCAGGCGGCTGGGTAACCTGGCAATGCAGGAGGGATTGAGGAAGCTCCCCAGGGTGGGGGGTGGCAGTCCCCCGGGCCACACTCGCCTTGGTCACACCAGTGCGCCTACCATCATACCTGCTTCTTAGAGAAGCCGTCGTTTAATTCATCAAAGATCAACAGCCTATTTGCCAGTCCCTGGAAGTTAAGACATTTGGAAAAGGCAGCAGCCTTTGCGTAATAACTTTAATTCTATGGAGACTTCCATTTCCCTGGATTTCTTCAGGACTTAATTCTCATGAAAATATATTCTATTAAAACCATGTGATGAAACAACCTTCAGGACAGCAATCACTGCAGTCCGCTTTGACTTTGGAGCTGGAGGAAGTCTGCACTAGTCCTGCTGCTTGGGAGTATTGTCATCTCTCTATTAAACCATGGCGCTAGCTGCTTGAGAATAATAGAAGCCCGAGCCCCCTGCCATTAGGCCGTTTCTTGTTTCCAGCATGGCAGCTGCTTTGTATTTCATGGAAAATCTCTTCTTCCCCAATGGAAAGAATGTTATTCCCAAAGGGAGCTCAGAGGAGGGGACATGAGCCACAAGAGAAGCATGAACATGTCCTTTTTTCTCTGTGCTTCAGTCTGCCCTGCTGCTTAGGGATAATTGGCGAGGAAATAGGTTAGATTTGCTCCCACTCCCTCAGCCTTACTTAGCATCCTTCCACCTGAGAGCAAGATGACACCAATGAATGAAAGGCCCAGATTCCATTTACAAAGGTTTAGGCCTTCTGGAGTTTCCTTATTTAAATAGCCTGATTCTATATTCTGTCCATTCCCAGCATGGTCTGTTAGAGCCAGAAAACCTGTGTCTGATGGACTCCCAGCACTTAGCCTTTCCAGCCGTGGGGCAGTGGGCACCTCTTCTTTGCCTGCTGCATTGTACAAAGTGCTGACTTCTTTAGAGATTGGGGTATTCTGGAATACCTTTAAACTAATTTGAGACAAAAATCTGTATTTTCAAAAATAGACTTTTATTTTAGGAAGCAGTTTTGGGTTGCTGGAACGGCTGCATAGTTTGCACAATCCAGTTCGTCCCATTCTCTTCTACCTTTCTGTCTGCCTGTTTAAGACAGGTCTGTCCTGAGGAGCTGTCAGTGGACTGTGCGTTCAGCTGTGTGCTGTGATGCAGGCAGACACATTGCATTTGCTGAGCTTTTTGTAATACCACCAGTATACTAGGCTGATGTCATTTGAGTGCTCCTCACTGACCCTGTATTGATACAATGGGTATAATTGATTGATGGATGCAATCAGCACAATGTCATCCACTAGCAGGAGCATGGGGAAGACTTTCCCACCCATAGGGAATCTCTCTTCAATTTGAACTCTGCAGTGTTGAATATCACGAATACTAAACAAACATTTGACAAATGAATAAATGAATGAAGGCAGGCAGGGGACTGAAAATATATGACAGTTGAGGGTCCCTTGCAGCCCTTGCTAATGATTAATCATTTGTCAACAGCAGAACTGCACAACAGCAGACACCAATGAAATTTGGCCCCATGATAGCTCCCAGACATTGAGCAGGTTCAGTATACATTGTAGACCCACAAAAGCCTCCGCAAAGAGGGCTGTCAAATGTGTTGTGACCAAGAAAGCATCAGGACCCAATGGAAGCAGCTGGGCTGTGCTGGCCTCTCCTTCCTTAGAGAAGTGACCTTAACCTACAGAGCTTGACACTAACAGACTGTGATCCACTTCTAGTCAGTGCTCTAAGAGTTTGGATAAATTCTGTACTTTTCAGGGTAGGAACTGTGAGCTTAAATGTCTAACCTGGGGACTTTGTGGTGGTTTAGGACCCAGACCCTTTCTGCCTTTGAGTGTTTCCCATAAGTCCCATTCTTGAATTTGTCCAGGTATGCATGGCCTGCCTGGGAGAGTGAAGGAGTCCTTAGGGAGTAGCAGGAGCAACCCTTTTCTTTTATTTTTTATGAGTAGCTAGAAACTGCTCATTTAGTTAAGAAACCAGTCTGTCATCGCTGCATCAGTACGTCGGGGTCAAGGCCCAGGGTCCGGCTGTGTCGGGCACAGACATCCCGATGAACATGGGGGATGGAGGTGTCTTTATATGTGCACATCTTATGTCTCTTTGATAGTTCCACTTCATTCATAAAGCACAGTGCCTTCTTCATCGAGGCCATGCCACTGTCTCCTTTGTCTCACAGATCATTTCCAGACTTCTTCAGAGACCTTGAGAATGTCCTTGTATCACTTCTTCTGGCCTCCACACGAGCACTTGTCTTGTGTGAATTACATAAAATAGTCTTTTAGGGAAATGTATGTTTGGTATTCAAATGGTAAGCCTGTTGGAGGTGTGCTCTCTGCAGTAGGGTCTGAATGCTTGGCAGTTCAGCTCAAGAAAGGACTTCAGTGTCTGATACCTTATCTTGCCAGGCCATCTTCAAAATTTTCTTAAGATAGTTCTGGTGCAGACTTGTCCTTGAATAGATCAAAGTCATTTCTTGTTTAAGTGTGTGTTTCTGGGGCACTCTACATTAACAATATCCAGGGAAGATGGCAATACCTTTATAATTGATGCTTTTGGCACATGGGGAGCTTATAATTTGGGGATGCTCTGTGATTTAAGTTTGTTTTCCCACAACAAAATCTTTTTTGTGAAATCCTTGCATAAGTATAACTTCACCACCAGGAAATTCAGAGTCCTGAGACCTTTCTTGGTGCTGTGCTTATGTGGTAGGACATTTGCAATCAAGGCCTTTGTTTGCCATTCCTTCCTGAGTCTTGAGATGCAGCTTGCCTTGGCTGTCCATATGGATTCCACTGGTTAGAAGGTAGCCTTTTCTGCTAAGGGAAGTTTGGTTCATGACCAGAGCCAAAGCAGCAGCCACAGGTTTGCTTCTCTTTTGCTCACCTGCCTAAGAGTCCCCTCTAGCTGTCTGGGCAGTTTGTGACTGGTTCCAGCCTTCCCCTTTGCCATCCCACAGAGGTGGCAGCCTGTTCAGTGTTGCATGGAGAGTTCTATTCATGTCCAGAGTGATCCAGACCCAGTACTAACTGGAAAGATCTAAAGAATTGAAGACAACTATCACACAGAGAATGATGAAGAGAGCACATGCACAGGCTGAAACAACAAATAAAGGACTTTGAGAAGGAAGAGGAGTAAAAGATCCTCAGAGAAAGACAGGATTGAGAAAAGAGCTGGGCTGGTCACGTGGCCAAGACAAGGCCTTGCTGGCAGGTAGACAGACCATGTGCTCCATGGTGTTCATGTGAGGTCACGAGAAAGGGAAGGAGCCTCCGGTGTTTGGGCAGACTCAGAGGAGGCCACGCACAAGGGTGAGGCACCAAGGACATTCAGGTGGAGATGGGTAGTCAGCTGCGTTATTGGAGGGAACGGATAAGTCAGTGAGATCATACATCAGTTCAGGTAGTCACAGCAGTCTAGAAAAGCCATTCTGCCGTAACTTCTGACAGCCAGCAGCCTGGGTTTTGGCCAAAGTTTTATTTCTTCTCAGTGGAGTCACTGGACATATAAGGCATTCTTTACACTCTCCAATCCTTCAGTGGGATTCACTTGGGCCTACAGACATAGGTGTGAGTGTCTTCACCAGCGTGTAAGGAGATCGTGGCCAGCTGTACAAGGGGTTTCTACACACAGCTCATCAACTCTCAGAAACTGCTTGGTGACAGATTTTTTAATCTATTTTAGATAACCATGTATTTGGGTGGACAAGAGTAATGGGAGTTCATTTTATGAAAGAACATTGAATTTGCAATAAGAAGTTGTGGGTTCAGATTGCAGCCCTGCTCCACATCCTCAGATCTGGGGAAAGAGGGCGGCACACAGAGTTCTGAGGTTGTGCTACTTCTGGCTTTCATTGATATCACAGGGAACATTGGATCCAAGCTACCTGATCTCTTTGAATGTTGACTTCCCCATCCAGCTGTGGGAATGCAGCCATCTTTGTCAGAAGCGTTCCTTGTAATTCCTTGGAGGCAGTTAACAGAGAAGAAGAGGTACAGTGTTCTCATTCTTCAGCGTAGAGGGTCCCATCAAATCCAAACAAAGATGATGCTCATTGTGTCTTAGGTACAGGGGAGATCATAAATTCACACTTTAACTGAAAGCTGTAATAATGGCATTTATAGAGAAAGATTAAAGTTTTGAAAAACTTTCACATTCAATATCTCATTTATACTTTTTTTTTTTGGAGGGGGGAAGGCAGGGGAATTGGGGTTAAGTCACACAGCTAGTGAGTGTTAAGTGTCTGAGGCTGGATTTGAACTCAGGTCCTTCTGACTCCAGGACCAGTGCTCTATTCACCTGGCCACCTAGCCACCTCCAATATCTCATTTATTCAAGTAACTGAAGAAGGTAGAAGAATTATAATAAACATTCTTGGATAACCCAGTATTACTTAAGGCCATTGATAACTTCCTGACAATACATGCATTATGTCTTAGACATAGGTAAATGTGAGCAGTCAGTGACCAGTTGTAGACTGTTAGGGTTGTGTGTGTGTGTGTGTGTGTGTGTGTTTTGTGTGTGTGTGTGTGTGTGTGTGTGAGAGAGAGAGAGAGAGAGAGAGAGACAGAGTGTGAGAGAGAGAGAAGGAGGGAGGGAAGGAGTGGGAGGAGAGGGAGAGGGAGAGAATGTTAGTTTTTGTTATGGCTGATGGTTTTCTGGTTTTGGAACCTATCTTTTTAAAGCTTTCAATTGGAATGAGATGCAGCTTGAGTGCCCAAGAAATTGGCACAACAAAAATAACCAAAGCTCATGAGTTTCCTTAATTTCTAAAGTTTAACTGATTGACATTGAGCGCATCTGTTCCTCAAATGGCTGTTCCACTAGCATATTAATACCCTGACACAGAGGGACTCTGTTTGGGCTATGTGGCATTTGCACAGTGCTTTGTCTTCTTTCTCATTAGCTAACTGGAGTCAAGCACTCAAACTTGAAAGTAATTTTTTTCAGTTGTGGATAAGTATAAAACTGGCTTTTTGAATCGTTAGTAACTGCACAGTTTGAAAGAAAAGCTGTTCCTATAGCTGAGAAGGGGCCAAGTGTTACTTTTCAAGAGTCTCCAGGAAGCATTCTGTTGGTGGATTCATGATTTCTTTTACCTTCAGTGATTCTGTAGTTATTACAGTGTTTTTAGAAAAATCATTTGTGGCATGCTCAGTCTAGAAGTTTGGAGCTGTGTCAGAGTCAGAGAAAAGCCCTCTGGAGTTCTCACCAAGCGGCCCATTTGGAAATTAGCCAGGACGGTCTGGGATCCATGTTTACGCCTGATACCCTAAGTCTGCACAGAGTTGATGATGAGGCTGGTGACGAGGGTTATGACAAATCACTATCTTTTTTATATATGTGTATCAGTTTAATGACTCGTCGTGAGTGAGGCGTGCTTTCTGGAGAACGTTGCTCGAGGTGGGTAAAGGGGAAAACAGTTTGCAGAGCATGGTCTGCATGTGGTCTTCTCCCTGGGCCGCCCCTTGTTGCAGACAGTGTACATAAATGAATGAAGGCTCCAGCTTGGCTCAAGGGAGGGCAGAGTGTGACTTTGAAATAGGCTTGTTCTCTTTGCAGAGGGGCCTGGGTGATCTAGTGCATGCACCCTGCCCATAGTACCATCATTTGGGAGCTCTCGCTGTGTGCACTAACAGTGTTCTGAATGAGAAGAGAGCCACACAAGTTAGGGAGAAAGTCTCTCCCCTTAAGGAGGGTTGAATCAAACAAGGAGATACCATGAATATAAATAAATATGAAGTGACAAATGCATGGGAAGGGTATGATTAAAGTTCTCTGACAGCTCAGAGAAAAGAGGTTGTCTGTGGATGGGCGGTGTGGGGGTGGCTCTGGAGGAAAGGCAGAAGCTGAGTGAGCGCTCTCAGGACAGGCAGTGGCTTAGCAGATGTAGGTGGAGGAAAGGTCGCCAACGGCTTACCAGTCACAGGGAACAGTGTGAGCAGAAGTCCAAAGGCAGGAAGCGGGTACACTGGCTCAGTAACACAGTTGACCATAGAGGGGGGTATATGAAGGGGAATGACATGAGATGAGCCTGGAAAGTCAGGTTGGAGCCACTTTGTAAAGGGCATTAATATTGAGGTTAAAGGGTTTACCCGGTAGAAAAGTGAAAATTTATTGAAAAAGTTGAGGGCTAGTGTTATCAGAGATATGCATTAGGAAAAGGAATTTTCACTGGATGAGAAGAGTGAGAGAATGACTGTGGGAGCCTGTCCTCACCATGTTAGGGAAGAGATGATGTGAGCCTGAATGAGTGTGGTGATTGCAGACTTTGGCCATCCTCAGCAGACTTTAAGCTTTCCACTCCTGACATTATTCATATAGGACTGGGCCATACTTTAATTGTCTTTATTTGGGACCAACCCAAATTCTGGCTTTGGAAATCTTAAAGTGATCAACTAGTTCTCTATGCAGCTTTATTATTATTATTTTTAAGACAACTTACCCTTTTTCTCCTCAGAATTTTTGCTTTTTGTGTCTAGAATTTCATGGGGGGAGGGGTAGAAAGCAATCAGGGTTAAGTGACTTGCCCAGGGTCACACAAATAATAAGTGTCTGAGGCCTGATTTGAACTCAGGTCCTCCTGACTCTGGGGCCAATGTTCTAGCTACTGTGCCACCTGGAATTTTATTTTTTTCAGAGCCTTCAGGACTGTTTTTTCCTTTAGAATTTTAGGCCATGGGATTCAAATCCTGTCCTTTTACTGAACCCTTTGAAATATGCTCTCCCAAACTCTAGGATTCACCTGAGATTTTGCTTGGATTTCTTTTCTTTGTCTAATATGAGCTCCACATAGGGCCTTCCCTTTCTCATGAGGTTCCATCATTTCCACTCCATTAACCACTTCCTCCTGGTTGCTGGAAATCAGTATCAGAAGGATAGGTCCCAGAATCCTAGGGAGACAATAAAATGAAAGATGTCACCTCAGAGAAACAAATCAAAAATCCCCAAACATAGTAAAATCAGCAGTTCTGGAAAGGGGAAAATTGAAAGCACCTGCCTCAAGTTCACTCTTAAAGAAGAAGCTAACTGCAAACCATCTCACTGACCTGTCATCGCTGACCTTCGTGCTCCCAGCTTTCTCTTCTCTGCCAGGGCTAGAATCTGCATTCGCCCGTGTTGCCAGTGTATTCCTCATAGGCAAAGGTGGTGACAGTTGCAGTTAAATACGTGACAGTAGGGGCAGCTAGGTGGTGCAGTGAATAGAGCGCCAGCCCTGGAGTCAGAAGGACCTGAGTTCGGAGCCGGCCTCCGACACTTAATCCACACAAACAAAAACCTAGCCGTGTAACCTTGGCCAAGTTACTTAACCCCAATTGCCCTAAATGGGCGGGTAGGTGGCGCAGTGATTAAGAGCGCCGGCCTTGGAGTTGGGATGACCCGAGATCAAATCCAGCCTCAGAAAATGAGCACCCACACACAAAAAAAATAATGACTAGCCATGTAACCTTGAGCAAGTTACTTAACCCCAATTGCTTTAAAAAAAAAATACGTGACAGTATTTGGGGTGGGGGGAGACCTCTTTCTTAAAACATGTTGATGCCCAGAAAATATAGCAGCCTTGAGCCTTGAGAAGAAGGAATGAGGCTGACTGGGGAGTCCTGGAGAGACTGGGCTACAAGATCATGGGACAGGGCCCAGAAATACTCTGCTGGATAAAACTATAAAGAATAGCACATACGGAGTGAAAATCAGAGAATGGATCAAAATCTGTTGTGCTTGAGGGAGAGTCTGCGAAGCAGGAACTGTAATCATCTGTCTGTTCTCCCACACATCTGACTGACTGACTGACTGACTGACCGACCCTTCATCTCTTCTAGCCTGTGTCCATTTCATTCCCATGGATGGCGGGCATCCCCCCCAGCCTTCTGTACTAGTCCTTCATCTCTCTTCCCTCCCTATCATCTCATCAACTCTCCCAGGTTCAGTTCTCTGTTCTGTGCAGATGACGATTCATCTCCTTTCCGAGCTCCCACAATGCCAGCTAGCATGGGGCCATCTCACCTCACACTCCCTATTTCTCCAACTCCTCGTGCCCCTAAAAGAACTTGTGATCCACTCAAATGCTCCCTTCTTTTCAATATTCTTATTCCTCTTGAGGACATCACTGTCCTCCCAGCACCCAGGCTTGCAGTCTCAATGGAATTCTCGATTCCACAGGTGCGCTCACCCAGTTTCCATTATCTGTTGGCAATCCTCTGCATTTTCCCTCACAACTTATTTTGTGTTTGGGAAGGGAAGAGATAAAACATTTATGAAATGCCCATTTTGTGCCAGGCACTGGGGTAAGTGCTTTATAAATACTATTTTAAAGTATTTTCCAATTACATATAAAAAGTTTTTAATATTATTTTTTAAAATTTTGAGTTCCAAATTCTCTCCTTCCTTCCCCTCCTCCCCTCCTTGATAAGGCAAGCAACTTCATATGTTATCCATGTGCAGTCATGCAAAATGCATTTCTGTATTAGCTGTAAATACGCTTTCACTGGATCCTCATAACAACGCCGAGAGGTGGGTGCTAGTATTATGCTCATTTTTCAGTTGAGGAATCTGAGGCAGATGGAGGTTAGGGCATGCCCATGGTCACAGCTAAGTCAAGGCCAGAGGCTGGAATTTTAACTCAAGTCTTTCTGACTCCCTGCCCACTGCTTTACCCATCTTGCTTCCTGAGGGTAGGTGTTCCTCTCTCTCCTTACACAGTGACCACCCTTGTAAAGACCTTCATTGCCTCAAGCCTGCACAGCTGCAGTAGACAGCTGGTCTGTCTCTGCTGCCAGTCCTTCCTCTCTCCATTTGATCCTCCATCAGTTTCCAAAGTGAGTTTCTAAAGGCTAGTTATGACCGCATTGCTCACCTCCTCAGTAAACTCTAGGGGCTCACTTTTACAAACTCCATTATCAGCTCCAAACTGCTGTTTGGTATTAAAAGTCCTTCACAACCTGACCTCATCCTACCTGCCACTTTTCCCACTTCTGTCCCCTTCCCTACACTCTGTGATTCATCCCTGCAGACCCTTGGCTATTCTCTTGACATCCTTTAAGGCTCCTCTCACCTTCCTATCCCTCCATTCCTCTTCTCCATAACCTCTGTCTATGCTGTAGAGATATTTGACGCATGGGGGCTTGTTTGATTATTGTCTCCCCACATAAAGTATGAGCTCCTTGAGGGCAAGAGCCTTGTCTTCCTCTCCTGTTTTCCTTTCTTTATCCCTGGCACTTAGCACAGTACATTCCCCCACAGTAACTGATTCATAAATATTTAAATCCCATCACTGATACTTTTGACCTCTGGTCAAGTTTAAGACCAAATTCTGCCTCGTACAAGAGGTCTTTCCTGATTCTACTAGTTGTTAATAAGAGAAACTCTTCCATATTTATATTTCTATGTTTCAGTGTATACCTATTGTTTCCCCCAAGTAGACTATAAGCTCCTTGAGGACAGAGAATGTTATTTTTGCCTTTGTAATACTGGTACCTACCGTAGTTCCCAGCCCCTAGTAGTTGTTTAATTAGTGCTTGTAATGTGCTTGTGGAATTACAGATGAGAATACAATAAAAACGATAAGAAATAAAGCAAATAATAGCAAAAAATAAATAGAGATTGTTGTTATATCCTGAATAGTGAATGAGCCAAGGAAGAAATCAGAGGAATAATTAATTAAAGGTGATAATGATGAGATAAAATGCCAGAAATTATGGGACACAGCAAGATCCCTCCCCAAGGGAAGATGTGTAGTGCTTGAAATCTGTCTCAACTAAATAGAAAAATAATTGAGTGTTATTAAAAGGACTAGATGATGAGAAAATTAGCTACTCTTTGAAAAAAGTGCAGAAGAAATAAAATGGCCCTAGAACTAATAAACAGTACATAAAATCCTTTTTCTAAACTTCCAACAAAACCTATAAACTATTAGCTAAAGCTCATTAATAAAAAGAAGAAAATAAACATAAGAACTGAGCTTCACAACTTAGAAGAATTTAAAAGGAATTGTCAAAGACTATATACAGTTATGTACCAGCAAAGATAATGACTAAGTACCTATAAAAATATAAAATGCTCAAGCAAAAACTGTAGGTAATATACACAATACAGTCTCACAAAAAAAGTAATTGAGTATGACATAAATGCGTAGCCTAAGAAAAATCTGGGTCAGATGAATTTGCAAATGATTTTTTTCAAAATTGAAAGAGCAATTAATCTGTCTTCTACTATTTGGATTATGAAAATGAAATGGCTAAACTGTCCATACCCTTTGACCCAGAGATTCCACTGCTAGGAACATATAACCAAAAAAAAAGGATCTATAAAAGCCAAAATATTTATAGTAGCACCTTTTGTGGTGATATCAACCTGGAAGTGAAGTAGATGCCCACTTGTTGAGGAATGGTGAAACAAACTGTGGGGTGCCAATGTCATGAAATGTTACTGTGACATAAGAAGAGAGAAAGATGGGTACAGTAATGCAAAAGACCTGTTAAGGGTCTGGGAAGATCTTCAGATTGCCTTAATATTACAACCCCTTTGAGAAGGCAAGCAATACGATATCCATGTGAAGTCATACAAACATATTTCCATATTAGTCGTGTTACACAAGAAAACATAAAACACACACAGACACATGCACAAGACAAGAAAAATAAGGAAAGTAAAAAGAATGTGCTTCAGTCTGTGCTAAATTCATCAGTCTTCTCTCTGGAGGTAAATGGCTTTTTCACCTTGGGTCTTTTGGAATTGTCTTGGATCATTGTCTTGATCAGAGTATCTAGCTCTGTTTTCAATGGGGGAACACTAGAAGTGTTTGCCTCACAAATGAGAGTAAAACTAGAATTCCTTCTCTACTCACCATTACTTAACATAGTTCTAGGAATTGTTAACTTGTAATAAAATCAGATTAAAGATATAGATTCCAGAGAAGGTGGAACACAGCTATCCCTGTTTCAGATTTCATGATGTTCTGCTTATACAATCTCAGAGAACATGTGAAAAAATTTAATTGAGACTATTTATGGCAAGATACAGAAAATAATATAAATCCACAAACATCATTAATAAAAACAAGGAAAAAACGATAATGAGAAATGCTATTCAAGATAATCACAAGATAATACACATTTATTAAATATCTGGGAATTAGCCAAGACTCTGAATCAAAATGTTTATCATTAAAAGTTAAACATGTTTTATAAAAATAAAGGAAGACTTAAATCATTGGAAAAAATCCACTCTAGGTCCATTGTTAGATTGAGCCAATATAACCAAAACAGTGATATTATTTATATTTAGAGCTATCCAATCAAATACCAGTCCAATTACCAAGGAGATACTTTATAGAATTAAATTTTTAAAAAGAACCAACTTTTTTTAAATTTAGAGATTCACAAATGGCCTAGAATCTCAAGGAAATCATGAGAAAAATTAAGAATGAATTGGAGGGTTAGTGTTACCTGACTTCAAACTGAATTATAAAAGAGTAGTTATCCAAATTCTTTGGTTCTGATTAAACAAACAAAAAAGGGATTCTGTGGGATAGATGCCATCAGCAAGAAACAAAACCAATCAATGTAATAACCTAGTGTTTGGCAAATTCAGGAAAGCACAAAATATTATGAGAAGGACTCTCTTAAAAACAATTGATGGGAAAACTGAAAAGTAGTTTGGCAGAAACTGGATTTAAACCAACATTGTACGTCATATCCAAAATGGATGTTGTTACTTGCATAGATCATATGTATTTTTTTTTTAAAAAGTAGAAAGAATGAGATTAGGTGCATTTCAAAACTTTGGCTTGGGGGAGAAATCTTAACCTATAATCTAAAAAGGTTATACAAGATTTTAGAAGGCAAAAGTGGTGATTTTTATTATATAAAAGTAAGTGCTTTTGGGGCGGCTAGGTGGTGCAGTGAATAGAGCTCCGGCCCTGGAATCAGAAGGACCTGAGTTCGGATCCGGCCTCCGACACTTAATCCACACAAACAAAAACCTAGCCGTGTAACCTTGGCCAAGTTACTTAACCCCGATTGCCCTAAAGGGGCGGCTAGGTGGTGCAATGAGTAAGAGCGTTGGCCTTGGAGTTTGGATGACCCGAGATCAAATCCAGCCTCAGAAAATGAGCACCCACACATAAATAATGACTAGCCATGTAACCTTGAGCAAGTTACTTAACCCCAATTGCTTTAAAAAAAAAAAAAAGTAAGTGCTTTTGTTTGAATAAAATCAATAAAGAGAAAATAAGATAAAACATCTAAAGGGGGAAAGTATTTACATTAAGTATCACCAGTAAATGTCTGGTATCCAATATGCATAGGAAATTGACATAAATATGTGATAACAAAAGCCATTCCCCAATAGAAAAAATGGGTAATGTATATGAGGGGGAAAAAGTTTTCAGAGAAAGAATTTCAAACTCTAAATGACCATTATGCTCATGGCCCCAAGAATCCCTCTACTGAGATTATACTCAGGGGATCAAAGTGAGAAACAAAGGTCTAATATATCCCAAAATATTAATAGTCTCTTGTTTTATGAAAACAGAGAAATGTCAGCAATGGGTTTGTCTCTCACTTGGCACTATGATATGAATGTAGTGCAGTATTATTATGCAGTAAAAAGGGATGGATATTAGGATTTAGAATAGAAAGATTTGTATGTACTGAGTCAGAGTCAAATCAACAGAACAGTATACAACAAGAATACAATTATGTAAATTCATTATCACTAAAAGGACCCTGACCTTTTAGTAAATGAAAAACCCAGATAATCCTTGATCACCTTGAGAAAGAGTGTAAGAGAGAGAAGAATGAGGGGGACAGGACCCCACTGTACAACCCTGGTACGAGGTAGAATTGCAATCTTGCAAAGGAAACGGTGATCAGTCTGGCAGCTAGAAAGAGAATGAGGCCCAGCAGTGGCCTGAGAACTCCCTGAAAAGAGTAGTCAGAAAGATGGTGTCCAACAGTGTGGATTGCCATAGAGGTTTCTAAATCCTTCCCTTGTTGAACACCTTGCTTGTGCATAGTACTGCAATATGGGCTGCTCATTCAAAGAAAAAAATGTTCCCCACTCAACAGGAACTTCTAGTTTACTGGGGAAGCTATGACAGGTAACCGTGTAAAATTAGAATGTGAAAATAGAAGTTAGAATATAAGCTCCTTGAAGGCAGGCACCGTTGTCCACAGTGCCCAGCACATAATGGCACCTTAGTGACAGCTTGTGTGATGGACTGAAGTGTTCTCTTCAGTCCCAGAGGACAGAAATAGGAACATTGGGCAGAAATTGAGGGCAGCTTGATTATAGTTCAGCATAAATGCTATTTGCTTAACTAAAGAGGCTTATAATCTAGTGGGGAGATAAGGTTCCTGAATCCCAAAACATTGCTTAGGTGTGTGTATGAAAGTCTTTCCTCATGCACAGTACTCTGCATTTGTACCCAATAGTTCCCTCCCCACTTCTTCCTTGAAGATTCCCTTATTTTTGTCAAAAGGGAATCCTTCTAGATTCCCTTGAGTTTTGCCCAGTGCAACCTTCTTATGGCCTTTCTGGATTTCCCCAACAAACTGCTAATACCATCCATTCTCCCAATTACTTTGATATGTAGCAGTGATAGAGGGACAGTATGGAGTTTAGGGTTTGACAACCACTCTTGTTTGCCCTTCATTCTACTACTGGTGTGTTGTCCAGATGGATTTTTCTGACACAAACGATCTTCCACTCTGCAAAGTGGTGTCCAAAGGTGCATGACTCACTATTTTCTGTGACCTCCGAGTCCCCAACCAGAGGCAGCAGTGACCTGGCAAAACACTTCCCTGTTAGATCTCTCTGTGTGTCTTCCCTCAGCTATTTTCTTCTGAATGTATTCTTAATAAGTATAATCCAGCTTAGCTTGCAGCTGCCTTTGGTTACCACTCTTTCTAAGGGCAGTCTTTCCCTCCTCTCACCAACCCCCCAAAGAAGCCCAAGGCCAGAATGGTGACCCAGGACAACCCTGAGCTCGACTGTCATGCCTGCACTTCCTTGGCATGAGTCTTGATGTCTCATTCACCCACTTTCTCCTCTTCTCCAGCTCCTCCCTTCTGCTTGTAGTCTGTCTTCTTCATCCAGGGGAATCGACTCTTTCATCCCATTGGGTTTCTTTCTTAATTTATTAAAGCAACAGACTGGCACTGCAGCTGGAGTGGTGAGGGCGTCCTCCCTGACCCATACAGCTTGTGTTTATGCGTTTATCTGCTTGTTGTCTCTGAGGGCAGTTTTGCTTTTGTCTGTGCATCCCCAAATGACTCCTTTTTATGTAGTGCCTCCTGTGTCACAAGTACTGCACTAAGCCCTTTACAAATATCATCTCATCCAGTCCTCACTACAACCCTGGAAGGGAGGTGCTGGAGCTCTCACCAGACAGAGGGGAAATGACTTGCCCAGGGTCATGTGGCCATCAAGTGTCTGAGGCTGCATTTAAACTCAGATCTTCCTGCTCCCCAGGCCTGGCTTTTTATCCACAGATACTTGAAATGCTTGTTGAATGACAGATGAACTGACTTCTGTTTGCCCCACAGAGGACAGAACTTACTGGGTAGCATTTACAGTCAGATTAATTTTAACTCAACATAAAGAGAAGCTCCCTCACGATTAGATATTTTCTGACAAGCTCTTTTCATGTATCTGTGATGAGCATTTATCTCAGTCAAGGTGACTGACTTTCAGGGATTGGGGTTGAATCAAGGCACGTGTTCTCACACTCCCTTGTTAATGGAACAGAGCAGTCCCAGAACCCCCAGACTCTGGTACATTTGTCATTAGAGCATTCACCTACAGGGAAAGCCGAGGTGCAGTGAGGGGCCCCCCATGGATATGGGTGGGGTCTTTTTTATGCACTAAGTAGCCTGACTCAACCCAAAGACCTCAATCAGTGAGGAATGTCTCTACTGGGATAAACTTTGGCATGGAGGTAAACATTCAGGCTTGGCCAATCATGGCTGGGGGAAATCAAATACTCCTGCCCCTGGGCAGTGGAAGCAAAGCCTAGACCAGGCAGGGCCCAGCACATAAACAGTTGGAAACTTGTGTTCCTGGCTTCCACACCCCCTACACAGTCCAAAGGCCTTTCAGCTGAGTACCTGGATGATTGCATGTCTTACCTGCCACTCCATTTGGGGGCTGGGGGAGTAGAGTGCAAGGCTACATCACACTCAGCATCAGAGGACTTGAAATAACCTTGAAGTAAATTGGACAGATCACTTGACAACCATTTTCTCACCTTAAAATAGGTTTCCTAAGGTCCTTGTGAGGATCAAATAAAATTACATATGTATTTCCTGCTTAGTAGAAGAGTATGGCCAGAATTTGAATGACACTTGTTTCCTGTTTGGGTCCCATCGTGACCCACATTATGCATTGGTGAGACAGCTGGCCGACATAAAGTGGCCAGAGTGTATGGGGAAGCTAATTTGGCCCATAGTGGGCTTGAACCTGTGTCCTTGCTCTCATTAGCACTTTCCTCTGATAGACGGAATTGGTCTTAACCAGACTTGCAAATAGCGCTCTTCTGTTTTCATCAGCCTGTCCCTGTCTCACTTGGTATTTAGATAACATGAATGTAGCCCCTTCCTTCACAGCTCACCCATCTTAAATCTTCATATTGGATTTTTAGTGACTGTCCCGGGCTTCGTTATTAATCACCTGTAGCCACCTCTTCAGGCTGCCAAGGCTAGGGGCTCTTTCTGTGGTTAGGCAACCTCGGAGCTAGCCCATCACATTTGTCACGGAGCCACGAAGTCAGCTAGTCTGATTGGGGCCACCTCAGGAATTCCCCCACTAAGGGTTCTTATCCAGAGAGGGTCTCGCTCATTTCTTGAGCCTCTAGAAACTTTCTCTTGACCCTGCATTAGAGTATGAGGGTGTAGAGTATCTGATGAGATATGCCCCCTCCTTCCCTACAACTACCAGAGCTGTGTGCTGTCGTGTGATTATAGAAGGGAAGGGTCGATGTGCTTTCCTTGCCTTAAAAAAAGCCATAAGGGGTACCTCAGTGGGAGACTGTGGGGTTTCAGCTGATCTCTAGGAGGTGGGAAGCCCTGCTTCACCCAGAGACTTACAGGGAGGCAGGTCATTTCTTAGAATGCTGATTGCCAAGCATTTGTGTGTTCAGATTAATGGGTGTTTATTTTAATAGCCATTCGGTTTCAGTAGCTTTTAACGAGCCCTTTGATAGCCAGTCCTTTAATTAACAAGACAACCTTTCAGGTTTCCTTTTCTCTAATTGTTAACATATTTTGCTATTTTCAGACAGATATGCTCTGATGAACAGTACTGGTATTTTGTAGCTCCTGTTAGGGCCCTCCAGATGGGGTTAAGGATAGGGGGAAGGGCTTATTTCCTTGGGATTGAAGGGCTTAATCTATGCCACTAAAAAAAATACAAATAAAATTAGATGAATTTCATGCTCAATTTTCTGAAATACAAATTATTCAGAGTGTATTTTCTGGGTGTATGATGGATCAATTATGAAATTTCCCTCTCTTAGGTCATATCTGGCTTATGTTGGCCTTTGTATAATTAAACTTTTCTTTTACTGCCTTTCAAGAAATAAAAAAGGTTCTTTTCTCCTTTGGAAGACCAGACTTGTGTTCTCTGGAAAACTCCTTTGAGAAAAGTGGGCAAATTAAGAAGGAAATTAGCCTCTTTACTTTCATCCTTGGGAAGGGACTGGTAAAGTAATGGAGAGTCAGGGTCATCCATACACTGGCCTTGGGCAAAAGTTACCTTGGGCAAGTCTTTTCTTTTCAATGACTTTCACTGTCTTCTATAAAGTAGATAGAGGGATTGAGATGGGCCTCTCTCCAAGTGAGGTTGGGAACCTGAGGAGAGAATCCTTTCATAGTCACTGTCAAAGAAACCTTAGGCTTCACATATGCTGAACTAAGGGGTTTGTGGATAGAGAAGAATAAAGCAGCAGAGTAGCTTCAGAATACTGCAGTTAAAAAAAACCAACCCAAGCCCAGGCGATCCAAGCTAATGAGGTGTTTGGGAGGAGAAACGCTCTATTTAGAGTATTGACTAGTTAGGAACTGAGTAATGCGTCCTATGTGGAAGTCAAAAGGGACCCATTGGCAGACAGTCAGGCGTCGCAGCCATTGTGTTTTGTAAACTTTCTTCTATGGCTGTGGTGTTTTTTCCTAGCCCAGTTAATTTTTTATAAGGTTTGTAAAGGTCTTGAATAAACAATTGAGATTATAGAGGTTTTCCTGGAAGCTTTGGTTAATATTTTAATACCCTGAGCTTTGTCAGGTTATTAAATAGCTTATTGGAAAGTTTGAAAGAGGAAGGTGTTTAAATGCAGGTATACAGACATATATACATATGTGGACAGATAGATGTTTGTATTCCTCAAATAGCTCAGGGTTGCAATTGTTGGGAGTGTGTGTGTGTGTGTGTGTGTGTGTGTGTGTGTGTGTGTGTGTGTTTGGGGAGGGTGGCTGTTCTCCCTTTGTTTTATATTTTAACTTGTAACCTCTAAAGATAGTCCTTGGCTTGGAGCAGCTAGATCCTGGGAGGCCTCTGCTGAAAAAGTACTCCAAAGAAAACTGCAATTGAGAAAGGCAGGCATAGCTTGGGCCGAAACCAGTGGCTATAAAATGCATATGGCGAGGGGGTGGGTAAAGGAGAAAGACCTCGGGGGCTTGGCCATGCCCAGGAACAGGAATTGGGCAGACTTTAGAGATGGTCGGGGCATGACCTTCCTCTCTCTAGTATTTGATGCTTTGGCATTTTGGTTATGAGCTGATGAAATGGAAGGCACGGCGAACACCCCACCCTCTGTCACCACGAGAACACAGAAAGACATGGGGAAGGGGTGTGCTTAGCTCCTCATCAGAGAAGCCTGCTGTGGTTTGGAGGAGACCCCTTTACTGCCTGAATGCCTGGTGTACCCCTCCTTGTCGTTTCTATGTCATTGCTATGCATGTGATCCGCCAGAGTCCCACATGTCATGCCGAAGGTGACGGGTCCGCAGAATGCAGAAAGGAGGGTGATCAAAATGCAGGGCCTCCATCTTGCAGCTTTTCTCCGGGGGGCCTGGCATTGATTTTTGCTCAGACCTTCTTCCATACCGGTCTTTAGAAAGGACGGTGCGAGAACATGATAGAAAAGAGACGCCCATCCAGGCTGAACTCTCCAGGCTTCGACTGAAATGAACCTCCGGAGTTTTATTTTATGAATTTAAAAGGCATTGAAATAGTGCCTGTCAGGTGTTAATTATTCAGAACAGAGTCATTCATTCACTTCCCACAGAGTTGAGCACATTCTGTGTGTGGGGAGACTGATTGCCTGAAAGAGCTTGTGTAATTAGCTTCTGTCAGAGCCAAACCAGAGGAAGATCACGTCTGTCTGGAGGGTGCCGCTCCTGGGCTCCCAGGGCCCGGGAGACCTCAGAGGACATCCAGTCTAACCGCACCGCTCTACATGGGAGGAAACTGAGGACTGAGGAGGTTCAGTCACTTGCCTGCGGTCGTGTGTGAACCTGGCTCTTCTGACACAGATGGAGGGTCAGGACACTTTTCCCCATGCTGCACTTCTCAGTTAGTTGGTGAATGCTTCTGTTGAAGATGGTTGAGCTTTTGATTAAAGGGATTAATGGTCATAGATCAGCGATAGAGAGGAGATCTTCCAGATGAGAAGGGGCACAGGCACAGGAAGGAGAACCTGTGTAGGAGCTAATCAGGAGACTGGCCTGTTTTAAGTCAAGGGTCGTTCCAGGGCAAGAGGGAGGACACATCCCTTTGCAGTGTAGGGTCTGACTCTCTCCTTGAGGGCTTGTCCAAGGAAAACATCTGCCTCGGTGATGTTTGGACAAACGTTACCCAGGCCAGTGCTAAGGAACAGAAGAGGCAGCTATTGAGGCCTAGTCAGACACAGACAGGGCTTGGGAGCCAGTTGGGTTTGGGAGAAGAGGGCCAAAGACACCCCCAAGCTCGGGTGAAGTCGGAAGGAGGCGCAGTCTTTTGTCTGGTGGCATTAGAGTGTGCTTTGCAGAGAGGGTATAGACGGAGAAGTCCCGCCGGCTCAGGTGTACTTGGGTGATGTGAGGAAGTTACACATGGTGAATTTGGCGAGTAGATTGGCATCTGTCTGTGATGTCAGGCTAAGAAGTTTAAACTTGACTTCAAGAGCTACACATAAGAAAGGTGGATCAGGAGGCCATGTAAAAGGTTGGATGGAGAGGAGAGAACAGCATCTATTAAGTGCCTGCTTTGTGTGATGGATTGCACTGAGTGATGTAAGAGTATTATCTGATCTTCACAACAGCCCTGTTGGGTGAGGGCCATTGTGTTCTCACTTTTACAGTTTGGGAAGCTGAGGTAGACAGGTGACTAGTAGCTGGTGTCTGAGGCTGGATTTGAACTCAGGTCTTCCTGACTCCAGACCCAGCACTCTGCCCTCTGTACCACCAGCAGCCTCAGAGGGTGAAAACAGCAGAAGAAGGAAGATCTGTCCAGTTTGGGAAACAAAGGGAGGTGATGGATACCAGACTCAAGGCGCCTTCCAGGTCCTCACCCCCCAGTGTGCTCAACCTCCAGAATTAGCTGCTGGGCACCAGGCCCCAAAGATGCATCGGAATAGAAGGTGACAGAGGAATCCCCCTGGTCTTGTCCACTGGGGACCACTGGCCCCCTCCAATCTCCATAAGTGCCCTTTGTCCCTCTGCCCCTCCTCCAGGACCTCTCGTCCTCTGGCCGCCATCTCCCTGCATGACTCCTCTCTCCTCTCCCTGCTTGGCCCCTTGGTGAGCTGGTTAAGGTCTCACCTGCTCATCTTCTCTCCAGTACCTCTCCCCTTCTCCTCCACCTCCACCCTGGATGGCTCTCTTCCCCCAGCAGTATTGCTCCTCCCTGTTACCTGGCCTCTCTGTGGCAAGGCTATCCTTGGACTCTCCAGCCTTGAGTCACATTCCCACTCACCATGGAGATGCTTCTGGACCTTTACACCCTCAGACTCCCATAGCATCCCTCCCCAGCCTCTTCACTGAGAAGCATTTAGAATGTTTACAGAGCACCATCTCCTTTTGCCTCTTCCCCCATCTCCCAGGTGCCTCCTGCCCCTCCAGGACCTTCAGCCACCATCCCATTCTGGCCTGTTTTCTCTAGCAGGATGCTTCTCTTGTGCTGTCTCATTTATCTTCAATATCTCCCTTTCTGTTCACTACCTGCTCTCCTACTGCCTACACATATGCCCATGTCTCCTCCACCCTTAAACGTGTCCCCCTACCTTCACCCCACTACATTATGAATTCCAAATTCTTTCCTTCCCTTCTGTCCCGCTCCTCTCCGATTGAAAAGGCCAGAAATGTGATATCAGTTATTCCTGTGAAATCATAGTCACATTTCTTAAAAGCAGCTAGATGACTCAGTGGTTAAGAGAGCTGGATTCAGAGCTAGGGAAACTTGAGTTCAAAAACCAGCTCAAACACTCAGTAGCTGTGTGACCTGGGAAAGCGAACCTCTTTCAGTGTCCGTTCTTCCTCTGTGAGATAGAGATATTCATAGCAGCCCCCTCCCAAAGCTGCGAGGCTACAATGAGATCACAGGGACAGTGCTTTAAACCCTGAAGTGGTATTTTAGTGCTTGCCATTTTTAACTGCTGCTGAAGGCCTATGATGCTCCCAGTATATTGTTGGATTTGGTGGCAAATGTCTAAGACATGAGCCCTGCCCTGAAGAGGTTTGGAATCTGGGGAGACTGGAGCAGGCCTGAAAGGTTCCATGGCCCCTGATCTAGCCCTCATGTTACCAGGAACCTGGCAGGTCCTCTAGAGGCCAGTCACAGAGCAAGCCAAGAAGAGTGTGAAGCTTTCCTGGACTCCAGGAGGCAGGAGCAGGCCCGTGTTGCTGAAGGCCAGAAGGAAATGGAGAGCACCTACATGGTGACAAGCCAGACAGAAGATTTTTAGCAAAGTTTTCAGCCTCAGAAAATCCCAATTAAAATTTGCCAGCTGTGTTTCAGTATTGATTGAAAAGATTTAGTTAGAAAGACTTTTCAGGATATTAAGGTTCACCCACGTGACTTTATAGTTAAAGGTCGACCCCCAGAGCTTAACTGACTTAAGATGGAAAGGAGCAGAGCCGAGATTTGAACTCAGGTCTGGTTTTCTGCTGTTGCCTGTTGCCTCCCAGCCATTAAAACGTTGAATTATTTGCTGCTTTGTATTGGTGTGAGTTGGCATTTGTCCCTTATTCTTGATCCTTCACTGAGACTGTGAGCTCCTCAAGAGAGAGGGCCATTTCCTTAGCTGCATCTCATCTACTTCCAGCAGATGGCACGATGTTGTGGAGGAAATGGGACTTCGATCAAGATTTGTTGAAAGAATCAATCCATGAACACTTGGATTACTCAGCCCTCATTTTTATTCTCTTTTCTCCTTCAAGGAGAATTCTCCATAAAGTGGGAATGATGAAGAGAGACAGGGTTAATAACCAACAGAAGGCCAAAATTAGCGAATAGAGCTTTAAGAAAGAACCAGTCGGCCTTGATGAGCCCAGGTCACTAGTCCTCAGGGGACGCGTACATCATAACTGGCCAGTGTGCTGTGCTGAGCCATGGTCAGGGATGTTTGAAAGACAGTGAAATTTGGGGAGAATGCTGCAGCATTGGAGAAGGACGGATAGGTTGTGTCAGTCTTCAAAAAAGAGAAGGGAATCTGCAAAAACATAGGCCAGTGAAGGGGACCTTGATCCCTGGCAAAATGTCAGTATACAGAGAGTGATGTACAGTACAGCTCCTCTCCTGCATCTCATTCACCACGCCAGATTTAAGCTTGTTTTAATTTTTGACGTGGTTATTAGGCTGGTAGTCAGGGGAATGCTATAGACAGGTTATCTAGATGCTAGCAATGCAGTTTTTTCTTATAATCTCCTTATAGAAAAGGGAAAAGAAGGGAAGGAAATAAGCATTTTTATGGCACCTCTGGGTGCTAGGCACTGTTCTAAGTACTCTACAAATGTTAGATCATTTTATCCTCACAATAACCCCAGTGGCTAGATGTGACTATAATCCCCATTTTACATTGGAGGAGATTGAGGTCAAATGACTTGCCCAGAGTCACAGAGCCAGTGTCGGCAGTGAAGTGGGAATTCGGCATTATTTAAGTATTCTGTTTCCTCTTCTCTTAATCTGGACCATTTATATTTTTTTGTGAATCTATTTCACTTACATGGTCAGATTTATTGGCGTGTAATTGGGCAAAATAGCTCCTAACTATTGCTTTAATTTCCTTTTCATTGCTAGTGAATTCATCCTTTTCATTTTTGATACTGGTAATTTGGTTTTCTTCTTTCTCTTTTTAATCAAATTAGCCAGTGGTTTATCTATTTTATTGTTTTTTCCCCAATAAAGCCAGCAGCTAGTTTTATTAATTAATTCAGTAGGTTTTGTTGTTTTGTTTTATTTTTTTACTTTCAATTTTATTAATCCTTTGATTTTCAGGATTTCCAATTTGGTGTTTAATTGGAAATAGTTTGTTTTAATATGTTATTTTTCAAGCTTTTTTTTTCCAGTTGTATGCCCAATTCATGGATCTGCTTTTTGTTTTATTGATTTGTTTTATTGATTTAAGTGTTTAGAGTTAGAAATTTCCTCTTAAATACTGCTTTGGCTTCATTCCATAAATTTTGGAATATTGTCTCATTGTTGTCATTCTTTTTAAGGAAACTATTGATTGTTTCTACAATTATTCTTTGACCCCACTTATTCTTTGGGATTAGATTATTTGGTTCCCAATTAATTTTTAATCTATCTTTCCCTTTAATGTAATTTTTATTGCATTTGAAAAGGATGCATTTATTTCTGCCTGTTTCCATTTGATTGTAAGGTTTTTGTTGCACCAATACATAGTCAGTTTTTATCTAGGTGCCATGTACTACTGAGAAAAAGGTATATTCATTGAATTTTTATGCATTTTTTCTATGGTTTGTACTTCCATTGCCAAGCTGTTGACTCTTTTTCATGATTTTCTTACATAATTCTGATTTCTTTTCTTAATTTTTTTTCTAACTCTCTTGTTTGATTTTTAAAATATTTTTTAACTCTTCCAGGAGTTATTTTGGGGCCTGAGACCAATTCACACTTTTCTTTGAGGCTTTGCATGTGGGTGTTTTGACATTGTTGTCCTCATATAACTTTCAGTTTTGATCTTTATTGTTACCATAGTAAGTTTTAAGGTCAGGTTCTTTTTGTTTTTTTGCTCATTTTTCCTGCCTGTTTCGTGATTTTTAAAGTTGTGCTGTGCTTCTGAGGTACAGGGGGCACTCTGTGTGCCAGAGGTCTAGCCGCTGGCCTGGTGTGCCAGGGCTGTTGGGCCTAGCTGCTCGCCGTCTGCCCTGGGGCCCTGGGGCCTCCACTGCTGACCCATGCTGTGTTGAGGGGCCTCCCGCTGGCTTGCCCAGATGCCCCTTCACTGGCTGTGCTCCTCTATTACATGAGCGAGACAGACCTTTGCTTCAATACTTGTAAATTGTCGTGGGAGGGAAAATTGTTTCACGCCACCCTTTTGTGGCTCTGTTTTGATGCATTAAATTTATTTGGAGAGGGGCGGCTTGATGGCATAGTGAGTAGAGCGCTGGCCCTGGAGGCAGAAGGACCTGAGTTCGGATCCAGCCTCAGACACTTAACACACACAAACAAAAACCTAGCCGTGTGACTTTGGGCAAGTTACTTAACCCCAATTGCCCTCCAAAAAAAAGCAAAAAAAAAATTTGGAGGAAAGTTTGGGAGAGCTCAGGCAAGTCCCTGTCTTTTCTCTGCCATCTTCCTATACTTTTTAGATAAAGTTAAAAATTGTGTGAATCAGCCAAGATCTGTCTTCTCACACTCCCACCTCATCCTACCCCCAACTGAGAACAAGAGAAAAGCAAAACTCATCACAAACATGTAGTATCAATCAAAAGAAATTCTCACATTGGCTCAGTCCGTTCCTCACTCTGAGTCCTTCCCCTCTCTCTCAGGAGGCAGGGAGCAGGCTTCCTCACTAATCCTCTGGGATCCTGGTCTGTCATTGCCCTGATAAAGAGTTAAGCACAAAAGTATTTTCCACCCTCATATGCCCCAACTCCTTTGTCCACTCCCCATTCACAGCACCGCTCAGATTCCCATTCTGTGATACCTCACAAATAGCTGTGAATATATGGGTACAGCCTCAGACCAAGCCCCTTCCTTGACCTGCTCTCCCTTGAACTCCCCCCACCCCCTGCTTCTCTTTGCAGAAGTGTATTTCTGTCCCCAGTTCTTTTGATTAGATTCAGATGAGAGCATTTGTATAGACGTCTACCTGTGCACCTCAGTCATGGGATATCATTTTCCTTAACCTTCCTTTCCCTTCCCCCCAAATTATGTGCTAACCCTTCTTTTCTTGAGATCAGGGGCAGGAAAAAAGGCTTCAGGGCGAAGATGGCCCAGTCTCTTGCCTCAGCTGCTTCTTCCTTCCAGGCTTTCTCAGTTCACGTTCCCAAACTACTTTCACCAATGCTTTTTCTTCTGACTTTTTTTTCCCTCCCAAGGGTGGGGTGGGATTATGTTTCCTTTCCTTTTTGGTTAACCAGATGTCCCATGTGTCAGCTCAGGCTCCTGGCGGCCCTGGACAAAGCATCATGTGTCTCACCCAGGGCGTTGTTGGCCATCGTTGTCACAGACGCAGACAGTTATGTTCTTATTTCCATTGGTCGCTGGTAGGAAACATTTGGAGATGCAGGGTGGGAATTTCTGGCTTCCTTTCAGTGGGTGTGTTTATAGACACTTCTGGGTGAAGAGTGGATTCACTAATAGACTGTAGTTTTCTTTTTAAAACAGGACTGTACTTCTCCTGAGGGCAGGCACTATCTCTACCTCTCTCCAGTAGTGTTCAGTACCATACTCCCAGGCCTGGAGGTGCTTAAAGCAATGAAATCTGAACCTTCTCTTTTAGTGAGAGATCTGTGGGGCAGCTGGTGGCACCGTGCATAGGGAGCTGGAAGAAACAAGATCGAACCCTGGGACGCTTCCCAGCTGTGGGACCCTGGGCAAGTGACTCCTCTGTTTGCCTCAGTTTCCTCAGCTATAAAATCGGACTGATGATAGCACCTACCTCGCCCTCTTTGTAAAGCACTCAACACAGCACAGAGTAGGGCTACACAAATGCTTATTCCCTTCTTTTCCCTGAAGGAGCCTGAGAATTCTACACGTCCTACTTGCCTTTGCCTTTTTTCACCCCTCTGAAAAGGAAAACCAGGGTGTGAAATTGCCATTCCATCCAGAGACCACTAAGTGTGCTTCCTTGCTGCTGACTTCAGGCTGAATTCTACGTCTTTTTACCCCGAGGACTGAAAACATGTTGGGGGGGGGGGCGGCGTGTAAGGAGACTGGTATAAAGATAGGATGGGGCAGGGGGTGAGGCCTTGAATGGTGAATGGAGCACTTTGGTTTTGATCTGGGAGTCACTAGAGTTTAATTGGGGGGGGGGGGTACCAACTTCAGTGACATCATGGTATGTCAGTGTAGTACAAGGGTGTTCTGTGATTCATCAGTTCCTGAATTCAGTAAACATTTATTTAGCACCTACTCTGTGCATCCCCGGCTCTTTGCTAACCACATGGCAAAAGAAGAGTAAGAAAGGTGCTGCCCTAAAGGAATTGCCTGCATCTTTGGGCTGCACAGTACTCTTAGCTGTCTCTTTGGGGGATGTAGAAGTAAATGCCACATACCCAGCAGGTAAATATAGAATGGTGGTGGAAGGGCATGCAGGCAGAGCTGTCTATAGCAGGATGAGCCCTGAAAGATGCTGAGGCTCTAAGAGGCCAACATCAGGCCTTCTCATCATGGGACAGCTGGGGCAGAGGCACAGGGATGGGGCGGGGTATGGGGAGCATGCATGGCTCATTTGGCTTGGAACAAACGGGGGGCGAGGGGAACAATAAGTAGTTGACTTAGAACAAGAAGAGGAAGCTTCCTCTAGAGGCCCCAAGGTAGGGAGGTGGGGGGGGTGTGCCTTTTTGAGCAGAGCTTTGAACTGTGCTGGAAGAGTATCCTTATGGCAGGTTGGTGGAGAAAGGAGGACAGGGGTAAGGGGATGGGCCCACCACAGAGAGACCAAATCCCACACTCTTCCCACCTCTTGCCCTGTTTCCAGTTTACTTAGGAAGGTCACTTGCCTCTTTCTTCATCTCTTACCTCTCTGTGAGTTGTTTGGAGGTCCATCATGCAGCTAGAGTCAGCCATGGCTGCCCAGGGCCATGTTGGAGGTGCCTGGGTAGGAGTGTTTGGCATGCGGGGCAGGAAAAGCCAAAACATGGAAGTCGAGAGAGGACGCAAGCCAAGCACCCGGAGTATGGGGCATGGCCCAGGGAGCCAGTTTATGACCTAGTGCCTGGCATTTGGCCGGGCTGATTAGAGCCGGTCCTATGCTGCACATTCATGGTAATAAGCTCTTTGTTTTTTTGAGGTGAGTAATAGGCATTAGGAGCTTGAGAAACGTGAGCTAACGGGAACTTTCCCATAATAAGGTCTCTTCTGAGCTCCTTCCGAAAGCGATAACAAGCCCCCAAGCAGTTCTTGCTGGCCACATTGACACAACCAGGTAATACCCCATTAAAACAGATTGCTAAAAATAAGAACCCTTTTAAGTAAAAAGAAATTAAATTACACCCACTTCCTTCGATGAGGTGGTGTGGCCCCACAGAACTGATTTTTAACTGAGCTCCTGGGTCCCCAAGGGCCGCAGTGGGACAGTATGTGTTCAGGGAAGAGTGCATCCCTCTTTCTGCCACTACTGTTCCTCCAGCTCAGTGACAACTCCCTGTTTCCTCAGGGATTCGCATTTCCAAGTGTCTGGCCACCTTTAGAGGACTCTATACATGACACTCTGTGTCCTGCCCTTCACATTTAGAATCAGTCAGGCCTCACAGAGTAATATGCTCATCAATCAATGATTCAGTAAAGAAGCATTTATGAAGTACTTACTGTATGCTGGGCTTATAGCCCCTGCCCTCCTGAAGCTTACCTTCAGAATGTTGGAGACAACGTGTCCACAAATATATGTAGAAAGGGGGTTGAAGGTTACCTGGGATATCAGGAAAAGCCCTGCCACTGCGGGGTGGGCATATTCTGCTGTAGGAGACATCATTGGAGTCAAGTGTTTCCAGGGTGTCTAAGAAAGGTGGGGAGAGCAGTGCAGGCCTAGTGAACAGCCCAGGGAAGGAAGCTGAAGAGTGATTGTACCAGCCTTCATGTTATTGAGCACCTGGGGTGTGACTGATGGTATGCACTCTTGGGACAGGGCCGGAGGGGCTGCACTTGAGGAGAGGAAAGAGTTCTGAATGTGGATTCCATCCTGCCATTTCCCGCCTCTGGAACCTGCCCTGAACCACTTAACTTCTATGGTCCTCAGTCTCTTCTTTGGTCAAATGAGAAAGCGTTCCAGGATGCCCTGTGAGGTCCTCCATCTACAGCCCTTGGATCAGCATTATATCGTGGGAGCAGAAATCTGGCCTAGACATGGCTTAGGACTTTTTGAAACTTGACATTAGAACAGGTTACCAAGGCAGGATGCGAGGCCTCCCTGCTGTGTATCTGTGATGCTTTCAATATCATCCTGGTCAGGAGTCAGGATGGATTGAGTTGCCTCCAGTTACAGGCGCCCTTTTGTGACATAGGTTTGGTGCATGTGTAATTCTCCACTTTTCCTGAATAAGTCCCAGGGAGGAAGGTTGCCGTGACTGCCCAGGTAACGTGGGGGAAGTGTCACCAGGATTCCCCCCCATAGGATTCTGCTCACTCCCTCTGAATCCTGGCCATGTTTATCGTCACCCTTTATTTAGGGCATTAGTGGTGTGATTTGGAGCAGGACTGAGAAGCTTTGGAGGGCACTTCTCTTGGTCTTAGTGTGGTTTGGGGGACATGCAAACCATGTGTGCCCCTGGGGATAGTTCCCGTCTGAGCAGTTGGCAGAGAGCTGGTGTTCCAGCCAGAGCCTGTGTCTGGTCTGACTGATCCAAGAACCTTCTTCTCTTCCTCTTTGTGCCCCACACCTCGGTCACTTCCTCCTGACTAGATAGGCCATGGTTTGGAAGTCTTTAGAGGACATTGTCAGACTGAAGAAAGAATACAGAACAATATTTCCTCCATGATGATCATGCACCAAGAGCTATGGCAAACAGATGCCTTTGGGGAGGTAGCATTCTAAGCATGGCACAAATAAGGAAGCTCTGGCCAGGGGTCTGGGGAATCACGGGGATGCTGGCTGCTCTCACACTTCTTTTTTCAAAATAAGTTTTTATCAATATCTTATGTTCCTTACATCATAGTTCTCCCTCCCCCTACCAGAGAGCCATCTCACGTAACAAATAGTACTTTTAGAGAGGAAAGTAAATCACACAACTCATCAGTCTGTTGGGAAAGTCTGAAAACACGTACAATGGGGAACAACTGCAGGCGTTCTACTGTCCTTTGTGTGCTAGAACCCTGCTTGATCTTTGTGATGTTGTTACATTTACTTTTGATTTTGGGGATGTCATTCTTTCCACTTCTGTTGGTGCAGTTTCTGCCTCAATTGTTTTCTTGGCTCTGCGGACGTTCAGATGGATTTTCCCAGGCTTCTCTGCATTCATCACACAGACCAATTCTTATAGCACCATCATATTCCATTACATGCATGTGCTACAGTTTGTTTAGCCATTCCCTAATTGACAGACATCTTTTTTTGTTTCTGACTCTTAGCTATCACAAAAAGTGCTGCTATAAATATTTTGGTGTGTATCAGTGCCTTCCTTGGAGTATAAGCCCAAGAAGTAGAATCTCTGGTCCAAATGGTATGAGCATCTTAGTCATTTTATCTGCATAATTCCAAACCACTTTCCAAAATAGCCATACCATCACAAAGCACTCACAGCAATGTCTTAGCATGTCTGGCATTCCAAAACCCCTCCAACATGAAGGGCTGCCAATTTTCAGGATATGAGGTAACACTTCAGGATTTAGGGAGTTTGCATTTCTCATATTATTAGTGATTTGGAGCATTCATTCATGTGGTTGTGAAGACCTTACAACTGTTCTTTTGAGAACTCTTTGTTCATATCCTTTACCCACTTATCTGCTGGGGAACGGCACATAATATGTTTTTAGTATAAAATAATGTTGTTACATTGATAAAGGTTTTTCTGCATCAATTGAGATGATTGTGTGGTTTGGGATGTTTTGATTTGTAATATGATCAATTATGTTGATTATTTTCCTAATGTTGATCCATCCTTGTATTCTTCATATAAATCTCAATGAATGATTTCTTGGATAAATAAATCACTGTAGTCTGTTTCACCTAAGGAAAGGTGGCTGACAAGATTCTAATCAGTCTAGTCTCGTGTGAAATTGAGATTTTTATGAGGTTATGTTTGTTGTGCATCCTGAATGTGATTTTTCTTGGCATTTAAATCATGTTTCTTCTGGTCTGATAAAATTAGCAAATGGTAATTTCATTCCTCATCAGTGTAGCATTCACCAAAGGAATTGGAATTTAGAGACATGTTTTTACACAATGAATGTCACATTAAAGTAATTTACTTCTTACTCCTTGTCTGTGTGGCATTAGTCTGCATTTTCTCTAATTAACTTCTATTTTATCTAACCATAATGTGTGTTACGTTCTGAAAAGTTGGCCAGGATGACCTTCCTTTGTACAATTGAAGTTTCTCAGGTAGACAGACTCCATTCCTCTGATCTACACAGTCTGTAGTGTAATGTGACCATGACTGTTCTTCTGGACAAAGATACTTCTCATCTACATCATTCCTTCCTTTGGGCATCACTCGTAGCGCTTAGTATACATGGGTGTCTGTGACTTTGCAGCCTGCCCTTGAGGCAGTGGTAATGCCTCATCCGTCCTCTTCTAAAGGCCAGATGCAACATGAATTGTGCATGGGCCCTACAGACTAGTAATGACAGAGGAGACCTAGAATCAGGCTTCCCCCTCCTCTCCCTTCCTTCCCCAGTTCTATTAAGTCTCCTTGGCAGAGGCTTTGGGCTCAAGGCTGCAATTTGCTATCTGTCTGCAAGGTGATGGAATAGAAAGAGTGATGGGCTGAGAAAAAGAAGGCCTATGCCCAAGTCCAGGCAAGGGCACCCTGGTTCAGGTGTCTGGGGACCTCTGCTGACAAATACATCTTTACATAAGAACTTTGGCTCCCTACCCAGTGTCTTAGATGATAATATCTTCCTTGGTTACAAGCCTTGCCTAATTCAGGCAGAGTTCCCCATTTAGGGAAAGAGTTACCAAAAGAAAGCAGTCATTGACTTGTCTCCTGTCTCCAAATCTGCTGTTCCCACTGTCTTCCTGAGAGAAAAGGCCCTTCTCACATCACAAAGCTCATTCTCCAAAGGGATGGTGGCATTTAGACTCAAACTGCTTTCCAGCATACTCACAGCTAGCCCATATATCTTAGAGTGTCTCTAGTCAGACAGGAAGATTCCTCCTTAGAGACCTTTTTTCCCTTAAGTTCTGATAGCATTAAAAAAAAAAAAAGACAGTAGTGATAAAAGAGTGTAGGTCTAATATACATATAGGTTACTAGAGGCTATGTTAGCCCATGAAAAACTACTTTGAGTGCCTTGAGAGGAAAACCTAGTAGAGGATTTAGATCTTAGGGGTGCTTAGAGGCATATAGCCAGCCCTCTTTCTCCTGTGCTCCATTCCTGTATCATAAACTGAAATGTCTAGTGGACATTTCAACCTGTACGTCCCAGCATGTCTCAAATTCAGCACATCCAAAACAGAATTCACCTTCTCCTCATCTTCCCAACATCCTCCTCTTTCCCAGGCTCCTCCCTCAGACTTGTCTCATGGACCAGATCAGTTGCTCAGTCTTTGTGTTTCCCTCTCTCTGCATTTCTCCAATATGTTCCCTTCTCAATGCTCAGCACACAGCCACCACCCTCCTGCAGATTCTCATCACTTCTTTCCTCGACTATTCCAATGCCCTTTGTTCTCCATCTGGAATTTCCTCTCCTACTACTATCCTAAAGCACAGACCCGACCATATCACTTCCCTACTCAAGCTCTGGTGGTTCTTTTCTACCTAAGGATGAAATATAACCTTATCTTTGGCATTTAAATACATTCACAGCCCCTGGTCCCTTCCCTCCATTCCAGGCTTCTCACATATTGCTCCCCTGGTGTTCTCTGCATTCCAGCCTTCCTCACACTCACTTCCATGCCTTGGGATGACAGTAGACTGCTTTCTCTCACCTCTGCCACTTTGAAACCTCTGGTTTCAGCTTAAATTCAGCTTAAATGTCAGTCAGCAGGAAGCCTTTCCCGGTCACTAACATCCATCCTACTTCCTCCCCATACCTCCACCCCCTTCCCTCTACTGTAGACCAAGCATGACTTGTAGCTGTTCTCTGTGTATTCAGTATGTGCCATATAAGTATATGTTATCTCCCCAGTGAGTGAGTTCATACTTCCAGTTTCCATATAGTAGGGCATAGTAGATGTTTAATAAATACTTGTTGACAGATTGATTATAAATATGATGTTTGCTACCCTTATGTTTAAAAAATTTGCTTTTTGTGTTCATGATCATTATTTAGTTATTTGAGATGTGGTATGCATTTTTCTCTTAAAAGAACATATATCTTTTGGTTAGTTTTTCTGTAGGTTTGTTTTTTTTTTAATTGCTGTTTTTAGTTTCACCTGTAATAAATCATAAAATAGTGAATATTGGGAGTTTTCAGATAAATGTAGGATATATTGAATATTCATATTTAAATTAGATAGATGATACTTAAAGTAATTAAATTATATCTAAAGAATCTTATTTTGAAGTATATTCTCTGAGCATATAAACTTACTTATTCATAATTTTTATTTTTAGATTAAATGACTTTTTTTCAATTTGAAAAAGTTCACCTTCTCTTCCTCTTGCTTCCTACCGCCCAAAGTATAGTCAAGAAAAACAAGTTTCTGTTTGGTCATATCCAAAAAAAAATGTGTCTCCTTCTATATTCTTGGTCTTTAACCTCTCTATCAATAGGTGAGTAGCCTGTTTCATAGTTATTCATAACACTATCAGAGTTCTTGAGTCTTTCCAAGTTTTTTTCTTTACCATGTATTGTCATCATATACATTGTTCCCGTTTCTGTTAATTTCTCTCGGTATCAGTTTATATACATCTTCTCACGTTTCTCTGAAACCACCTCCTTCATCATTGTTTACTATACAGTAGCATTTCTAAACATGTATGTACTCTAACTTTTCCAATTTTTGCCACCACAAAAATAACTGAATATTCTATATATCCTCAGAGTTTCTTTTGTTTAGGATTAATACTTCACATAATCTGCCTTCCCTCTAAGTCCCCCTTTTCCCTTCTCTCCTTTTCAGTAAAGTGTATTTCTGTGCTTGATTTTATATGTGTATTCTTCCCTCCTTTGACCAGTTTAGATGAACAAGGCTTCTCCAGCTCCTTCCTCATTTTATGTAGAGACTTCTACTTGCATACTATAGTTATGTGAGATAATTTCCCCTAGCCTTCCCTTCCTTCCCCAGCTCCATATGCCTCTTCCATTCTCTTTCCATTCTTCTCTTAAGATCAAGATGTAACAGAACCACTTCCAGGCCTTATCTAATTAGATCCCCTCTGTGACCCTTGATGAGAAGAAGGTCCATAGGAGACGTGTGTATTAGAATGTAAGCAGTTTGTCCTTGTTTTAGCCTTTTATCATTGTGCGCGTTTAACTTTTTTATATTTCTCTTGACTTCTTTGTTTGCACTTCATAGTTTCTCTGCAACAGCAGTCTTTTCATCAGGAATGCTTGGAAATCTTTTATTGCATTAGAAGTGTTATGTTTTTTCCCTGTAGGATTATACTTAGTTTTACTGGGTAGATTATTCTTGGTTGTAAACCTATATCCTTTGCCTTCTAGAAGATCATAAGCTCTCTACTCCTTTATAGTGGTGGTTGCTAAATTATGTATAATTCTGATTATAGCTCCTCAGTACTCAAAGTCTTTCTTTCTGATCATTCCCAGTACTTTTTTTTTAACCTAAAAAGCTCTGGATTTTGGTTATAGTGTTCCTGAGTGTTTTCATTCTAGGATTTCTTTTAGGAAGTGACTAACAAATTCTTTCTATTTCTGTTTTTGTCCTTGGTTCTAAGAGATCTAAACATTTTTTTTATTTTGTTTTGTTTCATTTTTATGACTTCTTCAGCCATGAAGTCTAGCCTCCTTGGTCTTGGTTTTCAGCTAGCTTGTATTGATACTTAATTTTTTTTTTATCCTGGATATGTTTTCCTTTGTTTTTGCTATGAGATATAACTTAAGTTTTGTCCCAATTTTTTCAGTCCCTTGATTTTATTTTACTACTAATGGATTTTTCATAAAACCATTAACTTCTGTTTGATCCATTCTAATTTTTAGAGAGTTTATTGCTTGACCAAGGTTTTGTATGTCTTGTACAAGCTGTTAATTCTCTTTCCAGTCCTTTGTTCAATAGCTCCCATTTACTTTCCTATTTTTCCTCTAGCACTTTCATTTCATTTACTTAAAAAAAGAATTAGCTCTTCTTTAGCTCTTGCTTCTAGGAGTTGCAGTTGAATTTGAGTCCAGGCTGTGTTTTTCTTTTAGGGTTTGCTTGTAGACGTTTTGGAGTCACTCTCTTTTTTTCTGTGTTTGTGTCTTAATTGTCCCTATCACCACTGTAATAGTTTGGTTGTTTTTTTCAGTGAAATTGTTTTTGTTTGCTCATTCTTCTTGCCTGCTTCCTGACCTCAGGCATCATGTTAGGGCAGGTCTGAGCTGAGGCTCCTTTTGCTTTCATGGGATATTGAGTGTTGTGTTATTCTGGGATCTCTAGGACAGTTCAGGCTCAGGACCTGAAAGCTTTGAGCATTTCCCAAGTAGTGTGATCCAGATTGGGTCTGATTTTTGACCCCTGGTTCTGAGCTCTGCAAGTTCCGGGAGTGGTTTGAATTCTGAGCAGCACACCTGTGGGCTTGTCCATATGGAGTTTTCAGAGACAACTGGAAGATTTCAGCCACTCTCAGCCAACTGGAAAGCGCTACTGATTCGGTGACAGAACTCTAGGCTCCTCTGGTCTGAGATTGCTGCCCTGGTTATGCTTTTGCAGGCTTCACACTGCTCCGGAGGCTGCTCCTGGGGTCAGAGCCAGAGAGCTGCTGTTTGAACTTGCTCTTTTCTGGATACTCCTCTCTAGCATCCACAGACCTCACTCTCTGTCTTCCTGTGCTGACCTGGGCTGGGGAATGGGGCATTGTGACTTTTTTCCATGGGATTTCCCTGTTAGGGTTTGGTGTGACTTTTTTTTTTTTAATTGTTTGGAGAAGTTTTTTAGAGGAAGCTTGCTGTATTTCTTCTTGCTGCTCTGCCATCTTGGCCCTGCCTTATATTTTGAAATATCATTGTTTTGTTTTTGACTTAGAGAAAAATGTCCAGTGACTAGATCTGTACCTTGTCACAAGTTTTAGTTTGATATTACAGCTTACTATGACGCAGACTGAATCACTTCCCAAGATGGCAGCCACTGTCCCGACTTGGGTGTTTCAGCAGTTCAGAATGTGGCAAGTGTCAGATTAAGGAGAAGCCTCAAGAAGCTGCTGAGTCCATTCCTCAGCCTCATGCTTCCTTTTTGTTTTCCAGGGGAAGGTGGCTCAGACCGCGTGCATGTCGGCCTGCAAGCATCTGGCTACTTCACTAATGCAGCTGCTTCTGGAAGCAGATGTGAGACAGCTCAGCCTGGGTGCCCTGCAGCAGTTCAACCTGGACGTCCAGGAGTGCGAGCGTAAGGATGGCTTCTGTATGCCCCAGCCAGGGGAGGGGGCGGCCCTGAAGGGAGCAGAGAACGTCCTGAGAGTCTGAGGGGAGGAATAGCTGAGCACCCAGATGTGTCAGCTGCTCCAGACTGCTCTGCTTCTGGTCATCTGCTGCCCCTTGATTGAAGGCTGCTCGTAATCCCGTGATGCCTTTTCTCCGCCATTTTCCTTCTTGACCTTTCTAGACGGTTTGACCCTTTTGATCTTCACTTCCTTCCAGCATGTCTCTCTTGCTTGTGTTTTTGTCCTGTCCAATCATTTTGCCTCAGTTTCCCCTGTGAGTTTGTCTTTCACATGCCATGGTATTGCCCTAGGGCAGGGGTGGTGAACCTTCAGTCTCAAAAGCCACATTGAGCCTTCTGGGTCCTTAGGTGCAGCCTTTTGACCCAGTCCAAGTTTTACGGAACAAATCCTTTTATTAAGGGGATTTGTCCTGTGAAGTACAGAGTCAGTCAACGGGCTGCCCTTGAGGACCTAGAGGGCTACAGGTGGCCTTGAGGCCATAGGTTTCCCAGCCCTGCCCTAGAGGTACTCCACAGTTTGGTTCTAAGACCTTACTTTTATCTATATTCTCTCCTTTAGTGATTTCATCAGCTCTCTTGTGTTCAACTAGTGATTTTAGCTAAATGGTTCTCCAGTGTGCCCTCTTAGTAAGCCCTCATCTTGTTCCTGAGCCCCAGTCTTGTAGCTCCAACCGTCTCCTTGATAAAGTCCCTATTTCTCACAGGGCCGTCACACCCCCATTCTTGCAGGCACCGAGAGTCACTCTTCAGGCATGGTGCACTTACTCCCTAAGTCCCCATAGCCAAGCATTTGCCCAGATTTACTGATTCTGCCTCTGAAAGCTCTCTTGCCTTTGTCCCTTTCCCTCCTCTCAGGACACACTGCTTGTGCTTTAGGCCATCATGACCTCTCACCCAAAGAATCACAGTCACCTCCCAGATGATCTTCCTGCAGTCAGAGTGCCCTTCTCCCCAAAGCTGCTGAAGTCTGCCCTTGTTACTCCCCAGCTCACTAAGCCTCAGTGGCTCCTGTTTCCCTTAAAATAAAATAACTGTTCTCTCCTCCAAAACCCATCACAGTCTTGTCTGATTCCATGTATGTCCCCTGTGCTTCAGTCAGACCAGTCTCCTTGCTGCTCCCTTTTCATGACATGACATTTTCCATCTCAGTGCCTTGGCTGCCCCCTCTCCCCAGATGTTGACACCGCTCTCACCTTCTGAATTTTCGAGCTCCCTTCAGGAGCTTCAGTGGCTCGATTGCCGTCTCCTTTTTAAAATCGAGGCCTTCAAGAGACCTTTCTTAATTCACCCGTCTTGAGCACCTCCCTCCCATCCTCCAATGTGTATTCACTTTGTGAATAGCTGGACTTTTACTTATTTTGTGAAAATGCTGTATTTCCCACCCCTGTCCATAGATATAAGCTCCTTGAGGACAAGGATTGGATGAATTTGTCCTGCACCTATCATATTGCCTGACCTGTAGAACATGTACGTAATGTTTGCAGATTGATTGATTAATTGACCTGAACTGTTCTCATGGATCCAATGCCTGTTCCCCATCTTTAAACTGTTCCTCTGCTTGGGAAGGAGCAGTGGTTACGTGGCAGTCAAGGCTGTGGAGCTCCTGTGGATGTCACTGGACCGTGCAGAGGGGAAAGAATGATGTAGCTCCTGGAAAATTTGACTGGCTCTTGGAAAAAGATGCAAGAATTAAATGGAGTGGCGGCCAGCCAAGTGGGTCTGCAAACCCAGGCCCCTTTGGTGGCTTGCTATGGCTTCTTGCAGCAGCTGGCCAGGAGACTTCACTGGTCAGCCCAGAGAAGCTTGTGGAAAGAATTGGAACAGCCTTTTTTGGGGGGTAGCATATACATACTATATATGACCTACATACACACATATAAATGTATGTAGATAGGTATTTTTGTATCAGCATGACATGGGGACCAGAATTCTAGACTGGAGTCAGACCTCCACCTTGGGTCACTCTGACATCTAATACTTAATTGGTCTTTAAAAACTAGCAAATGATAGCAGTGCTAGTCACTGTTCTTACTGTATTCTGAGGGCTCCAGAGCTCTTCATGTGTGCTTTCTCATTTGATCTTCACAGGAATGCTGTGCAGTAGGTGCTAACTCTTATTTTTTTATCACAAATTAGGAAATTGAGCCTCAGCCCTACTGAGGTACTAGTTCATGGAATCTTCTGGCTAGAAAGTATCTGAGTCAGGACTGGAACCCAGGTCACTGTAATTCATGGACAGCTCTTTGCCCACTACTCCTGAGCTCATTTTTTTGTCTATGAAATGGAAAGGGTAAGAGCTGTGGGACCTGCCTCACTCAGTTACTAGGAGGCTTCCCTGGGATAACGGGTATGGAAGGGGCTGGACAAATCAGCAGCTTGGTACAGCGGAAAGAACGGATTCTGCCTTTGGCTTCTGCTGCCCACGTGACCCGGCACAGCTCAGTAAGCTTCCTCTGTCAGATAAGGGGAGTAGAAACCTTTTCCTCATCACTCCTTTGAGAATGAATAACTCTATTTCCAAAGAGTCTTTCCAGGTATTCCTCAGATGTCTTTAGTCTATATAGTGATCTCCTTTCTTGGCTGATTTTAGTGTAGGCTGTGTGGACAGAGGTTGGATGAAGTAGGCTGGGGTGGGTGCCACACACATATGTGTATATGATTTATCCCCATTGCCTTTTGGGTGACCTGTGGCTCGGATGCTTCAGGCTCTGTGCTGTAGCACAACTCTCAGCTGTGGAAGGGAGAGCTGTGTTCTATTGGGGGCCTTGCATCTTCCCAGCTCAGTGGGCCACAATAGTGGCGATGTTTTGTAGTGTTGTTCAGCTGAGGTAGGATGAGGAAAAGATAGTTTTTAAAAGTTGCAGATGGAGCTTTGTTTCCTAGAGAAGCTTGAGATACAGTGACATTCCCGAAACAAGCCAGGCTGCTCTTTTCTCCAGTCAGTTCTGGGTCTATTTCATTATTTATCTGCTGTTTCTGTCTAAGCCATATAAATGAATGAAAAGTAGTATTTGTGGGGTGCCTACTATGAGCAAAGCCCTGTGCAGAGGGCTGGGGTGCACCTCGAAGTAGCTGATAAATGCTTTTCCATTCATTCGTTTATCATCAGTCAGACCATCATTCCTTGCTCTTGAGGAGAGAAATTCTCATGGGGGAACACCACCTCTGCAAGATTTCTGATATATTTGCTTGGAAAGGCCCCATATTGCTCAGGCTGCAGTGGCAAAGCTATTGACAATACTCCTTTAATTGCATTTCCACTGGTGACATTACGTCATTTTCTATTTCTAAGGATGTTGGTAGCCAGACCTTTCTGTCCTAAGTCACCCGTGCCTGTGTTCATGATGCCCATAGGAGCAGCTGCCAGGCTGCTTTCCACAATGATGACAGAGGACACTGGGCTGCAGTTTGGGGTCCCAGGCTGTGTCCATTAGGGTCAGAGGGGAAATGGTAGTTAGGTGATGGTGGTGGTGGCTCCCTGGGCTTGGTGCATGATGCCTCTTGTCTCTGTCGATGGTGGCCCTTGCTACTTCACCAAGGCTGGCTTTGCCTGCATGGAGGGTAGCTCTTGGTAGGAACGACCAGCCCCTTGTCCACAGGAGCTGTTTCCCCAGATGATGGCTAGCACCTGTGATCAGCACCAGTGATAGCCCAAGAAGCAGAAGATAGTCCCTGCCCTTAAGGAGCTTACAGTCTATCAGGGAGGCAGCATGCAAAGCAGGCCATAGATAGGAGAAATAGGAAATGAGGAACAGAATGAAGGGAGTGGGAAAGGCCTCCTGGAGGCTGTGGGAGCTTAGTAGGGACCAAAAGCATCTTGTGGCTCCCGCCACTTGGCCAGCATCAGAGTCCCACAGTTGTAGTGCTTTGGCAGCTGTAGGAGCCCATCTTCTCGTGCCTCTTGGGCAGCCTTGATTGATTAGGTTCCCTTGCAGTGACTTTGGCTTTATTGACTTCTAGGCAGAGGAGTTGAACAAGTCTGTGTGACTCAAGTTTTGAGATCCGTAGTTTGAAAGGACGCTCCCACTGGCAGTCCCATCTCCCTATCGCTGGGTTAGTTTGCTGGCCTCTCTTTAGAAAGCTTTGCAGCATCTGTGCTGCTCCATTTCACCAAACACTCTCATTTTCTTCACAATGATTTGAACGCATACACGTGCCACACTTTTTGCTGGCTGGCTCATCTTGACTGTTAAGTCTGGCAGGAGAGTTGGGGTCCTGAGAGTGGAAAGTTCTGCTTTGTGCTCTTCCCTCTGCATAGGAATGACATGGCTGCTATGGCCATTGGAAGGGAGGAGCAGAGTGCTGATTAGAGTCCGGCGAGTGATGGTAGATCAGTAGAGTCCCCTGCAGAGGGCCTGTGAGCCTTCCTCCTCAAGCAGCACCCTGCCCTGAGCAAACCACCTTTACACTGTTGTGCTCCACCTTGCCGGCCATGTTCTTAGGAGATGATGACAGGCTGAAGAACAGCCAGGAAAGGGTGACTGGGATGGTCAGTGGACATGGCACATTCATATGATGCTTGTCCAAGAGAACCGCAGGCCTGAGGAGAAAAGACTTTGGGCAGACTTCAAGACACTATGCCAGGATTTGGATGGGGAAATAGGGTAACATTTCTTCCCCTGAGAGTCAGGAGAAAGACCTGGTGCCAGTGAGTCCCAGCGTTGGACAGGGTGGCAGATGGTTGGACGGATGACACACCAGCTGGTGTGCCATCCATGAACATGGAGGTCATCTCCAGAATTCTCAGGAGCTGCTCTCCCAGCCTCTGCTTCAAGACTGATCTAGAACCCACTGCTCTCAATGCAGCTCTAGGCGGGCTGGGTTATTGGGAGGTTTCTTCCTGGTAGCTTCCCCCCAGCACTTGCGGCTCCCCCACTCCCCACCCCCATCCCAGGCCAGGCAGAACAGCAGATGTTGCTGGGTTAAATTCCAGCTCAGTATAAAGAACAGTTTCCCAGCCATTATCACTGTCTGCAAGTACACTGGGCCCCCATCACACAAGGTCCACCAGTGAAGGCTCAAGGACCAGTGTGTTGAGTGAACTGGACGGGAAATTCTTGCTCCTATGCAAGTTGGCCTGCATGGCCTCAAGGGCGTCTTTTAGATTTTAGGTTCTGTGCCCATTTTTTTTTTTGAGGGCTTAATAGTTTAAAAATGGATGGGGGAACCAGCAGCATCAAGGCCACATGTGGCCTTTCTAGGTCCTTGGGTGTGGCCTTTTGACGAAGTCCAGGTTTTACAAAACAAACCCTTTCGTTACGGGAATTTGTTCTGTGAATCATGGATTCAGTCAGGGGGCTGCACTGGAGGACCTAGAAGGCCACATGTGGCCTCGAGGCTGCAGATTCCCCACCCCCGGCTTAAAATAAAGTTGTGTGGGGCTGGCCAGTTGACCAGTGCTGGTCCCTCTTAATTCTAGTGGCCCCTCAGTGAGGTCACACATATTTCCCATCCAGTTTCAGACATTCAGCTCTTGAGGTTATTGATACCCTGTGGAGGTGGCCAGAGCTGAAAAGTGTTCGTGGGCCCAGTAGGCCATTACACACCACGTCCCAGAAGCAGTCCTTTGGCCAGCTTCTGTGGCTATCTGGGACAGACTGTCACAGGGCAGGTGGACATGAAGCCTTTGAGCAAAGTCAGTAAGATCGTGGAAGCTTTGTGCTTTACCCCTAAAAAGCTCCTCATTCAGACTCCTGAGACCTCCAGAGTTCATTAATTAAAAGAGTTCAGATCCTCTTCCCAAGAGCTTTTTCTGGCGAGAGCGAATTCACAGACATTTTGCTGGGGGAACAGTCAGCATGTTTTTTTCTCCCTGTATCAGCCCCCTTCACTCTTTCTGTCTTCAGCTGTTCAGGGGCCTATAAAAAAAGCTTCCAGAAACGATACATGAAATTCAGGTAATGATACAGAAGGCGGATAAATGCAGCCCCAGTTGACAGGATAATTGATGCTGACATCTTTCCACCAGTACTTTGTGCACGAGGAATATTAGTCTCTTCTGTAAGACCCTGGTAAAATAGCATAGGCCTAGAAGGTAGTCAGTCTAGGGGCAGCACAGCAGAAACCATGAGCTTTGACCTGACCTTCCTGAGTCTGCTGTCTCTCTGTGGTGATGGTATGTGTGATGAGGGCTTGGGGACATTCCACAGGGCCAGAAGGCTTGGTATTTGCTTTGTAAGCCCTGAAGTTCTTTGAATGTCATTGACAAATCCAGTTGGGTCCAGAGCCCCTTTTGAATAGCTTTGAAAACTTGCTTCTTCCTTCTTGTCTCTTTCAAAACAAAAGAGACCCTGGCCTTTGTGGCCTCCATGAGGAGCCCTCAGCAGTATTCCTGCTGCCCTGATGGAGGACCCAGTAGTGCCTTAGGGGGACAATGACCTTGTTTGGGACCGCCATTCTGGGAGTAATAGTCCTAGCTGATCCTTACGTGGTTAGTGCTACAAGGTTTGCAAAGCCATGTGTATATACAGCATATGTATGTATGTATGTGTATGTATACACAGGTGAAAATATGTGTGTATGTGTGTGTGTGTGTCTATATATAATTCAGTGTCCACAACAACCTAGTGACCAGGAAGTTTATACCCATTTTACTGTTAAGTCAATAAGCACCTTCTGTGCAGCCAGGGACAGCTCCTGGCCTTGGGAGCCCCCAGCCTGATGGGAGAAGCAGCCTTCCAGGCCATGTGGAAAGAAGCTATGCACAGAGCATCCTGGAGGCACGCCCTGAGGAGAGGCAGAAGCCGGGAATGGAAGCAGAGAGAAAGTCAATATGGTAATGGGTCTGTGGCCCTCCTGGCCGGTCTCAGAACCCATTGGAGACTCCTTTCCCAGCCAGGAAGGGGCTGGACTCACTGGCCTCCCAGGTCCATTTCTGCTCTGGGTCTCTGACCTCAGGGGCTCAATCCACTTGACCTCTTTGGGTCTCTCCTCTTAGCACTGGTGGATACTGGGAAGCTGTGACATCCCCCTCTGAATCAGATCCTGGGAGGGCTCCTGGGCTGTGGGGGGCCCTGGAGGAGTAAGGCTACTCCCTCACGAAGCTAGAAGTTAGCTCAAGGCTTCGCTGTCTGCGTGTTGCACTCACGAGGATGTGTGAGTGTGTGCATGTGGAGAGATACATGGGTGTGTGTATGTGTACCTGGGCTGTGGGTGTAGATGGATTTATGTGCATGTGCAAGATTGTGGGTGTGGGCATCTTTGTGTGTACATGGGGGGGGTGTTTTGTGGATGTGTGTTTGTGAATTGTGTGCATGTATGTGTAGGTGTGCGTGTGGATGTACATACGTGTGGGGTGCGTGTGTACATGGATGGACGTGCTTGTGTGTATACGTGGATGTGCTTGTATGTACGTTGTGTGTGTGTGTGTGTGTGTGTGTGTGTGTGTGTACACTATGTCTGCATCCCACAGGTTATTCTCTTCTGCCCTTTGCTCTTTGTGGTACATTTCCCTCTGTATGTCATTCCTTCGGGGTTTCTTAGTGTGCCTGGCACTGGCATTGGCTGTGAGGGCTCAGCCCCCACCCTCCCTGTCTAAATGAACGCTCCTTTCCTTCTCTCTTGTCCCCACTGCTCTGTACCTGCTCATGCTAAAGGCTGTAGGTTCAAGGCCTTTGATCAGACCCATGAACCCTTGGCACAGCACATCAGAGATCTCCTGCCCCCACATAGCCCTCTTGTCCCATCACTCACTTCTCTGAATAGTCTGGGGCTCTCTCCTTGCCTCCAAAGTCTAAGACTACCTCGAGGACCTACTAAGCACCATATCACACCCCATCATATGGCAGCTAAGCCTCTAGGAAACCAGGTGGCTCGTCCGTACCTGACTTGAAGAGCTGCATTTTCCTGGCAAAGTTGTCTGTCTGGTTGTCTATAAAGCAAACCATGTTACCTGCCTTAATCTCCAAAGGTGGAGCATTGTCTCAAGCATTTCCTTACCTCAGAAGACAACAGAGTGAATGACTTTCTCTTGGAAGCTTTGGGTTCTAAGTATTAATATGAGGGAAGACAGAATTTCCAAAGGAAATGGTTCTTCTTGAAATGTTAATCAGTATAGCAAGAGGCAGCATTCCACCCTGAGGGATTCTTAGAAATAGTTTAGAAATTACTTCCTTTCCAACTGAAGCACGTTTTTCCTTCTCCCCCCCCAAAAAACACTTTTTCCACCGTGACCCTGACATTCTGTGTCTACTCTAGTAGCCATCTTGAGAACGCCAAGGTGGCAAAGAGAGAAGTGAGTGCAGTGAATCTTTTTATTTTATTTTCCATCCCAGCACAGTTTTAAAGACAAGAACTATCTCCCATCCCCAGGGTCCCATGAAAATAGCAGATGCCCCTTTGTGGAGAAAGCCCAGCGCTTGAAGTTGCAGGTTTCCTTTGGGCACAGGGATGGGAAGATTCTCTCTTTTTTTTGTTGTTGGTTTTATTATCACTCTTTTCAGATTCCTTAGCTGCGGTCCCAACCTCACCATTCTGAATAGTAATGGAAAAACCTGCCTTCCTCTTCTGCCCCCTTCCATCTGAGAGACATTAAGGTCAGAAGATTGATGAGAGAACCTGAGTGTGTATGAAAGGAAACTGGCTTGCCTCTTACATCTTACCATGTACAGCTCATATGAAAATGCAGAAGAATCAGTTGTCATTGGCACATTAGAATAGTCCCAAGCAGCACAGCCAATGGATTTCCTGTAGATTTTAACTCTTAAAGGTTGCTTGATGAGTAAACTGAACTACAAAAGGATTTCCTTACCTAGCCTCCTTTTTCAGCATAATGTTTTTCTGCTGTCGTGGAAATACGTCGGTTGAACTGGTCGATCCTCATTTAGTGCACTCTTGCTCATTCTTCTTACCCTTCAGCATTCTTCAGACTCCTGTCTTCTTGCCCCATTGTCTGCCTTTCTTTATCCTTCCTGTCATTTTGCTGAAATTTTTGTAAAATATCATCCAAGTTGGCCATTCAATCTATAGCACCTAGTTATACTGGAGGCATGCAATTCATTCTTATCCCCCCCTTCCCCTCGGAGCATTAAAGCAACAGAAAGAATTATTTTTTAAAAACCCAGGGTCATGGCAGAATGCCTTTTTCCACGACACGCCATCAATATGCCGGCACAAAAGCCTCTTTGAAGCTTCTGAGCTACCCAGCTTGAACTACTCAATTCTTAGAGCAGAGAGAGTTCATTTCGGATTTCCACAACCAGAGTTATTTCTGAGGAGCATGTAGCAGACACTGGAAGCATTACTTATATCAGCAAACATCAGACACAAAGTAGAACTTGGCAGAACTATTTTCTGGGGAACGTGTCTTTATGAAGTTACAATTGTGGCTACAGAAAACCCATCTGGAGGCCTCTGTGCCAGTAGGAATGGTGAAGCCAGGTTTTCCTTCAGGGACCCTGCACACCCTGAGAATCTCTTTCTAGGCCCTGGGTCAATGAGCAGCACCCACTTAGCTGACACAGAAGAGGATTTGGGGTGTTTCGTTTTGCAGGCTTTGCTGCCTTAAGTCCTAAATGATAAGGCAGCCATTGTCTCCCCCCAGCTTGTCTCCAGGACCGCAGACGTTCATTAGCAGGTGCTGCCAACCTGAGCGCCAGGGGCACATGACCTGCTCCTCCCTGCCAAGGCCTGAGATGCCATACCTGTCAGGAAAATGGAGACGGATGGTGTTGCTCTAACCTTGCCATATATCACTGTCAGCCCAGTTCTTGGCCCCCTAGAGAATGACCACCACGAAGTTCCCTTTGCGTCAGCAGATGTCTCTTCAAAGTGTTGGGTTGGCAGCTCTGCTAAGGGGCTGGAGAACAATGGGGAAATGTATCCAGGCTCTGCAGTGATGGGATAAATTAATTTCCAGAACATAAGCTGTTGGGAAGGTGACAAGGTCTCCTCAAGACCAGCTAATACTGTAAGCATGGAGCCCATCTTAGGCTTCTGAGATGCTCTCGTTTTTCCTCCTTGTTTTAGGCTAGCTAATGGCTTCCCGCCTGGGAGAATGTCACCCTGGCTCCCAGCAGCTTCTCACCTACCTGGGACACAGCCGTTGATTTTTTTAACTAATATTTACAACTTGGTGCACCCTCCTTTCTTCTTTGCATTTTTGCTTTTTAGTTATTTTTGAACATGGAAGACTTCCTTTATTTTTATTGCACTTTGAAACCATGGAGCTACTAAGATAAGCAAGAACCAAGATATGTCATTTTTCAGAAACAGTCCCCAAAAGGAAATTGACATTATTGCTGCCTTCCCATCAATTCACAGATTCCAGAGTTTACTAACGCCTACTCTCTTATAGTCCAGGGAGGAGAACATAGTCATTTCTCAATCTCCAAAGTCTTTTAACTGTTTCTTTATTAGAAAATTTTAAAAGCAATAAAATTATATTTAAAATTTCATTAAACCCCACATTTTCATTGAGAATACTCTTGGGTGCTTTCAGGAGGCAATCCAGATGTGCCCGACCAATGAGAAGAACACTACAGCCTAAGAGCCCTGTGAGCTGGGGCTCCACTATGATTCTCTTTGCAACTGTTGATCACCCCATTTTCATCCTTATCAACTGGCTCCAGGCATCATCTTGGATGAAAACATATTCATTTTCTTAGTGCTGTTGCCTTTTGTCTCCCCTTCCCTGGCATGGTCTCTGCTTTGCCACAGCCAGCATCTGCCTGATGAGCCTTTGATCTCTAAAGTATATGCAATCCGGTGTATCCCAGTCTTTCTCACTTCACAAAAGATGCAACAATGGGAAATTTTAGGGGTCTTATATTCCTTTGGCATAACCCCATTTCTTTAAGGTGATTGCCAGGAAACTGAATGGGGGGTATCAACCAGAGAACACTACCAAATGCTGCTTGGAATTAAAAGCCATTCTAAGTGTTGGGAGGTGCTAGATTGCTTAGGCTGGAAAAGACCTCCAGTTGCATTGTAGTTTATTCCCCTGCTTCCAGATGGGACCATACCCTGAACATCTCAGACAGTTGGATGTCAGCTCCACTTTTCAAATCTTTCAGGGAAGAAATTCTCCTAACCTCCCTTCCTTACTTGATGCAATAGTTAGCAGGTTCTGGGATGGGCCCTGGTGTTTCATTGAAATAATCCATTTGGATCTCTTCTGGAATCAGGACATTATATCTCTTCCCATTTCCCTCTTTATGCTGTGGGAGCCTAATTAGTTGTACAGTTACTCAGCTCTCATATCATCTTAGTGTTTCCAGCTTTCTGATTCTCATTAATCAGAGTTTTAAAAATATGGGAGGAGGGGCAGCTAGGTGGTGCAATGAGTAGAGCACCGGCCCGGGAGTCAGGAGGACCTGAGTTCAAATCCGGCTTCAGACACTGAAGCACAAAAACTAGCCATGTGACCTGGGGCAAGTCACTTAACCCCAATTGCCCTCCATAAAGCAAAAATAAAATAAAAATATGGGAGGAATAAATTATCACCAGTACCTGAGTGCAGGGAAGCCCAACTTTCCTGATATAGTTAATAACTGTATGTACATAGTTAATGTAATCTCTCATTGCTGTAATAAGCTTATCCTATTTCTCCTCCCTGCATCTGCTCTCACCTGTATTGGGAAAAGAGTAATTTGGGCAAAGGAAGGAGTATCAGATTGAGTCAGGAGGCCTGTGTTTAGTCACTGACAAGCCCTGTGATCTCGTCCAAGGATTGTGACCGGCAAATCTTGTCTGGCTGAGCATTTGTCCATCTACCAAATAAAGGTGTTCTGGGGGTATTTGGTTTGGGGGTTTTAGCTATGTTACATCAAAGGGGAGGAGCAGAGAAAGGACAGAGCTTCTGAAGGCAGATAGGACAGTGATAATGGAAGGTGGAGAGGAGGTGGAGCTGTCCGACTTTTATTTTGCTACTGATTTAGGTACCAAGGAGAATGATTCTGTATTGGAAATGTCCAAAGAAAAGTGAATCCTGGGGGGCTGGAAGCCTGCCATTGATAAGTTCGCCTAGGCTAAATGACCTTCCTCCCAGGGTACAGAAAGAATTGGCAGATTGGATGGCGGGGCTACTGTTAGTGTGGAGACCTAGCATTTACCGAAGTGTTTACTGTGACATTGTGCTAAATATTGGAGCTGCAAAGAAAGATCAAAACACAGTCCTCCCTTTCAAGGAGCCCATTCCAGTAGCAGGGACAGATGAATAGAAGGTACAAAATAGAGGGAAGGGGGTTGTAGGAGGAAAGGATTGGTGTGGGGGTGAGGGTGGGGCAGGGGAAGAAGCTGGATGGCTTCTGCAAGAAGGGAGACGAGAGTTGAGTTTTAGAGGGAGCCAGGAGGCAGGAACGGGGAGGAAAGAGATCCTCTTGTGAGGGACAGCCCTGCAGAGCCTGGAGTCAGAAGATGGCTAGGCACGTGTATGGGAGGATAGGTCAGCCAGACTAGCCCAGGGTTTGTGGAGGACATGGTCCACTTGGGCACATCCAGAGCTGCTCAAATGGCTGGCCCCAAAGAACTGTAACATGAGCCTAGCAGGTTGCTAGTACAGTGCCCCAGGAAAACATGCTGTGCTCTGCTCCGTTTGACATTTTTGTTAATGACTCGGGTGAAGACATGCCCATTCAAGGATGTAGTGAGTGTAGACGAGGGGTGGGGAGCCCGCAGCCTCAAGGCCACATGTGGCCCTCCAGGTCCTCAAGTGTAGCCCCATGACTGAATCCAGACCTCCCAGAACAAATCATTTTATTAAGGGGATGAAGATTACACAAAGCAGAGAAAGCTCCTTGAGGCAGGGCCTCTTGTATTTGTTTTGGGTGGTGTTTCCCCTGCACCTCCTACATAGTAGGTGCTTGAAAAATGCTTGTTGGTTAATTGATTGATCCATTGTATTAAGGGAGGCCTAGTGTTTGGGGTCAGGGAAGTGCCCATTCTGCTGACCTCTGCCTTGGTTAGGCTGGCCTTCGAGGGTCCTCTACATTCTTGGTGCCCTGTTTTAGAATGACATTGGTAAACTGGAGACACCTGGAGGAGGCCAGCTAGGATGGGGTAGGGCCTTTAGACTGTCACTTGAAAAGTAGTTGAATGAACTGGGAATGTTTGCCCTGGAGAAGAGAAAACTCAGGAGGGTCATGAGAGTTCATTTCAACTTGATGAGCCTTTATAAGGTACCTACTGTGCTTTAGCATGGAGCTAGGTGTATGCAGGGACACAAACACAAAGTGAGACAGCCCTGCCCTCTAGGACCTTCCAGGCTTACTTGATCCTCCTCCCTTTCTCCTAGACTAAGCTGTCTGCTCCCTGTGCCTCTGCTTCCCCTGAAGCTTGACTTCCTGCCTCATCACTCCACTGAAACTCGTCTCCAGAGCTGGCCATGCTCTTAGGGTTGGTGCATCTGGTACCTCTCGGTAGCCTCTGACCTTGTCGGACACTCTCTGTGCTCGTCCCTTTCTCTTGAGTCTCCCCCCCGCCTGCTTGACCATTCCTGCTCTGCCTGCTTTGCTGATCTCCCTCCACACTGTACACCATAACTGTGACTCCAACCCAAGGTTCTGTCTGTGCCCTTCTTGTCTTTCTCTACATGGCCACTTGGTAACCGGATCAGCTCCCAGGGCTGTGATTATCACCTTTGTGCAGATAAATTCCACATCTTGACTTCTACTGCACCACCTGCCTTCTGGACTTTGTGATCTGAGTGGCCCCATGTGAATCTCAAACTTGTAGAAAACTTGTAGAAAAGGGATGATTTCATTTTGGTCTTTGTAGCCACCCGGCCTCATGCAAGGCCTGGTGCCTAATAGACACAGCATAAATGCTCCTAGATGGATTGATTGATGTTCCTTAGGGCAAGGGGGAATCCTCATTTGATCAGTAGTGATTCCTGGGCCATTAGGGCTGAGATCAGGTGTGCCCTGTTTGGCCCTTCCAGGGCTGGCAGCCTCTGCTGGCTCCTCGGCTCCCTCTCACCATCACTTCCTGCTGGCCTGCTCATTCTCTCTTTTACCTGCTCCCTCCTTTGTAACAGGAATGCAGCTGAACAAAACAAATCAGTGCCTTGACTCTGTAAATGTGTGTCTTGTCCTGCTGTGTCAGCATCAGCCTCCGCCCATCACCAGGGCCCTGCCTTCATGAAGGGGAATTTTTACATCTTTGAATCTTGCTTTCTTTCACATTCTTCTGATCATTACCTGATTATCATCTTGGTTCTTCTTAGTCTTCCCTGCATCTGCTTATTATTATCTTTCTTAGTCCTCCGAGTTCTCATTTTTCAGCACATTTTATGGCTTAATGATGTCGTGTTACATTCCTATGCCAGTTAGTGTGGTTATTCCCCGTCAGTGGACATTCACTTTCAGTCCTGTTCTTGTGACTCTAGGAAGTACTAGGCTAACTTTGTTAATAGATGGGAATTCTGGTCGGTGTGGATCTTTGACCCCTTTGGAGACAAAGGCCTACAGCAAAAGATAAACATGTATGGTTTAGCAGGCGTGCATGTTCCCTCTCCCATTGAAGTGAAAGGCCCTGGAGAGTAGAAAGTACCTCATTTTTGTCTTTATATCCCCAGCACTTAGCCTAATCCCTGTTGGTGGTAAGTGCCAAATTAATACCTATTGATCGATTGATGGATGTAATTGCAAATTGTTTTCTAGGATGTTGGACATTTGGTTTCTTCTTCCCTTGGTTTTGCCTTTCATTCCATTCCTGCAGAAGAATTTAGACTGCTAAACTTTGTTTGCAGGTTTATAGTCACTCAGTAAAGGCTTCAGTGTTCAAATTCAGGGAAGAATATTAGGTGGCTGCAGCTTCTGGTTCCTGTTGCTGGGCTAGAGACTTAGAGAGGTGTCACAAAGTAGAGAAGACATTTGGGTTCTGCAGGAGGGTGGGCCTTTTGAGAAACAACCTACAAGACTCACATCTGTGAAACAATGATGCAAAGCAGGAGATTGGAATGCCATCATATGTTAAAAGGCTGCCAGTGTGCGGTGCATGTCATAAGCAAGTCCTGCAGCTGTTTGGTAGGTCAACAGGGCCGGGTTTATGGAAGAGTTGGAAGCTGAATCATTGGTAGGACTTGTATAGGTAGAGGGCATGCTAGACTGAGAGATAACCCAAGCAAGTCAGTTCAGAAAACATCTGCAGCATGTCCCTAAAGGCTTAATGCAATCTTAAACCTTGATAGCCCTGTATCTAGCATCTGCTTCTGCCCTCAGGGAGTTTACATTCCAGTGGTGGGGATAGCACATCTCCACCCATGTGACCTCTGGAAGTTCTCCCTGCTTGGCCCATTCAGCATGGGATGATTTATGGTCTGGACACAGCTCATGTTTAGAGCAGATAAAGCAGGGGCCACAGAAGAGCAGGGTTGATGTCCGGGAATATTCTAGGTCCTTTTGCTCCTTCTCTGCCCTTTGTTCCATATGTGCCCACGCACACCTCTGCCAAAGAATAGGTGAGGAGAGAAAATGTCAGGAATCCACTGGCTTTCTCCTAAGCGCTCTTCACAAAATGCTTGGGGTTCAGGGAAGAGGGAATTTTAGGAATGAAATCAGTTTGCAAGTTATTTGGGAATTTCTTTTACCCATGCTTTTCCTGGCTCTGCTCTGGCAGATAACTGAATATATGCATGTGTATTTACACTCATTTCCCCCAGAAATGTGAGTGTTTAAATGTTTCTTTTCTGATCTCCGAAGTCTAATGTTTAGGGTGAATCAGAATCTTCTGCAGGCTGCTCTGGGCCTTTGAGTGAGGGCTCTTCTTGTTCTTGGCCTTCCCTTGTCACGGGAGGGGATGAAGGAGCTGCTCAGTGAAATACTAATGCACTTGTTGGAAATATTGGAGATGGCTTCTGAGGTCCCTTCAGTTCCTGGTGACTGACTCTCTTCTCCCACCTTCCCCAAAAGAGAAGGAGAAAAACGTAATCCTTGTAACAGCCGTGGCCAAGCCAAACAAGTCCGTCTGTTTGCTGTGCACGTGTCTCACTTTGCATCTCAACTTCCTCATCTCTTTGAAAGGAAGTGGAGAACCCCCTTTGTCACTGGGTCTCTGGAAGTCTTTCCAGGCTTTTCTGAAACTCTCACCGTGGCCATTTCTTCTAACTCAGTAACAGCCCATCACACTCACCTGTCCTCATTCATTTGTGTATTCCCCAGCTGATGGGCACTTCATTTAGTTTTGGTTCTTCTACACAACAAAAACTGCTGTAAATATTTTTGTTCCTATGCGTCTTTTCCTCTTTCTTTGCTCTCTTGGAATATGGGCCTGGTCATGATGTTGCTGGGTCAACCTTTAATCTGATAACTGTGAAATAGAACCTCAAAGGGTTTTAAAATTTGCATTTCTTTAATTATTAATGATTCAAAATATTTTTATATGTCTTTTGACAGCATGGATTTCTTCCTTTGAAAAGTACCTGTTTGTATCCTTTAACCTTTTATTGTTTTTGAAGAGGGAAAGGCAAGGCAATTGGAGTTAAGTGACTTGCCCAAGGTCACACAGATAGTAAGTGTGTCAAGTGTCTGAGGCCAGATTTGAACTCAGGTCCTCCTTACTCCAGGGCTGGTGCTCTATTCACTGCACCACCTACCCACCCCTGTCTTTTAACCTTTTATTCAATGGACAATGGCTGTCATTCTGATATACTTGAATCAATTCCTTCTCTATTATGGATATCAGACTTCTATCAGAAAAACATGAGTTAACTACATCGGGTTTTTTGTGCAAAAAAATGTTCAATTTTAGGTAATTAAAATGATTTCATTTTCTCTTCTACAATCCTATCTGTCCCTTGTTTGTTCACAAAATGTTCCCTATATCAGTTGCGAAAGGCATTTTGTGCTTTGTTTCTCCAGTTTGTTTATGATGTGACTTTTTGTATCTAAGTCTTGTGTCCATTTGAAACTTACCATGGTACATGATGCTGGATTTTAATCTAAACCTATCTTTTTTTTTTTTTGCCAGACTACTCTCCAGTGTTCCCAGTGATTTTTAGTAACTGGCAGTCTCGGTCTTTATCGGGCGCCATTCCCATTGTGTTCATTTGCTTCTGTAGATCATACAACTTGACTTCTCCACTGGTCAACTTCCCTGTTTTGTAACAGTACAAACAGTTTTCATCCTTTCCTTCTAATGGAGGAGACAAGTACAATAATCAGCCAATCTCTAAACATTTATTAAGCACCTACTCTGTTCCAGGCACTGGGCTAAGCACGGGGAATGCAAAGTGGCAAAGGACAGTGCCTGCCCTCAGGGAGGGTTGGGTAAAGACTTCCTGTATAAGGTGGGATTTTAGTTGGGACTTAAAGGAAGCCAGGGAGGTGGCTGGTCAGAGAGAGAAGGGAGAGCGACAGAGAAAATGACCAGAGTTAAGAGATGGAAGGTCGAGAGGCCTTTGTGAGAAACACGACTGTGGGGATCACAGGACTTCCCAGCCTGGACAAGCTTCCGCTGTCCACTGCTCCCCTAGGGGCCTTAGGAAGATCCACATGATGTACCCCTTCTCACTGAAAGAACTCAGAAAGAGAGTGGGCAGAGGGAGGTGTTTATTACCTCCCAGCAGGGAAGCAGGTGTGGTGCTCCCTAGGAACACATCCACACTGATACAGAAGCAGGAGTGAGGGTCTACAGCTCTGACCTTCCTGGGAGACTTGGTAACCCTCAAATCCCCGACTTTATTTCCCTACATTCCCTCTATATATGCAGATTACATAAGCATGGTAGTGAGGATGCTTATGATCAGGCTTGACCTCTAAGGGCAAGCTGTGTGCTGTTCCCTCTGGCCATTGTTATAGTTCCAGAAAGGCCATGGGCTTAGTAAAATAAGGTAAGTGAGCTTCCCCACAGCTATTGATTATCTTCTGATAACTTGTGGGAGCAAAACAAGATGCCATAAAATCCCCCCTTACACCAGTGTCCCTGGATCAGAGTCCCTGGGCAGGAAAGGGGATGGGGTGGAGGGGGAGAGAGCTGTAAGGTGTAAGATGACTGGAGAGGTAGGAGGAGGCAGGTTATGAAAGGCTTTGAATGCCAAATGGAGGATTTTGGATTTGATCCTGGAGCTAATAGGGAGCTACTGTAATTTAATGAGTAGGGAAGTGACTTGACATTTAGAAAAATCATTGTAGTGGCTGAATGGAGGGTGGACTGGAGTGGTAAGAGACTGGAGGGAGATGGAAAATCCTTCCCACCCAAAGCTATCATAATCATTCAGGCTTAAGGTAATGAGGGCAGGTGGAGGCAGTGTTGGAAGAGTGGGGGAGCAGGTTGGAGAGACCCTGCAGAGGTGAAATCAATAGGCCTTGACAACGGCTTGGATTTGGGTCTGGGAGCCATGAGAGATAGTGAGGATTCCAGGCTGACTCCTAGGCTGGGAGCCTGGAGCACTGGGGGCAAGACGGTGCCCTCTATAGTAATAGGGAAGGTAGCAGTGGGACAGGATCTAGGGGGCAAGATAAATAAGTTCTGTTTTAGACATGCTGAGTTTAAAATGTCTACTGGCCTTCCAGTTTAAGAGTCAGAAAGGCATTTCAGTTGGACTTAGTGAAATTGGAGAGCAGAGATTGATTGGGGCAAGAAAGGTAGATTCTCTCGAGACTCATCAGCATAGAGATGGTCATTAAATCCTTGGGTGCTGATGAAGCAGTATAGAGGGAAAAGAGAGCTCAGGACTGTGCCCTCAGGGACACCTGTGGTTAGAGACAGAGAAAGAGCCATCAGAGGTAGGGGGAGAACCAGGGGTGAGTGGAGTGACTTGAAAGCCTAGAGAGAAGAGGGTCTCAAGGAAGAGAGGGCAACCAGAGGTGTCCAAGGCTGCCGAGAGGTCCAGGTGAATGAAGGTTGAGAAAAGGCCTCTGGATTTGGCAGCTAAGAGCTGATGCCTCCCAGGGTTCCATGAGGATCAAAGGATGCATGTAAAGTCAACCTTAGGCATAATTGTTTTTTCTCTGTCCTAAGTCTGTCTTGTCTGCCCACTCAGGCTGGGAGCTCCCCCAAAGAGGAACCAGTTGTCTCCTTCCTGTCTCCTTCCAGTGCCTCCTTCCAGTGCCCCCTTCCAGGTGCATTGATCCCTTGAAATTTCTGTCTTTTTAGAGCTCTTGGGAAAAAATTCCCATTTCTCACCTTCCAAACCAATCCCTTCCTTTGGTTGTGAAGCCCTGTGGCTTGTGGCAATCTTAGAGGCAAGGAGCCATGTAGGCCTGCCTTTGGCGAGGGAAGAGGGGAGTGCTTCTCCCAGCTTTATTTCTTTCCAGGTGGTCTGTCTTCCCTTCTCTCCTCCTTCCTTTTGCCCTTTCCTTCTGGCCCAGCTTTTCTGTTTTAAAAGAAATCAGTGTAGCTTTTTTATGTGGTGACAGATGTCCTCTAAGAGGAGAGTGGGGTCTGTTACCCAGGTCTCTGAGACCTTGCCCAGGACCCACAGCCACCAGGGCCTCAGACCCCTCCCACGCAAGCCCCTTACCCACTCTGCATTGCCCAGCTGCTTCTCATTGGACAGAAGAGCCAGCTGTGAAGCAGGGCCCTGTGCAGACACTACACAGTGCTTGGTGGGGTGAGGTTTCCCCTTCCCCCTAAGAGCAGACACTGTGGTGGGATTTTCCCTAGAACCTTAGTAAGACACAAGAGCCCTTTATAATATTTGAAATATCCATTCATCTCCTATACCTCCTACTGATTCTCAGGGTATCTCTGCAAAAGCACTGACCTATCCTGGAGGGAAGTTACTAATATGCCTTAGAAAGCAATTCTTTTTCATTTCCTTTCCTTCAAACAAACCTGGATTCTCTTCTGAGACTAACTAATCTCCCTCTTCCTCAGTGAGGCCTAGCACTTAAAATGCCCAGCACTTCCGCTCCTGCCGTCTCAAGTTCCTCAGGCCAATTTCTTGTACCCACCTAAGGACTACTCAGGTTTCAGTGACAGAGTTTATGTTCAAGTCTTTAAAAAAAAAAATCCAACTGCTCTAAGCCGAACTCTTGGTGGAATATTTATGTTCTCTAGAAAAATGAATTCTCTCCTCAGCTCCTGACCTCTGAAAATAAAATTGCTTGCCTGTACCAGCAAGCTGGTTGTTTCCTAATGTTTTAATTGAAACCTGTCTATGCATGGTTGGTGATATTGCTTTGCTTTGAAAAGACCCCTTTTCTGTTTAAAACCCCTGCCAGGTCCTTAATAATAAACTATTGAGCTCATTACTGTGAGCATTGCTGAAATAGCCACACATTTTTCTGAAGCAGAGGGGAAAAAAAAATCTTGAGACCTGTGCCTTTCTCCAGGGAGGAAAGGCAAAATTTTGTCAATTTCCACCCACAAGATGAGACTTGGATCTGTCAAATCTACTCAGAAAGCATTTCTTTTCTATGCCAGCCTCTGTGATAAGCCCTGGGAGGACAAAGATAGACAAAACTGGTCCCTGCCCTCAAGGAGTCTAGAGTCTGATGAGGAAGGCAGCCTGCAAATGATGATGTTCAGTCAAGATATGGACAAGATCATTTGGGGAGGGCCAGGAAAGGCCTCTTGCCATAGATGGGGTTTTAGCTGAGACTTGAAGGAAGCCCAAGAAGCCAGAGAGAAGCCAAGAGGTGAGGGTTAGGAGGGAGAGAAGTAGAGGCACAGGAGAGGAAGAGGGTGAGAATTCATGGAATCTGCCTTATCATCCTCAATACACATTTGTTATGTACCTACTGTGTGCCACAAGGTGTATAAGAGACACAAAGAAAGGCAGAGACATGGTGGGTCAGTCCCTGCCTTCAAGGAGCCCACAATCTAATGAGGGAAACAACATGGTGAGAAGGTGAGCTTCAAGGGAAGATGCAGCCTGGAAGAGCTGGGGAGCCTGGGAGAGATCTCCTGCAAAGGTGAAATTGATCTGAGGAAAGAGCCTGGGTTTGGGTCTGTGTGACCCTGGACAAGTCACACAATCTTCATGAACCTCAGCATCTCCATCTGTACATTAGGGGACAGGTCGGAAGACCTTGAAGGTCCTTTTCAGCTCTACATCTGTGACTCAGAGATCCATGACTGAAAGGAAGTCATGTAAACTGTGACCAGCAAAACCAGAACCACACCCACACGCATGTGTGCATACACACACACACACACACACACACACACACACATACACACTAAAATCCCACCTTTACGGGAAGTCTTTCCCAAACCCTCTTAATTCCAGTGCCTTCTGTCTGCTAATTCCTATTTATCTTGTATACTATAGCTTGGCTTAAACACGTTTGCACATTGTCTCTCCCATTGTGTTAGTTTTTTTTCTTATTTTGTATGTTTGATTATTTGTTCTTAAGTTTGTGATGATGGTTTTGTGGCCCTCCTGTTGAAGACTGGGGCCATGTTTCATAGGATGATAAGACCTGGTGGGCTTTGGATTGAGTTCTCTCTCTCTGTCATATCCTGTGTTCTGCAGCCAGGCCTCTCCTGTGAGTATCTTGTGCGCTTCTCTCCCTAGAGTGGAAGCCTCTTGAAGTAAGGCACCATTTCACTTTTGTCTGTGCGTTCCTGTCATTTAGCACAGAGCCTGGAACAAGCCTTCGTTGCTGATTTGTGAGAGACGCTGAGGCCCTAAGTTACAGGGTCTGACTGGTAGCTTTCTGATGGCAGTGCCCTCTCTGTGGCTGATTGGGGGAGGGTAACAACACTGGCATTTCTGTTTGCCTTTCAGAGGCTCTGGGTGACAGGATATAATAGATTGCCCTGCTTCACCACTAGCTATGACCCTGACTTTACTCATTAATTATTTACGAAAATATCACCTCCCTCTTCCTCCCCTACAAGGTGTTGCAGGTATTCAAAGAAATTCCCGTATGTTCTTCTGGTGTTCAAGATACACTTACTTGGTTTTTGCTATATGACTTCCTTAATGCAGAGGCAATGTTGACTGAAGTTCCTGGCACAGTAGGAATCAGTTTATCTGTCCACTCTTACAGTAATTTCTGCCTATAAAATAGAGTTCAAATTCCAGCTCTGAACATTACTACCTCATTTTGCTACAATTTCCTCTGAGAATGATCTTTGTATTGGGAAAAACAGAGGGGAGGGTAGCTAATAGGAATTGGAAGCTGAGAAAAGTAAGGCAATAAAAAAAAATGATCTGTTTGGCCTTGGTGGATTCCAGCCACAAAGAATGGGTGAATGACATTCCAAGCTACTAAAAGAATTGGTAGGTGTGATTTCTGGTATAGGACCAATAGTGGACTTTGAAAAGTTGTATTAAGTGGGAGAAGTACTGCCTGACTACATGAGTATACATGTCTCAGTTCTATTAAAAAAAAAAAAGTGGAGGGCAGTGTGGAAAGGGCAATCTGTCACCTTTGGCTGATGAGCTTGCCCTCTATTCCTAGCAAAAAGTTAGAGTGTAGTACGTAAAGGATGAGTAGCAATCACCTAGGTGATAGTTCAGTGGGTAGAGTGCTTGGGCCTAGAGTCAGGAAGTTCAAATCTAGCCTCAGACATTTACTAGTTATGTGACCCTGTGCAAGTCACTTAACATTTGCTTGTCTTAATCCATTGGAGTAGGAAATGACAAACCACTCCAGTGTCTTTGCCAAGAAAACCTCATGGATAGTATGGTAATATGGTCACAGAGTCAGATTTGATGGAACCTGAACAACTGAACAACAATGAATCATCTTAAAAAAGAAAGCAGTGATTACAGCAAGCCAGCCTAATTCCATCAAGAATAGGCTATATGATCTGACTTCTGGGGGTGGAGCCAAGATGGCGGAGAAGCACTCAGCCAAGCTCTCCCTATGCTCCCCTCTAAACAGCTCTAAAATAATGCTTCAAATTAAATTCTAGAGTGGCAGAACCAATAAAAGGTCAGAGTGAGACATTCTCCCTGCCCACTACGTCACAGGAGATCAGAAGGAGAGACCTGTGACACAGAAGGTGGATGAAGCATCAGTAATGGGACTAGGGGACGGTGACAGAAGTAATTTTGTGAGCTCTCAAGCCAGAGATGGTAAGGGGACCTGACCACTGATCAGAAAGCAATCACAGGACCTGTGCTAGCATAGGACACAAGTCCAGATGCTGTTTGGCAGCTCCATCGCTTGTGCCCACTTCTGGGTCAGAGATCAAGGGCAGAGAGGAGCACTTTTGATCAAGAGGAAGTGGAAGTCTGAAGGGGTGAGTAGTGTCACTTCCCATTCCAAGGGATTGCAGTGCCAATGGATCAGGGGCCCTTCCTGGGTAAGGGCCAGAGTGCAGACCAAGAGAGGAGCAACCATTCTTCTCCCCAGATCACACCACCCTCAGAAGCACCACAAACTTTCAAACCCCCAGAACTGGCTCTGAAAACAGCAGTGTGAAAATGCCTGGAGCTTGAGACAGTACACACAGAGTTAAAATAAGGGTCTGCTGCAGAATCTGTTAGGCTTTGGTTGAAATGGAAAAAAAAAAGACAGAGGTAGCAATCATGATCTTAGACAAAGCAAAAGCAAAAATAGACCTAATTAAAAGGTATAAGCAGGGAAATGACATTTTACTAAAAGATACTGTGGACAATAAAGTGATATCAGTACTAAACATAAATGCAGCAAATGGCAGAGCATCCAAATTCTTAAAGGAAAGGTTAGACAAATTACAGGAGGAAGTAGACAATAGAACTATACTCATGGGGGGGCCTCAACTTTCCTCTTTCAAAATTAGATAAACCTAGCTATAAAATAAATAAGAAAGAAGTCAAGATGATGGATAGAATTAGAGAAGTTAGGAATGTTAGACCTCTAGAGAAAACTGAATAGGAATAGAAAGGAATATACCTTTTTCTCAGCTGTACATGGCACCTTCACAGAATTGACCATATATTAGGGCATAAAAATGCAACTAAAAAAAAGCAACCTAGAAAAAGAACAAATTAAAAATCTCTATTTTAAAACTAAATGTAAATCTTGAAAATCAGAGGAGAGATAAATAAAATTGAAAGTTAAAAAAAGGGTGGGGATGGCTAGGTGGCACAGTGAATAGAGCACCAGCCCTGGAGTCGAGAGGACTTGAGTTCAAATGTTACCTCAAACATTTAACACTATCCGTGTGACCTTGGGCAAGTCATTTAACACCAACTGCCCTGCCTTTCCCCTCCAAAAAAAGCAAAAAGTTAAAAAAAAAAAATTTTTTTTGAACTAATAGATAAAACTAAGAGCTGGTTTTATGGAAAAAAAGTAAATAAATAAGTAATTGGTTAATTTGTTTTTTTTTTTAAAGAAGAAAACCTAATTACTAATATCAAAAATTAAGAGTGAATATACCACCAATGAAGATGAAATTAAAGCAATTATTAGGAGTTATTTTGCCCAATTATATGCCAGTAAAACTGACAGCACTAAGTGAAATGAACGAATATTTACAAAAATATAAACTGCCTAGATCAACAGAAGTGAAAACAGAATGCTTAAATAACTATATCTTAGAAAAAGAAATTGAACAAGTCATCAGTGAGCTCCCTAAGAAAACCTCCCTGAACCAGATCGATTTACAAGTTAATTCTACCAAACATTTAAGGAACAATATGTAAAGAATTTAACCTCCTTGAAGGCAGGGATTGTTTGTTTTTATTTTTATACCCCCAGTCCCTGGCACATAACACAGGCTTATTATAATACATACATACATATTGATTGATACTGGTATTATTTCTCTGTTCCTTAGTTCAAAGGATTTTTTTTAAAAAAGCCTTTGACAAAATACAATACTCATTCGTATTTTTTAAAAACAATAGAAAGCAAAGGAATCAATAGAGCCTTTCTTAAAATGATAAGTTGTATCTGTCTAAAACCAAGAGCATGTGTTGTCTGTAATGGGAATGAACTTGGTACTTCCCTACTCAGATTAGGGGAGAAGCAAGAATGTCTGTCATCAGCACTATTATTCAGCATTGTACTAGAAATGCTAGCTATAGCAATAAGACAAGAAAAATAAACTATAAGAATGAAAATAGGCAATAAAGAAACAAAACTATTGCTTTGTGGGATATGATGTACACTTAGCCCTAGAGAATCAAACAAAAAACTAGTTGAAACATTTAAAAGTTTCAGCAAAGTTGCAAGATATAAAATAAACCCTCACAAATCATCAATATTTACATATACTATTAACAAAATTCAGCAGGAAGAGATAGAGAAATTCTGTTTAAAATATCTATAGATTTAGATTACAAACAATTAGAATGTGAGGTCTTGAAGGGTAGGGACCATCTTTTGGGTTTTTGTTTTGTTTTTTAATTTGTATCCTTGGTGCTTAGTATGGTGTCTGGTCCATAAAAGGCCCTTAATAAATGTTTTTCACATAATATATCTCTGTGAATGGCCTTGATTTTTTTCAGTAAGCTATGACGTAAGGTTCTTAGCTGAGAAGGTAGGGGAGGAGAGCCATGAGAAGTTTGAGGAAGGATCAGAAAGTCTGGGAGAGCCATTGTCAGGAGGGGGAAGCTGAGTCACTGAGAGGTATAAAGGGATTGCCTTGTCATAGTGAGGGCCCAGTTGAGATTATGTAACATCAGTTTGTAGTTTCATGATTTTCTCTAGCTTTGTTCAGCAGTAGGTATATAGGAACAAAGGTGGTAGATGTCGGGGGTTATCCAAGGCTGAGAAGGGTGATATGGGAAGGAGGAAGAGTATCTAGAGAGAGAAAAGATGTGAGAAGAGGCAGGGTAGAGTTGATCTGATTATCCAAGGTATCAAGAGGGTGAAAGGCTGCTGCCAGAGTGATAGTCTGGGAGAGAATGGAGGGCCGGAGGGATTAGAGGTCTCCTTGTGAACAAAGGGCAGGGCTTGGGAATTCTGGGTCCAGGGGAGAAAGGGAATGGCAATAGACTATGATCAGATAAGGGCATTTCTGTGTTTGTGAAGGGGAAAGTGGTGCATTTGTGGGGATGGGAAGCACCTGGGGCTGACCATAATGGTGGAGTTGTATGCTAAATTAGTGTGGAGAAGCAGATTATAAGAAATGAGTGGGATGAGGAACTGTGAGGTTAGTGGGGTTTGAAGCAGGGTCACTGTGTATGTTGAAGTCCCCTAGAAGGAATGTTGGGGAGCTGAGAAAGATTGTGAGTCAGGCACTGAAGTCCTTGAAGAAAGAAGGGGAGTTGCCTGGATATCTCTAGAACTGCCAGAATTTTGACTGGGTGGTGGATAAGGAGTAAACTTCAAAGAAGAGAGAGACAGTGAGGAGCAATGTCTATGTCCACTGGTGAATTGGGGGAGTGGTGATTGGAAGGGCCCCAGTGACAGAAAGGAAGGCCAGCTCAGTGAGAGCCAGAAGATGGAAGAAGTGAGAAAGGAAAAGATTGAAGATGAAAGCAAATTTGTTGCCTAAAAAAGCAGACATTCCTGGGAACACAATATAAGGGGTGGGTAACTTTAGAGCAAGATGTTGACAGGGATGAGAACAAGGAATTGGGCAGTGGGAGCTGGGAAATGGGATTTGAATGATGACTGCAGAGATAGGGAAGATATGATGGGGAGGGAGAGTTTGTTAATCACTGAGGAAAGAAGTTAGATTTTCACATTCCCCTGGCCGATGGCCAGTTTAGGCAAGAAGAAGCTGTGGAGCTACTCCCTTTCCCTCAAGGCAGGAGATTAGACTGCAGACTTGATGGAATAACCTTTCTCCTTGTCCCTGAAAGGGGGAGTCTGGTGCTCAGTGGAATGGTGTTTTTCCTCTTCCAGCTATAGGCAAGAGACCCCACCATTGGCCTGGTTGAATGGAGGGAGAATACTGGTCTCAATGGAATGGTATTTTTCCTTTTCCCAAGGGAAGCTAGAGACCAAGCAGGAGACCTTGGGTGCAGTGTCTTTGTCACAGACTGGAGACTGTTAGGAAACATTCCCATACATCAGGCACTAAGTGGACACTGAAGCAGAGTTAGGCTGTGTGTGTGTGTCAAAGCTTCCTCCCACTTAGAGTGTGCCCACAGTGGAATGGCCTGAAGAGGTTGTCCCTCTGAGCTCTGGGGCCTCTGTGATACCTGTGCAACCATCCTTACTCTACAGGATGAGTGATGGCTTCTGAGGCCTCACTTAGATCCAAATCCTACTTCCTTAGGCCCTTCAGCTTCTTGACACTTCCTAATTTATATCTGGGGGTGGGGGTGCCACTGCTGGTAATGGTAGTGCTGCTGGTGGTGATGGTTGAGTTGTTTTTCAGTCCTATCCAATTCTTCATTAACCCGTTTGGGGTTTTCTTGGCAAAGATACTGGAGTGCTTTGCCATTTCCTTCCAGCTGACTGGGTAGCTCCTCTTCACAATTAAAAAACTACATCGATCTTTGTTTAGAAAGTCCAGATCTCAGGGTCCTGTGGTTGTACACAGAGGTAGAGATAGGGCTGTGAAATTCACTAATAATCCATACACCTCATTTACATCATGTTCTGACCTTCTCCACCCACCTTTTTATGAGCATTGCTGACAGTGTAATTAGTAGCAGAAGGTAACGAGTTTGCACCTGGCCGCTGTGCTTTATCTCTGGCCAGGGGTTTGATCGTCTTTTACCAGAGTCCCACCTTAGCTACAGAAGTAGTGACTCGTTCGAGTTCCTTTGTGCAGTGCACACGTGCCCCTTTTCCTAAGTCTCCTCTGCCTCCATGTTCATCTTCTCTGCCTCTGCTGTGGCCATTCGTCCTCTGACCAAGAGAGCTTTGCCCAGGGTCTCTGGGGCCCCACCAGTTCTGCTCCTTAATTAGCTAGAGGAGCCCCTGTGAAGTGATGCAAGGAGCCGGCTCTCCCTGGAGCTGTGCTTCGTTGTCTGGTGCCCCGGGCCCTTCCCTGCTGCTCCTGGGAGCCCGATGCCAGGAAACCATTCAGCCAATGCACCAACACCACCTCTTATTTGTCTCAGTCCCATGAAGAAGCATGTGACCTGACATGATCTTGGCGTGTAAACAAGTGCTCGGCAGATTTTCAGTTCCTGGGCTGTGGCTTTTCTTCCTAACCTGACTCTCTAGCAGTGAGAGGAGCATTTAAGGCAGACTGATGGAATGAGCACAGGTGGGCATCATGCCCCCAGTGGAAAGAACCCTGGCCTGGGAATCAGCAGATGGGGATTCGGATTCTGATTCGGTCTTTCTAGCTTTGTGGCTGGATCAGTCACTGCCCCCCTCCCCACTACTGTCCTCTATAAAGTGGGGATCATGATGCAGCTGTCTTCCAGGTATGAGAAAAATCCTCAGAGTCCTCATCACCATGACAGTCTGCAACAAAGAGGGTGGCAGTGTGGCCTGTCACTCAGTGAGTATTTATTAAGCACCTAATGTGTGCCAGCCATTGGGCTGAGCTCCAGGGATACAAAGCAGTCCCTACTATTTGGGAGATCGTAATCTAATAGGAGAGAGAGAACAAGGACATGTGTAAACACATCCAGAAAAAATGAGAATAAATACAAAATGATGAATTGTAAGGTAATTTAAGAACAGCCGAGGGCATCAGCAAAGTCTGTACCTATAAGGTGGGGCTCAAGCAGAACCTTCCAGGAAGAGAGGCATTCTTTGAGGCAGAAGTGGGGGGGGAGGGCTTTTCAGGCTTGAGGATTGTTGTTGTTTGTCCTTCGTTTTCCAAGAGGTCCATGACTTCAGGAAGGTGATGATGATGATGACTTGCAAATGAATTGAGTTTAAGTGAGGCAGGGCTGTGCAAAGGCATCAACCTCACTTCCTCCTCTGGAACCATCTAGGTCCAGTGGCAAGATATAAATCCTGACTACTGGAGATGACCCTGGATGTAGTGAGAGACTTTGGCCTTTTTAAGCTAAGGTCTTTCCCAGGTTTTAGTTTGTCTGAGGCAACACCCATTCAGTGATTGAGGCTAGGTAAAAAACAAGACAAAAATGGCCTCTTTTACCTGCTCAAAAAAAAAAAAAATGTCACTCTGGGAGAGAAAGACCCTCAGAGTTTCTGACTAGAACAGAAACAATTACTTATTTACACTCACTGGCTTTGGGAAGGACTGGTCCAAACCAAAGGCCTGGAGATGGGAGGTGGAACATTTTGTGTGAGGGACAGAGGGATGTTTTGGGATCCTAGAGTGCCAGGGGGCTGTAGACATGGACCATAGCATACAATGGGATACTTTTTCAATGCTTTGGTTAGTTTTATTGAGCTGGTTTTGTTTTGTTTTTGTTTTTCCTCTTCCTTATATGTTATAAGGACTGACTGGAAGGGAGAAGAGGAGATGTGCATTGGGAAATGTGGGTAAAATGAAATAAAAGATAGAAATGAAAGTGTGTTTGTAACAGATCTGTGAGCTGGGTTTCACCTCACCACCATGGTGGCCGTTAGTGTACAGCCTTCCCAGCCTGGTGGGTGGACAGCCTTTTATCATAGTCTTTCTCTCTCATAATGGAGACTCTGGGCTACCTAGGCTGCAGAAACGTATTGCCAACTTGTTGAAGTTTCTTAAGAAGATGCTTTCAGCCAGCAGGGTTTATCAGAATGATGCATAAAGTTACAAAAAGGGAAGTAATGCTCCAGGAGCTCTGGGAGTGGAAGATGAGCGAATGTCAGAGGCCACTGCGGCTCAGTGTTTACAACTCTTAGGAGACGATGAAGAAAAGGAAAAGTTGTGTTTTGTGGGTCGTGTGTGTCATGACCTACATCCCCATTCCAGCTTGGATACCTCTCTGAAGTGTGGGCTGTGCTAAGGGGTCACAAGTGTCACAGGACCCGTCAGGGTGGAGAAACTTTGGATAAAGAGCTCGTGATGAGCTGTGCCTCTGTCATCGTGAGACCAGCCCAGCTCATCTTGCTCGTCATGATTGCTAGAACTAGTTTTACCTTCTCCAGAGAGAAACCTCCAGTGTCTCCCTGCAGGGGAGGTCTGATGTCAGGTCCATTAGAGTGAGTCAATCATGCAGACTTATCTCATTCATGGAGCTCTCCTGGTGATCATCTCGACCTTATAGAATAATAGTGATGATGATGGTGACAGTCTGCATGATGTGATTTCCAGCAGATGCCTGAGTCACAGGGATTTGTTTATAAAAAAGGAGGAGTTTGTGATGGCAGCTTAGCACATGGTCATCCCCACCAGACGTTAGAGTTAGTTTATCCTGGAGGAGTCTGGTTTTAGTGACCAGTGCAGATTGTATGAGGAAATGGTAGAAACCTCAACATACTTCGGGCTGCAAAAACAGAATACCTACATAATAGCTAGGGAGACATGATCGGATGGCCTGGACAATCGGTCACTCTCTGCAGCTTGGCCCTGACCCCCAAAACATCCTCTAGCCATCACCAGCTCCCCACATGCACACTCACACCCTTCTTGTTCTGGGAATGCTATTCAAATCAGTGCCACTGTTGCTTCTAGAAAGACCACGGCATGTGCCAGCCCAGCAGCTCCCCTCCCTGACTGGCCACCTTCCCCTCTGTTGTTGGAAGGTTCCTGAGGGCAGTTCTCTCTCAAGTGCTTAGTATGGCGCCTGACACATTTTGGGCGCTAAATGAATGCTTTTTCCTTCAGCCAATCATGTTACTAATACACTCATTTTCATCTGTCAGGTTTGAAAAAAGGCAAATCTTCATAGTACATACATAGACCCCAGAACGTTCTTGGGTGGGCAGCGACATGCTGCACTGGGCCCAGAGCATCAGCCAACCCCAAGCTGTTGGCCCCAAGCACCCAAGCATAGCCTTGCTCTATGACAACTGGAGAATGTGTTCAGTAAACGTTGTCGTCCCGAACACTTGCTCTCTTCCTGCTCCACGGAATGGAAAGGTGTCCGGTGTAGACACATAGTAGGAGAGGTCGGGATCCAGGGCGTAGACTCCCTGTGTGCGGAGGCCGCAGAGCGTGTGCCTTAGATCTTCTCACTTTTATTCAGTCTCTTTACCAAGTTGTTTCATCCATTCGTGTCCACAGAAGATTCAGTGTAAAAAGAAGAATTACAAGATAATGATGACTTGTCCCAGGATCACTCCTATCACGCCATCCAGAAGATGAGAAAAATGAGAGAATGACAATGTACGGTAATAACACACAGTGGTGAGGTGAGCCGAGTTCTTTAGAGGAAGGCCACAGCCGTCCTTCACCAGCAGGAGCACCCACCCTCAGAAGCGTCCCTGCCCTGTAGCCACCCACCCCAGCTTCCGTGCCCCTGGAGGCCCCGAGCTCGTGTGGAGAGGGGAGAGGAGAGCAGAGCTCTCTGGCACATAGCAATGTCCTTACTGGCAGGACCTCCTGCTGTTCTGTGTGCCGAAGATTGGGCTGAACACGGCAGGCCCTTCACGAGCATTTGTCGTGTAGAGCTATGGATTTCCAACTCTGTATCATCCAAAACGCCATTCCTCTTGCCCTCTCCCCTTTTCTGGTTAGAATTCCTAATGTCTCCCTTCTCAGGCATGAGCACTGTAAGAGACTGGAGTTGCTATTTCTCACTCCTTTCATTGGGGATCTAATTTGGAAGAGAGGTCGCTCCCGCCCCCCAGCCCTGGGTGGCCTTGGTGGGTATGTCTTGCAAAGCCATTACTTTTTTGGCCTGACCACAAGGCCTGGCTGAGGACTCTCTGCAGCCAGCCACACTCTCATTCCCTCTGTTTGCTGTTGATTGTCTGCTCTGGGGAGAGACTGTAGGTGGCTTTCTCTGTCTTGCTACTAGCCTAGGAGTGGAAAAAAGTTTAGCTGGGGAGCTGATGGCTGAGGTCATAGCAGGGTTCTGCTTGTTTGAAAAAAATCAAGCTGAAACCTGATTCAGGGGATTAAAGTTGGAGGAGAAGAACTTTGTTCTTTAAAAAGAACAATCTCATTTCCTGATTTGTAATCCCCCAAAGCCTCGGTAAGTTTGCTTTTGGAAATAAACCAGCGCTCCTAGTGGGACCGCATATGAGACATACAAATGAGGGCTGCTAATTCTGCCTGCCAGCCCCAGTGAGCTCGCCTTGTCCAGTGACATGTAAACCAGGGACTGTGCTTCCTGGGCCTCAGCATCCTTCTTGTCGTGGGATCCGGTAGCAGTCTGATGCGAGCCTGGCGTTCCTTTCTGGAAGGGCTTGATGCTGACACCCTTAGTTACATCAGTGCTATTTGATGGGATTTGTCCCTGGGTTCTCATTGCCTTTGCTTCAGTGAAAGCCCTGTGGGCCAGCTCGGTTTGTCTCTGGCTGTTCCCAGCTCATGACCTCTTTGTAGCTGACCCCTTCACTGCTTTACACGGCCTGTCCCTAGGTCCCTTTCCTAGTTCTCCTGCCCACCCTGCAGCTGCTCTCTTACCGAGCAGGAGCAGCCCTAGTCTAGAGGTGTGCAGCCCAGCCTTGCTGAGGTAGAGCCAGCAGAGCTGAAATGCCTCCTGTCTTCTCTGTGAGGGGGCTCACTTGCCATTAGTCGTGTGTAATAGGCATGAGCTGACATCTGAAAGGCTCATGAGAGATAGGATATGTAGCTGGGCCCAAAGCTTTGGGCATAGTGAGGCGCTGTCTTGAACAAGGATGTATTAGCCTCCTTCATGTCCAAATTCTTGATCTCTGACTGCCTTCTCTGTTCCTGGCTTGGTAAGTCACTGATATTGCATAAAGAGAGGAGTGCTGGTGGAAGCAGATGGAGTCAGGAAGACCTGACTAATGGACTTGTGACTGGGGTCCTTCCTCTTCTCATCTGTTCCATGGGTACAATGCTTAGGGCTCATGTTTGTTGTGAAACTCCAGTGTGATGCTAAAACCCTTGGCTGGCATTTGACCAAAACATGGATGAAGTGCTGTCAGAAGATGAGCTCACGTTTAAGAAGAAGAAACCAATGACTTAACATAAGGACATTTTCCCTAATAATTAGACTTGTCTGAAAACAGCAGAAGGCAGCTGCATGATGTAGAGAGAGAGAGCTCAGTGGGGATGAGCTTTGGTTCTTCTGCATCAGGCAGAGGCCGAAACAGATGCTAATGCAGATCCTTTCTAACTGAGATTCTGTGAGGGGGGGAAATTCATCTCAATCAGGCAGTATTTAACCATTATCTGCTATGTGTGTGGCACTGAGGGTATGGAGACCAGAGCCAGAATCCATATCCTCAGGAAGCTCACAATCTGAGGAAGACAGCATGTGCCAGTGTGAGTCTGTACAAAGAACCCAGTGAGCATTTCTCAAGTGCTTACTAGTCAGTAATCATTCATGGAATGCCTGCTGCAGTGGGCCACGCACTGTGCTAAGCGTTGGGGATACAGAAACAGGTCTTCTGACCCCAAAGCCAGCCCTCTGTCCACTGTCCAGGCCTGCCTCCCATCCTTCCTTTTCTTGATGGTTTTGTCGTCCCTCTTCTCTGTTCACCAGGCTTGATGCTGCTCCCGCTGATCTCTGTGAGCTTCCTCTGTGCCCTGACTTACTCTTTTTAGTGGACGGCCTTGCTCCCAGCAAGGCCCCATTTGACTGCTTCATGGGCTCTAGCCTAAGCCCTTCAGCCACTGGATAACTGATAAAACGAGCACAATATTTGAGAGAGAGAATTGTAGCCACATTCGTCTGGGTACCTTTGTTATACAGTTCTTTGTATCTGCAGCCCCAGCCCAGTGCCTAACAGTAGAGATTAATTAATTTTTAGTTGGTCGAGTAAATGAATGAGCTAAGCTTATACTGAGCAACTGTACAGGATATAAAAGTAAAATCAGCTGGACCACTCATCTTCAAGGAATTGATATAAAAAGAAGCTGAAAATGGAGGGGAGAAGAAGGGAGGAAAACGGAGTCAGAAGAGTCAGGAGCACAGGGGGCAAGCAATGAAATCATGGCTAGTCTGGGCATCCTGTTGGCTAGACTGGCACATGGGAACAAGATTATGCCATCAAGACTGCACAGAGTCTGGCAATATATAAAGTATGTGTGTAATGAGAGGGTTTTGTGTGAGCTGTGAACTGAAGCTTAATCACAAGGGAGGTGACAAGATGCTATTTTGTAGCCAAAAGGCCTCATAGTTTCAGTGGACTTAGGCTAGAGGTGAGTTAGCTATGGGCCATGACAACCAAGAAGGCTCATGTGATTTTAGAATGCATTCAGAGAAGGCCAATGTCTCAATGGAGATCTATTCTCTTCCCTCTTCAGACCATATTTACATTATCTGGGTATCTAGTCTTAAGAATGATATTGGCAGGATGGAATGCACCAAGAGGAGAGAAACCAAAAGCCGAGTGTGCCTCCCTTGATGTAACTGGTAGTGCTTAGCCTGGAAAATGCTAAAAGCATCAAATAGAAGAGGGATTTGACTCATTCTGGTTGACCCTGAGAGGCATAACTAGGAAGAATGGGTAGAAGCTGTAGAGAGACATATTTCTGCTTATTGTTAGGGGAAGATTCTTCTTAGCAATTACAGCTGTCAAAAAGTAAGATGGGGTATGGCCTTCCAGTCATTACGAGTTCTTAGCAACAAGGCTGGATGGTCAGTTGTTGTAGGCAAGGGTGGGGGGGTGGGGAGGTTGCACTGTAGAGATGAGTTTAACTCAGATATAAGTCAGCCTGGGTCATCTTTGAGATTCCCCCTCCAAGTTGTGTGATTCTACTTTAAAGTCATATCTCTTGTGGATCAGTGGTACCTCAAGTAACAAAGGAGAGAGCCTGAAGATGGCTTCATGGAGTCATAGATTTTGACTTAGAAGTCCCCCCTTCCAGCCCCTTTGTTATACTGATGAGGAAACAAGGCAAGGGAGGTTAAAGAATTCAGCCCACACAGAGCTGCTGCTGAGCACATGGAAGTCTCCTTATAAATGGCATCATCTTCAAGCTCTCAGGGGATTTCACATGCATTCCTTCGGACAAGGATTCAAGCTCAGTCTCAGGAGCAGAACGGTGCTAGCTCCCCATAGAAGGGCTCATCCACACCAACTAGATGACAAATGCTTTGGGTACAGAAACCCATGAAACAAAGAACATTGCAGAATATCCCCCAGCCTTCTGCTTTTGCAGTCATAGGGACATCATGGAAGAAAAAGATGGGTGGAGTGTGCTGAGAAGTTTTAGACAGTCTAGAATTTCTTTTTTAAGTTTTAGAAAATCTAGAGTTTTAGACAATCTAGAAAACTAAGCTAATTGTCTGTACTTAAACTCAGTACCAATCCAACGATGTGCTTTCAGAGGAGTTAAATCCTCACAACATTGGCAATGTCACTCCAGAGTAAGTGAGGAGCAGTAGTGTCCAAGAGAGGCATGACCAGAAAGGGACATGGGCAATCCTGTATCAAGAGGGAAGACTAATATGTCGGTGGAGAAACTTTGTGCCACTTGGGGGTGCCGTGTAATTTTTAGGGACCTAGAGGAAAGCAGCTGACACATTGGACAGAGCCTCAGAAAAGATACACAGATAAAAGTAACAAAGGAGAGAAGTCACCTTTGGAGAGAGCATTCACCTTGATGAGATCATGGACCCACTGAATTATGTACCTCTTCACTCTGTAGGTGAAAGGTCTTTATAAAGCCCTCGTGCCATTTTCAAGCTCGAACAATTGTAAGGGGTCATAGAACTAGTCTGTAAGTGGTGTTACAGGTGCCAGATTTGAATGGTGCCTTCCTGAAGGTAGTTTACCTTCTTATCTGTCCTAGATATTTTTCTCTAATCATAGAATCTAGAATAAGGATGTTGAATACAATTATGTAACTTTACCCATTTACTTTTAAGTGGTTTCTTTCTATCTGAAACAAATGATTGAAGTGTAAACATGAATATGGACTTTATGAAGACCCTGTATAAGTAAGATGCCCCCAGATCAAAAGCATTTTATAGAATGGATATTATTGTCATTGACTTCCATAACTGCTTGAATGTGACCATTTGAGTAAATCCAGCCACCAGCACAGATGTAAGTACTTGATTGGATCTTGCTAATTTCATTTTTTAAAAAACACAAGATAGTAAATCCCTACAAATTATTCTGAAATTCAGGTGTAGACCAGAGCTTAGTTGAGTGTAAAACGTTCTCCTATCATGTTTTGCATTGAAGTATTCCTAAATTTTTCTCAGGACAAACATTGAATCAGTGGTAAATGCCTTTTACATCTCTGCTTCGCAGCATGCCGTGAAGATAGAGTTGCCATCTTGCCCCTTGATTTTGCTGCTGTTTGTGGGCCTAAACAAGACCTTTTGATTTCATATGTAACAGGACTTGGGCAATAAAACTTGACATTCTTCTCCGAGGCTTGTATCTGTCCCCACAGCCCCGTGAAGTTATCTTCTTGTTAACGACTTCCAAGCCAGAGCCATAAACCAAGCATGTACCCAAGGCGCTCCTGTAAATGGCAGCTTGGCTTTTCGTGGTCTCTTTGCATTGTAACCAGTTTGGAGTGGAAGGAAAAGAAAATTTCAGGGAGGGGCTCTGATGTAGACATTTCAAGTTGGGGTAAGAAAGCTTGAAATTTGTAGATGTTCTCTTTGCTTTTGGGGGAAGGGTATTCCAGAAGACCTTTTCATATCTACAAGGGGTCCCGTGCTGAAAAATTGAGTTCGGAATTGGGATAGTTGTTGCTGTGTGTGTGTGTGTGTGTGTGTGTGTGTGTGTGTGTGTGCGTGCACATGCTCTTGAGCGCTATGTGTATGTGCGCACATGCTGGCAATCACACACCCGTGAGATAATACAAATAATCAGTGAGGGCATAATTAATGATATGGTAGGGAATATTTTTTGATGAATGCTTGGGGAATGAGGTGACAGGCGTGAAATTAGAAAATTCCTTGAGCGACCTAAAATATAAATAGCTTTCGGAACTGAAAAGAGTTTCACAGCTGAAGATTTGATTGTGTTGAGAGGAAAAACTTCTTTTTCTTCTCCCCCTCCCGTCTCCTTTGCAAGTTGTTTGTCCATTCACCAAACAAATGCTCTGAAGCCCAGCGCAGCTCATGGGAATAACGCTCAGGTCGAGTCAGTACACTGCTGTCAGGACGCTGGAATTAATGGCGTTTTGATGACACGAATTTTGAAGGGCAAACAAAGAAGTTGAAGGGCGAGAGGCATGGCTCCTTAGACGCTCAGGCCTCCTCTCCCCCGGCCTCTCTTGTCTTCCCCGTCATCCGTCTGCCAATCTCCCTGTCCATGGTTAGTTAAAGGCGCTTTTCATCCCCTTTTCTTTCCCACAGAGTTTGCCAGATCCGGCCCGGTGCCTGGGTTCCAGGAGGACACGCTGCAGTTGGCCTTCATCGACTTGAGACAAGTAAGTCTTTGTGTTTTTGTTTTTTGTTTTTCTTTTAAGATGTGTGACTGAAGACCATCAGGTCTTAAGGAAAAGGGGAGGGGAAGGGGGGATTGGTGTTGGCGAGTCACGCTGGAGACCTAAGGTTTTTTCCCTGTGTTTGAGGCCACCCCTTTCATTTAGCTATCTGGGGTCCTTTGCTATGGTGGAGGTGAATGGCAGGGGTGGAGGGGGAGGCAGAGAGTGGGAGGAGAGACCCAGAGGGGAGAGGGACTCAAGTGACCCCCAAGCACTGGGCCCCATTGTGCCGGAGTTAGCTTCTGCAGACACAGCAGAAAGATAACGCCAAAGCCCTGCAAACTGACACTGAGCAGGTGTTGTTAACAGTGAAGGCAGTGATGCAGAGACGCCTGCCCAGGGAACTTTTGTTCCCAGATAATGCTGGGAGAGACATTTCAGGAGAGCAAAGGGATTTGCATTCGGGTTGTTGGTTTGGCCTCCTGCCCCCTCACACCTCCCTGGTCTCAGGCCACTCTCAGCCAGGAGTGACAGAGGGGTTGTGCAGGAAGGTGATTGGGCAGCACCCTACCTGTCCCCCCCAGGTCACAAGGTGCCCCTTGGCCATGGCCGGATGCAGAGGCAGGGCCTGGTGCATTGCAGAGCCTTGGCAGCCTTTTCTAGGGGAAAGTGCTCCCGGACTGAGAAGGTCAGGTTGAGAGGCCTGGGTGATGTGGGGGTGGGCGGCAGGGGCCAGAGCGAAGGGAGGAGGAATGAGCTGGGTGCTGCCATCTCCTCGCTCTGAAGATGGATGGGCTTGGAGAGAAGGGTGAATGAAGTGAGAGTCAATGACTGATGTCTCCCTCCTTATTAAAACAATCATTTTTTTGTCCGTTAAAAAAAGGGGGCTGGCTTTGTTTCTGCTGCCACGATGATGCAGAGCTCCTTGGTTTCAGGGCTGACATAGTTTGCATTCTGAAAACTTGGAGATGCCCAGAGTAGTTCTTAAAGCTGTAGGACCCCTTGTATCGATGATCTCCTCACCACTGGGACTCGATTCATGCCAGAACAGCTTTGAACCCGTAATGGATGGCCTGAGTCACCCCGGCATCCTCACGGATGGGTGGCGCCATCTGTCATCTGGTGACACTTCTGGAAAGCGCTGTTGGGTGGGAAGCCGAAGACGCACCAAGGGTTGAGAATTCAAGTGGCCTCCCAGGGACGTGTGTCAGCTTCGTATCTGTTTGGGGGTCCAGAAGGGGCTTCGGGCTCTCTGCCACACGGGCTCTGTTCTCGGTGTGGTCCCAAATGGGCTGGAGTATCTGTTTCCACAGTGTGGAGCTCCCCACCCATAGGCGTAGTGGTCGAGTGGGGGCTTTGGCCTGTTATCCCCATGGTGGGTGTGAGATGGGTCGGGGGAGGTTTGCTTGGGGGTTTCTGCAGTGGAGAGGAATCTTGGCTTTTTCTCCTTCGTTTCATCGCCTAAACCTCTAAGGGAACTTGAGTTTGTTAAAAAGAGGAAAATGTCTTTTCTCAAGAATGACACATCCCCAGAAGTGCTGGGCTCCTGGGAGCAAGTGTAGTCACTCGGAATTGGTCTGTGGTCCCTGTGGAAAGCAGAGTGTGTGTGTGTGTGTGTGTGTGTGTGTGTGTGCGCGCGCATGCGAGCACGTGAGTGTGAAATGTTGAAGTGAACTGGGGCGGGTCTGAGCCAGGCCTGGCCTCCAGGACTAGTCTTCTCAGTCACCCTTGCAGCCTACATGGTGAGACCTAAATCCCTGTTCTCTGTTGTCTTTATTTCTATTCTTTCTATTTCTCCTTTTGGAAAGTGGATTTTGGGGTGGAGGAGAAAACAAAATTTTAGATAATTTGGGTGAAGGCACATTTGAATTTTGACCTTTCCCTCTGAAATCTCTCCTTATGTCACTGTGGAAATGCTTCAGAGAGCTCTTCTTTCTAACCTGTTATCACAGAGGGAACACTCCGTGAGGAGAGGAGGGAGGGAGGGATTAGGGAATGACCACCTAGGCTGTCTCTCAAGGTCAGCAGGTCATAGGGGGTGAGGGGAAGCTCCCAGCACTCCCTCAGCTAGAAATGTCTGGCCATTTCAAGTCATTCAAGGGTTTTTCAAAACCATACTGATTTTGTACTAAGGGGCCTTAAAAGTGCCTTTATCTTCTGAACATTAAACAGAATAACACTGCTAAAGTTCAGAGGGATGTTCGAGTGAGCCTCAGTTAGCTACCATAGCCTTCAGTGGTGTAACCCCAGTAATGACTCCACAGGGCATGATGGGTACCCATTAGATGCTGCTAGAGAGGTGCCCAAGCCTCCTTCCCTAATTGTTCATCATCTAGGAAGGAGATAGGTTGGTGGTGAAGGCTCTGTGCTCTCCCTTCTCTTTTCAGCTTCTGCCTTCTTCTTGAGGAGAGCAGTGAGACAGAATCTGAAGGTTAAACTATTTCTGCTGGGGCATTTTTCTGGATTGTAAGTAAGCATTTGTACCATATATTTGATAGCTCAAGCCACAAGCCCCGTCTTTGGTATCTGTGCTTTCATCTTTACATACAGCTTATGTTGGTTACTGTAGGGTTGGGACACAACTTAACACACACACACACAAGGATTTGTCCTATTGTGGCTCTCAAGTTCATGCTTGAGCTAATGTTAAATGTTGAGGAGGACTAGCAGAGAGGGCATACTCATAAAGTACTCCATTCATCCTTGAATGATTAATGATTTATAGTCTTCTAGGACAGAGTATTAGGCAAACCAGTATATGACTTTAAGTTCAACCCCCTTGAGCCTCAGTTTCCTCATCTGTAAAAATGAGGGGACTGGACCAGATGGCCTCTGAGGTCCCTTCCAGCTCTGCCTATCTGTTTCAGGCATTCCAGCAAGTATTTATTCTATATGTCTTATCTTCCTAGAACTGCCTATAACATATTCCCTGCTCATGAGAAACTTACATTCTCCCAGGGAAGTCTGGAGTTAACCACATGAAGCAATTGGAGACTAACAGCCTTTGTTCAAAGGCCAAACTGTATAGGGCAGTCGTTCAGTGGTCAGGAAGGGCAGTGAGGCCAGAGGAGTTATGGAGGTCTTCCTGGAGGAAATGGGTCTTGGGCCTTCAACAATGGGTGAGAAGAGGAAAAAGGACATTGGAGGGGGGAGAGGAGACTGTATTTAAAATTTATTGGGGAATGTCTGGGAAGGAGAATTATTGTTGTCAGTATGGAGGATGGCATTTCTGCCATTCCCTCTCCCAAAAATCTGGGCTAGCCTCTGTAAACTCCACACCGACACTTTCCCCTTGACTTCTTTGTCTTTCCCCTCTTCTTCTGCCTCTTTCTCATCTCACACAGTTTATGAATGCCAGCCCACCCCCAACCATTCCAGGTACTCTCAAGCATTCTGGGCACCCCCAGGCATTCTGGGCACCCCCAGGCATTCCGGGTACCCTCCAGCATTCTGGGCACCCCCAGGCATTCCGGGCACCCTCCAGCATTCTGGGCACCTCCAGCGCACAGCTGTGTGAGGCACATAACATGGCCCCTCCTCCTTGGAGAGAGAAGGACTCCTTTTTTCCCTGGGCCCTTTAAAGAATTGCCGTCCCTTCAGAATGGTTTCCTCTTCAGGGAGATGAGGCTGTTTTCTCTTCCTTGTGCCCCATGGTTGTTTACTTCCTACATGCTTCACTTTCTTTTGAAGTTGAATGGACTGGATTATACAAGCAGTGGAAAAGGACATTGCATCAGACCTCCTGAATGGGACTCCTGGGCAGCAGCGTTTGTACAGCAAAGTCATCCCGAGGTATAGAGGGCTTTGTTTAGCTTCAGCTGCTGACATTCCCTCTAGACCAGTTAGTCCCCAATTTGTGCACCTACAACCTGAAGTAAACACCGTGCCTTTCCATCGCAGAGGCACACCTGCCTTATAAACAAGAAGCTGAAGCTACAACTTGGGAGGAACAGTCTTTAACCCTCTTTGCCTCCTCTGAAAAGGAGCTGGCACTTGAGGCTATTGATAGACTCAGGAGCTGAGATCCTCACCGTGGCTAGGCCGAGAAATCTGCCCAGAGCAGGAAGAAGCAGAGCGTTCATGTGTGCTTCCTCTGAGACGTGCCGGGCTCCCCTCATTGCCCCCACCCCCAAGCAGTAAAGGTCACGGGATAAGAGGAAATTTGAGGCTGGGAACACTCCTGTCTTGCTTAACTGCTGATTTGCTCATATGGAAAAATCTTACTTTTATTTAATAATCATTTAATTTCAGTGGAAAAACTACTTCCAGTAAAAGCTGGCCTTGCCAGATACAGTATATATCCAAACTAGTATTTATAGTCGATGGTGACGGCTTCCTTTCTGAATGCTTCTCCACCAAGCCACCTCATCCTCCTCTCCACCAGCAGCTTGTTGGCTCTGCTGGAGCCACCCCTGTGTCTGGGCCTTTCTGATTTCCGCAGTAAAAGAGCGCATTGAGGAGGGCGGAGGGGGGGAGCCACAGAGGGGACAGCCCGAGGTGGGAACTCACAGAAGTTATCTCTGTACAAAGAATCGCCCTGGGGGGGAGTGAGCTCAGTGTTCTCTTTAGCTAACTCCTAGAGTGCTCTGTCCACACTTTGGGGCTTTGGGAGCAAGAGCCAATAGAAAGAGAAGACAGGCTTTGGCCACCTGTAGTTATTTTGGGAATGGTCTTGGGACTCCCATAACTCTCAGGGTCTGTTCCTGATGGGTCAGCAAAAAGAGGCAGTTGGAAGCCATTCTGAACCCTTGCTTTAAGAATTCACTGGTCTTGGGGTGCCCATTAACAGAATTGGGAGGGGAGGGAAAGCTGCTGGGTGGGCCTGGCTTCCATCAGTACTGAGTCATTGGGGTTTTTAGGCCTCAGATGCCAAAAAGGTCCTGCTGTGGGGACTTGCAGGAGTTCTCAGGAGATGGCATGGAATTGGGAGTCAGGAGACTGAGAGCCTATTCCTGGCCCTGGTGCTAATACCCTGTGTGACCTTGAACAAAGGACCTGCTGACTTGCTTTTCCTAGCTTGATTGTTGGGCCCCGTGGGTCCCCTGTCCTCTCCCAGGGACGGGGTGAGAAGTTGAGAGGGATGACTGTAAAGCTTCTCCAGATCTTCAGTGCTGCCTTGGTGGGGAGGGGTGTATGAAAGGCAGGGCTTAGAGCATCCATAACTGTGCTCCCTTGTTTGGATTAAAAAGGCAAGAGTGTATTTCTTTGCATTATCTCTTTCAGTGCGGTCTGGCCCAGGCACTGCGAATCCAGAGATCCCTGCTTTTTCTTCCCAGCTTTGGGGTCAGACCTGCCTGACAGCCCAAGTAACATGCCTTTTCCTGAATCCCTGGGTGCATCATCTGTGCTTCACCCCATCAGCTCTGGACTGGTGACAACAATCCCAGTGCTGTGGTGCTTTTACTTCTATTCCTTTGTGTGGATGAGAAAATGATCGGATTTCATCCATATCAGACCCCTCAGGCCAATAGACAGTTAGGGTAGCATGGAATGTATAGAGGACTGGACATGGAGTCAGTCGGGCACAAATTCCTCCACCTCTGTCCTGGGCTAACATGTTACCTCTGTGCTTCTCGGCGGAGGGGGCAGGCTTCATCCTCAGCCACGATGCTGACCTTGGCATGGTATCTCCAAGTCTGCAGAGCAGAACCCCCCTCTGGGGCATGCCCACTAATAGTTTCCCACAGGACCAGGACCCTACCCAGGGTCTAATCTAAACTGTTTCACATGGTAGTCTCATCTGCAATCCCATGGATTCCTTCATATTCTCTCAGGCCTACTTCCCTTTGTTAATCTCTGGTCTGTCTTCTCCACCTGCATTGATGTCCTTGTATTTTCTATTCACCATGTCCAAAACTGGAGGACTTGTCTTTCCCCTCAGACCTTCCTCTTTGCCTGACTCCCCATAGCTGTGGAGAGCACCCCTGTCCTCCCAGTCCTTGACTCCTCCCTCTCACCCTTCCATGGCCAATCTGCTCCCAAGTCCTGCCTTTGCAAACTCTCCCACTACCCTGGATCATCCCTTCTTCACCCCTTAAGCCTAGAATCTTGCAATGGCCTTTTGCTTGGGCCCCCTGCTTCAGGATTCTCCCCACTCCACTCCATCTGTATTTGGCTATCAAAGCGATCTTCCTAAAGTAGAAGCCTCACCCACCCCCCCTAGAAAATCTGCATGGCTCCTGGTGCATTAGTGGACACTAAATAAATGCTTCCTAACCTGATATGTGACCCTCCTAGAAGGAGGTAGTGTGTGAGTTAATGCATTGCACAGTGAATGGGGAGAGCATTTGGTATAGAGACCAAGACCCAGGTTTGAATCCTGGCTCTGTATTGCTTCCCTTTGTGACCATGAACAAGACATTTTGCCAGTCTATCCTTTAGTTTGCTGCCTGCAGAGTGAGGAGGTCAGCTTCCAGCTCGGAGGCCGTGGTCTGGAATCCCAAGGAGCACAGGCAGGAAACACCACGGGAGTTTCAAGGGTGGTCATTCCTATGGAATAGAGATACCTGTTGTTCCAATGAGAAGGCTCAGAGCCTGCAGTGCCCATCGTTATCTGGATGGGCAGGAGCCCTGTGGCAAGTGCGTCATATGGGCAGTGTGGTCAGAGGGCTGCCTTCAGACCCAGCTCTGCTCCCTGCTCCCAACATGATTCAAAGCCGGCTGCTTCATTTGTCTCGGCCTCCCCTTGATCATCCGTGAAGCAGTAGGACTCAGCAGGCTCGAGGGTCCCTTCCACTTATAAATTACATGTTCTTTCCTATGAAAAGTTTGGCCACCTCTCTGAAGCATCCTGGTAACCTGCTTTCACAGCAGCTATGGGCCCAGGTGGGACCGTGGACTCTGCAGCCTGAAAAAGGTTTACGAGCCACTGCTCCAATCCAGAGATAATCCCTGGAGAATGTGTTGACATCTGGGGGAGTTCAGGTCTGTGCTGATAATGCAGTAATGTATCACTTCCTTAAAGATGTCCAGACCACTGGCAGAACAGAGATTGTGTGACCCCAAACACGTTACCTTTCCCCACAGTTCAAGTAGATGTCCTCCTCTTTTTCTAACCATCCTTCAAAGTACTCCTTGGGGACCCAATGTGGAGAGAGGCAAGATGACATCCCATCCACAGGGATGGGGGCCCAGTGTTCTCAGTGAGGTTGGGCCACTTCTCTCTGCCAAGTGAAAGCAGTGATCGCGTGCCCCCTGGACCCAGTGTTCAGGCTGCAGAAGCAGCCCCAGCAGCATCTGTGAATGTGAAAGCTGCCTCATCACACCTCTGCCATGGAGCAAGATACAGAGAGCCCCTCTGATGGAGCTGGCAGTAGGCCCTTGGCACCTGGCATTCACGGGGGTGCCTGCCCATATTTCACCATGCTCCACACCTGGCCGGATAGCATCAGGGCTCCAGCTGGGGCCTTCTTACTGTCTTCTCCTTTCATAACTTCTGTCAGGGAACCTTACCAGGAAGAGGGTGGCTTTCTCTGGAGTTTCCCTGGGGCACCAGCCTCTGACCCCACTTCACTTATTTCTGTGGCCTTCTTTTCCTGCACGTATTATCCCATGACAAGTGAGAGGAGATGGTGTGTTTCACTGGTGAGTGGCAAAGTAGACAGGGCCCTTGGAGGGTCCCAGGAGCTCATGGCCTCCTCTCGGAGAAGACCTATGGCAACAAGAAGACTGGATTTGGAGCTGAAGACCTGAGTCGAGGTCCTGTTGTCTGAGTGTGCCCCAGAGGACAGCCCCTCAAGCTTCTCTGGGGTCATCCAGGAGATGGGGGCATAATCCTTACATCCTCCCAAGGCTTTTGCTCACAACATAAAATGCTCTGTATATATTAACTGTAGTTTTTACAACTCTGAGAGATAAATGTAAAGAGCTGTGGCTGTCCGCAGAACAGTGACCCCTGCAAACAGAGCCAGATGCAATGGAGAGAGGGTACAAAGAGACACATTCAGGCCTAACACTAAAAAGAAACTCACTGCCCATTCCGCCTGCCCCAAAGGAGTATGGGCAGCCTCACTGCCCATTCCGCCTGCCCCAAAGGGGCAAGGGCAGCCTCACTGACCATTCCGCCTGTCCCAAAGGGGCAAGGGCAGCAGCCTCACTGACCATTCCGCCTGTCCCAAAGGGGCAAGGGCAGCAGCCTCACTGACCATTCCGCCTGTCCCATAGGGGCAGGGGCAGCCTCACTTGGCAAGGGATTTCCCCTCACTGGGGAACTTCAAGCAAAGTGTGGTGACCCACTTGTTGGGAACGCTATAAAGCTTATTCTTGTTCTGCTGTGGGTTAGAGTGAAGCCCCTTCCAGCTCTATGGTGAAGATTTTTTAAAAAACAAAAAACTGGGATCTCTCATGATTTGAGTTTGATTTTTGTGTTATCTCAGAGCAACTCAGATTAAGCCAAGTCCCTGGTTGGCTTTTAGAGCTCAGATCCAAATCAAGGGATGTCTTCAGCAGCAATTGAAGCCTTCAGTAGGCAGGCTTCCTCTTCCACAGAGCAGAGTATCAGCAAAGATGTCCAGAAGTGTCCTGGTGATACAAGGTGGGAAAGACAGTGGCTTGGGTGCTTTGGCCCTCCCAAGAATCAGATCTGGTGCCCAGGGAGGAATTTTATGCAACTAAGAAGGGATTTCCCCCTCACCAAGAATTCTTGTTGCCTTAGTAGAAATGGACTTTGGAGACTTCCCCAGATTTAGCCATCTTTAGTTGTCTTTGGATTCTTGAGTAAGCAATTGCTATCCTCTTGTTCCCAGCATGGAAGCAGAGTTTACCACCAGTAAATTACTACCACGAGAGTTCACCTAAGGTTGGACTCTTAGAGTTGTCCATTGTCCGAATTCCAGGACTGATGTCGAGCATGAGGAGCCCTGCTTCTGGCCAGGGTGCTCGGAGCCTTTATAATCTGGGGCCTGAGGTGGGCTGGGATCCCCAGCACCCCAAAGGAGATAGCTCTCACCATGTACACCGGGAGAGATGTTCTTACTGTACATATCTGCTTTGGGGTTTTTTCATGTCCTCACATGTTTCTCTTAATGAGACAAAGCCAAAAGGCAGCCTTGGGCTCCAATCACACCCCTGTCACCTTGCAGTGTGACCTCAGTGTTCTCCTCTGTATAATGGGGACAGTAATAGTCCCTGCTTCCCATGTTGCCGTATGGATAAAAGGAGTGGTTATTTGTAAAGCTCTTTGCCAGCCTCAAAGTGCTGGGTCCGTGCTAGCTGGACATTCTCAGTTCACACTACTGAGCCAGCACTGCCCCGACGTTCCTTCCTCCTTTCATGGCTCCCTGTGCCTCGTGCCACAAACAGACTTGGCTCACTTTCCATTCTGCATCAAACCTGTGGAATCATGCCTTTATCTCAGCTTCCTTCTCTGGTTTCCCATTGGCCAAATGTTTTCTCACCCGCTTCAGATTCCTCACAGGCCTTTGCCTTGATTTCTTTTTCGCCCTCCTCCCCTTCTGGCTTATGTCACGTTGATTAGTCTACATGACTTTTTCTCTCTCTGAGACTGTACGTACCTTGAGGACAAGGTCTCTGCCTTATTTCATCATTCTGTTCCTAGCTTCTATCACAGGCCCTTAGTAAATTAAATAAATGGAATTTTTGACTCACCCCTCCTCGTGTGGTGACCCCCACCCCCTGTGGAATAATTCACTGTTTTTGCATGGATTCCATTTCTGTGGCCTTTCTTCTGTAAGGTCTGCTTCTCAAATGCTCTTTAAAAAGACTCCCGTCATTTCCACTGCTGTTACCCTAGGTCAAGCCCTCATCACTGCTCAACTCCATTAGCACAGTAACCTTCTATAACTGGTCTCTGACTCCAGCCCCTCCTCATTCTAATCCACCAGTCCCATCACTGGCAGATGAAGCATTCTTGGATAGAGCTTCGATCATGTCATCCCCCTACCTCAGAAGCCTCCAGGGGCTCACTGTGGGGCACCAAATCAGATAGAATCTTCTGACCTTAGAGCTCCTCTACACTTGGCCCATTCGCAGCCTCCTCCCCCCATTCTCCTTAATGTACTTACGCTCTACCCCAGCTAACCCAGTTGCTGACCATTCCCTGAACACTCCTGGAACTTCCTACTTTTGTTCATCCTGCCTACTTTCCTCTTGGATATCCTCTGTGTGCCCCCACCCAGCTTCTATCCACCCTTAGCACGGAACTGAAAACAAAAGATATGCCCAGCGACTGGAGAACTGGAGACCAAGTTGTGCTACATGACTGTCATGTACTGAAGCTGGCCCCTTTATCTTAGCCAAGTGGCTGGGTCTTTATCCAGGAAGACCAGACTGAAAAATCTAGCCTCAGAAGCTTACCTCGCGGTGTGACAAGTATGATGAAGACCAAGAAGCCTGGAAACCCTCATGTGACCTGAAGCAGAGTGAAGGAAGCAGGACCAAAGAACAAGATGCACCATGACCACAGTTGTGTGAACAGAAAAACTGTAGTGATGAAGAAGAAGAAACAAAGCAAAAAAAACCAAAGACATTCCTTCCCGTTTTTTGTAACGGTGGGGTCATGGAAGCGGGACACTGAAAATTATGCTCTGATTCTTTTGGGGTTTTGTTTTTAATTTTTTATTACAAGGTATAATTGGCTGAGTTACAGGTAGGAATGTATTCAGAAAGGAACATATTATATAAACAAATTAAATTTTAAAAGAAATTCTACTTATTCTTAAAGGTTCAGTTCAGATGTTACCACCTCCATGAAGCTTTCTCTGATTGTGTCTAGCTGGTAGTAATCTTTTTCCCCCTCTTGTTCTTCTACCTTCTGTTCCATTTTGTGGTTGTGTACATTATATTCCATATTGTTAGATTTTCAAGGACAGAGATCTTGTATTTACCTCCTATGAGATAAACATAATAGGTGTTCTTTACGTATTTGATGATTGATTAGATGAATGAATGATGTCAAACTCTGCTGTGCACGTAGTGGGTAGGTCGAAATCTGTCCCCTGGTAACTGGAGGAGGGCTGTTTTCCTCCTAGAATCATTAAGTAAAGACTTCTGCGATTTTCAGTGGATGGGTCTGAACCAGCTAACAATTTACACTCTGATTTGTGATAAGTGGGGAGGAAGAAGACTTGTTATTCTGATGAGATTTCTCCTCTTGCTTATTGGTTTTTCTCATGAGCTTCTGGGAAGCGCTGGCCATAGGCTACAGCTTCCATATGGAAAGACCCAGAGCCAACCCTGCCTTCCCAGAGCTGTTGCAGTAGTGATAATAGGGGGAATTGTGAGCACGCCTTGCTTTTAGACATGATTCTAGCCTTTCCAGGGCAAAAATAATTTGGCATCCCGGTGATCCCAAGGCCTCAGTCAACCTTGTCAACAAACAGCCCCCTGTTCATGACCAAGACCCACCCAGTGCCATCTGATCTGACACCTCCCAGTGGCCCTCTAAGCCCAAGCTTTGAGACTGACTCAGGACATACCTCTCAGGCTGGAAGGTGAACAAGTCAGTTCCTACTTCTCCCCTCATGCCTGCCAGCCCCTTTTTCCTGGCTGGGTGGCTTGATGGAGAGATGACTGGATCGTTAGCCAGGAAGACTGGAGTTAAAAACTCATCCTCAGTCACTCCTTAGCTGCATGACCCTGGGCAAGTCACACAACCTCTGTTTGCCTCAGTTTCCCCCACTATACGGTGGGGATAATAACAAAGCCAGGGTTGTTGTATGTCATATCAGCCCATAGAAGAAGAGCTCCTTAAGGGCAAGGACTGTCCCACATTCATCTCCTCATCTCCTCTGCCTAGCACGTGCCTGACAGAAAGCAGACTTTCAAACAAGCTTGGTTAATGGCTAGGGGTGGGGTCAGCATCATCTCCAGACTGAGCAATGGCTCCCCTTTTCTTGAGGCCTGAGGGTTCTGAACCCACCATTGATTTCCCATAGAGCCCATCAGAAAGTTTGGTCAGGGTTTGATCAGGGTTAGGTTTCCTTTGAAACTGCTATTACCCTAACAAAGAAAAGGCCTTGCTGTAGCATGAATAGCATGTTTCTGGAAGAGATCTGTCCGCTAGCAGGATGGTGTAGGTTAAAGCAATGTGACTTGGGTGTGGCTGTTGGAAAATTGTGTAAGTGACAGATCTACCCAGAGGGCCTTCAGAGCTTGACAGTGCCTGGGTCTGAGCAGCGAATCCCCAAGAGGTGCCACTGGCTACAGGCAGTTGCTGGAATCGCAGCCCCCATATGTGGTGCAGAAGGGACCACTTATCGCACTTTTCACATAGCTTTCCACAACTGCCAGTGCTTGCAAGGTGGCATCCAGCCAGGAAGAACAATCAGCAAATTGATGAATTCTCCTTCTGTTTATACATCAGTTCTAAAGGTTAAATATTAGTTCAAGTTGTATGTTGTGCCATGTCCACAGGTGCATCCAATAAAATGCTGCTTGGGCATGGCTCTCTTGGGTTAAATGCAAACACACTTGTAAAATACAAATCTAGTTTCCTTTATTAATGGTCACTAATGGCCTGGGATTAAGGCAGAATTTGTTAAGTAAACAAATGAATAATTAGCAGAGAATAATTCACAAACTTGCTAATTGTTATTCCCTGCTGAGGATATTTGCCTGCCAGGATAAATATGCCAGTTAAAAAAAATAAATTTATAAAATTCTCAGCTTGTAAAGTGCTCATGATTGGGGCTGATTATTTACATGAGAAAAGGATTCACTGGGACTCCTTGTCATGATCTTTTCTAAGCCCTTTAAATGTTTACAGACACTCCAGTGATGAGGGTGGGGATGATCGGGCCAGAAGAGCACACAATTTTATAACACTTCACCATTTGCAAAGCCCTCTTCTTTATGTGTTCCTATATGGTAGGTAGTGCAGACATTGTCTCAGTTCTACAAAGGAAACCAGGGCTCCCAGAGGTCCAGTGATCCACCCAGGATCAGAGAGTCAGCCCCCACTCTAGGGTTCTCTTACTACATGGTCTTTCCAGAGTATTGGAAGCCAGCATAAATTGGAGTGTCATCTCATGAAAGGAAAGTCTCTCTGGAAAAGTATTCTTTGTATAGTCACACTTCACTAACAAAATTAAGACCATCTGCCGTGAACTCCCTCTTTTCCTCTACTCTCCATTTCATCCCTCTTAATTCCTCTTCTTTCTCATTATAATCTCTGAGGAAAAAGTGGACCTTCTTGTCAAGGCTAGACTCTCCTTGTGCCTTCCGTTCCACACTGTTGGAAGTCTTCCAGGAAACTAACCTGGTGGTTCATAGTCTGCCTGGTTTTCCTGTCTCCTGACTCCTTCCCTGCTACCTATACATGTGCTCAAGTCTCCCTTCACCTTCCCCTGCTGTTCGGGGCAAGGACTACCTTAGAGCTTTTCTCCGTTGTATAGGCATAAGAAAAATTGTCTGCACCTGTGGCTTTTAATGCCCTTCCTTTCTCTCTTTGCAATCTATCTTTTGAATCCACCTGTCTCTTGACACTGCTGTCTTCAAGTCCCACGGAGTTCTTAACTGTTACTCCAATTTTTCTCAGTATTTATTAACTCAGTCCTAATACTTGGTATTGTTAACCATCTCCTCCTCCTTGATAAGGAAACTTGTTTACAGCAAAAACATTTGTAATAGCTCTTTTTAGTGGTGGCAAACTGGAAATTTTAAAACTTCCCATATTTGGGGGAGTGGTTGAACACATAATGGCATATAAATGTAATGCAATGCTGTCATGCTATTAGAAGTACTGAAGAGGATGGCTTCAGAGAAACCTAGGAAGATTTGTAGGAACTGATGTGGGGTAAAGTGAGCAGAATCAGGACAGCTGTTTGTATTGTAGGTGCAATTTCCTCTGTGTTTTCCCCCATCTGGCCAAGTCCTCCTCAAGCTCAGGCTCCCCTGTTCACTCAATATCTGTCTCTTGTCCTCCAACTTCTGTGGGTTCCAGCATAAAAATGAAGCAGTTGAGGTTCTCTGGTCAGCCCTCTCCCTGGCTCTAATCCCTGGCCTCATCTCCTGTCCTATAAAGCTGTGTGCCTGCTGAGTCTCACCTCAGACACTCTGCTGGTCTGTCAAATTCAGGTCATCCAAAGCAGAAGCCGTCTTCTCCCTCCTCACCTTCTCTGCCACCTCAAGGGTGTCCCTGACTCTTCTCCCTGTGTCTCCCCCCGACCTGTCCCCTTTCCTGAATCCAGTCATTTTGCTTGATTCTGCTTCCCAACATGTGTCATCTGTTTCTAGTGTCTCTGCTCATACGGCTGTTTGCTCAAGCCCTCACCATTTCTCTCCTGCGCTGTTGGAATACCCTTCTGATTGGTTTCCCTGCCTCCTTCCCTTCCCTGTCTCCACTCCACCGTCCTCCACAAAGCTTTCAGCAGGCACGGCTCTGGCTATGCTGCTCTCCTGCTTGACGCCCCTTGGTCTTTCTGAGCCTCAGTTCCCTCCTCTGTAAAATGAAGGTGTCTGTTGCACTTACTCCCCAACGTGGCTATGGGGACCAGACAGGGAAAGCGCTTTGATAAACCTTCAGGGGCCCACTGTCAGTGCCAACTGTTTCTATGAGTGGGGTTACTCTAAGTTCCCTGAAGGCAGCAACTACTTTGCTTTCTCTGCCCTTGGCCACAGGCCTAGCAGAGGGTCTTTCAATTATGGGCCCTTTGAGCTCTTTAATGAGTCTAAGGGAGTACAGAGGAGCTGCCACTGGGCATCCAGGAACTTCTGAATGTCTGAAGAAAGCATTGGGACGAGGAGGAGGAGGAGAAAGATTCTCTTCAGCTATTTCAAAAAGCTAATCTAACTTCAAAGGGCAAAAGTTTTGAGAATATTCAAAAGCAACCAGACAGAGAGAAAGTGGGCTCTGAGGGTCCCTCCAGATGAGGAGGTCTCCAGCTGTTGGGCTATGACATCATCATTGGCCTCAATGTAGATACACAGCACCCTCTGAGCAGGTTAGCACTTATATTTGGATATAAAAGTTCTGTTAAGGGGGCGGCTAGGTGGCACAGTGAGTAGAGCACTGGCCCTGGAGTCAGAAGGACCTGAGTTCGGATCGGCCTCAGACACTTAACGCACACACAAACAAACAAAAAAAAAAAAAACCTAGCCGTGTGACCTTGGGCAAGTTACTTAACCCCAATTGCCCTCCAAAAAAAAAAAGCATAAAAAAAAAGTTCTGTTAAATTAGTTTTAAAAATCATTTGCCCTGGCATGTTAGCAGAGCCCTGTTCATTTATTTTAGACTTCTTTATCTTTTATTATATTATTCTTATCTTTTTTATTTAGAAACTTTTATTGGGATGGAGTATCATGTTGAGACAGACATCTCACTTGGGTTTTCTTTTGCTTTTTCAACCCCAAACACTTTGAATTAAAACATGAGAACTAGGCATCACCCCTCACAGAAGCCATTTGGGATAACGGCCTAGCTGTGCACATCTACCTTCCCCTTCCCTGTCTCCCATACCTCCAAACACCATCCCAGCACAGATGCTCTGCTGTAGCAGGCCAGTGAGTGGCTCCCAGGGTCAGGAACACGCACACCAGCTGCATTGTTAGGCCCTCCCTGACCTTTCACCTGCTGATTGCCGCAGGAAGGAAGGAGGTGGAGGAGAGGTCTCCTTCAAACACTGCTCTCTTGGCTCCTGAAACCAAATCTGCTAGCTTGCTGCAGGGCAGGGCTGGGGACCATCATTATGGGGGCAGAGAAGACGGTCAGCAAGCATTCCTCATTACTAATCATTTAGAGCCCCTTAGGAGCTCCCCAAGCCAGTTTTCTTAGAAAGATGCCTGGCATGAGGTCCCTTCATAAGGAAGCAAGACATTCCATATGAAAACAGACCCTTTCAGGTCATTGTTTGCAAACTTTTCCCCTTCTTGACACATTTAGGAACTCACTAGTCTCACACTCCAGCTGTATACACACATGAACACCCCTGCCATCGTCCTTGCTCTTCCTTATGAAGCCTCCTGAAGCCTCTGTCCCGGGCCCTCCATCTATAGCCTCTGTGCCACCATCAGCTGGTGAGGTGAACCGAAAAAACCCGGCATGGTGTCATGACATACTTCCTTTTAAGGTTCACCCAGACTTCCCAACAAGGGTGGCTGGATAGCTCAGTGGACAGAGCGCTGGGCCTGGAGTGAGGAATACTCATCTACATGTGTTCAAATCTGGCCCCAGACACTTACTAGATATGTGATCTTGGGCGAGTCACTTAACCCTCTTTGCCCCAGTTTCCTCATCTTTAAATGAGCTGGAAAAGGAAATGGCAAACCACCCCAGATGGGATCACAGAGTCAAATGTGACTGAAAAACAACCGAGCCTCCCAGTACCCAGGTGAAGGAATGGAAAGGTAGCTTCTGATTTGGAAGACAGAGGGTGACTTTTGCAAGGGATTGTAGCTTTGTGGGTTTTTAGGCTCTTGGGGCAGTCTGGATGCTTTTTTCCATGGGGAGAGTACTGTGGAGTAGAGAGTGATAAAAGAACCAGAACTGGGGTGGGGTGGGAGGAGGCTGAGAGCCATTAGGGGAGCACCCCACATTTGGGGAATCTCTCTGGGGTCTCATTGAGGTGGGCATGGTTAGAAGCAGCCTGTGAAAGGAAAGGTGCAGCTCTTCACGGTGGGGGGGGGCTCTCCAGGGCTAATTAAGGTTTCTGTATGTCGCTGCCTCACCTCCTCTGGCTAGAGTCAGCCGTGTCCCCAGAGAGCCCCAGCCCTGCAGAGCTCGGAGACTGCAGGCCTGGCCTGTGGAGGGTCTGGCCTGCTGAGCGCTTCGGCTGCTTTTATGGGGAATGGCTGGGAACTGCTCACAGTTCTCAAGTAGGAAATTGTCAGGACGGGGAACATAAGGTTTGATTGCTGAGGGCTGCTGCGGGCTAATTGCTGAGAAGGCTGAAGTTGGGGGGCCCAGCGAGGCCGACCAACTCCTTGAAATGTTGCTTTTAAACTCCACAGTCTGGAGCAGAGTAAATGACTGTGGTGTCCCATACATGTGCCGGGCAGCAGAGATTTCTTTATTTTGGCTCTATCTTTTTATGAAGTAATAGCCCCCAAAAAACCCTGGCAGCAAGTCAGCAATGGCAGAGGCGAAACCATTAACTTTTTTCTTCTTTCCTCCTTGCCCATCTCTCCCCCTCCCCTGTCAAGACCAGCCACATGGAGTGAGCTTTCTGGGCCCCAGTCTCTTGAAGCCTGAGGTGCCATGGGGACAGAATGGGCTGGTAAAGAGAAAGCCTCTTTCTGGGATGGGGAGGAGAGGAAGAGAGGCACTGCCCTCTGCTGAGACTCCTTCACGCCCTGGGGTAATGCTGGCTAATGGTCTCTAATGTGAGGTTTCCCAGGCCAGGAGGGTGGAGGTCAGATGGCTTATAGTGGGAATGAGGAACATTGACATCACCTGTGGATTCTTAGGCCCTCCATGGCAGCCGGTTGCTGGTCCAGCCATTGACCACTCTTGAGTTTTCTCATTTGTTCTGGGTGTTTTTGTCCCTGTTCACTGGGTACTGCACTGCAACCCTCAGTTTCTTTGTTAGGTATTGAACTGAGGTGTTGTCAAATGATCTGATGGCATCTCTTCGAGCATGTTGCTTTTGGGGGATAGGGTGAAAAGGACAGTGAAAAGAGCAATTGGGAGTCCCAAGAACTCTTGGGACCTTGACAGAAGGTGAAAGGAGGAACGTGGTACCCAGCTCAGCTGTCCCTCCAGAAAAGCCTTGAATCTTCGAGGGAGCACTGGCCAAAGGACTGCTTTACAGGCTACCTCGTGCAGTTTGAATTTTGTCTACTTGGTAGACAACTTTGCCGACCATTTGACTTCAGCTTATGAGAGAAAAACTGCCCACTTTTGGCTTTGCATTCTCTGTGACATGCCTGTTCCTCTCACCCCTTATTTGACTTGATTGGGAAAATGGACATGGGCGCTAAATGACCAGTCTGTTTGGATTTACCTCTAGAACATCTGGTATAAGGAAGACCGCCTGCCACCAGAAGAACTCTGGGTTTGGGCTTTCCCACTCTCCACAGCTACTGCGTTTTTGTGAGTTCTAGCAGTGAGCTTTTATTTCTGTGCCTGGGGCAAGATGTTCCTGGAAAAGAGGTCTCAGAATGTTCGGCCAATTAAGCAATTCACTGGCTGCGCCTTCTGAGATGCTTCAGGATGTTAGTTGTGTGCACAGTTGAGACCCAAGTGGTCATGACCCAAGAAACAGCACTATTAAAGATGGCCGGTGGGCTGAGCTCTGAGAGGAGATGTGCACAGAAAAGCTTGGAAAAAGCTCTGTCCAGGAAGAGAAAAAAATCAGTCAGTTGTGACATAGCTGGAAACCTTCGAGAGCAGTGAGTCTCTCGCTTCCTTCAAATCCTCTCCACTCTGTTCCTCCCATCTCAGTCAAAGCCAGAATCAGATGTGTGCTGGCCATGATCTGCTGGCTCTTTCTTTCTTCCCTGCTGCCCTCGTAATCTCAGAGAGACACAAGCTCGTCCTCCCTCCCGTTGATCATCATCATTCACGGGCCTCCATTAAGCACCTATTCGGGCATCACCCAGTACAGGGTTCTGTCTGGAGTGAGTTAATGGTCCTTACCTTCTGAAAACTAACTGCCCAAGACCCTCTGCACTGATGCTGAGAGACATGAAAATTAAGTATGTAAATAAGTCACATTGGTCTGCTGCTGAGAGGGCAAGTATATATAAGGGAGACAAAATAAGGGGGAAAAATGGGATCTATTTGTGCAGACGGGGGGGTGGGGGGGTGGGAGTGGGAAGGATTACAGGAGATGGAATTAGTGGGGAAGCAAGAGGACTAAAGAACCTTAGAAGAAGGAAAAGAGAGGACTGGCTAGTGGTGATGCCTACAGGGAGTACTCCGTCATTCCTGTTTGGAAAATCTAACTTTGAGAAGGGAGCAGGGATGGGAACTTAGGAATGTTGTTTGGGATTTCTCCTCTAAAGCCTCTCCAGTTTGTGAGAACATGAGCAGAGCCCCACTTGCAGTCGGTATTCCAGAGGAGATCTGAAGGACATGCAGCCTTAGGCCTTCTGAAGGGGAGCATTTGCCAGAAGGAGGGGAGGGCCTGCACATCAGACACAGGCTTGGAGAAGGGGGAGGAGTCAGGTCCTTGAGTCATTCACAGCTGACAGTGTGGCTCTTCTAAATAGCAGACCCCTGGCAGCTTACCTTGTTACCTCCCATTTGTCCTCGTTAACAGAGATGACTTCCCTTCGAAACTGGTTGATGTATTCCTTAGCCATCTTTAAATACCGGAATATTTATCAACGAAAGATAGTAATCACTCACAGCCCCTAATGAATGAATCAAAAGAAAGGTATTCCTCCAGATACCAGCAAAGGGCATCTTGCCCCATTAACTCCAAGGGAAGGCAGCAAGCATAGAAAATGGAGCTCCCAGGGAAGGAGATGAGGGTTCCGGTGCCTCTCTGATGCATAACAGCTGTGTCACTCCATGCTGCAGGGCTCAGGGAGACTCTCTTAAAGCCTGAAGTTGCTGCAAAAGTTGCTGATCTTTGTTGGCTCAGGGTCCAGACTAAAAAAACCCCAAACTAACAATAATTTAAGATGTGCCTCATTTCAGAAGTGTCTCGTCAGTCCTCCTCACGTCCACTTCTCCAGCCCTCCCTCTGCTGACCTCCAACCTCTTTTCTCCAGCTGCCTTTTGGGTGTCTCAAGCTGGATGTCCTGTAGACATCTTCAACTCAGTGTTTCCAAAACTGCACCATAACCTTTCCCCTTCCAGACTTGCCTGCTGCTTCCAGGGCATCACCATGCTCCTCAAAGGCCGGGCTCACAGGCCCAGGTGACATCCTTGCCTCCTCTTGGCCCACATACCCAGCCTGTCACTTTTGTCTTGCACCATCCCTTGCACATGCCGTCCCCTCTCGTCAGACCCTCACATCAGTCTCTCCCTGTGTGAGTCCTTCCTTCACTTAGCTGTCAAACTGTTCTTCTTAAAATGAGATGTGACCATGCCAGCTCCCTACTCAGTGAACTCTAGCAGCTCCACCTCCAGGATCAAATACAAAAGCCTCTGACTGTCCTTTAAAGTCCTTTGTTACCAACTGTCCAGCAGGATATGCCTACTGTGACCGCCTGGCCTTGGGCAGACCAAAGCCTCCCTCTCCCACCTCCAGACATTTTCACTGACTGGTCCCCCAAGGCTAGAATTCTGTCCTTTCCTTCAAGTCCCAAATAGAATACCACCCTAGGGAGGCCTTTCCCAGCTTGATGGTCTCCAATTTCACCATCTGTAGCTCTTTTGGACAGTTGTTTGCATGTTGTTTCCTCCATTAGACTGTGAACTCCTTGAGGGCAGGAACCGTCTTTTGTACCACCAATGCTAGTATAATATCTGGCACTTAGGTGCTTATTGACTGACTGATTGAGTGCCATTGGGAAATACTCCCCTGCGGAGCTCTTGTACAGGGGAAGGAGCTGCCATCAGTCTGGGGCAGCCCAGGGTCATCTCTAGAGGCTCTGAGGCCCTGTCAGCGCTAGGGATGTCTAGTTCACTGGTCTTCGCTTACTGATCACCCCAATGCTAATTGCCTACATCAGCCTTAATGGGGGCAGTGGCTGAGGAAGGTCAGCCAAAGATCTTGTTCTCTGATTCCATGTTTTCCTCATTTATTCCTCTCAGAGCTCCCCCCACTCCCGGCCCCTTCCATCTGAGTGGTTCTCTCCCAGAGTCCTAGTCCGAGGAGAGCAGTGACAGGTCCCCTGGGCCTGATGTGCTTAGCCCAATGGCAGCTGCCCAGGATGGCCAGGCCTGGGAGGTTCTGCTGAGAGGGGAGGGGAGGAAGCAGCACAGAGCCGGCCTTCCTCAGCTTCGTTGAGATAGTCAGCCTTTCCAGGGCTTTACCCATCCAATTATATAATGCTTTCAAGTGAGGCAAATGTTTGAACTCAGCAATTTTGATGAATTTTCAACCATGGAGCCTGGAAGTCGGTGTGGGTGTGTGTTTGTGATGGATGATTGCCTCTTCTATTTTATATTCAGTACAGCAGAGAGTATGTGCCAGACACGAACTTGGTGGAGTTTGCTTTCTGTTTAACTCCCCCAGAGCTCGTGTTTATACCCAGACTCCAGCACAGGGTTTCTGCTCCCTTCGTTGCAGTTCCGAGTACGCCTCCCCCCACACTTGCTGGTTTCTACACTGCCCCCCAGGTCCAGTCCATCCTCCCTCTCCCATCCTAACCATCTCACCCTCATCTTTCAGTTTTGTCTGATGAGGGAGACCCTGCCACTTAGGTTGACTCTCCTATTGGTCCTTCCAGTCGTGGGAGCTGCTGTAGGAGAGTTAACCCTTCTAGCCTCTGCTAGTGAGCATCAAAGTTCCAGATACAGTAAAGCTTCACTACAGCAGAGAATGGATGCATAGCATGATACCTGAGGGAGTGACAACCCGAACAATAGCCCCTCTGTGAAACACATTATCTCTTTGCAGCCAAGTAAGAAACCATCCCTGAAAGCCCTGGAATACTCCTCTTTCCACATGCCAGCCCCATTTCTTAGGCCCTGGGAAGACAAGTTTATGGCAGTCAGCATCAACAGTTTCTTAGAGTGTGCACGTATATCACTGTGTGTCCACGGGCAGTAGCACCAAGGTACTGTGCTGTATTTTAAAGCCTTCATAAGTTTAATGGGGGAAAAATGGTCATTCTGGTTTAACTTACAGTCTTTTTAGGTCATAGTTTTGACTTAACTTTAACATAATAGAGAAATACTCATCTTTTTTAAAATTTATTTTTAGTTTTCAACATTTACTTCTATAAGTTTTAAATTTTTCCCTCTCCCTCTACCGTCCACCCCCCCCCCCCACACACACACAAGACAGCCTGCAATCTGATATAGGTTTTACTTAAACATTCCTTGAAGCATTTTTTTTTCTTTTTGGAAGGGGGAAGGCAGGGCAATTTTGAGGTTAAGTGACTTGCCCGAGGTCACACAGCTAGTAAGTGTTAAGTGTCTGAGGTTGGATTTGAATTCAGGTCTTCCTTACTCCAGGGCCAGTGCTCTACTCACTGCACCACCTAGCCATCCCCATATACATTCCTATTAAGCATATTTTCACGTTAGTCATGTTGTATAGAAGAATTATAATGAATGGGGGAAACCATGAAAAAAGGAAAAACAAAACAAAGAAAAAGAAATTAGTCCACTTCTCCCTGCATTCCAACTCCATAGTTCTTTCTTTGGATGTAGATGTCATTTTCCATCATGAGTCCTTTGGAAATGTTTTAGGTGCTTGCATTGCTGAGAAGGGCTAAGTCTTATCAAAATCAGTCATCACAGACTGTGGCAGTTACTGTATACAATGCTCTCCTGGTTCTGCTCCCTTCACTTAGCATCAGTTCATATAAGTCCAGGTTTTTCTGAAGTTCACCAGTTCATCATTTCTTACGGCACAGTCCTTTTCCATTACATTCATATACCACAGCTTGTTCGGCCATTCCCCAATTGATGGGCATCCCCCTAGTTTCCAGTTCTTGAATGCTCATCTTTTTAAACTGGCCTTCCTTCAACATCCATTTGACTTATTCAGTCAGCCCTGAGTTGTATCTGATAAGGGAGAATTTGGAGACCTTAATTAAAATCCAAAGGAATCAGAAACTTCATTTTTGGCCGTAGCTATTGGCCTCCTCTCTTCTTCACCTCAGTATCAATGCAGCGCCCAGGTGCTGCCTGACCAGAGGATTTTATCCTTCCTCAACTCCCACTCTCAGCAGCAGGCGCTGATGATCAGGAAAAGTCCAGGAAAGTAAAGCATGGCAGAGGAAATGCAAACCCAGGTGATGCAGAGAAAACACAATCTTAAGTCAGAGACAGCAAGAAATGACCTGAGTCATAGCTGCGACTGAAAGAAGCATTGAAAAGGCTCCTGTCCTACCTACCACAGAGGTGAAAGTTCTTTGAGAAGGTCAAAAATATGTACCAATTGACAGAGAATAAATTTGCTTTCTGTATTCCTTAGAATACACATGTATTCAACCAAGTGCTCTCTTGTCTAAGGACCAGTAAACCCCTGTGTTCTCTAAGGGGAAGCTTGAGGCCCCTCTTCTCTCATGCTTTGGAAACCTCCTGATGCCTTCCTCAGCTCAGGCCTTTCAGATACTTGAGAGTGCCAAAGCATGGCAAGGGAACGGGGCCTTTAACAGTGAGGTCTGACGAGCCCCATGTGATGTAGCCCAAAGAACTGATGTGATCATGGGCAGAGCTTCCAGGGGAAGGGGAGGTGAAGGCCTCACTGTCCCCTGCCTTCAGCAGGGCACCTCCAAAGTGCTGGGTTTAGTTGGGGTCCTTATGGTTTGAGAAGGACACTGAAACTGAAGAGCTTCCAGAGAAGGACAGCCACATTGGTAACGTGCCCTTAAACATCTGAAGGAACGGGGTGTTTCTAGCCTGGAGAAGAGAAGATTCATGGGGACGTGGCTATCATGTAAAGGAGGGATTTGGAAAGTGAGGTGGTGCCATAGGGCCTAGACTGCTGGCCTGGAGTCAGAAAGACTCCTCTTCCTGAATTCAAATCCAGTCTCAGATATTTCCTAGCTATGTGACCTTGGGTAAATCACTTCACCCTCTTTGCCTCAGTTTCCTCATCTGTAAAATGAGCTGGAGAAGGAAATGGCAAACCGCTGCGGTCTCTGCCAAGAAAACCCCAAATGGGGTCACAAAGAGTCTGAAATTACTTAAACAACAACAACAACAAAAAGAGGAGGGATTAGACTTGTTCCATTTGTCCTGGGAGCAGTAAACAAGATTTACAAGGAGACCAACTGAGGCTCATGTCGGGAAAACCTTCCTAACAATTTGAACTGTCCCACAGTGGAAGAGAATGCGGGTCTCCCCCTCTTGGGGGTGGCCGGATGGTCCCTTTGGGATGTCAGGGTGGGCAGGGGGCACCTCAGAGCGCTGAGACCTAGCTTCAGGGCCAGCCTCAGACCCTGGCCCAGAAACTGCACTTTCCTCTCCCCCAGCCTTGATTTACTCCTGTGTAAGATGGAGATGATAGTAGCAGCTGCGTCCTGGGACTGTGGTGGGGCATCAGTGACACTTTATATGTGATACGTGTGTGTGTGTGTGCGGCCAGCAAACTCCTTTAAAGTCTATTTCTCAGAGTCACTGGGGTCCAGCCCCAGGGGCTCCAGGGAGCTGTGGGCACCAGAGCAGACAGCTTCTGCTCCTGGATGTGAGGCTTGAGTCCCGGCAGTTCTACACACTGCACCCAACTCAGGGCAAAGGTTTTTGTCAGCTTAACTTCATTAATACAAAATGTGACTAGCCCTACTTTGGGGGACCCAGAAGCCCTGGTCCAGTTGGGTGAGTGAGGCTCTCTCCTGGGCCTGGGCCAGGCTCCTGAGACTACTGTTGATCATGCACTAGAATTGTCTAGACTTCACCTGGAATTGTAGGATGATGGACTTAGTTTTGACAGTGGATTGCAGTGTTCATCTAGTCCAGCTGTCTGGTTTTTACAGATGAAGAAACTGAGGCCCACGTATGTTCTCTCTGCTCTACTATAGAACTGCAGGGTTCATACAGTAGTGGAAGAGGCAGGAGTCTCTGCTCCCTAAGCTCTTGGCTCTGGGGCCTAGAGAGACACAAGGGAACAAGGGTCTGGGGTGCCCAGTTCTAACCCCACCCTGTCTGGGAAGTAGAACAGAAATCAGGAATCAGCGTCTTTGGGGAAAGACCAGGAGAATTCTGCCTGGGAAGACCCAGGAGCCTCATTTTTATTCCTGACAAAATTCTAGAATTAGTTTTGTTTTTTTAAAAAGTGGTTTGGGAAATGAATGAACTGTTATGGGTTCATTAAGAACAAGTCATGCTAGACCAGCCTTAGGTAAATGAGAGGTGGGGGCCTTTGGCTCCAGGCGTAATGTGCCTGAATCTCAGTTTGTCAGACAATGACTTCTGTGTTTGACAAAGCCTCCTCCCACCTCATGGACCAGGTGAGAAGTGTGAACATGAAGGGGAGGAAGCTGGGTGATGCCCTCCTTTGGGGAACTGAGCACAGATGAGATGCCCAGACTCAGAGACTGCGAGTCCTGGGCCCTGCCCTGAGCCTTGTTCTGTTCTGTGTTTCGTCAGTAACTTGGAGGAAGGCATCGATGGATGTTTGCCATCTGTGTTTTCCCCATTTGTGAATGATTGCTAATATGTTAAGCAGTAAAATCGGAAATTAGCCTGGATGCTGAGCTGATTATGATTAGATCAAGGTTAGTGGCAGTACTTAAATATAAAACCTGTACTTGGGTTCATAAGTTAGCTTCACATGTCCAAGTAGTAGAAGTACAACTCAACAACAATTCATACTAAAAACAAGGAGACATGGGGAGGCTGGGTGATATAGTGAATAGAGCACCGGCCCTGGAGTCAGAAGGACCTGAGTTCAAATCTGGCCACAGACACTTAACACAAAAAAAAAACTAGCTGTGTGACCTTGGACAAGTCACTGAACCCCAATTGCCCTACCTCCCCCCTAAAAAAAGCAAAAAAAAAAAAAAACAAGGACATGAGCATTCAGGTATATTATACATTCAATATGAGTCGTCAATATAATGTGTTATGCAAAAAAATAATGAGCTCATATGAATTTTGGTTGGATTGATAGATATAGGGGCCATGATGAGGAATGTCTTCGTCTCATCTCATTCTGCCCTAGTCACACCTGATCAGAAGTATATTCAGTTCAGTTCTGGGTCCCACATTTTTTTTTGGAGGGGGGAAGGCAAGGCAATTGAGATTAAGTGACTTGCCCAAGGTCACATGGCTAGTAAGTGTGTTGAGTGTCTGAGGCTGGATTTGAACTCAGGTCCTCCTGAGGGTACCACATTTTAAGAATATTCAGAAGTTAGGCTTCCTCTAGAAGGGGGCATCTAAGATGGTAAGGGTACTTAAAATCATGCTTCCAAATGAAGAAAACATAGAGGCTTAGACCTAAGAAGAGACAGCTTAGGTAGGGCATTGCCTACCTATCTGTAGCAGAATCTGTCCTCTGATATTTGAAGAGAGAGCCATATTCTCTTTTGTCCCAAAGGCACTGGTCAGGAAACATGCTTGGTCAGGTTGGCCACTCTCTCATGGCCAGTACTTTACCCTCTTTTCTCATGCTTGTGATGTGAGATGCCAGAGTGCCCCCTTTTCTGACCTGGTTTCTTCCCCCCTTCTCCCTCTCCTCAGACTTCACTGCCCAGCCGCCGTGCCGGCCCTCTCCTCCCCTCCGTCCAGGAGTTTGCATCCTGTTTTCTTCAAACTTTTAGCCCTTGTATTCATTTGCATGGCAGTTTGCAGGTCGTTCTGTACATCTCAGCTATTTTACAGAAGGGGATATCTGCAGATCTGGAGTCTGTCGGGTTGTTTGTCAGTCAGTAAACATTTATTAAGTGCTTGCTGTATGCCAGACTCTGGAATAATAAGCCCTGGGAATTAAAAAGAGAGACACCCAAAACAGAAGGAAAACAGCCTGGTCTCACTCCTAGGGAGACGTCTTGGCTGCCACGTTCAGACTTGGGGAGAAGAGGCTGATAGCTCCAGAGTAAAGACTTTCCCAGTCTGAGAGGACGGTTTGACTTTGGGACTAAGTTGGAAGCTAAGGGTATGGTGCTTATGACTCCAGGGCAGGGGAGTCCAAGTGGTCAATTAGAACTCCTCACCTTTCCCAAGGCCCTGGGGAACCAGAGAATCCTAGAGATCAGAAATGGAAACATTGCTTCAGGTAGATATCAGGCCAGCTAGAAGGTAGTTATTGTCTCCAGAACTTGTGGCCTTCGGTGCTGTGTCCAATCCGAGGTTACACAGCTCAGGCAGTGACATGATAGGAAGTGAGAGGGGACTAGAGGTGTTGATGGGGTGTATATGTGCATGTGTGTGTGAGTGTATGTGTGTGCATGTGCTAGTGTGTGTGCATGTGTGTGTGCATATGTGTGTGTGCATGTGTGTGTCTGTGCGTGGGTTAGTTTAAAGAGGATGACAGTCACTATTCACAGAGAAGGTGGCTAGTAGTTTCACCATCAGTGTATGTGGGATTCCCTAGTCAAGACAAAAAGTGTCTTTTGTTTTTCTATCATCATGACCTTGGAAAGAGCAAACCACCAGATGCTATATACCCCAGCTCCCTGTTTAGAGGGAGTAACCACAGCAACAAGCCCCAGGATACCCAGACAGAGGCTGGGCATCCTAGTTTGGGATTGTCTCCCCATGTGAATCAGAATAGGAGCTGCAGGTTGACCTCTGGGCCTGGCAGAGCCTTCGTGCCTCTAGTTCCAGGGCTAGGGAGAAGGACACGCCTGTGAGTGTAGAGCTGAAGGTTGGGCATCCTTTGGAATTGGAGTTTGGGGATAAAGCTTTGAAGATCTTTCTTAAAGCCTGCAGGGGGAGCAGAGAAAAGAATAGTGCCTGACCCCCCCAAGCTCTGAGGAGGAAGTCAGAGAATTTTAGAAGACTAGAAGGCATCTCCCTTTTATGGAGAGGGAGGGAGACATCCCCAAGGCCAGGTAGCTCCCTAGTGGAAGAGAGAAGGCTCCCAAACCAATGGTTTGCTTCCAGGCCTAGCACCTTCTTTCTAGAGTTAGATGGTTTGGTGTGGCTAAACTGATGGGCCTAGGGTCAGAAAGGCTCCTCCCAGCCTGTTTTCTCATTCTTAAAATGGTGTTGTAAAGTTCTTTGCCAACCTTAAAGCACTATAGAAATGTCAGTTGTAACTTCTCCTGTACCGGGCTGCCCCAAGGTATCTATAGCATTTGACCTAGGACCTAGCAAGAAAGAATCTGTAGAAGGTTGTTTTAAAGACTTGAAATAAAATGGACTTGGGTGCCTGGAGGCTTAGACAGACAAGGCTGGATGAACAGGGCTGTGTTTTATTGGCCAATGTGGAGAGATGTCAACTCTTTTCCTAAACTCAATTGAACAAATATTCATTTAGTATCTCCAAGTGACTTTCTGTGCACTGATCTGGAAGGAGCTTGAATGGGGATTCAGTTGAGAGATACAAAGTTAAAACATAATCATTCAGAAGATTATAAATCCAGGAGAGAATGAGATATATAGTCATTGGAGCACAAGTTGGAAAATTTTTATAAAGGAAAAGTCAGATGGAGTGATCTGAGAGGTTAGAAAGGGAGGGAGGGTGGTCTTCCCAGCTGAAAGGATCCGGGAAGGCTAATGGTGGAGATCTCACCTGGTCTAGGCTCTGAAGGAGAAAGAGAGGGATGACTGGAAATGGGAGTGGAGGTAGGTGCTCCTCCTGGACTTAGAGCTGGGGGCAGCATCAGAGAAGTGAGTGATCCAGCTTGGCTGCAGACTTTACTGCATAAAGGGAGTGTAGTGGTCCTTGCTGTGGTAGTGATAGTGGTTCAGTCATGTTCCACTTTTCTTGACCCCAGTTAGGGTTTGGGGTTTTTTGGCAAAGATACTGGAGTGGTTTGCCATCTCCTTCTCTAACTTATTTGACAGATGAGGAAACTGAGGCAACCAAGGTGAAGTGTCTTGCCTAGGGTCACACAACCAGGCTGAACTTAGACTCAGGAAGATGAGTTTTCCTGACTACAGGCTCAGCACCGTGTCCACTGCTCCACCTCACCACCCTTGGGAAGGGGAAGGTAGGGAGGAACAAGGTGGGGGTGCTGAATAATCACTGAAGAGGTTTGAGGAGGGGAGTGACATGGCCAGACCCCTGCATTGGATAAGTTCCTTGGGCAGCCATCTGAAGGATGGGGAGCAGAGACCAGACTGGCAGGAAGGCAGGAGAAGGGCCCGTTTGGGCTAAATAAGGATGACAAGTCTGAGGTGTCTCCTAGCCAGAAGAGTGGGGCTGGAGACATCAGGTTTAGAAAAAGCATGAAAGCAGATTAGCCAGGCAACAAGTGACATTCACTAAGCCCTTTCTAAGTGCCAGGCTCCAGGTAAGTGCTAGGGATTCAGATTGGGCCAAAAGGAGAGTCCCTGCCTTCCAGAAGCTTGCTTTCTAGTGGGGAAAGGTTATACACTAAAAGGAAGCTTGGGGGAGGGGCAGGGCTAGATGATTGAAATGGGAAAGAAAGGTCAATCAGTCAACTAATTATGCTAAGCCCTGGGGCTAGAAACATAAAGAAGGAAGCAGTCTGGCCTCCCAGAGACTTTATATATAACAAACATCTAGAGAATAACCCCCAGGTAGTTGGGGAGGGGGGGCACTGAGAGGGAATCTGGAGAGGCCTCACACTGAAGGACCTTCCAGGGCTAGGCTTGAAGGAAGGTGAGGGCGGTTATTCTGTGAAGTGAGGAAGGAGCTCATTCTAGGTCTGGGGGAATGGTCCAGTACAAAGACCCAGAGAAAAGAGATGGAGAGGGGGAGGGAGGGAGGAAGAGAGAGACAGAGACCTAGAGGGTGTGTGCCACCTTGGGGTTCCAACTGTGGAAGGAAAGAGTTATGTCCTGTGGAGTCAAAATGCTTGGTTTCAGCCAAGTCATGAGGGCTTTAAGAGGAGTTTAGAGTTGATCCCAATGGCGTTAGGGGCCACTGGAGTTATTTGAGTAGCACTGGCATTGGCATGCTCAGATCTGTGAATAAGGAACACCACCCTGGCAGTTGTGTAAAGCACAACTAAAGGAGGAAGAGGCTGGAGGCAGGGAGGCCGAACAGGAGGAACTCTGGGGAATTAATCAATGAGTGCTTATGAGAGCCTGGACTAAGGTGGTGGCTGAGGGAGTGGCGAAAGGGGCAGATTTTGATGGAGGTAGAAATGTTATTGGACATGTGGGGTGAGAGAGAGAAAGAAGGAGAGGATGATGCCAGAGTGCCAAACTGAGAGACTGGAGATGTGGCAGTACCTTTGACAGAAAGCTAGCAGCATCACAAGAATCAGCAGACATGTATCAAGTGCCAGCCACTACCCTGCATCCTGGGGCTATGAGGAAGGCTCCTGCCTTCAAGGCGCTCACCATCTGAGGGGAGAAGACCACAGATGAAAAGCAGGAGGACCCCTACTGGGGAGAAGAACAGAGGAACAATGATGAAGTCAGGGGCTGGAGAAAGCATCTGAGGGGGTGTCATTGTGAAGGATCCGGAGTTCTAGAGAACAGCCAGATGGGAAATGGATGCTGGATCTGAAGGTAGCAGAAGTACTTCAAATCTGGCCTCAGACACTGACTCCCTGCAGGACCTGGGTGGACCTCAGGCAGGGCAGCTAGATCCATTGGCCTCGGGGGTCTTCATCTACAAAGTGAGGAGGCTGTCTCTGAGGTCTCTTCTGGCTATCAACTTGGTATCCTACAAAGCAGAATATAATGCAAGGGAAAGTTTTTTTTTTTTTTTTTTTAGACCTGGGGATACCAAAGCATGTCTGCTGATAAGTGGAACCAGGAAAAAGGAAGAGTTTGAAGATGAATAAGAGAGAGAGGTTAATTAATGAATGGAGCAAGGTCCTGGGGGAGGCAGGAGAGGTTGGGATAGAGTGATGTTTCTTGACAAAGAACATGTCCAGCTCCTCCTCTGAGATGGATCCTGAGAAAGTTCTTGAAGCTGGAGACTGAAGGAGACATCATTTATTAAACACATACTCTGTACTGGCACCAGGCTAAGCAGATGGACACGAGGAAAGGCCAAACAAGTCATCCCTGCCCATTCTAATGATGGAGACTGTGTGCAAGTAAGAATAAAGCCCTATTTGTCGTCCTTGGTTCTTGAAGAGGATCAAAATGGCACCACCATGCTGATCAGACCAGCACGAGCTTGAAACACTCCACCACAGGCCAGACACAGAGAGTCCATGTGAAGGGATCTGAAGGAGGCATTAGCATCTGGGGGAACTGGAAGAAATCTCCTACAGGATGTGAGCTCCGAGCTGAGTCCTCAGGGAAGCTGGAGAAATCAAGAAGTAGAGATATGGGAAACAGACAGACAGAGGCATGGCAGTGGGTGTGGAGTACAGCACTGGGAGGGCAGCCAGGATCCTCCTGCCACCTGGATTCTCCAGAATGGAGAGGGCAGTGTGACAGAAAAAAGGGAGAGCTTTGCATGCTGACTATGTTTGGTCTTGGAGGTAACAGCAAGTCCTTGGAGCCCCCTAAACAGGTGGCTGACGAGGTCACACCTCCACTTTTAAAAAATTACATTGAGGAACTTAAGACAAAAAGGGACAAGGCAGGGAGCCAGCAGTAGCAAATCTTAAACTAGACTGTTAATCTAGACTTATCAAAACAGTTTGACACTGAGTTAGAAAGTGAGGTTGATTATTGTAATATATTGGGAAAACAATACATAGAAACAAATGAACCCAGGAGCTTGGTGTTTGGTAAACCCAAAGATCCCAGTTATTGGAGCAAGAACTCACTATTTGACAAAAACCACTGGGAGAATTGGAACACAGTCTGGTAGGCCAACATCTCATACCATATAAACAGGTTCCAAATGGCTGTGTGATTCAGACATAAAGGGTGGCATCATAAACAGTTTAGAGGAGAATGGGAGAACTCACCTGCCAGATGTACAGAGGGGGGAACATGACCAAACATGAGGTAAAGAGGTTCACAAGAGGTAAAACGGACAATTCTGATTACTTACAATTGACAAGTGTTTGCACAAACTAAACCAAAATTAGAACTAGAAAAATGGGGGTGAGGAATCTTTGCAGCAAATTTTTCTGATAAAGATCTCTTTCCAAGATATATAGGAAACTGATTTAAATTTGTAAGAATAAGAGCCATTTCCCAATTGATACATGGTCATAGTATATGAACAGGCAGTTTTTGAGAAAAATTCAGGCTGTCAATAGTCATATGAAAAAATGCTATAAATCACTAATAATTAGAGAAATGCAAATCAAAGCAATTCTCAGGTGCCACCTCATACCCCTCAAATTGGCAGAGTTAACCCTCAAATGGAAAATGAAAATTGTTAGGGGGGCTGTAGGAAAACAGATACATTAATGGGTCACTTTGGGGGGATTATGCACTGGTCTAGTCATTGGGAAAGGATTTTGGACCTGTGTCCCAGAATCCACAGAATTGTGTATACCCTTTGATACAGCAATATCACTACTCGGACTATATCCCAAAAGGGTAAAAGAGGAAGAGGATCCATGTTTACAGATCTATTTATAGCAGCTCACTTTATGGTGACAGAGAATTAGAAACAGAAGGGCTGCCTATCGGCTGTCGTAGGTAGCAAATGATGAAGAGGACAGTTTCAAGGAAACATGAAGTGACATGGGTTACTGAGCAGAACCAGGGGGACCGTTTTCACAATAACAATACTGTAAAGACATTCAACTTTAAAAGACTTTGGAACTTTGATCAGTGCAGTGACCAACCAGAGGAGAGGGAGGAGAAGCTTCATTCCAGGCAGAGGGACACAAAGGGTGGACATGTGCAGGGAGCAGCCTACTGGATTAAAGGTGAGATCTGAGGAGGAAAGTAAACTGTAATGGGACTGAAACAGTGGGAAGGAACCAGATTGTTAAAAATTGTAATTGTTAAACAAAGGATTTGATGGTGATGTTAAGAGCCAGCCGGTGGAGTTTGTGGAGTTGAGGGGCCAGCACAGTCAGATTTCTGTACCAGTATGGAGCTGGAAGGGAGAGGGGAGAGGACTGAGGAGGGAGAACCCAGAGGAGCCTCTTGCAATGGTCCAGGGAGGGGAGAAGGAGGGCTTGCATCAGGCCAGTGGCTGTGTGCCTGGAGAGGAGAAAGAATAGAGAAGTTGCCGGGAAAGCCTCTATTTTCTAATGCAGAAAGATAAGGTCATCATGGGTTTCTGTTTTTACAGATAGGGAGACTTGGGCCCAGGGCACTTTGCTCATCCTAATATGCAGTGGTCTGTCTTGTGACATCAGAGTGGAAGGGGGAAAGCTAAAGCTTAAGACCCAACCATAAAATGAGGGCTCATACGGCTGTGCTCTGCTCTCACTTGGTGTTGGTATTTCTGATTGGCCAAGTCCTTGTGGGCTGTAGCTCCTCACCCGCCCCCTGCACACCCAGGGCCTTCCTTAGGACCCCTTCCCCCATCTTGAGAGAAGTCAAACAGAGCTTCCCTCCTTCCTTCCCCTCTCTTCTCCACAGACTTTTCTCCTCATCTCCCCCCCCCTCCCCGCCCCAATATAATTCAGTTCCCCCTTTGTAGGTAAGCTATGTTCTGAACAGAATGAAGACAGGCTCTGGGCCCAGGAGTTGTATCCCTGCTTTCCCACTTGGGACCAGCTGGTTGGCCTTAATTAGCCTTGATTTCCTCACCTGTCAAAGGGGTTCTGCCAAGGAAACCTGATCAAACATTTGGCAAAGGCAAGGCCTGGAGAATGAGTGGTTCTGGCTTTGTCTGTGCTGCTGAGTGGTAAGATAAGAATTACCCAGGAAACAGCCCCAGAGCTGCCTCAGCTTCACTGAAGGGCCTGCACCTTATTAGAACCATTGACAAGCCTTGAAGACTTACCCATGGTGGGCTGCATGGAACCCAGGTTCTCAGCCAGGAGCACACCTGCATGTTCCTGCTCCCAACTTGGAAATCACGTCAGCCCAGGAAAGCAGGAAACAATAGGTGTGTACAAGGTGGGTGTTTAACTTGGCCCACTCCCATCACTTGTTCACAGAAATCACAGCTGTCCAAACGGAGGGCAGCATTCTCTTAAACCTAATCATGGTAAATGTCCTGGAGTTTAATGCCTTAATTGTATGGCTGACATTTGGCCCAGCTTAGAAAAGGCTTGGTAATCAGGAGCAGGGAAAAGCTTCCGCTGCCCATGACAAGCCTGACTTTATAAATGGAGGAGAATAGAAAGTAGCTGCTAAGCCAGCCTGCACACTGCACAGCCCAGATGTAGACGGTCAGTGTGATGCAGGCTTGAGGCAGCACCCCAAGACCCTGTGACCTCCACTGTCTTAAAGAAGGAAAGAAGGAGGAGTTGTTCAGGAGTTGGGAGGCCATTCGTAGCCTCTAGTGAAACAGGCATTGGAATTCATGTCAGAAGACTTGGGTCCAAGTCTTGGCTCTGTTGCTGACTATATAACTTGGGTAAGAGTGCTCAGCGTCCCCACAGGTAAAATGAGGGACTGGACTAGATGGCTTACAAGGGTCCTTAGAGTGACAATGCTTTGCAGACCCATGGCTCCCAGGCCAGGGAATGCTGTCCAGCCTGTCAAGGATGGATGACACTTCTCAGTCTCCCTGTATGTTAAACATAGCTGTAAGTTAGTGAACAGTATGATTGAGCTAGGCACGGAACATTCACCCTGTACAGCTTGTTCCCCAGTCACTCCCTCCTTTCCTCTTGAAATTACATAGGTATAGATGGCTTCCTTTGTAGGCGTGAAAAGATCAAGGGCTTCCTTGATATTTTCTCTTGTTTGGTGATCCTGGGAAATTCTTGTGCCATCCACAAGACATTCATCAGACAAGTCACAAAATCTTCTATGCCTTCATTTCCTCGCCTATGAAATCTATAGCCTGTTTGTCCAGAAGTTAGTTTGAGAAGGAAAAAAAAATACAGACCACTTTTCTAACATTAACACTGATTCAACTTTACTTTCATCACAGTGGACCTTCCAGTTATTGGACAGGATTTATTCTGGTAGTACCTAGAGGGGGAAATTGGGGAGGGGACAGCAGGCAAATCTAGGGTCTTGGGAAGAACTTCCTCAAACTCCAAGCAAATGAAAGATGGCCTGGATAAGCTCAAGATGTCTTGAGTGCCATGCCCCACAAAGTCTCTGAGTGGAAGCTTGGGGGCATGTGATATGGAGTGGAAGGAGGGCTGGATTGGAGTCAGGGGACCTGGGTGCTCTTGGGTGAATCCTTAGCTTCCTCAGGCCTTCTGGGCCCCTGACATCATTTCCACCTTTAGATCTAGGATCCTTTGTTCTAGAGGGGATTTACAATTCAAATGGTGACTGGACTGGAGGACTCCTATGGTCCTTTTCAGTCCTGAGGCTCTATGATTCATTGTTAAACTGCAGGAGTTCTACAGACCAGGACCAGTCTTTTCAAGATGGCGGGCAGCTGGAGTTTGTGGAGGGTTAAGCTGGCAATGGTGAAATGAGTCTCTCAGCAAATGAATGCCAACTCATGTGGTAGAACTGCCCCGCAGATGGTGGGAAGTGCCCTCTCTACCAGCTCTCCTAGTTCTCCCACAGCCCTGGCTCAATCAGAGCCTCTGGGGCTCCATTCCATGGCTCTCTGGGGCTCATCAGTATCAGGCATATTAGCAAAATGCTTGATGACAAAGATCAAATTGACCTCGTGTGCTCACACGTAGCCGTCTCCAAAGGGAACAGATCAGAAATTTGCCCTCGTTCTGCTGTTCTTGATGCTTCAGTATTTTCTTTCCAGCCGCCCAAGTTGCAGCATCATTTGTCATGTTCTTTCTGGGGCCACATCCAGGAGAAAATGACTCTTGAGTAGCAGAAGGGGAAAGAAATGGCTCCAACAGACTTGAGAGTTAATGTAAGGGTTAGTTCACTGGGGATTCGTTTCCTAGAATTTTGGAGGATCAGGGCCCATAAAACTTGTTGTTGATTAGAGGAGGCTGGCTTGGGAGGGATCCTTGGGTGAGGCTGCCTGCAATCTCATCCTTTTGTTGGTTGTGGTTGTGTGCTTTTGAGATCACTGTATTTGCAGAGGCTTCTGAGCTCCTGGAGGCCAGTTATCCCCAGCCTTTCAATCAGGGCCTCTGAAGGCCAAGGTGGCATGTGCAGTCCTCCATTGCACCCCCCATTTAGCTTTGCACAAAAAGGAACAGTTTCCTGTCCACTTGTGACCAACTGTTTTTAAGTGCCTCTAGGAGATCTCTGAAGAAAGTAGGGTAGAAAGAGTTGATATACAAAAGATGGGTGAGATTTCCTTTCTCTCCTTTAATCTCCTGACAGTGTCCTCACTTGCGGTATTGCAGTAGCTGCTATTGTCTCCCACTCATTTCAGACTTGCCTTAGTCCCCTGCAGGGATTAATTCTCCTCTGGTTGAGGTGGCTGCCCTAACTTACCTGGACCTGAGCTTTTGAAGGTGTCCTTAAAGGATGCTATGTCCCTATGGCACAGGCTGGTACAGATTCTGAAGTCTTAGTTAGTGAACTCAGTCCTTCTGCACATGTAGAAACTGGAGCCCAGAGACCCCTAGGACAGAGGGTTACTATCAGAGAAGTCTTCAGGATCATGAAGGATCAAGCCATACATGAAATGAATGGGGAAAGCTCTCAAACACAGCTCTGGCATCAGGCTCAGCTCCCTAGGTCCTGGTTCCTGCCCTCTGGGGAGAGGCCCTAGATTCCTGGGCTTCTCCTTATAGGTTTGGGTCCTCATGCTATTGGCCATGGCTGCAATGACTTAGGGCCTGCTGGACATCTGCCCTAAACCCTTGTTAAGTGAGTTTACCCCCATACTCTCCAGGAACAACACAAGGTCACAGAGTTCTCAAGTGGTGATGTCAGGTTTTACAGAGAAGAGGTGGTCAGTGGAGCTGGCTGGCCAAGAGTGTGTGTTCTCCTAATCCTTCAGCATAGCAGGGGCACTGGGTGTTGGTTAGAGGCCAGAGGTGCTCCAGGGGATAGACCTTCCAAGAATCCCACTTGCCTGGGCACCAGAAAGAGAAGAATGTGAGGGGACGCCCGCAGCTCTGGGGTAGCTGTGGCTTCTGGCAGCTTCCTGGAGAAAAGGAGAAGCTGCTGAGCCCTGGCATTCCCCAAGTGCACGTTCTGCCCGCTTGTGAGTTGGGAGATGGCAGAGGACATTAGGATCTGACATTCCCATGGGTGGGGGTGATGTGGGAGTGAGGGCAGAGACAAGGGCTGCTCATCACTCTTGAGGCACTGAAGCAAGCGGTCTCCCTGGCTGTGGGCACCTCCTTGCCAGGCAGATTCAGGCTCTGGGCGTGTTTTCTGTTATGGATCCCAGAGGAAGAGATGATGTCAGGCTGTGGGAATGACTTTTTCTCCTCACTGTTAGAATTCTGTTTCGCCCTTTCCTCTCCCCCTGGCACTCACCCCTGCCGCCTATTCTGCCATTCATCTCATCTCACTTGTGATTGTAAAGAGTGGGAAAGGGCAGAAAATCACTCACATCAAAACCACTTTGTGAAAGCTCTTAGATCCCTCTGCCATCGGCTCGCCCAGAGCTGTCTGCAGAGGGGACCCCCATCATCCCAAGGGCGGCCCTTGGAGCCGTCTGTCACCACGGGGAGGTGTTGAGCTGATTCGGCAGGTCATTAGCAAGGACTAGGGGGATTTACCTCAGAAGGAGCTTAGAAAGAAACTTTAGGATTGACTTGCGGAGAGTGGCTTGGAGTTTGGAGCCCTGGGCAATTGTGAAGCCTCTCTGTCTGACAGAGAAAGAAGAAACAGCCAACCTCTCTGCCTGGCGACCCGGACGAGGGGGCTGTGCTCAGGGAGTCGTAGGGCTTGTGGCACAGTCAGCACACAGCTGTTGTGGGAGAGATTGCTGCCCGGCTTTAGACCTCTGGCCTCCTGAGACCCGGGAAAGGCATTTGCTCCAGAATGTTACCTCTCCTGGTCTGACTCACCCTCCCTCATCACTTGCCACACCAAAGTGGATTTTTTGCACACAGGTCATGGGGAGGCCCAGAAAGTCAGTAGCATATGGCTGTATGCTGGTGGGGGGTGGGAAAGACATAGGCAAAACCACCAGTAGAGGCTTCGTCCAGGGCTGAGACCTTAAAGAATGCTGGCACCTGGAAGCCCTCAGCAGAGAGAGACAACTGAGCCTGCCACCTCAAATAGGATAGAAGTCAAGGATGATGAGGGCGCCCCATGGGAGGCTTTTCACCCCAACCATGGCTCCCACACAGTGCATGAGAGCCCCATGGCTCCCCACAATGAGGCAGTGTCCCAGGGTCTCTGCCTGCCCCTCACCCCTGCCCCCACCAGGCATTTGGTCCTGAAAGAGCCTACTTCATACAACTTGGCCCAGGTGCCTGTGATACCCCTGACCCTGGGCAGAGCCATCGATCAGTAGGGCTGTGGTGATAGGGTCATTGTGGAAAATGGTGCTGCCTGGCTAAGCCAGGGCCTGGATGCAGCCTCTTACGAGGAGAATATATGAAAAAGGAGGCAGAACCCTTGGTGTGAATGGGCCCTCTGGTATGTTCTGTGCCAGCCCTTGTCCTCCTCAAAAGACATTTATTGGGTTCCTCCTGAAAGTGTCAGAGCCCCAGGGGTCCTCAGACTAAGGCAAGCAGGCAATGGGCTAGGATTAAGTTCCTCCTCTGTGCCAGGCCAGGGCTGAGGATAGTATAGAAAGGAGAGAAAGGCAAAAGGCGGCTGTGCCTTGACAGGCCCACAGTCTAACTGGGAGACCAATAAGCTACCTGCAGCATAAATTGGAGATAGTCAATTAGGGGAAATCAGGAAAGGCTTCTGGTCAAAGGTGGTAAGGCAGGGGTGACACCGAGGAACTCTGGGCTTTCTCTCTGGCTGGAAGGCCCTCCCTCCTCTGCTCTGACCTTGGGCCCTCCTGGATTCCTTTAATTCCCAACTAGAATCCCACCTTCCATAGGAAGCCTTCTCCCACCCCTCTTAATTCTAGTGGCTTTGCTCCTAGTTGTTCCCTCTTTATCCTGTCTGTAGCTTACTTGGCCATATGTGTTTGCTTGTGGGTGAGCTTATTGAGAGCAAGGACAATCCTTTGCCTTTTTCATGTCCCCTGAATTTAGCACAGCACCCAGCACATGGTAGGCACTTCATAAATATCGACTATTTCAGCATTTCCTCCACTGGGTCCCCCAGGCCTGCTATGCACCTTCCTCTTCAACATTGATTTCTTTTACTTGGACACTTTGATGGAGCTGTGATTCGCTGATGTGTGTGTTCCCTCTTTGCAGCAAAGACCAAAGCCTAGCTACCCCTTCTTATCTGTGTGACTCTTGTCCATGTTGTCCATAAACCTTCCACAGAATCTTTACCTGACCTTCTGGGGGCCTTCTTTGAGATCTCTGGACCCTGGAGGTGCCAGAGGCAGCACTGGGGCACCCATCACTAGTACCATGCTCTCTCTGTGACGGGCCCATTTCCTTCACTGTCAGCCTTCTCTCTGGTGCTGTCCTTACACCATGTAACACGTGTGGCTCTTCACTGGTGAGGGGTGGCAGCCTGCTCTTGCACTGCATAGCCATTGTCCTCTAGGTTCCCATCAACATTAACTCTCCACAGAGTATGGTATAGTGTGGCTTACGGTCATTCTCAAAGATAGACTTTTGTTTGTCAAGGAGAAAATTGGGATCAGGGAAAGCAGTGCAGTTTGCCCAAGGCAGTCAGCCGAGCTCCCTTTCCTCATCCCGATCCCCTCTGGTCACAGCTCTGTGTCCATTCACAGTACATGCCCACCATATATATGGATCAGCACTATCAAGGTGGCCAACAGTGTCTATGCCACCAAATGTGGCTGTTGTGAAACTGCAGGCTTTCTTCACTCACTTGGCTTTTCCCACATGGCCATACTTTTAAATGATGTCGGATCTAATTTGGGAGAAGCTACAGTTTTGTGAGGCTTGATGTAATGCACATAATAACAGCTGCAAATGAGAATTCCTTAAGGCCCTCAACACCTATAGAGAATCCCTGAGCTCTTTGGACTCTGCCCTTTGCATCCACTGCTACAAGGCAGACAGTGTTGGTGAGCGTGAATCTCCCCATTTTCTGCCTCACTGGACATTAATAATCAGAAGGTCATCCCAAAAGTGGCCCCTGTTACAGTATGTTCAGAGGAATTTTGTATGATATTGCCATGTGTGAGCAACTGCTCCTTGGAAGAGAACCTTTAAGCCAAAGGATCTTAGTCTTGGGTCTCTTTAGACACTGCTAGGTTGGTCAATAGGGAATAATTTGTCACTGGGAATGCACTGGAAGCCTTTTCAGTACAGTACAATCTGACGGATCTTACTCTCCATGGATGTAAATTTTAGAATTCAAGGTCATTTCCTGATGCTGATGAGACTTTGGTGTAGGACTTTGTGGATGTTGACTAGGGAAGTATACTGGAAATAGCAGCAGATTTAGAATTAAACCTGAGTTTAAATTCTGGCTTGCACCGGGATTATCGTCTGTGGAGCAGTGGTTAAATCACATGATCTCTATGTACTTCATTTTCTTCATCCATAAAATGAGAACACGAGTGTTTGCCCTATCCACAGCACAGGACTTTTGTTAGTAATGCGTACTCACAAAGGAGGTGGAGATCACCGCCATCAAAGCTTCCAGACTCACCTCATTTCCATTTTGTGTCAGGGTTTCTGAAGTTGTTATATCAGTTAAATGCTGTAGATATAATTACCTAGATTCTAGCAAAGCATTTGATAAAATATCTCCATTTTTGTGGAATAGATGATCAGTCAATCAACCAGCAAGCATTTATTTAGTACCTGCTATATGCTAAGCACTGTGCTAGATGTTAGCGTTTCAGGTACAGTCTTAGACTCAGCTTTGACACCAGTACCCTCTGTTGCCTCTCTCACCTTCACTTAGAAGGCTGGGGAATGGAGCAACACATTCCCAAGGCCTCCTTTTACCAGAGGCTTAGACTTTGCCAACTACCTTCATTTACCACCAATTGTTCCCCTAGGTTTCTAGGAAGATCATGCCCCACCCAGGTGGGCCCTTCCAGCTTCCTTTTCTGTATTGTCTTCCCCCATTAGGATTGTCTGCTCCTTGAGGGCAGGGACTGGCTTTTTCTTATTTGTCCCCCCCAGGGCTTAGCACAGTGCCTGACACATAGTAGGTTCTTAATAAATATTGATTAACTATTGGCTAAAAGATAATAAGTTAGATTATCAGTTTATAATCGGAACAGGGCTTGTGGAGGTTTGGAAGGGAAGAAGGCCTTTAGCTTGTAATGGACAATTAATGCAAATACAAGACAGCATAGCCAATTAATATTTTGGGGGGTGCTTTTATTAGCCGGCGGCTGTCCCCAAAGGGGGAGGCAGCCCTGAGAAATCTGTCCAGCAAGCTTATATACAGTAAAAAGTACTTCCTGAAACAAACAGTGGTCATCAAGGCAACTGTTGCTACATAGGGATGTAAACTAAGGGGGCGGGGGGGCTGCAAGCTAACAGGCAGTTCTTTGTTTTAGTTACATCTTGGTTACAAGGCAGGTGAAGGGCAAGGTTTCACAGGCTAGGTTCTTGGTGCCTTGTGAGAGGCCTTGTGTAGGAGCTAGCATTATGGGAATCTAACTGCCACTTCAAGCTATAGGTAGAGTGGAGGATTTCCCCAAGTGTTCATTCTTCATTGACACCCATGCCTTGCCTGTTGGATCCACATGCCTAAAGTAAGATACTACACGGTCGTTATTTAATGAATGCTCTTGATTAACCAGCCTACGAGAAAACATGGACTTTGAGTATTTTGTTAACTTTTTGGGACTGCTCTAAAGAAAGGCTTTTTCTGTACCCATACTAGCACTGGCTTTACTGAGTACTGAAGGTTTATCTGATGTGTTCTCATTAAGAGCTTTCTTTTTTCTTTTGTTTTTATCAAGGATGCCATCTAAATTCTAATTGCTTAAGGTATGAATGGCCTCAGCAGAAAATTGTAGTTAGACCAACCCACTGAATTGTGTGCATGAGGGAGAATCTTACTAACCTCCATTTATAATTCTGTAATTAGCACAGAATCAGCAAGAATAGCATGGCAACCCAGCGTAAACAGCTGGTGAGCTTTGAAGGGACAGACAGTTACTGTGGGGAGCTGGTGGATGTTTGGGCAGGAGTTAAATAAGTACTCCAGCTCTGGTGTTAGAGGAGGATCATTGGAGCTCTGGCAAGAACAGCTGGTTCATTACATGCTATCCGTGTGTAGACTAGAGGCCCCTCAGTACAGACCCATTGTTTCTTCAGGTATCAGTGGTAGCTTTCTGTTTATTCTCAGCTATTTTAACCACAACTTTGCCAAAGCTCTCATATAAAAAAATCAACCTAGAGGTCAGGAGAGTATGATTCCAATATCCCTCACTTCCTCATCGTGACCCTTAGTAAATCACTTAACCACTCTAAGACCTCAGTTTCTCCATAATGTGATTAGTAATGTCTATTTCTGACATTCACAACCACATTCAGTTTTTTAAAACCAGATAAAACAGTGTAAAGAAAAATTAAAAGTGTCTTGGTGGGCTGATTTTGGGCTAAAAAAGTTTGCAATCTAATTTTAGGGGAGTTGTAAGGTTTGGTTTGGTTTCCTAAGCACCCCTGTGGGGCAATCAGGTACCACTTTGTAAGTTTTTTTAAATTGAGACAAAGGTAAGCCTTCTTATTTCCTGAGATGGCCCTTAGTGCAGGGCAGAAAGCTGTCTTCTTCATGCCCACTCTGGAATGGTGTACCACAAGATGGTACCTGATAGTCTTTCTTCATAGGCCAGAGAAGTTGCTGTCCATGATGCCAGACACTTTCTCCTGGGCAGGGTGATTGCCTGGCTTACAGCAGCTCCACTGTCACTATTGCTGGGATGCAAAGAGCAGAATGATTTCTTGACATTCTGCTCAATGGTTGGTTGCCTACCTTCAGAAGCTTACAGTCTAGGACAGGGGATGGAGACATCTCCCCAAATCACTGCAGTTCAAAGGCCAGTGCTTCACAGATTCCATAAGTTTCAGTGAAAACATTGCTCTCAGACATGATGTCTGGTTGCTAGCCCCCTGGTGCCTTTTTAAGCATATAACCTGCTACTCTGGGTTTTCTGTGGCCTCATGGCAACCCCCAGTTGAGAAACCTGCCTCTGGTCGGCAGCTCTTGGGTGTGTGCAGTGGGGGGGAGGGTGACCTTAGACTATATCATGGCGCAGGATGACTTTGTCAGGACAGGGCTGTCACCTGAGGTAAAGTAATAAAACCCAAATCCTTTGGCTGCCCAAGCATCCCATTGAGTAGGGAATTTTTCACTAGGGATAATCAGGGTCTAGATTACTAAAAATGAGACAAAAGAAGAACAGGCTCAGCCTGAAAGATATTCCCTAAGCAGGCAAGAATTCTTTTCATCCATAAATTAGGAGGAAAGGGGAACCACAGAGTAAGAAAAATCGATCTACAAATATGTTACAATCCTGAGAATTTCATGTGTATTGTATTTGGAAGAGGATGCAGTCCTAAAGAATTCACAAGTGGGCCAGTGGAGGTTGAGGACATTGCATTTCCAGCCGAGAAACGTTAGCCTGCAGCCCGTAGGGAACAGAGTTTTTGTGTGTACTGGGCCAGTGCCTGATCCCTCATTAAGGTGTTAGGGCAGGCATCTCCTCTCCATGAAAGAGAACAGGGAGCAGTGGGGTGGACACAGGGGAAGGACCAAATATTCAATGTCCCAAATACCAGCTAGCTTCTTCGGTTTCCTACCTGGCTACCTTCCACACCACTCGTCCTTTGGCTGGGTGACAGGCCTCAAGCTGATATCTGGCCTGCTAGCTCACGGCTTCTGTTTGGCATCTTCTGGAGCCTGTCTTCTGAGGACAGAGGCCATCAAGTTCCTGTCTTCCATTTCCAAGGCATGTCTGGCCTTTTGGAGCAAGATATGGAGAGGGGATAGCAGGTGACTGGGTTGTAGTGGGCATCTCTTGCTTGTCCTTGTTCCTCAGGTCCCTAGGCCAGGGAGCTGTGAAAGTCCAAAGGGAAGGCTCTTTTCTGTGAGCAGAGGCTTCAGGTCACAGAGATGGACAGACTTGGCCTTACCCGTAGGCTACTAGGGTGGGTTGGGCGGCATTTGCCCATTTCTCACAATACTTTCTCTCACCTGGGACTCCTAGGTAATTTCCTCTAGCCCCTAGAGGAGGGTTCCTCCCTTCTCTCCTTGTCCCTTGGGCTGCCGAGCCACTTACTTCTGGTAGGCAGAAATGGGTGAGTGATATAGGGGGAAAGAATGGAAAATCAGAAGCTGACACAGTATGAGGGAGCAACATCTGAGTCACACTAAAAATGGCCTGAATACAAAACCATTGGATTCCCTTGGCCTGTGCCTGTGGATAAATTCGCTTGCTTTGGTCGTCTACTTTCCAGAGATGTGCACATTGATAATGAGAGCTGGCTCAGTGTTTGGGAGGCTCCGAAGGAAAGTGTGGGAGAGAGGAGGTGTAAGACTGACTACCAGATTGACGGTCTATGGAGCTGTGGTGCTGACCTCATGGTCTGATGCCTGTGAAGCCCGGACAGTCTGCCAGCGCCAGCCAGGAAGCAGAATTGCTTCCACTGGGACTGTCTGAGGAAGATTCTGAAGATCACCTAGCAGGAGGAGGGACCAGATACTGAGCTCCTTACTCAACCTACACGGCCGAGCATTCAGACTCTGCTTCAGAGAGCGCACTCCACCGGGCTGGCCACGCTGTTCTCATGCCAAATGTCCACTTGCCAGAAAGACCATTTTATGGAGAGCTCACACAGGGCAAGCACAATCTCAAGGTCTCTCTGAAGAACTTTGGAATCGAGCGTCAGACGTGGGAGACACTGGCACAGGACTGCCCAGCACATCGGACCCACATCAGAGGAGGCGCCGTGCTCTATGAGCAAAGCAGAACTGAAACAGCTGGAAGGAAATGCAGGATGTGCACATTTAGAGAGTCGGCCCCAAACGTTCATGGGGACTATTTGTGCCTGACCTGTGACAGAGCACCCTGAGCTCCTATTGGTCTGATCAGCCAGTCGGACACATTGAAACTTGACTTTAGCATAGTGATGTCATTTTGGTCCTCTTTGAGAGTGAAGGACAACAACCAGCCAACCATATGCCCTGAAATCAAAGCATCAATAGCCCAGACTGAACTCTAGAGAGAAACCCAGACACTGGAAGGCTGTCTGATATGGTGTAAGAAGGAGTGGATTCGAACCTTTTCCTAAGCACTGCCCCAGTCTGAGACAAGTCGCTCCCACTTCCATCTGAGGGAGCTGGGCAGTCACCTTGCACCCCTGGGCCTCATCTACAAAGTGAGAGGAGGGCTCCTTCCAGCTCTCAGATGAGGGCTGGCTAATCCCCAGGCTTTGTGAGTCTCAGCACAGAGGCTTCCCATAATAAACTCTACATCCGATGGACCCAACCCCACACAATCACTGCTCAGTCCACTTCTGGCCATGATTTCTTCTGACAGATTCCATCAGGACATAATGGGACAAGGCATGGTGGGCATCCAGACGCACAGATGGAGGGAAGGGCAGCAGCAGGGACCCATAGATAGGAGCAAATAGAAATCTGCGGGAGAGTCCAGGAGAATGATTTTGTGGGAGGAAAAGAATAGAAGAAATTGTCCTTCTCCTGTACAGAGGTGACAGAAGCTGGGAGGGAGAGCTGGTGTGATGGATTGCCAGGCCAGAATCCTGGGCTGGATCCACCAGGAGAGAACTAGGAGCTGTGGGTGGGGGTAACAAGTAGACACATTTAGTATGGTTGTAAAGGAAAAGCTTCCTAACCTTGAGCCCTCCCTCCAAGTGGAATGGGCTTCCTCAAGCCAGGGCCTTGTTGGGGGAGGGCCATCTTCACTGGGGACCTGCAAGCAGAGGCTGAATGCCCCCTCCTCAAGGAGGAAGTTGAAATCCTTGTTGGAGGATATTCTGGACTCTGCCACCTCAAGGCCCTTTCATTCCCAGATTCTCCCATTGTGCTTGTGTGTGTTCAATATGCTTCACTACGCTCTTTGGTTTCTTTCCTTTCTGTGTGCTGCCTTTCCCCACTCTCTCTCTACCTGCTGCCCATGTTCCCTCCTTTGGAAAACAAAAACAGGTTCCAAAGTCTCTTCCAGCTCAGAATCTGTGATCCACTGACTTTATGCTAGACCCTTTGGCTGTCTCCTCAAATGTTGGCCATACAGGGTGCTTTCAGTTTTTCACTAGTGTAAATAAGGGGCCTGTGAAAATCTTTATCTATCTAAATACGTTATTTTTTAAATCATATCCTTGAAGGGTCATCTTAGTAGTGATGTGATTATGTCAAAATTGATGATCAGTTTTGTTAGTCTGTTCCCTGATTGCTCTTCAGTAAAACTCTACCCATTGACTGTTTAACCAGTATTAGCATTGTTATGGGATCTTGGTGGGTGAGATGTGGGACCGCAAAGTTATCTTACTTTTATTCTATGTATATTCTATATAGTCTAATTTATTTATGTGTGTCTTCCTCAAAAGAATGTGAGTCCCTGGCACAGGAGTTGATTTACATTTTATTTCTCTGGTTGGTTTTCTTTTGATAATTTTTCAAGTGATTATCAACAATTTATGTTTCTTCTTATATATTTCTTCTAGTCATATCTTTATGTTCTTTGACCCTTTATCTGTTAGGGTCAAGAACTGCACATTTGCATTAGTTCCTTTTGGCAAACACTGGCCACGCCATTTTCCCCAAGCTTTAACTTCGCTTTTATTTTGGTTGCATTGATTTTTTTTTTTGTCATACAGATTTTTTCCATTTTTATCTCACAGAATCCATGTGTTTCATCCCAACCCAAAAATTCCTTCAGTTTGTTTAATAAAAACATCCCCTTCCCACAATTGTGACAAATAACTTTATCACATTTTTATGTTCAAATCATTGATCCATTTGGAACTTTTGAAGCAAATGATGGGAAGAATGGATCTTTTTTTTTTTTGCCCTACTGTTAAATAGATTGTCAAATTTTAACATTTTGAGAAATTGAATTTGTCCATCATATGGGCACCAAGATGGTGAGAGAGTTAAAACTGGTATATTAAAGGTGGTTGAAAGAATTGAGGGCATTTAAATTGGGGAAGGGAAGACTATGAGTGCAAACATGATACTTGTTTTCAACTTCATATCATACCTTTGAATAGTTGTTCCAAGGAAGATGGAATAGACTGCTTCTGTTTTGTAGAATTAAGGCCACTCAAAGGACAGATTTCATTTCAGTGTTAAGAACTCTACAATGAACAGAGCTGTCTGCAGTGGAAGGGGCATAGTACCGAGTACATTGTCTGGGCATAGATCCCTGAGGATGGTCGATTGATAGGGCTTTAAATCCCCAAGCACAACCCCCTGGGTCATATCAGCATGTTCTGAATTGAATAATCATCAGTGTATGCTCTTTGATAATGGTGTTTTCCATCATCTTCTTAAGGTTGCAAGGCCCACTTTACCTGCCTCACCAAGGAGTGTCGGGCAAGAGGGAAGGTCAAGAGTTGGGAAAACAATAGCATCTTTGTCCTTCCCTTCCACTGTGCCTCTCCCAAGCCCATATGGATACATTTGTCCAAAGTACGTCAGCTGATGCCCCAAGTGTTAAATGAAAAACGTGATCCAAGGCATGACGGGGTAGATGAGGCTGTTTTCAAGACCTTCCTCTTTAAAACTCTTTCTGCATTGGCCTGAGGAACTAATCCCACACTGGCTCAAGCTAGAACATACTAAAGGAAGGAAAAGAAGCCCTTTCTGGGCAGTAGGCTGGCTTCTCTGGCAGAGCCTTTCCCAGGCTGACTACCTTCCCAGCGATCATTTTCCTGAACTCTCACACACAAGACAGTCAAAACGATTTCAGTCAGGCAATAGCTATGCTGGTATCTTTGATGAGAGAGGCTAAACCAAATTCCAGATTTCTGTGGGGAGGTATTTGTGTGATGGCACTGGCAGGTCGTCAGAGAAGGGCCAACCCACAAGTGGAGGTGCCCAAGGCTCTCCACCACTGTCTTTCCAGGCATTCTGTGATGCCCCAGAAGGAGGAATTACAAGGAGACAGACTTTGGCTACCAGTCAGAGCTATCGCACATATAAATGAGCAGCTCCCTTTTCCTGGCACATTCAAATCACTGGTAGGATAACCTCCTATCAGAGATGCTGGCAGATGCTGGTTCAGTGGATGTCTCGCTGGGTCTGGAGTTAGGAACACCTGAGTTCACCTAAGTCAGGAGTCAGTAACAGCTAAGTTCAAATCTGGCCTCAGACACATCCTGGTTGTGTCTAGGCAAGTCACCTAACCTCTGCCTCTGTTTCCTCTTCTGTAAAAGGGGCATAATTGTAGCACCTAAATGAGATCATATTTAGTAAGAGTTCTTATCATTGTCCTGGGCACAATGTAAATGCTTATTCCCCCCTTCTTGAATAGTGGGAGAGGTAGAATTAGATGATGTTGAATGCTCCCTGGCAACCCCACATCTCATGATCCTGAACAGTCTCAGTGAACTCAGAGTAGTAGGAGAAAAATAAGTGCTGTCTGGGCAGCTAGGTGGCGCAGCGAGTAGGCCACCGGCTCTGGAGTCAGGAGGACCTGAGTTCAAATATGACTGTAGACACTTAACACTTACTAGCCATGTGACCTTGGGCAAGTCACTTAACCCCAACTGCCCTCCAAAAAGAAGAAGGAAAAAAAGTCCTGTCACTTGGGTGCTTTATGGCCAGACTGAACCCTGAAGGCCTGTCTCACTGGTGACTCTTCAGTCCACACTCAAGGTGCCTGCCGTGTAGCATTTGTCCCTAAGTGGCTATCATGATGGTGGAAGTACTGCACTGAAATCTGATGCTGTGTCCTAGTAGATTTGTCTAAGACATTTGATCACGTTGCATAGATAGGGTTTTTATACCCCCAGAACATGATTATGAAGGCTGCACAGTCAAAGAAGCTGCTGGTCACACTTCTCTGTCTTAAGGGCCACGGTGAAAGTTGCTGCAGTGAAATATGGGTCCTTCAGCTAAATAATCCCCATTTCTCTGACTCTCAAATTTGCACCTCCAGAGCTCCCTGCTCAGGGTCTTCTATCCCCAACTCCAGCCACCTTGCCACTCTACCCATGTACCTGCCCCTTCTCTGCTGCCCTGAATCCCATACTCACATCAGTACCATCATTGCCTCCTGGAATAGGGGTGTCAGCCTGCTCCACTGTGGCTAAACTCACCTTCCCTGTACCTATCCAAACCAAAATGCCTCTGCTCTGGCATTAAGGGCCTGCTCTACCCCCACCTCCACCTCCACCAGAATGTGTGTATCCCATGAGATCATGGCGTCTGACTAGGTACACCTTTTTTCCCAGATAATAAGATTTGATATTTAAATCCAGAAGGGACCTTAACAGTCCTCTAAGCCAAGCCCCTAATTTTATAGATGAGGAAGCCAACTAAGAGCCTGCCCCTGAGATCCTGGAACACCCCGAGCTCCAAGAAAGCAGCAACAGGAGCAGTGCAGAGTGTCCCAGCTAAAGCTAAGCCAGGGTCTGAACCTTTGACCTTTAGTTCCAACTCCAATGCATTGCATTGTCTCTAAGCCCCCCATGTAAATCCTGCCCTAGGCTGGCATTGGACCTGAACAAAAGAGGTTCGCCCTGTTGTGTAGAAAATGACTAGAGGCCCAGGCAGCCTGTGACTCAGGCAGGCACCATCAATTTGGACAGTAACAGGAGGACCCTGATTGGATATTCCTCTCAGCTTTTCTCATGTTTTTAAGAATTTAGTGAATCATCTTCCTGAATTTGGAGATGGAAAACCCCTTTGGATTCATTTTATCAATCTTCTCCTCGGCCAGGCTTCCCCCCTGAAGAATGGTATGAGAGTTCTGGCCAGTCTTCTAACCAGCTTGGCTTAAGCATTGAGACTGACACTCTCTTGGGGAGCTCAATCTAAAGCAGAAATCGTGGCCAAACCCACTGTTGGGCCCAAGTTTCCTTTGCTTAATCTGTTCTGTCACAGATGTGCCCCATTCTTCATTCTCCCCTGGAAGAGCCCATTGTCAAAGTGTTAGGGTCCATTGGGATCCAGGCTCCGGCTTCTAGCTCCCTCCCCGACTACAGATTCTGTTGTCTCATGGAAGCAGATCTCCTTCAAATCTGAGTCGTGGACTTTAGGGAGAATGTTGACATGTTTCTTAGACCCAAATCATATTAGGGATTTCCAGCTATGCCCTTCCCCTTTCTCCTCACTCCTCAGTCCCTGTGTGACTTAGCAGCAAGACATGACCCTCTAACTCTAGGTGCTGAGGAGGCCAGTCTTGAAAAAGTAGAGTGGACTGAAAAGTCGATCACTTGGAAGAAGAGAAATGGCCCCTGAATATTCCATTCTACATCAAGGTCTCAGCACAGTAGCTAGGTCAAAATATATGGTAATTTTAAATCATCTGAAAGTATAAAGTATAAAAGGTCAAGAATATAAAGGGAAACAATGAGGAAGGCATCCTAGCAGTACCAGATTTCCAGTTATACTATAAAGCAGTGATCATTGAAACAATCTGAGACTGGATAAGAAATAGAGTAGTGGATCAGTGGCGTAGATTAGGTACACAATGTACACCTGTAAATGGCCACAGTAATCTAGTATTTATTAAACCCAAAGATCCAAGGTTGGGGAGCAAGAATTCACTAGTCAGCAGAAACTACTGGGAAAACTAGGAAGCAGTTTGGCAGAAAGTAAGTATGATACCGTATACCAAAATAACATCAAAATAGGTCCATGATTTAGACATAAAGAGTGTTAGCATAAGCAATTTATGGGACATGGAAAAAATTAATTTGTCAGATATATGGATAAGGGCAGAGTTTATGACCAAACAAGGGGCCAAGAGGATCCTGAGAGATAAAATGAATAATTTTGATTACATTAAAAAAGGTTTTTACACAAAGAAAACTAATGCAGCCAAAATTAGAAGGAAAGCATAAGGGAAAAAATTACAGTTTCTCTGATAAAGGTCTCATTTTGAAATTCAAATATATAGGAAACTAAGACAAATATATAAAATAAGAGCCATTCCCCAGCTGATAATATTCAAAGGATGGGGAGTTTTCAGAAGATGAAATCAAAGCTGTCAATAGTCATATGAAAATATGCTCTACATCACTAATAGAGAAGTAGAAATTAACTTTGAGATACCATTTTGGACCAATCAGATTGGCTAACACAACAGAAGAGGGACATGGCAAATGCTGGAGGGGATGTGGAAAAATAAGGGCACTGCTGCAGTTTTTGTGGAGTTGTGGAGTACAACCATTCTGGAGAACAATTTGGAACTTTGCCCAAAAGGCTACAAAATTGTGCATACCTTTTGATCTAGCAATACCACTCCTGGGTCTGTATCCAAAAGAAATCAAAGAAAATGAGAAAAGATCTATATGCACAAAAATATTTGTAGCAGCTCTTTTTGTGGTGGCAAAGAATTGGAAATTGAGGAGATGCCCATTAGTTATTAGGGAATGGCTGAACAAGCTGTGGCATCTGATTATGATGGAATACTGTTGTGCTATAAAGAATGATGAGCAGGATGCTTTCAGAAAAGCCTGGAAGACTTACATGAACTAATGCAAACCGAAGTGAACCAAGAGAAGATTGTACACACTAACAGTAATATTGAAGGTATTATGAAAGGCACTATGAAAAACTTCACTACTCTGGTCAAGTCAATGGTACACAATTCCAAAGGATTCAATAAAAAACACTGTCCACCTCCAGAGAAAGAACTGATGGACTCCAAGTGTAGATTAAAGCATATTTGTTGAACTTTGTCTATTTTTCTTGCTTTTTTTTTTTTTGGCAGCATGGCTAATAAGGAAATATAATTTGCATGACTTCATGTGTATAATGGGTATCATATTGTTTGCCTTCTCAGTGTGTCAGGAACTAAAATTTAAAAATTATTGAAATTACTTGTAGTCTTAATATTAGTATATAGAAACCAAGGTCCCTGACTCTAAGAAATAGGCATATTAAATGATACAGTCAGGGTCTGTGATGGTGAGTTGGGTCCTCCCCAGCAGAGACTGTGGGCTGCTCTTTGTTTTCATGATGAGAGAATGTTGACAAACAGTTGGCTTCTCTCCTTAGACCATAGCCCTAGAGGTGGAAGGGGCTTTAGAGAGCTTAATAGAGAGATTAATGCCTACATTTTAGAGATGAGGAAACTGAGACCCAAAGAGATGTAAGGACCTGCTTGAGAGGACTGGACCCAGGCCCCTGATGCCACACTGAGCCCTCTTCCCACAGGAGGGAAGAGGACAGGAGATTACTCTGCCTTCCTCCGGAGGTCCCTGACTTAGGAGCCAGGATTATGTTGGGTGGCACAGGCAGGTGACACAGGAGTGCCACATCCCTTGAACTTCCCAGACCCCACTGCTCTTCTTTCCCATTTTGGAGAGGACACACCGTCTGCCTTGGCATCTGGGGAGAGAACTCCCCCAAAATATGCCAGTGAGTTCAGGATGATCTTCATTCATTCAAGAATTTATTGGGCCCTTTTCATATATATAACACAACTGATGGAGAAAGAGTGTAAGTAAAGGCCCTGAGGGTGAGGGAGCAAGTATGACCGATGGGAAGATGATGCAGAGAAAAAGGCTGGGGATGGGGAGTCAGGGAACAGAGTGAGAAGAGCTCTGTAAACAGATCTGAAGGTAGCAGAGACCTGAGAGGCCACACCCAAACCTCTCCAGTTTTGTAGATGAGGAAACTGAGGTCTAGAAAAGTCAGTGGTCACTTGAACAATAGATGGGATCTATCCACTGATCCCAGACACGGCACTTTCCACTATAGCGTATGGTTCTGTGTATTCTGCAGCACTTCGTTCTACACTACTTGTCAGTGGTAGGCTAGAATGTCAGGAACGTGGTCAGATACAGCATGGAGGGGTAGATGGTGCATGGGGCCCAAAGTCAGGCAGAGTGCAGTTCTGATGCTACCCCAGACACTTATTGTCTGGGCCACTCAGGGCATGTCACTAAACCTCCCTGAGAGTCAAGTTCTTCATCTGTGTGTGGAGGATGATCAGCGTGGCCTTTCTCTCCTGGGGTGTCTGTGAGCATCAAAGGAGATAAGGAAGGTCCCGTGTTGTTTTGGGATGGCCTGTGATGTCATGCTGGAGGGAGCTTCCGCTCCCAGGAGCCCACTTTAGCCCTGCACCTGGAGTAGAAGCAGTCTGACTGTGGTGGTTCAAGGCTGTGAGCTCCTTCTTGACCTGGTAGCTTGAGGTGAGAGAGAATGGGTCCACAATCTTTCTGTGAAGGCCCAGGTACCTCACAGCCAGTTTAAAGAAACTTTGCCATATTGGAAATTGATTTTTGACAGATCCACTCAGTGGTGAGGCCAGAGGTCTCCACAGATTGAGTTTCATTCAAGGATGTAGCTAGCTGTGGCGAAGCATTGCAGAATGTACCTAATTTCATCAGATGTTGTTCTTGGGGTGGGCATTTCAGTGACAAAGACACAGCTGAACCATTTCCTTTTCAGTCTCAGCTTTGGGATTGGGGTATGTGTACTGGCAAGGGACAGAAAATTAGGTTTAAAAAAAAAAGACAGCCCAATTGTCCTCAAGTTCTTGTTGGCTCAGTGAGGATTGAAGAGGGAGAGAAGAAAGGCATATGGGGATAATTGTGGTCTCTTTGCCCATCCCTGGAGCCATGAAATCGGAACCACTTTGGTCCAGTGTGAGTATCATAGGTACCTCTCAGATTCAGGGTGGCTCAGCTGCTTGGTTGGGTGGAAAGTCCAAGAGTGAAGGGGATAATCAGGGTTAATTTTAGGAAGGTCTTTTCATGTTGCATTAAGTATCAGCTGGACCCAGTATGCTGTACAGGCTCAGTGAATACCTGCTAATTGACTGACTCTGGTCTGTTTCTGAAGGGATGAAAAAGTCACCAGAGACCATGAAGGCAGAGCCTGACGTGATTGGGCACTACATGGAGGAAGGGCAGTGATGGCCATCTGGCCCAGTGACAGCCCAGGTCACTGTTTGACTTAACATGAGAGGTGACACTGGGCTAACCCGAGTATAGACTGACATGTGGCCTCATCCAGCAGCTTACAACTGAAATCTGATGGACAGATCCCAAACACCAGACAAGAGGGGTGGCGGGGACTTGGAGCTGGGGTCAGAAGTTGAAAGCTGGACCATACAGACTTTGCTGCTCATCCCCAAATCCTGGGCTGTTTCCAGGCTTCCAGGAGAAGCCAGCCACAAGGGAGGAAAATTCTCCCAGCCTTGTTTTCGATGAAGTCAGATCATTTGCTTTGTGGAATAAGAGAAAAAATGTGCATGTATTTTTGGGGAGGGAGGTGGGACAAGGCTGTCAATTGCAGCCTTCCTGTTAGCTCAGTCAATTACTTTGTATAGTTGTAGGTAATTTCACAGCTGTTCCCTCAAATTAATTTTACACATGTTTAAACCAGTTATGCCCAGACAATAAAGCTGTAACCCCACAATTGAGGACTTCAAAGGAAGTTGTTCTACCTAAATTTGAAAGCTCAGAGAGAGCTGGCAAAGTGTTCCAGCTAAACTTTTGAGGAAACGGTAGGAGACTGAGAGGCAGCTTCTTTCCTCCATGTTGTATTAGATCATTCTTGACACCAAACTGGGACTAGACACTTGGAAAGACTGGTGAGCAAAGTTTCTGGTCTTCGTGACTGCTTGGCTTGGCCCTGCCCATCAATCTCTTTCACTACCTTTTGAAACCGCATCCTTTACATTTCAAACATTCCCCTGGGGCAGGACCTTCACCTCTGGGCCCAGGAGTGGCTCCTACCTCAGCCGGCTCTTTGGGCCTGGCCAAGCCCTTGCAGCCTTTCCCTACCTCAGTTTCCCCATCTGTGTGAGGAAGCTGTACTTCAGAGAAGCATTTTAAGAGCCAAATGTGGTAATGTAGGTATAGGCTTTCTGGAAGACATAATGTGAGATCATCTGGGAAGGAGTCAGAGCTCTGAAGGCCCTGAAAGCATGTGGCAGCATTTCTGAGCCCATCAAAGGGGCCAGATCATGATGGTGATCGAAGGGGAAGCAAAATCCATGTGCTTTCACTCTCCCTTTACAGCATAGACCTTAGCTTTCCCTGGAGGGGGCCACTAAAGACTCAGAAAATGGTGGAATTTGAAGAGCACTCACTCAGAGAACTCAGCCCCCTCAGATAGGGAAACTGAGGCTCAGACGAGAGGAAGACACTTCTTCATCAAGCACAGAAAAATGGCATTTTTATTTTGCGGTCATCTTGTTTTAATTCTAGACTTCATGTCTTAGTTGATAGAAAATCTTCAGTGTGTTGTTATTGAGTTGGTTTTTTCAATTATATCTGTATCCTTGTCACCCCATTTGGGATTTTCTTGGCAAAGAGATTGGAATGGTTTGCCATTTCTTTCCCCAGCTCATTTTACAGTGAGGAGACTGAGGCAAACAGGGTGAAGTGATTTGCCCAGGGTCACACAGCTAGTAAATGTCTGAGGCTGGATTTGAACTCATCTCTTCCTTACCTTAGGCCCCAACACTCTATCTACTGAGCCACCTAGACACCCTATTACCAAACAAAAAAGATTTCCCTCGCACCCTTTAGATCTCATCTAGCCAGTTAGTGGGTGTTTAAAATATGGACCCAAATTATGAACAGAGACCTTTGGTGGGTATGATTCCAGCTTTTCACCCTTGAAAGGAGCATAAGCCTCATATGGTTTGGGTTGGGGGAAAGAAACAGAAGCTCCTGGTTTGAAATATGCTTTTTGCCTTATTCATGGATTTGGATCATCAGGACTTCCCCAGACCTTTCTTATGAACATAATCATCTCTGTTGTGCATATTATTTTCAGTTTGGCATGATTATAAGCAAAGACAAGTTTCCTTTTAGAGTTTTTGAGATCTGACCAAATGAGAGAGGCCATAGTCTCCATCATCACTGTCTCTTGCCATAGGGTGATTAAGGACCCACCATGTGAAGGGCACTCTTCTAAGTATCATGAGCCTACCATATTAAAGCGTCAGCAAGCACTGATTGAGAGCCTCCTGTGTGCCAGGCTTTGTCCCAAGTTCGGGGAATACAAAGAAAGGCACCCTTCCCCCAAAACTCTCCCTGCTCTAAGGGAGCTCACAGTCTTTTTGGGAGGCAGCGCCAGACACATGAACAGAGTATCTCAGCAGAGTAGCTCAGCAGCTCCCTCCTGCCCCAGTGTCCTTTCCATGGATGCCTGACAGACCTTGTTTTATCACATCTGAAGAAATGTTGAGGCAGAGCTGCTGTGATTCTTCATTTACAGTCAAAGGCTCACACAGTCATCAGATTTAGTGCCGGTGAAGGGCTTGGGTCCCCTGGCTTCAGCCTGGGACCCACCAGTTGCTGGTGGATTCCTTGTAGTTGGCTGTTAGAACTTGAAAATGCTGCAAGGTGTGCATTGCATGAATGTCCCTTTAGGAAGGACAGTGAAAATTAGATACCCACCTCAACTTAGAGAGGAATCAAGAGCTTTCTTTTTTTTTCCTGGGCTCTTAAAGACAACCTATTTTGATGGCACCTTCAGAACAGTGCTGACCTGTTCCCCACCCCCACCCCCCCCCCCCAGCCCTATGCCAGACTGTGGAGTCTTCCTTTAATGGGTCAGGTTTTTACATTGACACAGCATTGATATAAATCACACTTCTTCAAAGATTGGCTAACAAATGGAAAACCGCCAAGGCACGCTGCGGCAAGGGCGTCAGGAAAATTACATCCCCAAACTGAAAGTGACTGTCAGTTACATTTTTGTTTGTGAAAATTGGAAACGCTCTCCCCTCCTATTCACTGACATCTCTGATTTATTGTTTCTCTGCTGAAAATTATCCAAAGATGTTTTTAAATGTTAACTGGAGAGAGCCTGTTTCTGGGGGTGGAGAGAACTGCAGAGAGCCTGTTTGCCACATCAGCTTTGCTGCTGGCTACCCAGGCAGTGGCCCTCTCTCCTTGCTGATGTTCTGAAATGACATGGACAGTGTAGATAAAGGTTGGGCCCCTGGCCATTGGGAGGAAAGGATTCCTGTCCTGAAAGCTCTCTTGCCCTAACTAGTCGTGTGGCCCTGGCCTTTCTTTCATTGTAGAGACCGATTACAAGGAGACCCAGTCAGTGATGGACATCCCTAGGGCACTTGGGCCCCAGAATGGGGACCCATAGGAACAGCTTTCAGAGCTGAAAGATGCTAGTGATATTAACCTCCTTTCCCTGTCCTGAAAGAGTGATCCAAATCCAATTCTGGGTCACCCTTTAGGGAGATCCAGATGCCAGACAGTGTGAGGGATGCAGAAAGGAAGAAGGGAAATTGGGTAGGGAAGATAGCAGCAGGGAGACGGTGTTCTGGATTAAGCCCCCCTTCTAGCTCTGAAAAGTCTGTGGGTGGGGAGAGACGAGCTTCTGTGGTTGCCAGGGAAGGGAAGCAGTGCCTTGAGGGTGGCAGGGCATTAGAGAGGGGGGGCCTCTGAGCATTTCCATTTTACAGGCAGAGACACTGAGGTCAGGGCAGCTGGGTCTGCAGCTCCGTGCCCTGACTGGCAGTAAAAGCTGAAATGAGGAGCTTAAGTCAGCTTGCTCAAAGTCAGCAGGGGTGTTTTGCTCCTGACCAGGATCAGACCTCAGGTCTTAGGGCTTCTGGCCTGGCTCTAGTTCCTGAGAATGGTAACCCTGGCATGGGACCAGATGTGGTACTTGTCATCAACCCACAGGCTGGTGGCCAAAAATCAGGCAGTGGCTAGCAAGCTCTACCTTTCTGGGGTTACAAAAATAATTTGCCCTTTACGAATATGATTTACTGTCTAATTACTGCCACCCTCCACACATTACACAGTAACAGAACATTAAGGCTTTATGATGGGTGCTTAGCGCACCATTTAGTACATACATAGCATTGATATAATCACTTTGCGGTATTGCAGCAACCAAAAATTACCTTCCTGATTTGACAGCGTACTGACAGGCAGCACTGGCATAATCTTGTGGTTAACATTGGAGAATTAAAAAGGTTTTTACACCGCCCACAATTTGTGGTGAAGAGGAAGCAAGTGAGTGCCATAGAAATCGTTGTGTCATATTGTCAGAGAAGAGTGTGGGGCCCAGCCCCACCAGGGTGGGAGGCATTGAGATGAGCCCAGGGCTGCTCCCAAGTGTCCCAGGGCCAGGTCAGGCATGACTCATGGCCCACTCAGGACACCGGGCGCCTGAGAAGGCAGGCGAGCAGGCCAGGGCCAGGATGTTGTTTGTCTGGTCGGGTTGTTTCTACAAGTGAGGCAGCCCCTCAGAGAAGTGCCTGAGCCCACTATGGGACGAGAAAAAACGGGTGAAGACTGGCAAGACTCTAGTAGAGTGGATGGGGGGAGCGGAGTGGGAGAGGCATGAGGGCCACTGGCCTGAATTTGTTTGGCCTTTGGAGGAGGAAGGAAGCAAAGTGAGCCCCCTCCTCCTGACCAGGGACAGCAGGACAGGCAGAGGTAGACACAGGAGAAGACCGTCATGTTTGAAGTGGTGTCCCTGCTTCCGATAGGGGGTCTGTTCTGACCAGCAAAGACCACCCAGTGAAAGGTACTCAGAGCCCAGCCCCTTTTCTGAAGAGGTCTGGAGCCTTTGCCTCCCCCAGCCAGGGAAGGACAGTGTTGTACATTGGCCCCACTGACCTCCTGTTGCTGCGGGAATTTTAGAGTCCTGTCTGGGGCTCTTCTGAACCAATCAAGGAGAGGCCGATTGGCCTGAGCCCCAGGCTGAGCCAGACATGGCAGCCATTCCTGCCCTGCCCATGTAGAGCTCGGAGAGAGGCTCTTGCCTCCAGCCCCCAGCCCCCACTTCCTACCCAGGGCTCTCCCTGGAATGTTGGGAGAGGAGGATTGAGGTCTGGGCAACCTGTTAAAAATGTGAATTGTGACCATGAACTCTCAGTGGCCTTTCAGCTTTGCTGACAGAAATTTACTCCACATAGACAAAAAAAATTAAGCAGGTGAGGTCATTTGGAGTTGAAACAAGCATGCAGTCGGCCGTGTTTGAAAATGAAGTTATAATTAACCTGCTGATGGCGGCGAGGTGTTACCTTGAACTCTGTGTGGCCTCTTGGCACAGTGGCTGAACTTGCTTTATTGAACACCCAGAGACCGAACAGGTGAAATCATGCTCGGGCCGGGCCAATGGTACTTGTAGAAAGAAGATTATGACCCTTTTAGAGCCGATTAACCAGAATGCAGCCGAGGTAGGGATTAATTGAGCGGTGCTAATCAGAAAATAAAAATGGGCGCCGGCCATCTCTGCTCTGCGGAGCGGAACAGTCTGTTCAAGCCACCGAGGTAAACGACTCCCCCCGACCAACCGGCGAATTGATGTGACCATTGAAGGAACGGACAGCTAACTGGCCTGTCAGTGGTCCGGCTCGTAGGCATAGGCGTGCTTAGGAAGAGGTCATCCCTGGTGGGGAGCGGGGGAGGAGGCCAGGCGCACTCTCCGTGCGGAGTGGGCAGTGGCTAATGAGCCGCGGGGGAGCTAGGTAAAGTGGCCCAGGAAGGACACATTGTCTCAACTTCAACGACCTGCTGGGGCAGTCGTGGAGATGATCTCGCTTGTGATCTTGCATGGGTACCTCAGCCTTGTCACTCCTCCTGGGGACTGTTGAAGAAGTCTTTCTGACCCTTGCAGCTGTACTGGGGACAAGCCAGCTGGCACATATGTATTAGTCTGCCCCTTCTGTCTTCACCCCCTTCCTCTCTAATTAGGTAATGTCTTAACATGGTAGAGTCAAATTTGATGAAAGCAGGTTAAAAAAAATTATTTTGGGTTCCACTTTGTTTTGGCCCAGAGAACTCTTCATTAGACTAAACAAACTGTTTAGTTTCGGTTTACTGTTTTGACAGGCTGGCTGAAATGAATGCTTTTGTTAGTTTAATAAATGAAGAATCCCAGGCTAACCTGAGTCTTGTAACAAGGCAGGCTGAGGCTTGGCATGACCCAGTCTTTTCTTTCTCTTGTCATGGGGGACGTTTCCCAACATCAGGAGACATTTCACTTGGGGAGGCACATCCCTTTATCCCTTTGCCCCCTTCACGTTGACCCTCCTCCTTTGGCAGCAGCACAAACCACACACTGATTTCCTGCCCAAGAACAAGGTGCTAAGCGGTGACCAGTCTCTGCATTTCAAGTGCTGGGCATCCCCCCAGGGAGTAGGGACTGCTCAGCCTGGAGCCACTTATATGTCCTTTGGAAGGAGAACACTTTGTACTTGTTTGGGTATGTTTCATCTCAGAGACACATGGACAGAAGTAGAGACAGAGGCAATCACAGAGAGCCGGCCTGGGCCACTTTGAGTTCACAGTCAGATCTGTGGTGACCAATACTGGGCAGAGTGTGTGTGTGTGTGTGTGTGTGTGTGTGTGAGAGAGAGAGAGAGAGAGAGAGAGAGAGAGAGAGAGAGAGAGAGAGAGAGAGAGAGAGAGAGAGAGAGAGAGAGAGAGAGGGTATGTGAGTGTGTATGTGAGTGTCTGTGTGTGTGGCCTGGAACAGCTGTCTTCATTTGGCTGGTTCTATCAGCCAGTGAGGACCCAGTCAAACACACTTTGTGTGTACTCACCATCATCCAGAGATGCTTGTGAGTTTGCAGCCTCCCTGCCTTTGCTTATATCATGTGTCAGATCTAGAATCTTCCTCCCCATTACCTCACCAAATGAAACCCTGCTCATTTTTCAAGGCATAGCTCAAAGCCTAGTCCACAATAATCTTTCCATTGCTGAACTCATTTGGCACCTATTTTCTGTAATACCCCCACACTATAGTATAGTTACTTATGTACCTGCTTATATCCTGAAGGGTCCCTAGTCAATGTTTTATACTTTTCAGCAAGCATTAATTTATTCAGCGAGTATGATGCCTATTGTGTGCAGGCATTGGACCAGTGGTACCAAGACTAAAAGAAAAAAGGAAAAAAACTAACCAGAAAACCTTCTCTTTGCACTCCAGAAGCTTATATTTTATTGGAGAAAAACAGCATGGAAAATTAAATACACACACACACACACACACACACACACACACACACACACACATTTCCAAGGACAGGGAACTAGCAACTAGAGAGATCAGGGCAGACTTCCTGTAGGAAGTGGCCCCTGAGCTGAGCCTTGAAGGGAAGGAAGCCAGAGATTCCCAGGGGCTGCAGGGAAGAAGATTGCTTTCTAGGCTGAGGGGAGAGTCTGTGCTAAGGCACAATGGTGAGAGATGGGATATTTTGCCCAGGGAACAGCATTTAGGTCAGCATGCCACAGGCTGGAAAGGGGAACTTTGCATCAGAGTACTAACGGCCTTATAGGACAAGCAGGCAGTAGTGTTTTGCCCGGGATTCGAGCAGGAGCCACTGGAGCTCTTTGAGAAGGACTGAGATGTGGTCAGGAAGAACCACAGGAGTAGGTGTGTTTGGTGGCTTTCTAGGGCTGGACTGCAGAGGGGAGAGAGCAGTGAGGAAACCCTTGCAAAAGGGGATGGCTGATGCATGGGAGAAGGGAGTGCAGAGGAGCCTACTGTGGAGGTAGGATCCACCAGCCCGGACTGCCGTTGGTTATGAGGGCCAAGGAGGAGAAGTTGAGAATAACTTCAAGGTCATGGGCCTGGGCACAAAGGAGGGAAGAGGTGCCTTGTGGGGAATGGGCGGGCAGGAAAAGGGGCAGGCTCCCTGTATCCCTCACAGCATCCTCAGCACACACCATGTTGTGGCTAAGTGTTGGACGAATTGACCAAACAGTAATTTGTGTCATTTCTTTCTCAAGGGTACACTGAGTTGTGAACTTGTTGGTAATGCTGTTAAATCTCCAGCATTTGGGAGAATGTTCTTTGAGTCTGCTGCTCTTCCCTTAAAAGAGAGGGAGCTGGGAGCTGGGAAGGCAGGAAGCCAGATGACACCTGTTGCTGGGCGAGCCCAAGCCTCCAGATTTGAGCAGAAACAGTTGACTTGTGAATGCTGAACAATTCTTTCTAGACCCAGGGTGGTGTAACTCAGGAGACAGGTTGTAGCTGCAACCAGACTGTACTGAAATGCATTTATCAACAACACACTTTAAAAACAAGCTCATGGACCCAGATTAGGGTCGCTCCTGCCGCCTCTGATCTCTAGCACAGGTGCTCATCGTGACTCAACTTCCTGAGGGGCCTGCCCTGTGTTCAGAAGATCCACGGGCTGGGGTTTGCTCAGGCCTCCCATCCTCTGCTTTTGCCTTTTGGCCCAAAATCAGAGGAGTCAACCTCAGACTTTGTGCTACCTGCTGCCTGCCTGCCTGAGCTTGGACAGGTGAGGTATCCTCTTTGAGCCTCTGGCCCCTTGTGTGCAGAAATGAGGGGGTTTGGCTTGATGACCCTCAAGGTCCCTTCTAGCTCCACACCCCATGATCTGTTTGTGAAACGGTGGCAGAAAAGGTGCTCCCCGAGGAATCGAAGGTGTATAACTGCAAATGCCAGTCAGGGCTGCATCTGCTGGGCTGGGTAGAGGCCCAGAGAAGCAAGTCCCCAAACTCTTCTTTCATTAAAAGTTAGTTGAATGACTGTGTTATGCCCTACTCTCAAGGGCCCCTCAGGGGGTTAGAAAGGGCTGCCGGGTACACAGAGAAGACAGGAGAGGAAGTGCACATTATGGGGCTTGCTGAGGGGGGTGGGGTGATAAGGGAGTCAGGGCAGATCTCCAGGGTGGGGAGAGAAGCCCGGCAGCCGCAGCGAGTTGTCCCTGGCATTCACTCCCTGGCCCTGCCCTGTGCAGTTCGACTTGTGACCCTGATCCTGGGGATTTTCTGAATGAATTGCCATAATTGGTTTGAATACCAGGGTGGTGGTGCCTGTGCAGTAATCCTGCCAGCCAGGCAGCACTCCAGGCTCCTCCGTCTGGATGACGGGGAGGGAGAAACCCAGCAGCAAATCAGGCTTGCTCGTTGAAGAAGTGGATGTACGAGGTCCTGCCAACAGCAGGGGACTTGTTCTGGGTGAACTCTGACTGACCCCTGGCACCCTGGCCGACCTCGAAGCCTCCCAGGTGGATTCACTTTCTTCCCTTGCTGATAAGGCCCAGAAGGGCCACACCACCACGCCCTGACCCACAGCTGACCTCCCTTCCTGCTTTCCCCAAGCCCAAGTCTGATAACAACGGGGGTGATAATGCTGGTGAGGCACAGGCTGGAAACCCTATCAGTGTGTACACAAGGACCGGGAGAAAGCAGAAAGGGCCAAGTGGAGCAGCCCTGCCTGACCCCTGGCTGACCTTGGCAGCCCGGAGCTGCGGGCAAGCCACAGCAACTTGCAGACTCTTTTTGGGGAGGTGCTTTTCCTTTGCCACCCAGCAACTTTGAGCAACAGGGGCAAAGCAGAGCCCCCTCCCCTCCACTGGAGAGTCTAGGAGCAACCTAGAAGCTCCAGTGCTAATGTGGTGGTGGGTGCCCTGCAGGGCCCATGGAACTAAAATGACACTTGCCAGTTTTCCCAGGGCTCCCGAGCCCACTTCCCATGGAGCCATTCTTCTAGATCCCCTCTCCCAGAACTGGGGAGCAAACTGGGGGGCTTCTTCCTGGTTTAGCTGCTTTCACCCATTAGCCCAGCAACAGCTCAATCAGGAATTAAGTGCTGCTGTGTGCCAGGCATTGTGCTAAGCCCTGGGGATGCCAAGAGATGCCAAAGGTAGCCCATGCCCTGGGCAGAAATGGGTCAGATGTTTACAGCGAGCGCACCCCCTCTAGGGTCTTTCAGGCACCATTCTGAAGTGGCTTGTTCATGCCTGCGAGGGGATCCTTCTTTAAAACCTCTCGCTTGGCCCCATCAGGCCCCACGAGCTCTCCCAGCACCTGTTTGCCAAGCTTGCCAGCATACCTGGCTGTTCCAGTCGGTGGGCAGGGAAGGCTGTCTAGGGATGCCCATCACAACTGGTCATCTGCTAGTCAGTGCTTTGGGGTGACTCTCAGTTAGCTGTCAGGAAGCCCTTCCTCAGCAATAAATGCAGTAAGAAACCCCAAAACTATCCAGGGTAATGCTGTACTCCCCTTCTGGAAAAGTTAAGATCCATTATAGATGGAGCTATAAGGGAAGAGACTGAGACCCCTTCAGAATTTGTGATTCTGTGTACAGAGGCTAGGCAAGCTCTGGAACCTTCTCTCTTGGATCCTGATTGATCCTTTGGAGAGAAATAGTAGAGGTCCTCTTCGATAGGGGAATGGAGACTGGGAACACTGGAGGGACATTATATTCCCACTGTTTTGAGCTCTGTTGGACCTGCCTCATCCAGGGCTCAGGATGGGACCCCCCCACCATACTGCACATTCTGGGCTCTTAAACAGCCTGTAGGCCCTGAGGCTTTCACTGCTGCCCAGGAAAGGGCTCACAGGATCTGGGGCTGTGAGGCAGCTGGGGCCACTGCTAGCTGCAGCTAGCCAGCCCCCAATGCTGACCTGCCTCCCAAAGCCTCAGCCAGTCAGCCCAGTCCCTTGTGGAGGACCTTCTTGTTCCTCTCAAGTGACCCTCACCTGTCACCTGCTGACCTGCATTCATGACAGCTGAGCAAGAAAAGCGTCTGGGGCTTCATCTTGGGGCTATCTTGGGCGTGCTGTGCACGTGCCCTCACAGCCCAAGTCCAAGGGAGACAGCGTGCAGGCCTGAATATAACTGCCTGAACAGTCCCTTGGATTCTGTCTGCATCTGGTTTTCTTGGGTCCTTCATTAGGTGAAGGGACCCTGAGTTATCTGAAAGCAGCAGGCTCCTGTGTTCTTGCAGCCTGGTGTAATTTAGGATAAGGACTAGGTAGTATTGCAGGCACAGCAGGCCTAACATGGCATCATTTCTGTGGGCCCTGCAAGGATGCCCCACCCGTCTTGCAGTCTTAGACACGTGACATCTACCCTTGTTTGTTCACTATCCTTTCTTTATACACTGGGATTGGCCTGAGCCTCATCCAGGAAATCATGCTTTATCTTAGAATTTCCACATTAACTCATCCTTTATTCATTTGGCAAACATTTATTAAATGCCTGCTTTGGGCAGAGCAGTGTGCCAGGCGAGGTATGGAAATGGTGCAGTTCTCTCTGCCTCATGCAGCTAACAGCCTACATCTGATTGTGTGTGTCTAAAAGGAACTTTAAGAAAAAGACCTTCTCTTTGTAGGACTTGGGGGGGGCGGGGCTGGTCAGATCATTCATCTATACACATACGCCTTCCATAGCGATGGCCTCTGACTTGTCTTCTCCCAGTTCATTGTCCAGAGTAAAAGGATCAGCCCATTACTTTCAGGGTAATAAATAGTAAGGATTTGGTAATGCATTTTATGGATTTTCCTTATTCACCCTTCCTTCCATAGCCTCACTGGGAAAATCAACAGCTGACATTTCTCCTTTGGATTTCCCCATACAGTCAACATTCCCAGGTTTCATTTGTCTCATTAAACCCACTCACCTCAGAAGTGGGAACAGTTTCTCTACTGTGAAAAAAGACCTCTGCTTGCCAGCTTCAGAGCTTGGCCAGGTGATGGAGAGAAGGGGAAGGCAACAGAGAGTGGCCAGCAGGAGCCTACTCCACCAGGGTCCTACTCCTCAGGCAGTCACCATGCATTCAGTAAACATCTGCAGTGTGCCAGACACTTTGATGACTAATAGGGATACAGAGTGGACGGGACTGGACCTATGAGCCTCTGCCAGTGCAGGTACGCACCTTTTGTGCAACTTGCAGCGTTCCATGAAGCCCCAAGAACTCAAGGTGATGCAGCCAGTATGTGTAGGAGACAAGACTGGGATTCACACTTTCCATCCACTAAACCTCGAAAGAACAAAGGAAGGTTGGGAAATGGTTCAGTTTGGTTGAAATTTTAGTGAGTTCTCTTTTGGACATGTTGAGATCTGAGATGTCTCCAAGACATCCAGTGTGAATCATCCAGTAGGAAATTGTTGATGCAAAATTAAAGCACACTGGTCTGAACCTCATAGCGGCAATAACCCATAGGGTAACCCATGGGACGTACTCAGGTCATGTAGAACATCCACTCTTAGGAGGGGTGACCTGGGTAATAAACCAGCAAAGGAGAGCGAGAAGGACCCATTAGGTCAGAGAGCCAAGAGAAGAGAGAGTATCTAGGAGACACAGCGGCCAACAAGTGAAATGATAGCCGTGTCCAAGGATTTAGAACGGTTTATCATTTGTAACTTTGGAAAAAGCAGTTTGATGCTTCGTGATGAAGCCAGATGCCACATTGCAATGGCCTGAAGAGCCAGTGAGCACAGCTTTATCTAGAAGTTTGGCTGATAAAGGGGGTGGGGTAGAATGCTGGCTTAAGGGGGTGGCAGTGTACATTGAAAGTTTGTTTAAGGGTTGGAGAGACGGGCATGTTTTGAAGACTTTAGGAAAGGGAGAGGTTAGAGAGAAGGGAAAGCTGAAGTGAGTCCACTGAAGATGAGAGAAGATAACAAGGAGGAAGGCTGCTTCATTATCAGAGATCAAGGGAGAAGAGGAGAAAGTGGGAGATGATATTAAGGGGGTCTATGGAGAGGAGAGAAAGGGAACTCATGTCAGATGGTCTCAGTGTTCTTGTTAAAGTAAAAAAGCAAGATCCTTAGCTGAGAGAGAAGGGGAAAGGGAAAGATTTGGTGACTTGAGAGGGGAAGAGAGGGCTTGGAAGAAGTTTGGTAGGAAGTGAGGTAGAAAATCAGGGAAGAATAAAAGTATGGTCTTGGGACATTGGAACAACATGAATTTATCATTTCCACAGTCAGCATGGTTGTGTGGCTTTCCCAACTCTGTCAGACAGTGAAAAGGATGGCTAGATTTGAGGACTTGGCTTCAAATCCCATTGGTCACTTTCTAGCTATGTGGCCTTGGACAAGTCACCCACACTGTCTGGGCTTCAGTGGCATCATCTGTAAAATGCTGGGGTTTAGCTAAATGATTTCTCCAGCCCCTCCCTGCGCTAGATCCATAGCCCAAAGGTCAGTCTTCATCTGTCTCTCCCTTGTCTCCTTGTAGGAGCTCTGCCCAGCACGTCATGATCAGCTTGGAACCACGGCCTCCCTGATGCTTGATCACTAGGGGAGCCTTGGTTCTTGAGTCCATCTTCAAGGACCACTAAGAGCTGTGGTGCCTATCTCACAGTCACCTGCAGGGCCTCTCTGTTGCCTTCACATCTCCTGCACAGCCTGGAGCCACTCCCACTCCTCCCCACACTCTGCAGTCCAGCAGAGCTGGCCTTAGCTCTGCCCTTTTCTCATGTGATACATCTTCCATCTTTGTGCCCCTGCACCCACTTCCTAGGCATGCCCTCCCACCTTCCCTCCACCTCATAGTCCTCCTTCACCTTTATGATACTGCTGTGTGGAACCTTTCCCCAAACCATCTTGCATCTAGCTACTTTGGACCTGTTTTTATTTATTTACATTGTCTCCTCCATTAGAATATGACGTCCTTACAAGTGAGATTGTTTCATTCTTTACCTTTGTATCCCCGAAATTGGGACAGTGCCTGGCTCTAGTAGGTGCTTAATAAATGCTTGCTGGTTGAGTGATTATAAGGCTTAAATGATATAATGTGTATAAACCATCAAGAGCCATATCAACGTCAGTTACTCATCAGTGAATCTACGAACTCAATTATTTAAGAGTTTTCTCCACTGGTATAAACAGTTTATTCACATCTTTTCATCCTGTGCAATTATGTATTTTTAAAGAGATTAACATACATGTGCTAAAGGCATCTAAAATAAAGAGAGAAACTCTAAGGAGCCCAAGTCAGAGGCTCAGATCTCCACTTCTCCTAGGCTCTCTCTTCTAGGGGGTTCCCGGTACACTTAGGTGACCTTCAGAAGAGACTACATCTGGTTCCACTTCCAAAGTTAGTGGGGAAAAGTGGAGGAATGGGCTCCCTGACATCCTCTCTGACTCTGGATGCCATTCAGAAGCAGTCAGTGGAAGCATCATGGTCAGAGCTCCTAATGATCACTGCCAGGAGCAGCCTCTCCCCAACCCCTGCCCTGCCATGGCTGCCTTCCCTGGGACTGCAGCTGGCCTTTCTGGTGTCTCTTAGCCAGGCTGGTCCTCATAGAGCACACTGGATTGCATGACCAAGATGGTAACAGGTCATTGTGGGAGACATGCTGCTGCCTGCTTGTGGCCACTGCTCCTCTCTCCATGGCCCTTTGAGGATCCCTGATGTTCCGGAATCCCCAACCATCCAGCATCCCTGGGAGAACACTGATGCTAAAGACGACGAATATTGTATTAGGAGGAATCTTGGGACTGATGAAAAGATAGTGCAGTTTTCCAAATGAGATCCAGCCGTTATCTTTCTCCTACTTAGTTCTGGGTTGATCTCACTGACTGTCCTCAGTACTTATCCTAAGTATATGTAGTGTTGTGCTAACTTGGCGGCTTCCCCTTCAGCTGCATAGTCTAAACCAATGGTGTCCAGCTCAAATAGGAAAAGGGGCCACTAACCATATGTAAGGATCCCTGCAGGCCCCATATTGACTTGAAAAACTGGCTGTGCGTATAGTCATGTATTTACACATCTCATTCAGATGTGAACCACATTTTAATCTTGTTTGGATCACACTTGGGAGTGTTGCGAGTGGCACGGCTGTGGTTGACATGTCTGGTCTAAACAATGTGTGTTTTTCATCCTTGTTCCTATAGGGGTTATTGTGTTCTGCACAAAATGAGTATATGGTAAATGTTGGTTGAGTTGGACTATAAAATATTCCCAACTTTGAGCTGATGTCTACCTTTGGGTCTTGTTTTGTGGAGGAACACTTATGGTCAATCCATTGATGGTTTTTATGTACCTTGCCCTACTACCTGTATAGACTGTTTTGTAGCCTTGTGGATTCAATTCACCTTATTCACATGAGTTGGTTGGTTCCTTGAAAATGGAAGAGTGGGGTCATCTTGATTTTTTCTGAAACTCCCCAGCCCAGAGCACTGTGCCCCCTTATGGATATGCCGCAAATATTAATTAAATCCATCCATAAATTAAGGGATGACTTCAGGAGAGGGGTGATGGGAAGCCTTGGGAAACATACCAAAGAAGGCTCTAGTCATGGCTAGGCCACTATATTTTTCACCTAGCAAGCTCCACCCCCACAGGTAAATGTTTCCACATCATGCTTCACCTTTTTGTGTTATATTTGAAGAAAGTCATTGAGCTCAGAGGTATGGGGTAATATTTTGAGCAGTGTTTTATTTTTGATATTGCAAACTGCCTTGGCGTTGGTCTCTCCTTTGTGAAATGTAGGCAACCTTTCAAAAATGGGAAGGGGACTCAGCATAGGGACATCAAAGCTATTGTATTGGACCCTTTAAAGGTTTCACCTCAAACCTAGCCGTGTGAACTTGGGCAAGTTACTTAACCCCAATTGCCCTAAAGGGGCGGCTAGGTGGCACAGTGAGTAAGAGCGCTGGCCTCGGAGTTGGGATGACCCGAGATCAAATCCGGCCTCAGAAAATGAGCACCCACACATAAATAATGACTAGCCGTGTAACCTTGAGCAAGTTACTTAACCCCAATTGCTTTAAAAAAAAAAAAAAAAGGTTTCACCTCAAGAATCTCCTCATATCAGTTTATGTAGAAATAGAGGGCCTAGAAATGAGGCAGAGTAGGCTGAAGGATCGGCTCTTTCTTAGTTCCTATCTTGTTACCACAAAACTTCTGCTGACCTTAAGGCTATCTAGTCAAAACTAAGTGAGGATGGATTGTGACAGCGAGCAGGCAGTAGACTTTTTCTAAGGGGGCCAGAGGAGGTGGGACCAAGTTCTGTCACTAATTAGCTGGGTCACCTTGGGAAGGTCATCTGGCCTCCCTTCACCAGGAGGATGAAGGCTTGGCCTTCTCTGTGCAGGGAACGGGCCCAGATCCAAAGCAGTAATTATGTCACTGTCCTCTAGAGCAGACTGCCTACTACAGCTGGACCAAAGGCTGCCCTTCTAAGCTCCAAGGTTGTGTGCAGAACAGTGTGACCAGGAGTCTGGAGACGTGTTCCTTCACAGATTCCTGGGTGAAGGAGTTGAAATGGATTTGCCTAGAGATGAGAAGACTAAGGAAAAATGCAAGGTCTTTGTTCAAATATTTGAAAGCATGCCATGTGGGAGACCAGAGTTGACTTGTTTTCCAGAGGACAGAACTAATAACCTCCATTCAGAGTCACCTTAGAATTAAGGAGATTATTTAATAGTCAGGGTTGCCTAATAAAAGAATGAGCTAGAAAGATGCTGAGCTCCCCGTCACTGGAGAGGCTGTGTGACATTTATCAGGGATAAGCTGGGGGACTCCTGCTTTGGGCAGGTACATTGGATCACCTAGCCTCTGAAGATTAATTTCAATTCAGCAAACACATATTAAGTGCTCTTGTGTTCAGGTCTCTTTGCTAGACTCTGGAGAATGTGGAATTTAAAATCTCAATGGCTGGCTCTCTTAAAAGGACTTCTGTTTTTTGTGGCAAGGAGGTGGTCTTGCTTGAAGGAACTTCAGGTACCACCTAGTCCCATCTTGTTACCTAGACAAGAATTCCTTCAATGATGAACCGAACAGGTGATCAGTATGATGTGTACTCCCTGAGAACATGGCCTCATTTGGGGACACATAGTATCTATATAGTAAGGGCTTAGTAAATATTTGTCGAATTGAACCAAAGTGGTCATTCTTCCTTTGCCTGAAGAAGTGTAGTGAAGTGGAACATGAGATGTGAGGAGGGAGAGCATCCTCTCAGCTAGAGAGGAGAGATAAGTGAGGGAGGTGGAGTCTGTGACAGTTCCTTACAGCTGTACATTCTGTGAGCCCATCACCTTTTTTACAAGCTGTTTTAAAAACTACAGGTACAAGTTGGTTTTTGTGATGTTGTGTTTACTCTAGAATAATGACCTTCCATATGCCAACCTGCCCAGGATTCTCCTTTCCTGTGTCTCTCAGCTTCTGATATGATTTGGGGCTGCCCAGAAGAGCTGCTCACAGTGAAACATCCCGAGCCTTTTTCAAACCCTTCCTCCAAGTCCATCTGCCCACCCCTCTCCCTCTGTGATTTTTGTATGACTTGGAACCCTAACAGGTGGTAACAATTTTGTTTCTTCTAACTTGATGGTATGAACTTCCAAATAGTCGAGGGTCATTTAGAGTGATTACTTTTTTTCCCCTTTGGATTCTGGGAACCTGGAGTGGAAGTATTTTGGAGCTGCTTAGCTTATAGCGCATGTCGACAAAACAGATTCTGCCCTCATCCTTCCATCCTTCTGAAGACCAGGCAGTTCATAACATAACAGCCATCACACTTAGCAGACACAAATGAGAAATTACTCAGGGGCTCCACTGGTCTAACTGCATTAACTTAGTGACCTTTGGATTCATTGTTTGGGATTTGGGAAAAACAGATTCTGCAGATTATCACCAGATAGGTATGTGTCCTCTTTTTAGGAGGCAGTCTTTTCTGTTTGAGAATCTGTTAGCGAGTTCATCCCACACACAGGAGCAGAGTCTATCTCTATCCTCTCCTCCCTCCCCCCAAGGATTATGTTACCGGGAATTGCTGCTATTATGATGAAATTGCCAAGCTCAGTTCTGCTGTCTTATCGAGGGATCATGATGGCTATTTTTGCCTTCCTACCCCTCCTCCTGAAATCTGCTGAGGCCCATATTTTATGTGAGGTCCTTTTCAATTATGTTTTCAGGGTATCTGAAATACTGTCCAAGTTCTGGGCCGTGGGGCTAGGGAAAAAGAAATCATGGCCAGGTTCACTTGTTGATTTGCATGGGAACATTTCACAGAATCACAGAACATTGGAGTCAGAAGGCTCCTCATCAGCCATCTATTGAACAAAGACTGCTGGACAGCACACCGACCAAACAGTCATGGGATCCCTGGGAGCCCCACTGCCTCCCAAGGCTGTCCACTCTGATTTTGGAAGGGGTTCCTATTATCAAACTTACATTTGCCTTTTCGCAGTTTATAATAGTTGTTTCTAATTTTGTTCTCTGTGGATCAAGCAGAAGTCAAGTCTCTTTTTCATGGCCCTTCAAATACTTGAAAGAAGGTATTTTGCCTTAAAAACAAACAAACACACACACACACACACACACACACACACACACATCTTCTCCAGGCTAATTATCTCTTTCTTTAAGCAGCCCTCATGTGGGATAAACATAAGGCATTTCTCGACTCTCATTGCCCTCTCTCTTCGCAATCTTCAGTGCATCCTAAAATGTGCTGAACATGATGTGCCAGGTGTAGTCTGAGCAGATCAGAGGCCAGGGAGACCACTGTCTTCTTCCGGGCAGCCCAAGGGAGCATGCACACTTTTGCGTGTTGTATCACACTGCTGATCCTTTGACTGTACTGTACTCCCAACTTCTCTTCAGGATAACCTAAACCTTCCTAATCTTACACTTGAGAAGCCAGTTGTTTTAACTTTAACTTTCCTTTCATTTGACTCCACCCAGTGTTCTAGCATAGCAATGGGTCAGTTGATAAATGTTCATTAAATATACCTAATATGATCCATGCCCTTTGCCAAGCAGTAGGGATACAAAAAGAGACAAAAGGTAGTCCCTGCCCTCAAGGAGCTCCCACAAACAAAAGGAAGAAATAATTAAGAGGGGTTAGGAAAGGCTTCCTGCAGAAGATGGGATTTTAGTCGGCAATCATAGGAAACCCTGGGGAGCCACGAGGGGGGATCTGAGCTTGGAGGTCAGCAGAGAAGTTGGGGCAGGATAGGTCAATTTGAGAATTGTCAGTATACAAAATCCTTGGAAACTGATGAGAGCACTAAGTGAAGTCTACTAGAGAGAAAAGAGGGCCCTGGACAGAACTCCTTGGACGCTCACTGTTCAAGGACGTGCTCTGGGTGAGGATCCAGCAAAGGAAACTGAGAAGGAGCAGTCAGAGAGGTAGGGGGAGAACAAGGAAAGAGTCGTGTCCCCAAAATCCGGAGTAAAGAGATTCTCAAGTAAGAGAGGTGATCAGCAGTGAGGCTGCAGAGAGAGTGAGGACCAGACAAAGGCCATTGAAATTGGCAATTAAGAGATCACTGGTCACTTTGGAGGGAGCAGTTTGGGTGGAATAATGAGGGTGGAAGGCAGATGGTAAGGGGGTTAGGAAGAGAGTGGGAGGAAAGTGGAGGCACCTCTTGTAGGGGGCCTTTTTGAAGAGCTCAGCCACAAAGGACAGTAGTTAGTAAGGATGGAAGGATCAGGAAACGTGAATGTGTTTGTAAGCATTGGTGGAGGAGCCAGTAGACAGGGAGACAGGGAGAGAGTGAGGAGGCATTCTGCTGGTGGAGATGGGATGGAATGGGATTGCTGGAACAAGTGGAGGGATTGAAGTCTCTCCTCTTGTGAGACTGAGGCATGAAGGAACAGAGGGCAGAAGGCATAGCAGTGAGAGGAGAGGAGGAGGAGGGGGAAAGAGAACTCCCAGCAAATGGCCTCAGTCTTTTCTTTCAATCTTGAAGCAGGGTTCTCAGCTGGGAGAGTGAGGGTGGGGAAGCCATGGGAAATTTGCGGAAGGCTGAAGAGATCTAGAAGAGCTGCTGTGGACAGTGGGAGGGCAGTAGGATTACCCAGCAACAGTGAGGGCCTAGTTGAGGTTATGTAACACACATTTATAGTGGACACAATCCTGGTGCATGATGCAGATGGTGGGAGTGACCCAAGGCTGAAGCCTGGCAGCCTACAATAGGGGGGAGAGAATGGAGAGCAGAGGAGAGTAGAGGGTAGTGATGTTGATCTCCAATAGAATCTGGGTCCCTGCCAGCTACACATGGATTTAGAAAACCACAAATTGTGTTGTATTGTGTTTTTATTTACTTTGTTAAGTATTTCCCAATTACACTTTAATCTGGTTCTGACTAGAGAGTTTTGCCCCAAGGCAGGGCTGCAGGTTTGACACTTCTAGCGTGGAAAAGGATTGGTTCACCAAGGGGTCAAGTTAGGGAACAGAAGAGAGAGTGGCTAGCTCAGGGGAGATAGCCTGAGGGGTCAAGGGATTGGAGATCACCCTGTGGTCAAAGAGAAATGGGTGAGGGAAGGCAGAGGGAGTGAGAAGCCAGAAGTTAGACGAGGGGATCTGGGGAATTATTGAACATAGAGGTGGTAGATTTGTGAGTGGTGGCAAGATCAAGGCTATGGCCACCTTTATGTGTGGTTGAAGGGGATGGGGGAGCAGCTCATGGGAGGTGAGGAGGTTAAGGAGCCGGGTTTGAGGGCAAGTCCCCTGATACAAAGGCAGGAATTGGGAAGGAGAGAAAAATTGGCATGGCCTATATGGCTCCTGACAATGTCATCCAGTGGGTTAGCTAGCTCCCTTCTGGCTTTATATGCTAGGCAAATTTGGTGGACAGTCCATCTATGCCTTTATCCTACTCTTTGGTAAAGATGTTAAATAGCACAGAGCCAGCCACCGCAGGTGGCTCCTGTTGGATTTCAGCTACTCCCCGGCTTCCATCTGTTTGGTTGTTCTGCTATCCAGTCTGTAGCTCTGGAAGAGCATGAGATGTTAGCCTTATCCGATGTTTTCCTAAACTGTAGATTAAAAAATTTAGAGCATTCTTTTCATGGACCAGTTACTGACTATGCCCCAAAAGGACCTAGGTTAGACTGGCATGACCTGCTCTTGAAAGCATGTTGACCATTTGCGGTCATTGCTTCCTTTTCTAGGTGTTCTAACACTAACCCTCTCTTGAGTAGTAATGCCTCCTTCCCTTCCTTCCGCTGACATCCTGCCTAGGTGTCTCTCTCTCCACAATTGTTGCATTCCAAATGCAACACTTGAAAAGATTTCTGTTATCCTGCAGGCTGCTTTCTAAACACTTGTACATTTTGGGTGGGATTGTGACAGCAGGTTACTCCCTGCCTACTCCCAGCTGTGCTCCACTGCCTAACTTCCTAGAACATGAGCCTGAAACCCAGAACCCTCTTTAGTATTCCTGGGACTTGACTTTGCACAGACAAAGCTCAAATTTCCTTCATCCATCTCTCTTTCATTAATGTATAATTAATATGACTACTTTTCACCCCGCCCTCTTTATGTTCAAACAGTGACTTGGAGGGGAAGCTTGGAAATGATGTTCTCTGTACAAAGAGTCTAGAATGGCAGGCTGTTGGGGAAATAGAAGGAGTTGTGACAATTTCCAAAGCATTTAGCCAAAAAAAAAAAAAAATGGAGCTTATGGCAGCCTTCAGGACCCAGATGGAAAGAACTGTCATCGACCTTTGGGAACCTGCAGCATTCAGTCAGCATTAAGTGATAGCAGCAATGTCAGAAGAAGGCAGCCCTCTGGGTTTCCATGGCATCAACGACCAAGCTGTGCAGGGTGTGTGGCTTATGCATGCTATGAAAAGTGTGCTGTTCACCAGAGAGGAAAAACTTCCATCCTGGACATGTCTGACTTTGCTTTCAGAATGTTAGAGATATCCCTGTGATATCTCTGAATCTGAAGACAGAAAAAATGGAGAAATAGCCAGTACTACATGATGTCTAAAATGGGACCCGCATGGCGCCTCTCACCATGAGGATGCTCTCTGTTTAATCCTGGCTGTGTGAGGGAAGTCCTCAGACCCCATCTTATTGGAAGTGCCTCCTCTCAGCTCTGAGTTAACCTCCTCTTTGGAATAGGGAGAATTCCAGCTGCTCCATTCACATACTGAAAATAACTCTCCTGCCTTAGACTTTGGGACGGGTTGTGACCTGCCTTAAGAAGGCCATTGCAGGGATGCTTCAGAGAGTCCATCCAAGCGAGGCACTTTGTCTCTGCCTGAGCAGGACTGGTGCTAGCCTGTGTGATGGACACGAGCAGAGAGGCTGGGTGTGGAAGGCCAGGCGCTTGTGCAGGACTGAGTGGCCTTCCCAGCAAGACACAGAGATCTCCCCTGTTTGTTTCATCGTTGGCAATAAGCATCTCCCAAGGTTCCCAGATGTTGGCTTGGTGAGACTCTCCAAGTAGTTGACACTCTTATGCAGCACACTCACCCCCTGGCTTAATGACCTTAATGACCTTGTCTGCCTTTCCCACTGAGGTGATGGCAAACACTGGTGTCCAGTATTGATTGAGTGACCTCATTGATTCACTTCTTCAGTTCATTAAATAAGGTTTTAGCAAAGTTTCCTCAAACTTAGCTAATTTCATTTCTTTCTAATACCTGTGGCATTTCCATGTGTCCAGTGGCACAGGAGCAGACTGTAGTGATGGTCAGGGGACAGTCTTCCATCAGAAAAGCTGTCATGGCGCTAATATCCCTAGAGTGGTCAGAGAATCAGTGGAATGGGAATGAGCCCCCTAGAGAGCACAAGCAAGCCACCTCGAAGCTCACAGCATCAGGGTCTGGCACAGGCCAGGGGAGATGGAAGGGACGGATGGGCTTGGGGTATTTGCTTTCATTTTAATCTGGCTTTCCTTTCTGAGACCTTGAAATAGAGTCTAAAGAGCTGGCCTCCAAGACCCTGCACGAGTTTCTTTACCTCTCAGGGCTCTAGGCCCCTCTCTAAGACTCTCAAGCACAGAGAAGGTGTTAACCCGCATTGGTGGAGGGAATTTCTCCGCTGGACCAAGAGCAAGTCCCCCATCCCTAGTATTCTCAGGTATGACAAGTGCATTTTTGCAGAGGTAGCCACATGTGCAAGGACAGGCAGAGATCACCTGGTAGAATTTAGAGCCAGAAGGGGCTTATGTCCTAAAGCAGGCTTTGTTTTCCTTTGTGTCCACACAGCCCTGAAAACAGGCTCATTGGGCTACTTTAGGAAGGCTCTCAGCCAGCCCAGAGCGCTAGCCTGGGACCAAGGCTGTTCAGGATCAATGATTTCAGGCTGGACACTACCTTAGAGGGCACCTCTTTCAGCTCCCTCACTTAATAATTAGGAAATCGATACTCAGAAGGTTTGAATGAGATTCCTGGGATCACACAGGCCTTAGGTGGCAGAACCTAGAGTTTGAATGCAGTTCCTCTGAATCTTGTACCATTCCCACCACATCATGCCACATCAAGTTTGGTGTTTTAGCATATCTTTTTTGTGTTCACATTTATATTTCTACTCACAGTCAAATGGAGGCCATATGTACGTAAGCACGCACAAACACACACACACACACACACACACACACACACACACACACACACACACACACAGATACCTACTCCCAATCTGGAAATGTATAATGGGACTATTAGTAAGAAGATTAGGCACAACAACTACAGGAGTATTTAAATTAAAGCCACCTCACTCTCAACAAATTGCCTGAGGTTTCCAAAGATCAGAATAGTTATTATTAGAGGGCCTTGAAAGAACAGGCACACTGATGTACTCTTTGTGGACTTTGAATCGATCCATCTGTTCAGGAAAGCAATTTGGAAGTATGCTAAGAAAATGATTAAACTTGTCATATTCTGTGGCCCAGAGATCTCGCTTTAAAGCATGTATCCCAAGGAAAGTAAACAGAAAAAAAAGTCCCTAAAATATTTCTAGATAAAAATAAAGGTCTCCAAAAGAATACCCCAAAATATTTGTAGGAGCACTTTTTATACTGTTCTGGGCTGTTCTTTTTGTAAAGAACTGCAAACAAAGCAGATGATAGTTAATTGATTAATTGATTCGTGGCACATGAATGTAATGGAAAATTACTGCAAGGTGAGAAACCGTGTTTATCAAGAAGACAAGGAAACATGGGAAGACTTAAACATCCTGATGCAAAATGAAATCAGCAGAACCTCAAAAACCTCAGACCCAGTAACTCGCTCAGTAGACATAGAAGCAATAAGAGTTCTGTAATAAGGACAACCAAGCTTGATCGTGAAGAAGGGACAGAAGAACATGCTTGCCTCCTTTCTTTGGATGTGGAAGTCTATCCAGCCCAACTGCTGTGTTAATTTTAGTAAGCTACTTTTCTTCCTTCCTTCCTTCCTTCCTTCCTTCCTTCCTTCCTTCCTTCCTTCCTTCCTTTCATTCTTTGTTATAAGGCATGACTTTCTGAGTTGGGGAAGAAGAAGGGATATATTGGGAAACGAAGAAGGTATATAACTTAAGATACCCAATATTTCTAAAACAATACATGGGTTTGTGCTGCAAACTTTGGCCACAGATCTGCAACCACCAGGTGTGGAATTGTAGACTATTCAGAAAGGGACCTGAGCAATCTAGTTCAAGGCCTTTGTTTTTTCAAAGAGGTAACAGGGCCCAGAAATGTTAGGTAACTCACCCTAGGCTGCAAATCCAGGAATGAAATACATGTGTCCCAAATCATCCCCTTTCCAGGCTGCAAGGCAGGGTGAGCATCCTTGGCCTTTTCCCTTGCCCCTTCTCTGTGTCTCACTGTGTGACTTTGGCTAAGTCACATCATTGCTATGGGCTTCTGCTATGCCTCATCTGTGAACTGGATGTGGTGCCTTGCCTGCCTGGTGTCAGGGGCTGGACCTAACCACCTTTGGCACTCCCTTCCTTGCTTCTTCCTAGTTGTGAGTATGTTTGAGAGTGTTCTGTGTGTGGGGAGTGGCTCATCTCCTTTTTATGACAGTGTATAGTGAAGATATGCATCAGAACTTTTGTGATGCTTTAAACTCACATGAGATGTTTTTCCCAGCAGGCTGTAGGATTAGAACCTGTAAAACATGGTATACTAAGTCACTTGGACAGAAGTTACAAAGAACAGACAAAATACATTAAATGGAACAATAGCCACAAATTCCCCAAATCCAAAGCTCCAGTAATGCCTTTCTAAGCGTCCTCCCTTATCCCCCCACTTTTGTTCATAATCATCCGAACACTTAATTATTGCCTTCCGAACACTCACGTTAAGAGTGGAGTGATGACATAGTACTATGTGTTATGTGAAAAATCTCTTAGTCATTGATAAATTGTAGTTTATGTTGTTTCTCGTTAGCTGGGCAACATATTGGTTATAAACAGGCAGGAAATGAGTTAATCCCCCTAAGTCAAAGTTTACTCCTATTCCCAATAACTAGTTAGTCAGAGAGTCAGCAAGCATTTATTAAGTGCTTGCTATGAGATACATTGGGCTAAATGCTAGGGATACAAAACAAGCAGAAAACCAGTCCCTGCCCTCACAGAGCTCTCCTTCTAACAAAGAAGACAGCATAGAAATGTGTCTTTGTGACCCCAGGAACAGCAGAGTCTTCTTGGCAAGACACTGGAGAATTGGCCATCCTTCACCAGTGGATTAAGGCAGAGGTTACATGACTTGCCCAGGGTCACCAAGCTAGGAAGTGTCTGAGGCCACATTTGAACTCAGGTCTTCCTGACTCCAGGCCTAACCCTCTATCCACTGAGCCACCTGACTAAATGACAAGATATAACAATAAGCACACATTCACAGAGTTGATGGAAGGTGTAACCCTAATCTTATCATATATATATTATAGTTGTTTCTGTCTCTGTCCCTCCAATGAATAGAGCTGGTAAGAAGATCTTGGATTCATTTCCCATGGAGTCTAATTATTTTCATCCAGTGAATAATTCTGCCTCCCTCTGACACCCTTCTTCATAATGCTTGCTGCTAGTCCCTGGCACCTCTCATAGGTCCAGGGTAAATACAGCCCCTCTCCTGGAGGAACTGCTCAGGGGGCACCAGCCGAAGCACTATCTTAGACCAAGAGCAATGTGTCATGCCTCTTGGTGGGACAGAGACTGGTCTGCCTTCTGACTCCAGGAACCCCTCGTTGCTTTTCATCTTAGGCTACACAGCTGGAAAGTGTTCAGGGCTGGCTGGTGGGTACTGGAGGATTTGGATCCCTAAGATTGACCCAGAAATCAGAAAGGAGGGGGCTGAGGAGTGAGATAGAAAAAGACAACCAGAAAGCCATCAGATGAATGAGTGGGGCCCAGATTTCTTTCAAGTTCAGGAAACAGTTGGAAATCAAGCTCTCAACAAGTGAGAGGAGGAAAGAAACTATAAATTTTCAGCAAAACCATAATAGATTTCAACTTAGGCTGCAACAAACCAATTTATGAGCTTATGAGTATCTCTCCTTTCCAGTGCTCTCTTCATGTCTTGTCCAGTTTTGGCAGGCTCAGGGAAGTCCTGACCAGTGTGGCCAAGCATACTCCCCACTCTGGGTGTCTGGAGACTCTCAGTTGGAGCTCTCATCACGGCCTTGGTTAGCATTGTGCCTGCAGTGGAACTTAAAGGCCTCTTTTGGCTCAGGGACTGTGGGAGCAGCTGTAAGACCTGATTCCTAAGCCCACCACTGCCTCTCCTGGGCCTTGCTTTGCCTTCTTGGGAAAGGATACTTTGGGAAAGCAGATACAAGCAAAGGCATGATGTGCAGGATTCAGAAAATTTTGCGGTTGCCCAGGCCTCCAGTTCTGGGCCACTGAGGCTTGAGATATTGGGCAGAGCTGTGCACGGTTCATTTTGGCCACAGCATTCAGTCCCTGAATCCATGCTGTCAGGGAATGGCTCTGGGCAAGGGGCACAGATGTCAAGAAAATGAATTTCTTTGAAGTAAATGCACCCAGCACAGGATCTTCTAAATAGAAGCCACTTGAATATGTGTTCTTTGACTTGAATTTGCAGTCAGAGACCACACTGCCCTTGCTGCTCAGCCTGGTATGGAAGTTTTGACCAAAACAGGTACCATCTTGTCCACACTTTGCTTATAATCCGAGTTTAAAATCGATGTAAACAGCAGACACTCTGTGTTGGGTCATGAGCATGTAAGAGCACCATGTCAGGTACTGGAAGAGATCAAGAGAAAAGACCTGGACTGTACCATCACCAAGCTGACAGTCTAGTAAGGGCACAAATGACCCAAAGTCCCACGTGAAAATAATAACAACAAAGCCTGTTTGTGGCTTAGGGCACTAGGTAATCCTCTCTCCAGGAGGGTGGTATTCCCATCTGCCAGGGCCATCCCTAGCACTACAAATGTTCCCTCTATGCACTGGGGTGGGGGGGTGATCCTTGGATAAAAAGACTTCTGAAGACTTCTAATTCATCCCCCTGTCTACAGGGAGCCTCCGCCTACATTATAAAAGACAGATGGCAACCGTTCCAACTTCCCAAGATTCCCTAGGAGAGAAATTCAAGTTCAAATCCAGGACACCTATTCCTTGTTACAGATGCCTCCCAAACCTCCCTGTATGTTGAACCAAAACAACTTGCTAAGGACCCAAAGTGCTGAGTCCATATTCCCCATCCCCACCCCCAAATCTTATCCATGTGCTAACCATCTAACTCTGATAAACTTACAGCCATCCCCTATTTGCCTTCCAAGGCTTTATAAGGTAGCTGTATGTAGAAAGGAAGCTGAGAGCTTAGTGAGTGGACAGTCAGAAACCTAAGCTGCCAAGAAGTGTCCCAGGCCTGCAGCAGGCCTGAGACAGCCAGGAGAGGACTGCAGACATCTGGAGGGAGCTGGAAAGGGCCAAAGTGCACCATCAGGTCAGCACAGCATATTGCTCTCATGGGGAGAGAACTTAGGAAATCCTGGAGAAAGTACTGAAAGTTGATGAATGCTCCAGAGTGAATGTAAGCAAACAAGAGTGTCCACAGTGTGATGGCCATGTCCTGGGTGACCTTGCTGACTTGCAAGAGCTGACTCTGCCCAGTTATGGAGACTTGTCTTGAACCAGATTATGGGGCATCGGGAGACAGTTCTCCAGATCCTGGCCACCTCTCCAACAGAAGGGGCACAGTGGCAGCACAGGCTCAGCACTCAGGGAACTTTGGATTGCCCCAGATTGGTCTGAGAGCCAGCAGTGTCTCCCAGGGTGCCCTCATCTGATCCAGTGCGTATGAGATACGCAGAGCCCTAATTTTCTCTTCCGACCTCTAGTCTTGCATTGCCAGCTACCTAACTCATATCTTCACCCAACTGTCTGTCTGTTCAGTCAGCAAATCAAAATCAGCACATCCCGAACGAGCTCTTCATCTTCTCCCCTCGACCTAAAAACACCCTCTTCCTCCAAGTCATCTAGCTTTATACTCGTTAATGAGTTGGCCACCTTTAGGTTCTAGCTCCTCACCCCTCCCATCTCCATGAGGACGTCTTCCATTTCTTACATTCTCCTAGACTAGAGTGACAGCCTCCAACTCCCCATCTCTCCTCCTGCCAGAATCACCTCTCTTGAGCACATGTCTGACCAAGTCAGCCCCCTTTGGAAAAGCCTGCAGGGCCACCTATTGCCTTGAGGGAAAGTGACAGATTCTTTGCCCTGGTGATTCCAACCTAGCTTTCTAAACTACATGTCTTTGAGCTGCTCCCCAAGCTCTCTGCCTTCACCTCCCATGTCCATGCTCTTGCACAGCCATCCTTCTGCCTGGAGCACATCCTCTCTAGAGCCTCAACTCTCACAACCTTTGTCTTCTCTGCTCTGTCTTCCTGCCAGGGTCCTGGTGCCCACCCTGGGAGGGCTGTTGTCACTGTTTTGTCTCTTTGTCCCCAACACCTAGAACAATGCCTGGCCCTTTGGTGGGGGTTTAATGAATGGTTGCTAAATTAAACTTATTTGGAGAGTAGACTTGGAGTTTGAGGGCAGAAATCTTTTCTCCATCCCTACCACCATCTCAAGGTGCTTTGAACAAGTCACTGGGTTGCCCCTCGTCTATGTGAGCTGCTCTGCCCATAAAATGACAGACTCTGGCTCTTAGAAACCTGGACTCCAGGCCAGGGCTGCCTCCTTCTCCAGGTCCTCCTCTGCCCAACTTTTACCCAACTACCAGGCCTAGACCCTGTGCTACCTTTCATCTGCTCGGATATTTATCTGGTACATACTCCTTTAGTGATGTTGTCTCCCCCATTATAATGGGAGCTCTTTGAAGGCAGGAACAGGATTTGCCTTTTCTTTTTATCTCCAATATTTACCATAGTGCCAAATGCCTGATTAAGTGCTAATTAGCAAATGCCTGTTGATTGATTGAGTCATGATTTCCTATGTAATACTCTTTGTCTTTTCTTTCTTTGTGGGAATGTTTAGGTTTAGTGTTTATCAAGTTCAGAATGTAAAAAACAGATTTTTAAATTATTTTTTTTAAATCAGAAAGAAAATTCCATACTGTCAACCAGAATTCAGTTTTCCTTATACTTAGATTTCCAAAAATGGCTGTTGGAAACCTGTGCTTCCTCACTCTAGAATTTGCTCTTGGGCCCAGTGACATATGAAGAATTATCCTAAAGTGATATGGGCTACTCTGGGAAGGGCTTGGTTCTTCTCCATGCAGCCAAAGCCACTGGGTCCAAAACATTGAGGAGGGCCTTCCTGCCCAGGTAGAAATTGGGCAGAAAGGCCTGGAAGTTCCCTCTGAGCTCATAGATTCTCTCTTTGTCTCCTGTGCTGTGTTCATTGACCTGCCACTCAAGAGGACCACCCCTGGTCCTCTTTAGATCTCTGCCTCAGCTTTGTGAATAAATGTCTCTTGGGTTTAAAGCTTTGATGGGCTTTCTTTTCAGATCAGCACTTGTCCCCTCGGTAAAAGTCCCTGGTTTGGCTACTGATACATCAGGTCAGTACCACAGTCAGTAGTTTCATTGATTCCCTGAGTTTTCTGGCTTGGGGCCTTCTTCCATAGGTTGTCAAGCATCACTCGTCCCTCCCCAGAGGTCCACTTCACAGACTGATTGGGAAGGAAGCATGCTGCAAACATAAAGCAGGCTGGAAATGTGCACTGTTGTTGTCACTGTGTTTCAGGGACAGTGGATGGGCTGTGTCCTCTCTTTACTGCCCTTCCTTTCCCACTCACTTGCAACTCAGTGTAGGCTTTGTAGTCATCACCTTGGTTTTTCTTGCCATAGTGCCTTCAGAGGAGAAAAAAACATGTGATTACAGCTTTGATGAGTGTCAAAGTGGTCCTGGACCAGTCAAACACAGTGCTGGAACCAGCATTTATTCTTGATGTTAGACAGCAAGGTCCTAGACTCCCCGTCACCTCGAGCTGACAAGGAAGGAAGAAGACTGGTCCTGCATTCCTGCTGCTTCCGTGTGTGCACTCAATGTGCTTAGAGAAAGTAGTCGAGGTCCAAAGTTTGCCAAGAGAATGACGGAGTGTTCCATTGTCCTTCCAATGAGTTTCAGGGTTCTAGGAGCCTCAGCCACTTTACTTTGCCTGTGGTATAACATTGCTAATTGATTGAGTCATCCTGAGCTGAACATGTCAAAACAATCCCAAGATGGTGACAGTGCTCTTACGAAGTTTCCATGGGACGTCTGCAAAGGCTAAAAATACTTGTGTTTATCGGGGGCTGTCATGCAGTGAAACATGTTGAAAGTTGTATTGCTTTTGAAAACCAAATGTTGAGGACTCTCGAGGCTAGCTTAGAGACAGCACAGAGCTTTGCTTCCCTTTGCCCTAAGACAGTGGTACCCTAAGGGCAAGTGTCCAAGCTGGAAGAGAGCAGAACTTGGGATGTTAGGAACAACACTCATTCTCCTCTAGTGTCCACAGCATCCTGAGGGTTAATTAACCTTAGGCCTGATTGTGCTAATCAGTACCAGTCATGTTAAAAAATTGGCACTGGTTACAACCAGTGTAAATCAGCGATTTTGTAGCCAGATTTTTCTGAGAAGCAACCCAGTCTAGGAAGGGGTGGAGAACTGTCAGTAAATTTGAGTACAACCTAAGAAGCCATGTCAAGCAAGCCAGTTTTCCAGACCTTAGTCTTTACTTCTGTACAATATCCAAGAACATAGTATTTGAGACTCAAAAGGAACCTCAGTAGACATCTGGTCCAACTTGTAGAAAAAAAATGATTTCAAGTGGCCATCAAGCCTATGTTCAGAAACCTCCAAGAAAGGGGAGGCCCTCTTTTGGACAGCTTCAAGTGTTAGGAAAATTGTGGCATCCAGACTCTTCCTAACTGCCTCCTTGGGTGCCGATTCCACCCTCTGGAGCCAAACAGCATCCCTCCTTCACCTGACAGTCTGCTGCTATCATGCATGCCCCAAATCCTCTCTTCTGCCAGCTAAACATGTCCATTTCCTTCCATTGATCCTCATGACCTTCACCATCTCAGCTGTCTTCCTCTAGACATTCTCACATTTCTCAGCACCCATAGTCATGATCACCATCACTGAGCAGATCTTGAATGTGTGTGTGGGATACTCCATGGCCCCAGTGGCAGAGAGGTCATGAAGACATCATACAGTCTCACCCTCTCATTTTGGAGATAAGGAAAAATTGAGGCCAGAAAAGTGCAGTGACTCACCAGAGGCCATGCCTCGATGGGATGGGACCCTTTCCCCGTACCATAATCAAAATTCAGCAAGACAAACTTGGTGCCTGTGGAGGAGCCGGGCTCAGATCACGAGCAGACAAATTCAGGATTCCCAAGTGATATTTGTAGTTATCACTTTGGTTTTTCTTACCACAGTATGGGACTGGCAAAAGGGAGACTCTCTGAAGGCAGAATTCAGCAGTAGGCATGGGACGCAGGATCGAGCTCAGAGTCAGGCTGGAGAATCTAAGGTGCCATCTTAGAAGCCACTTTGTCCAGCCTGTCCCAAAGCAACATCCTCCACGAGGAGGAATAGCCTCTTGTCTCTCCTCCCTCCTCACACGCCTACCAGGAGGAGCTCACCATTTCACACACTCCCTCAAGCCTACAGTGACTCCCCATTGCCTCAGGGGTAAAATGCCAGCCCCTTAGCCTGACACCAAAGGCCCTCCACAGAATGGCCCCATTTTCCTTTCCTAACCTTGTTCCATGCTTGTATTTTATATTCTCGGCAAACTAGACCCCTGGCCATCCCCCTCCTCTGTGTCTTTCCACAAGGCCCGATATTCTGCCCCTTTCCCTCTTTATTTATCTTACCTACCTTCATATTATACTTATTTCTTTGTGTATATTTTAGGTGCGCCCAGTAAAATTTAAGGTTCTTTAAAACAGATACAATTTTGTTTTTATTCACTATCCAGCACATAGCTCCTTACAGATAGGAGTTACCAGACAAGTGTGTATTTGTTGAAATGAGTGGAATAGTCATATATTCTCTGCTTAAAGACCACCAGGGTTAGGAAACTCACTTATCCCCCTGTCCCCAGAGCAGCCCATTCCATTGTTTTACAGCTCAAATTTTTCCCCACATTGAATAAAAACTTTCCCCCTTCTAGCTCCTGAGATCAATAAGTTGGGAAAAGCTAGAAACTAGGTGGGGGTGTAGCCATGCACAGGGGTAAGGAGGCAAGCTCCACAAGATAAACAGGTTGTTCTATGTCCTCCTGAGCGGTATGGGGATTTAATGGGATGATCTGCCCCACCCTGACATGGTCATTCCCAACCCTTTGTTATTTTCCCCCCAAAAAAGCACAAAAACATCTTTGAATCAGGGCAACAGAGGAATGGAGGCTCTCAGGGTACTTGGGGAGAAGTGAGTCCCTGAGGCAAGGGTTCTTCTGCTTCCTTTAGGTCCTTGTGTCTCATTCCTCCTTCAAAAGGGGACTCTAGAAGAGCCAGATGGCTCCCACGTGGCCTAAGAGAGGACCAGAAGAGATTTGGAATCCATGAGAAAAGTGGGTGTCTGAAGCATTGAGTTAGTGGAGAGGTAAGGTGGGCAGCAGATTGCAAACAACTTTGAAAGGCAGGTAAAGACTTTGAACATTGTTCTCTAAGCATGTCCCAATTGATAAGTAGTCTAAAGACATGAACTGGCACCTCTCAAGGGAAGAAACCCAAGCCACCTAGAGCCAGTCGCTACTAATTAGAAAAATGCAGACGAAAGCAACACAGCCTCAGATTAGCAAAGATGACCAAAAAAGGAACATGATAAATGTTGGAGAGGCTGTGGGAAAACAGGCATCTGGATGCCACCGTTGGTGGACCTGTGAATGGAGGCTACCCCCTCTAGAAATCCATTTGGAATTTACACAAAAAGTTACTAAACAGTGAGGGCCCCTTGACCCAGCAGTATCACCCCTATATCCAAAAGACAATGAGGAGAGGAAACAGTCCTTTATGTACACAAATATTTAGAGCAGTTCTTCTTCGTGGCAACAAAAGACAACCACCACAAGTAGAAGTGAAGGGGATGCCCATCACTTGAGGTGCTGCTGAAGATGGCAAGGGAATGCTGTGGCAAAGTGTTACAAGGAAGCAGATGATTCTGAAGAGGCATGCAAAGACCCCCTGGCAGCCAGTGCAAAGAGAAGTGAGTAGAGGGCGGCCCTGGAGTCAGAAGGACCTGAGTTCAGATCCAGCCTCAGACACTTAACGCACACACAGACCTAGCCGTGTGACCCTGGGCAAGTTACTTAACCCCAATTGCCCTCCAAAAAGCAAAAAAAAAAAAATGGGGGGACTGAGTAGGGCCAGGAGAACACTGGGCGTTATTCCATTGAGAAGATGAAAATGGACAGCCTTGAGGACTTTCATGAACTGAGGGAGAATGAAGTGGGCAGAACCAAGAGAACAGTTGATGACAACACTGCAGAGACAAACAACTGTGATTGCTGTAACGATGGTGATTGGGGCGGTGGCCAATTCCTAATTCCAGAGGACCCAGGATCCAGCTGCTGCCATGAAAGAGAAGGGCTGGACCTCACACACACGCAAACGCATGCACACATGTACACGTGCACACACATGACTGCATGGCTATGTTTATGGAGCCTTTGCCTACTTTGTTACGAGAAATTTGTTTTTGTTTGATTCTTCTTTGATCAGGTTAGGGTAGGAGAAAAAGAAAGCTGATTTCCGGCCATTTGTTAAATAGAGAGGAGGAGCATGTAGCCTCTCAGATGAGGCTGCTGATTAGCTTATTATTAGGTTGACTTCATTGCTTTACTTTGTTGCAAGAGACAAGTGGGAGGCAAATGTAAATCTTTGTCACAGAAAAACAAATACATCAGTACAACTTAATTCAAAATAATTAAAAAACATAAGACTGTGGGGAAAGTCCTTGAAACAATTAGGATAGGGAGTGATGTGTGTGTTACTGTCCTCCTGCTCTAGGCAGAGACACCCTCCTTGATTGGGGAGGGCATCAGGACAGAAGGGCCAATCTAGGCCAAGAGTTAGGAGGCTGGATGACCTTGGATATGTCATATGTCCTCTGTGATCATTCTTACCTCAGCTGAGGATTGTAAATGCCTGCCCTGTACTGCCTGACTCCTGGCCTTGCATAATAGATGTGAGAAAGTACAGGAAAGCCCTTAGATCTCTGGAAAGCAAGTGGAAAGTGGTGGCCGCATTAGAGGAGCTAGGAAGCAAAGGGACTGGAGTTCTGGCCACTGACTAGCTGTGTGACCCTGTATAACTCACAGGGCCTCACTCAGCCTGGACTTCATCATCTATTAAATGGGGATAGTAATAAGCTATAGCTTTCACCACATAGTGTTGTGTGAATCAAACGAAATAACAAATGCAAATTGCTTTGTAGACTCTCAAGTAACTGCTTTGTAAACTACATAAATGACAGCTATTTTCATTATATAGTGCTGATAATAACAATCATTAGGTTAACGTAAACATAAACTGATCCAGTCCTCCAGTCTTGGGGTTTTGTGGCCCTTCTTCTGTCTCCTCATAGGTCACTTTCCAGCCAAGGAAACTGGGGCCCAGAGAGATTCAGTCAGTGGCAGGGCTATCCCGTACTAGTGTGAAGCTGGACCCCAATAGATAGTAGTCACCAAGTTCAGCCATCATTTAGCACAGTACCTGGTCCACAGTTATTCAGTTTAATTCAATTCAGTGTTACTGAAATGATTAGGAAGGATGAAGTGGTCTTGCTTCCTCCTCACCCCTGGTTTGGATGGGTAGATAAGTATAGGCGGAAATCAATTCAGGAGCATGTTAGAAATTCCCAAGTATCATAGCCTATCAGTCAGTCGATAGCACTGGTTCCTTTGTTTATCTGTGGAATGTGGTTTCAGAAGAGTCATTGGATGCCTTATGGATGCATTCATTATGTTTTCAATAGTCTGATGCATGGGTGGAGGACAAGTAATTTATCCTAATTTGTGCCATAATTTGAGGGCATTGTCACTCTCTCCATCAGGTGAAACTAATTACGTGTATGGGATACTTAGGGAGAGGTAGGTAACCTTGTCCAAAACATTTAGACTCTGCTTGTGCCCTACTGCCAGACAAGGTACCGAGCTATGTTACGATTCATTTTCCATCGTCAGCAAAGACTTCAAGTCAAGGACAGCTCAAGGTCACAGTGAATGCCTACATCCTGGCCAAGAGATGAAGACCCAGCATCCCTTGCTTGTGTTTGGTCTTCACAAGAAGAGAAATCACGGTATTACTGGGTTACTGTGCTCATGCAACTGTTCTGCAAATGAAAGCAAGAGAAGTCAGCCCCCAAAACACAATCATAGATTTCAGAATTAACTAGTCCATTTTACAGAAACCATGACCCAGAGTGTTCTTTCCAAAAATCATAGAAGAAATAAGTCACCAAGGAAGGCATGGCACCCAGAGTCTGAGCCTGGTGTTGTTTGTGCCATGCCACACTGAAGAAAAGGAACAGAACGGCTTCAGATGCTGCCCAGAGGATGGGCTTGATGTCCAATGGGAGCTCCCCCGACTTCTAGTCTTCTGTTTCAGACGGCCTGTGTATGTTGTATAATGGAGGAAGTGAAGTCAGTGAAAATGCTGCCTCTGACAGTCCTTCCCTGTAAGACCAGGGACAAGCCAGGGCCATTCTCTAGGCCTCCGCCACCTTCTCAGTAAAAGCTGATGGGAAAGAGCCTGCCCAGAATACTGACCTCATGAGGGAGGAGCTACTAAGTGTAATGAGTGGAAAGTGCTGTATATGCTTTAATGAGCTGCATAAAGGCTTGTTATTTGTCTTCTTCCTTGTAGAAGCATTGATTTTGGGACCTAAGGACATTTCTGCTCCTTTTCTGAGCAATTATCTTTCCTTACTGATTTTCAACAATCATAGGCAACTGAAGAGGTGGAATTATGTAGCTTTCAACAGGACATGGTCTGTGAACTGGTTAGGAAGCGACTCTCTATTTTCTTCCTTTTATTTAGAAAAATATCTTTTTACGGATACATTTTGTTTGTATGTCACCATTTTTATTGATATCTTTTTTTTACATCTCCAAAATTTCTCCCAATATCCCTTTCCCTCCCTTCTCCCAGAGAGCTATTCCATCTAATCAGTAATATTTGTAAACCCACGTGAGATAGCAGTTAGAGCACTGGACTTGGAATCTAGAAGACCTGAATTCAAATCCAGCCTCTAATACATACTTGCTGCATGACCCTCAGCAAGTCACTCGATTGCTGTCTGCCTTAGGTTTTCCAGCTATAAAATGGGAATGATAATACCACTTGTTTCCTAGGGTTGTATAAGGACAAATGATTTTTGTAAAGCATTTGGAAAACTGCAAAGAATTATATGTGATAGCTATTGTTATTATTATTATTATTATTATTAAAGGAGAGAATAAAATACAAAAAATCCTGGTCAGTACATCCAAAAAGTCTGAAAATGCATTTGTGCCTGGGGACCGGGACCTCCCACCTCTGCAGAGCAGCTCCTGATGACTCTTCTCTCAGTCCACACTCTCTTTGCTGTTGTATAACATCCCCTTTGGATTGTTTGATGAGTGTTCTTTCAGTTTACATTGTCATAGGTATTACACGTATATCGTTTCCTTGTCCCTACTCACTTCTCTCTGAATCAGTTCATGTCTGTCTTCACGTTTCTCTCTAGTCATCATAATTGTCCTTTCTTGGACATTTTAGTTACTTTGTATAATTCCAAATTCCTTTCCAAAATGGTTATACTGATTTACCATTCCACCAACAATGCACTAGTGTGCCTATTTCTTCCCACTCTTCTAACACTGATGGTTCCTATCTTTTGTTACCAGTATTTCTGTGGACAGAGGGCCTAAGAGAAGGGTCAGATGCCTCACCCAGGACAGACTAGACACCTAATTGCCATGTTAACTTGTCCTACTTCACACAGTGGGTCCACACATGGTTTACTGTGTAGACTTTTTGTGCCAAGGAGATGAGGCAGGCCAAGTAATGAGCTTTCCTTAGGATGTCAGCATCACAAGGAGCAGTAGAGAAAAGGATTCTTTTCTGATTGGCCTGTATTTCAGAGCCACTCTAGACAGGCCCAAATTGCCCAGCATAGAACCCATCACCTTGCTGCTAAGGGGAGAGTGCTTCATTCCCCGCCTGCATCTGTGATCTCCAACTGCACCAATTCACACCTTGAGTGAGAAATGCTGGGAAAAGCCAGTGGTTTCAATGGGCCAGGCTGCCAACCAGAGGCCAACCAGAGGCAGAGGCAAAACTTTCCCATCTGTCAGGCCCCTCGGCCAGGAGGGCTGCCCCTGCCCTGCTGGCCCTCTTACCCTGCCTGTGGCCCTCATGATGCACTCAGGGATCTTGTCTTGCTCCTTGAGTCAGGGGCCAGAGCCCCCTCCCTCACCCAGGCAATTCTCACAATGCCTTATGCAGAGCTAGGACTCCAGAAATATTGGTGGGATTCATAGTATCTTTCCCTGTAACTGTAGTACAGCTTGACAAGTTGATAGGTTTGTCTGTTTCTCATTTGTTTGGAGACACATACCATGGATGATATTGTATAATCATGCAGTTTTCCTAAATGATCCAAAGCTTGTTTGCATTAGCTCTCAGCATAGCATGCCCAGACCACACTCTTTCCGAATTCTTAATCCTGAAAGTAAAAAATCCAGGGTTCCACCGCCGTGCTCTGCCCGTCCCTGGAGCCTGTGCTGGGACGCTGGAGAGTGGGGCGTTTGGCAGAGGGGCTTCAGGAACATGGCTGCCCTTCCTCAAGGGGCCCAGAAGAGTGTGGAGCTGTACTTGAGGCCTGCCGGTGCTGAAGCCACAATCAGGAATTGCCTAGCTAATCCTCGAGGAGGGCATATCCCCGCTTTGTTCTCCCCTTGTAGCTTTCTAATTAGGAATTAAGGAGCAGAGAACACTGTAGGTTTGCTTTCCTCGGTTACTTTTCTTGGAAAGACATTAAGATGTAGAAAGTCTGGGCAGCCCTGCAAGTTCTACCCATGCCCCTCACCGCACCCCCACCCCCAGGCAACTTCTGTCAGTGTAATACAATCATCAAGTCTGTCTTTGCTGATCAACAGAAACCGGTGTGAAACTTCAGGCTTTCTCAGGCGGCTACTAGCCATGTCATCCAGAAATGAGGTCAGGTCCCCCAGCCTCAGGCTTCTTGGAGAAGTGTGTCAGCAGTCACCAGGCTTGGCTAGGGGCCACGTGTCCCAGACTACTGGCTTGACATAACATGGAGCCTTGTCCTGTCCTGAGCTTGACTTCAGCATCGAGTCACCCCAAATCCTCAGTGTGTTGCATTTTTCCTAGGAATTTCCATTAAAAACTTGGGGTAGCAGTCCTCTAACCCTTGAAGGGCTGTAAGAGAGAGCATCGCTTTTTTCTGTATTGCCCCAAGTACAAAACAAGGAGTGACAGTTGGGGTTTACAGAGAGGCAGATATAGGCTGCCCCAAAGTGAGCTCCCCTTCACTGAAGGCAGATGCTGGATGGCCCCTTGTCGGTGACAATGTAGAAAGGATTGGGGAGACAGGGATGGTTGGACTATGTGGCCCCTTCCAGTCTCATTGAAGTTCCACAATGACGCTCTTAGTAGTAGTAGTAGGTCAGACAAGTATTATTAGTCCCACTTGACAGATGAGAAAATGAAAGCTCACAGAGGTTAGATTACTTCCTCAGTGGGTGATGACCTCGTTCTTTAGGTCTATTCCATATTATGTTTAGTTAGTCTTAGTTTACTGATGACGAGATGAAACTTCTTTGTCTGGCATTCAAGGGTATCCACAGCCTGGTGTCTCCCTTGCTTTCCAGCCATGTCTGATGTCTCCTGATTCATTTTGCTCTAGCCAGAACAGCCTGCTTGTTCACTCTGTACTTTATACCATCTGCCTCTGTGGATGTCTGTGAACCTCTACACCTTTTCCCCAACCCTCCCCCAGCTTTGCAGTTCCCTCACCCTTCTCAACTTTTTGAAATATAGCCTAGGATCACTGTCACCTGGGCTCATTCTGCTCTTGCAAGCATTGCACTAATGAAGTCACAGCAGTAATGAGATCCTGGAAAAAGGAAGACATATCATCAGTCTAGAGAGATGCAAATGTCCCTGTTTTCAAAAACTAAAGGAGTACAGAGGCCTGGCCTTGACTTTGCCTCTCTGGCCTTGACTTTGATTCCTGGTCATATTCTAGATCTAAATCACAGGGAAGAATACTTTTGGACAGGACACACGCCTTAGTAGAATGTCAGCTCCATGAGGACAAGGGCCACCTCTTAATTATTTCTCTATCTCTGCCATTATCTAGAATATAGTGGGTGTTTAATAATAAGTGAATCATAGCTACAGAAGAATCATAGGCTATAACAACATGAAAAAATGCTGCAAAACTTTTGAAGTGGGTTGTTTTTTTTGCCCCAGGGATAAGACTTGATATTAATCTTTCTTAGATTTCACCTCATTAAATTGGCACAGTGGATAGAGTGCCAAACTTTAAGTCAGAAAGCCCAAGTACAAATCTAGCCTCAGATCCTTACTGGCTGTGTGACCCAGGACAAGTCCTTTAACCTGTCCATGCCTGCAAAATGGGAATAATCACAGCTTCTGTCTCCCAGGGTTGTTGTGAGGATGAAATGAGAAAACATCCGTGCAGTACTTAGAACACTGGATAAATGCTAGCTAATTTTTTTTCTGGTTCCTAACTCTGTCCTCTCATCTGTCAGCTGGCCCCCCTACCTTTCTATCATCAGCACATTGGATAAGCATGTAACATCTGTGTCTTCATCAAAGGTTTCAGAGGCTTTGGGGAAAGAATATCTAGTAGGCCCAAGAGGGATGGGAAGCTCAAGAATGAAATTCTTGAAGACCCAAACAGGAGAAATTCCAGTGAGGAAGGTATATCTGTCTAAAGAGACCAATGTGAGTGTACAAGGAATTACTTAAATAGAAAAAGTGCACACATTTATGATACAAGCAAAGACAGACTTAGAGTATAAGAACAAAAGCATGATAAGTCCTTTAAGAATTGTGTCAGAACAAAAAGAAAGCCACCAGAAACACTGAAGCCCAGAATTATATAACATTGGTGACAAATGCTAAAGATGATTACTAGTTGGTTGTTTTTAAATTGTGAGCAAAGTGAGGATTAGATCACTGCTTCATGGATGGAAGGATGATAATGGACAACAGAAGGCAAAAATACTTAACTTTTATTTTGCTTCTGCTTTCTCTTTTCTCTGATGAGAAAAATTGCTTTGGATGGGAAAAGACAACCCCCCTCCCCCCAACATATTAATAGGGATCCAAAAGAAATAAAGAAATAGAGAGAACCTGGTTGTCTTGAGCAAGTCCAAATTACCTTATCTCAATACATTCGCAACTGCTGCCTTTGATTATCTAGCTCCTGTCAGAGTAGTTGAGAGATCCTGGGGGAAAGGAAGAGATATCATCAGTCTAGAGAAATGCAAATGTCCCTGTTTTCAAAACTGAAGAAGAACAGAGGCTGTACTCTCTGACCTTGACTTTGATTCTAGAAAGCATTATTAAAAAGGGAGTTCATGAACATTTAGAAAAGGAAGCAGTGATCACAAGGCATCAGCGTGGCTTCCTCAAGAACTGGTGTCAGACTAATCTCGTGTTTTTTGTTTTTTTTTTTTTGTTGGAGTTATGAGACTAGTCGGTCAGGGCAATGCCACAAGTTGTGCCAGTTGAACAGTGCATTTGACAACCTTCTGTGCTCTTCTCACTCAGTTCAGACTGGCCGAATGACTGGGCCCAAGGGAAAAATACAAATGACTGTACACAACTCTAGAGGAAGTTCTTAAGGGCCTTGTCTCAGATCTCTGTTCTTCACCCTTTGCTAGTCAATATTCTTAGACTTATTGTTCCTCTTTTTCTCTCACAAAGTCCAAGATGGTCAGTGACCAAAATTACCTCTATTGTTATATGTTTGAGAAATCTTGTATGGTTTTAATGTGTGTCTGGGACACATCTTATTGATGAAGAGCTTTTGGGGTAGCATTTTGCTCTAAGTCAAGCTATAGAGCATCTATAGAATTGTTTTTAGAAAGATGGACCTTTGAATTAATGAAAAGAAATGCTAAGGAAGGTGGCTTAACCAAACCAGATCTTAAATTGTATTATAAAGCAGTAATCAAAACTACTTGGTACTGGCTAAGAAATAGAGGGATAGATCAGTGGAATAGATTAGGTACACAAGATGTAGTAGTTGATGACTATAGCAATCTACTGTTTGATAAACCCAAAGACCCCAGCTTTTGGGATGAGAACTCACTATTTGACAAAAACTTCTGGGAAAACTGAAAAATAGTATGGCAGAAACGGGGCATGGACCAATGTCTGACACATTATACTAAAGTGAAGTCTGAATGGGTACACAACTTTAGATAGAAAGGCTGACACTATAAACAAATTAGGGGAGCAAAGGATAGTTTATCTGTTAGATTTATGGAGAATGGAGGAATTTATGACCAAACAAGAGATGGAGAACATTATGAAATGCAAAATGGATAATTTTGATTACTTAAATTGAAAAGTTTTTGCATAAACAAAGCCAATGTAACCAAGATTAGGAGGGAAGAAGAAAACTGAGAAAGAATTTTTACAACTGGTGTCTCTGATAAAGGCCTCATTTCTAAAATATACAGAGAACTGAGTTAAATTTACAAGAATACAAGCCATTTCCCAATTGATAAATGGTCAAAGGATATGAACAGACAGTTTTCAGAGGAAGGAATTAAAGCTATCTATAGTCATAGGAAAAAAATGCTCTAAATCATTATTGATTAGAGAGATGCAAATCAAAACAAGTCTCAGATGCCATATCATACCTATCAGATTGGCTAACATGAAAAAACAGGAAAATGGCAAATGTTGGAGAAGATATGGGAAAGTTGGAATACTAATTCTTTGTTGGTGGAATTTTGTGAGCTGATCCAATCATTCTGAAGAGCAATTTGGAACTGTGTCCAAAGGGCTATAAAAATGTGCATACCCTTTGACCCAGCAATACCACTTCTAGGGCTATATCCCAAAGAGATCATAAAAATGGGAAAAGGACACAGAGGTACAAAAATATTTATAGCAGCTCTTTCTGTGGTGGCCAAGAACTGGAAATTTAGGGGATACCCATCAATTGAGGAATGGCTGCACAAGTTGTGGTATATGAATGTAATAGAGTACTATTGTGCTATAAGAAATGATGAATAGACAAACTTCTAAAGAACCTGAAAAGACTTATATGAATTGATGCTAAGTGAAATAAGCAGAATCAGGAGAACGCCATACACAGTTAATAGCAACACTGTGCAATAACTGACTTTGATAGACTTAGCCCTTCTTAGCAATGCAAGTACCTAAAACAATTCCGAAGGACTCATGATGGAAAATGCCATTCACATCCAGAGAAAGAGCAATGGAGTTGGAATGTAGATCGAAGTAGACTATTTCCTTTTTTGTTTGTTTTCTTTTGTTTTTTCTTTCTTTCTTGTGGTTCTTCCTATGCATTCTTGGTTCTTCTATACAACATGAATAATATGGAAGTATGTTTAGTGGGAAGTTACGTATAGAGCCTATATTGGATTGCGTGCCATAGGGTGAGGGAGGGAGGAAGGAAGGGAGAGGGAGAAAATTTAAAACTTATGGAAGTGAATGTTGAAAACTAAAAATAAATAAATTAACTTTAAAAAATAATAATTAAAAACAAAAGAAAGATGGCCCTTTGTTTTAGAAAAAAAGCATTGTGAAATTTCTCAAGTGCAATTATGCCTCTAGTTCCCTTTTGTCTTTGGCGGTGGACTGCCTCTTCTTCTGTGGGCTCTCCACAGTGGACATTCATTCTTCATCCACTTGGGTTTGTTTGTTTTTTTACTTTGTGGATAGTAGGCCCAGTTCTTCTGAGCAAGTAAAGATCTCACGTTGAAAGCTTAGGGACAATGTCATCTACAAACAGACACCTGGAGGACCTGGCAGGCTGCACTAATTGAAGTATGGTATTTAGGTCAAAGTCAGTGATCATGCCCTTACATTCTGCATTGGGGCAGTCATTCTTAAAGAATTGGGTTTTATTTCTTTTTGTTTTGTTTTAAAGTCTGGGCATCACAAATTGAAAGAGTTTTTGATGAGCTCAACCATATCCAGAAGAGATTAACTAGAGAAGTAGGGGATCAACAAAACATCGTTTGAGAAACATTAGAAGCAACAGGAGACGTTTAATGTGTAGAAGAGAGTACTGGGGGTACAGCAGGAGAGCTCTCTTGGCTATGGCTTTCTACCCCACAGGGTTTTTGTGAAGATCGAATGGGGTCATAGGATTCTGAAAGCACCTTGTAGCCATAAAGCACAATATCAATGTTAGTTGTTATCGTTTGAAATATTGGACTTTTTCTGCATATTTTCTAAAGGCAAAACTCACACCAGTGGGTGAAGAGGCCAGGCGTTGGTGCACTACCGGCACAGCAGCCTCCGGGAAGGCACAGAGGGTCGCCTCTCTGGATGTGTTCAAGCAGAGGCTGGAGCATCTCTGGTCAGGGTTGCAGGGTGAGCAGGGAGGCATGAGGCAGAATTCCTATGTCAGGTTGGAAGTTGGACTACCTGGAGGGCCTTCTCAGTTCTGAAGTCCTGGGATTCTAAGTTGTCCTATTCACAAGTAAAAAGCTCTTTTCTCATATGCTTGGGTCCATCTCCCGCCTCTTTTTCCATTCCCTTGGCCTAGGTTCTTCCTATTGTCCACACTCATTACAGGAAAGTTTTCTTGACGTAATGGCATGTGCCATGGCCATGACTGTTGGAGACTTCAGCACCTGTTTAATCAGGCTGTATAAAGGCCTAAAGTACTACGGGGCTTTTAGAACCTATTTCTCTTTTTAAGAGGAGCTTTTTATTAACAGAAAAACCAGTAGCCAAGAGTAGGGAAAAATGAAAATCAAATGGCAGATTTGTCCTTTTCTCTTTCCCTGTCTCCTTATGGAGGACATTCCTCTATTCCTCTCCTCTTTGCATCGCCCCCACCCCCTTCTGTGCCTCTCCAGAGGCAGCAAATTACATTTTTTGTCTATTATTCTAGCCATTCAACAGTCTTTGGAGGAGGAGGCCTCCATTTGGTTTCTGTCTGGTTCATACCTGGAGAGAAAGGACCTGGCCTCCTCTTGCTGGCTATAGTGCTGCCTTCTGAATTTCTTGAGTTCTTGATTCATATTAGGTCCACCGAGGTTATGGTTTTATTTTATTTATTTATTTATTTATGTATTTTGCTTTTTGGAGGGCAGTTGGGGTTAAGTAACTGCCCAAGGTCACACAGCTAGGTTTTTGTTTGTGTGTTAGGTGTCTGAGGCCAGATCCGAGCTCAGGTCCTTCTGACTCTCTACTCACTGCGCCACCTGGCCGCCCCCCAGGTTATGGTTTTAAAGCAGATGGCAGCCTGACCCAGTCTGCCTTGGAGTTTCCAGAAAGGTGGGAGCTACGAGCTTCTCATGGAGACACAGGGGCGAGGAGGAAGGAGTGTGGCAGCAGAAAGCCACTTGGCCCACTGATGTTTCACTGGTTGTGAAACCGATTGTGTAGCAAATCATTTTAATGCATTTGTACCAGAAATTACAAAATGGAAACATGGCTGGATTTAGATTCAGAGAACCTGGCTTCAAGACTTATCCCTACTATTTGTTGTTTATTAAGACTGGGCAAATTACTTCTCCTGTGTCCAGTGAGAGGACTGGACAATATGACCATGAAGGCCCTAAGACTGTCCTCTTAAAGACAAAGCTGGGAGCTGCTGGGAGATGAGGCTTCTTCTCTGAAGTCTGAACAAAGGAGAAAAAAAGGAGGGAAATGAAGATGGAAAGTGGCTGTGTTTACAAACAGGCTGTCTTGAAACCCAAGACCTTTGTGGGTAATTGGAAGGGCCTGTGCCCAGAATGTCCTGCTTTAGGGAGTGCCCAGCTCACCAGGAGACTGGGAAAAGACAGGGAACTGCTTTTCTGCCTGAGGCAGTGGGACAAAGTGAATCTGAATTCCTGAATCTTGGCGGTTCATTGCTGGGGATCTTAGGGTAGCCCAACTCATCTGCTGTTGACATCCAAGCTGATTCTCTGTTCTCAGAGGCATGGGGTTCTTGCTAACAAAACAGGTCATCTCTAAGCTTAAGAGCATTTTCTCCCTTTGTAAACGTATTTAAATAATGAAATAGAAACATATGTTCTTTCCCCAAATACCACGTTAATTTGAAAAAGGCCCTTTTCATTAGCTGATACATACACCAGACCTACAGATTACAAAGGCAGAAAATTAAATTGTAAACTATACAAGGATGCCTAGGAGAAAACCTGAAAGGGCCGTAACCAGAGATGCCCACCCTTCTGCTTACCCTGTTTGTAATCTGACGTTCACAGGGAATGCTATCGAGAAAGAGAGCCCAACACAGTCTCATAATCTGTGACCGCAAAAGGGGATGAGTCAGATCTTGATCTCTTATAAACTTCACTCATAAGTCCCTTTGCTCACTTTTTCAAAGTTTAACTGAGTTTGGTACAAGGACTGACAAGTTGAAGGAGTCCCTTCTCTCCCTGCCCCACCCCCATGCATTTTTCAAATAGCTTCTCTCTGTTACTTTCTCCCTCTCCCTCGATCTCTCTCTCAAAAGTTCAAAAAGCATTTGGATCGCTTATCCTTTGTTAAGGGCTATTAGTTATGAAAATCAGTTAACCTTCATTAAGTTAATCAAAGCCTTGGTTACATTGGTCAGAGCCCCATTTCCCTTTCTGCCTGCTTTGAACATAGTAGGGTGACCCAGGGAACTTACTTGGTGGGTGGGTGGCCATCTTGGGCAGGGAGTATGGGCTCCTGACTTATGCCCCCACCCCCATACCTCATACTCCTGGAAGAGGCCCCTGACAGATAAGTGACGCATCTCCAATACCCCAGCATGCACAGAGGCAGATGTCGCCAAGTGCTGATCATCAGTGACTCAGGAAAGGTGGGTAGTTCAGGGCGAGCTGGGGACCCAAAGTAGTTCATCTCCATGAGGCACAGCAGATGGAGTGCCAGGCCGCCATGAAATCAGGAAAGCCTGCCTCTGTAGGCTCATCCCCTTGCTCTGAGGTGACCCCGGGGCAAGCCCTTTAACCCATGGAATCCTTGACTTCATCGGATGTTAAATTAATAGCACCTGCCTCACTGGGGTTGTTGGGAGGCCCAGATGAGAACATGGAGGTCACAAGCATTGCCAACCTAAAACACTTGTGGTCATTGAGGTTTGGGGTTTATCTTAACTGATCCATAAAGCCAGCCAACCATTAGCTCAGGGAGACATGAGGCATGTTCCACAAGAAACTCCCATAACTCTGCTAGTCCTAGGGTCTCCATTTGGCAGAGGCTGATGCCAGAAGCATAGTCTGTGCAGCTCAATTCCACAGGCCACCTCACTGAAGAACAATTATTCCTTATAACAAATATTTCAAAGGAAAAAAAATCAAGTTCAGCAAAACTGAACAGCAAATTCACTGACAGTGTATGTTTGATCCCCTCCCTGGAGTTCCTGGGACCTCAGCAGTGAAGGGAAGGAGGCCCCACGCAGGGAGGGTTCTTGCATGTTACGTGAACTCACCTAAATTTTAGCTCTGCCTGCATAGCCCAGCTTGCACAATTGCATCCTTATTTTCCTGGGAAAACAAGATTTTTCCAATACATTCCTTAGAAGTGACCTCTTTGTTGAGGATAAAGCAATTCATGATTGCATAAGTGAGATATTCACTCCAGCAGCAAAGATCCTGGCTTTAGGAGGTGAGGTGGCAGCTAGTGAAAGGAACCAAGGGCATGTTTAGTGAGGGGAAGAGAAGACCTGGGCAGAGCCTGGCAGGGGAGGACGTGATAGGTAGCCTTTGGTACTAATCGTAGCTCACACAGGCATCCAATATATGTGTAAATGTATGTGTATATGTGTGTACAGAGATATACACAGACATGCACACACACACACTTTAAGTTTTCAGAGAACTGTATAAGATCAGCTCATTCAATCCTCACACTATAATTAATCTTCATTTTATGGATGAGCGAACTGAACCTGAGAAAAGTTAGCTGCCTTGCCCAGGGTCGTACAATGAGGAAGTGTCTGAAGCCGGATTTGCACCCAGATCTCTGTGCCGCCCATTCTGGCACTCTAGCTACCATGCCACTCTGCTTTCATATTTGAAGTGCTCTCCTGTGGATGGGAGAGCAGACTGATTCTGCTTGGTTCCAAAGGCCAGGACTGCAATGACAATGGGGGCAGTTACTGAGGGGCAGATGGAGGCTCTGTAGAAAGACCAAACTTCCTAGCAATTTGAACTCTCCAAAAGCACAGGTGGTGATGGGCTCCCTTCCCTGGAGGGCTTCACTACTAGGGAAGGTCCTCGTGGGGTATCCTAGCTGAGTGTGGTTTGATCTGAGTGAAAGCTAATGTTTCTCACAACTCTTAGATTCTGAGATTTTGTCTTTGCGTAGCAGCTGGCCTGCATTCCAGTAATCTACGTCATTTCTGTGCCCATGCTGAGTTGTCACTAGCATTCAGCATTGCTGCTGGCATACAGGAAGAGCTTAATCATTGTCTGTTAATGGGTCAGCCCAGCCAGGACTTTCACCCCATTGGCAGGATCTTTGGTCATCATAATACCAGTCACTAGTTGTAAAGCACTTCCTTCACATACATTATGTCATTTCTAGAGAACAAGCATTAAGTGCCTACTGTATACAAAGCATTGTACTTGGTGCTAAGAACTCAAGGACAAGGGAAAAAGTCATCCCTGCCCTTGAGAAACCTTCTCCTCGGAGGCGCCCAGCAGGCAGTCCAGAGAAGCCCAAAGGAATCATCTGCGAATGGAGACCAGCAGGAGAAGGAAGGAGCTGCCACACATGCCCTGGGCTGCCAAGGAAACCAAGAATTCCAAAGTAAAGCTGGCATGAATGCCAGTCAAAGGTCTGCAAGTGGGGTCAGATGCCACCAAGGTCAGGGCAAAAGCAAATTGGCCAGTTTGGCTGAAAAGTGGAGTGTGTGAAGGGGCATGCTGTGAACTAAGCCTGGAAGGAAGAGATTTCTGGGCAAGGCCGGGGGGTTTGTATTTTATCATGGAGACCGGAGAGTGATAGGATCAGACTTGGCACCTGTAGACTGCAGAGGGGAGAGACCAGAAGCCTGTAATCCCACTAAGAAGGCAAGAAGGAATGAGAGCCTCAGACAGTGGAGGAATGGGCCCAGCTGGGAGCTGGGCTCCTGGAGGCAAGAATCAAGCCCGGCTCTGAGGTCTCGAGACTGGATGACCAAAAAGATGGCATTTTCCACAATAGGGACAGGGATGTGTGGGGAACAGTTAGGTGAGTTCTTTTTTGAATAGGTTGATTTTGAGATGTCTGTCAGATCTCCATTGTGAGGTAGGCCGGACAACTGCTACTATCCTGACCTTACAGATTAGGAAACCGAGGCAAACACTAAGCCTTCCCGTTTGTCAGCATTTATGAAGCTCCCACTGAGTGCCAGGAATGCATTTGACCAGAGCATGCATCATATACACACACATGTGGAAAAATAGACACATATACAATCACAAATAGGCATGGAGTGTGCTTTCATACACAGTCTGCATGCGCGGATACATAGGTGCACCTGTATCCTTGCAGGGAGCTCCATCTCAGATTGCTGCTGTGTGCCTGACCTCTGGAGAGCATCAGTTCAGCCTGGGTAGTGGCAGCACTTGCCCAGGTTTCTGTTTCCGTTGGTTGCTTTGAGAGGGCATGGTGGTACCCATGTATACACTGCCTGGTGGTTGTCGTGATGGTAGGGTCAGAGTTGGCTAGCCCTTGGGGTGATTGATATGGGTGGGAAATGAGTGAGAAAAGTGGGTAAGGCAAAGTGGCACCAGATGGTTTGGAAAGAACAGGGCCTAACTCACAGACCTGCTTATCTCCAAAAATATGAATGCACAGACCAACTCACCTAGTTTCCACCCATGTGTGGCTAATGAAGCCTTAACATTAAATGGCTATTATTAAAACATTTATGTAACACTTGGTATTTCCAAATCCCTTGACAATTGTTTATTAGCTAATTAATCCCCACAGCTTCCCTGGGAAGCAAGTTAGTATTATTATCCATATTTTAGAGATTAGGCACAAATCGGCTAAGTGGCCCACCTAGGGGCACGCTGTGAGTCAGGAGCCAGGCGCCAGCCAACAGACAAATCCTTCCCCTCCAGCTCTGAGCTCAAACCATGTCCTCTCTGGTGGAGGAATGAGAGAAGGGGAAAGGCTCCTTATACAATGATGCTCTGGTCTGCTAGGTCAGAAGGGCAGTGGGCAGAAGAGAAGGGATGCAGAGGCTTAGGTGCAAAGACAGAAAAGAGGTATGTGCCTAGAGGAGGCAATGGTAAGAGCCCCCTGTCTGAGTGACCTCCCCTTTCTGGACCTCAATTTACTCAAGATGACCTTCGAGGTCCCTCCCAGCTCCAACTTGTGGAGCCTAGAAGTATGTCTGAGGACCCAGGACCCTAACACTAAAGGTCACTAGCCCTAGATTAAAACAAGTGCCACCCACTACAGGATGCCCTCCTCATGTCCCCTCATGCTCTTCCCATCCCCCATCCACCAGCTGTTAATGCCCTCCCTCTGCCCCCTGGAAATGACTTTACTTATCTGTGTTCATGTTCCCCTCATCCCAGCAGAATGTATGCCCCTTCAGAGGAGATGGTACTGATTTGTTTTTGTCCATGTAACCTTATTGGCCAGCCCATAGTAGCCCCTTAATAAATGCTTGTTGAATTAAGGAATTAATGAATTCGGGATAGTGAACTCTAAGGGAATAGACAAGGATCAGAGTCTCAGAGTTAGAAATATCCCCAGAGATCAGTCTACGCAGACTTTTGCAGGAACCTTCTTCACAGCATGCCAGAAATCGGGTCATCCCGGCTCTGCTTCATGACTCCATGAAAGGGAATTCACCCAGTCAGCTTTTAGATAGCTAAGCTTTCCTTATGTGGAGCCAATATTCCCTTCTCCATCCCTCCCAGTGCTGCTCCAAGTTCTGCTGTGGCCTTCTTGAGTAGATGCAAAGACAGCTCTCTTTCTCTTCCCTGGATCAAATACCCCAGTTCTGTTCATGGGTTCTTGATAGCGAATGGTTTCTAGTCCCCTCACCATTCTGAAGGCTCCCTTTCTCCTTGTTATAACAGAGTAAAAGCAGCATTGAGTAGTGCTGCTTTCTCTCCCTTACCCATCAGCATGCTCTCACCTCCCTTTCCTGATTCCCCTCACTGCCAAGTGCCTGCTCTCTTCCCTCCCTTGTATCTATTTTCCATTTGTTTCTTCTGTATATGCTTTATGGATGTGTGGTTGTTCCATTGATCAGACACGTCCGACTCTTTGTGACCCCACGGACCATCGTGTGCCAACTCTGTATACCTGATAGTGGATACTGGAGTGGTTTGCCATTTCCTTCTCTGGAGAAGTGACTTCCCAAGTCACCCAGCTGTGTGTGAGGCTGGGTTAAACTCAGGTCTCCTTGACTCGAGACCCCATGCTTGCTGCCTTCTGTTGTTTGCCCGTGTAAGATCAAGGATTCTCTCATTTCTTGCCTTACTGTCTCCAGCACCCAGTATTCGTTTCTTAAATGCTTGTTGAAGGAATGATTTGTTGATTTCTTCTTCAGTCTTCCTTTTGCCCCCAACATAACTCCAAAAGCTCTTTTGATTGTCCTCAGAATTCATCACAGGCCTCTGCTTGTTCTGGGCTGTGTTTAGCATTCCAACCTTATTCCTAAAAGAATCAGGCCTCTCTTTTGTATTCGTGTAGAGGTTCTCTGAACACTGATTCCTCTGAACCTTTGCTTCTATTTTCTGTGCATTACTTTTTTTTTTTTAATGTATTGATAGCTTTGGTTTTACATCAACTGCATTTCCCAGTTCCCCTCCTCACCCCTGTCCCCAGCCATGAGTCTGTGTGTATTTCTAAAATCCAGTTGATTGACGAGATCCTTGTGTGGCCACATAGGCCCCTGTGGCTAATTTGCCCCTTTTCCTCCTTACTGGAGTAATTGGCCTTTGTGTCATCAGAATGTTGTTTTCAGGGTCTCTTGTCCTTCAGGGAATGTTGAACTTCAGGCCATGGGTAGCTACCCTTTCTCTGAACTCAGTGAAATTCACTCTTCCCAGTTCTGGTGCACACATCAGGCTTCTCCCCACCCCTGCTTTTGATACAGGGCCAGCCTGGGGATTTTATTCATATGGAGAACTCTCAGTGAGAAAACTCTTGCTGTCCATGCAGTTTATCATCCTGAAGAATGGCCTGGGGCACTGAGAGATTACAGATCCCATGACTATGATGTGTCAGGGGCGGGATTGGAACCTACATCTTCCCACCCCACCCCCAGGTGGGCTCTTTATCTCCTCTGGTGGGCTGCCTCTGGTCCTGAGGATAAGGTGGAAAAGCCTGGCCTGAGCCACGCGGATCTCTCTGCCCTGCTGGACAGAAAGGTCAGGACACACAGCCTCCTCCTGCTGATGGAGGATTAGCGTCTTCATGTAGAAGGGCAGCCTGAATGCTCAGCACTAAGGCAGTGTGGGGGCACACTCGTGTATTTACAATCCCTGTGCTAGTCACTCCCAAGATTCTTGGTCTTTCTCCTTACTAATAAGTGTGAATCGTTCTCAGAATAGTAGTTCCCCCTCTTTATCTCCCTCAACTTTGAGATCATGAAATGACCACTAAGGTTTTTATTAAGTGATCTATACAAACAGAGGCTAGGAAGGCAGAGAGCCAAGGGACTCGAGGAGCCCTGACCTAGTAGACCCATTCTTTGGAGCACATCTATAGAGCTAGATTATTGATGGATGCCTCTGGCTAAGGTAGGGGAGAGGCCAGCCTTGGGAAGTCAGCTGGTCCTGCACACTCCCATCCTGTATCCAAAGTATAGACATGCCAACTAGTAGCCTGGCTTTCTACCACCCACACACTAGTTCTTCGTCATATGAAGAAACTGGAGCCACTTTCCCCCTCACCCTTCTCTTCTCCAAACCTAGTGACTCCCACCTGCCTCTGATGGCTTTCTCATGCCTTGTCTTTAGAAGGGTGATGCAGGTAATCGTTACCTGTGAAAGACAAAGTCCTGGACAGCTGAATCGCTAATTTAGACTTTGCTCTGGCCTCGGGAAGAGAAGGGTGATTATCTAATTGGCTTAGATAATTTGGGCATGGAGTGGGCTAGCAAGGGCTAGCTCTTCTGCATTGATCCTCCCAGAATAAAACGGGTCACCTCCAGAGGGCTTCAGATAGAATCTCCGTGTCAGGTGTCCAGGAGAGGAGGATTTTGTTCAGGAGCACCAGAAGGGAGTCCAGGAACCCCAAGTTACAATCCCTGCTCAGAAACTGCTCTAAGAGGGCACAGCTGTGGAAGTAATACCAGAGCCTGCTGGGACTGGAGGAACACTGAGGGCAGCCTTCTGATGGGTGACTTTCTGCAAAGCCAGCCCAAGGTCATAGAAGCATTCCTGGAAGGGGACCAGAATGTGAACCAATCCACACTTGCCTCCCCAAGAGAGACGCTGTGGCTCCCTTGTCCCATCAGCATTTCATCTTTGTATCTTCAGAAGCTGGCACATAGTAGGCTCATGATAAATGCTTCATTTAGTTTAATTATGTGAGGGCGGAACTCTAGTCTTCTCATCAGACAAGAGAGCTCAGGGAGATTTGGGACTCTTATCTCTCCCATCAGACTAGGAGCTCCCTAAGGGTGGGGACCCCTTGCAGAACACCAGCATCAGTCATGTTGGATGACTTCCCTGTTCTAAACTTACTATGGAAGTCAAAATATTTCCTGGCAAATGGCCTCACGGTCTCTGCATCCATGCTGAGCTATAAGCTGGTGCCCTGGATATTTAGTAGTGAAGCACTCCAGAGAGCAGGGAGAGCCTGGGAAAGCCACGGGACCATATGGAGTAGGGCTCTCAGGGTGCTTTGCAAGCATTATTTCTCTTAGCCACATAACATCCACAAGGTGTTCCTGGACTTGACACAGGGGGATTAGCATCCTGTCACACTGTGTATACACAGACCAGGAAAACTCTCCCAGGCCATGTCATGCCCCTCCTTTCAAATGCTGCTTAAGCCTTCCCTGACTCTAAGCACTTGGCATCAGCCAGCTCAGGCATTCCATCATCCCCCAAACCCTCCTATAGCTATCCCTCAAATGTATGGTTAGGACCTGGCTCTCCCTGCCAGCAGCCCAGTCCCACACTTCACCCGAACTAGCCTGGACCCTGCTTCATCTGGGCACTTGGGATGCCCGTGCAGAGTAGCTGCAGCAATGTGAAGGCAGGAGCCCCCATTTCAAATCCAGTATCCATCCTGTAGTGCAGGGCTGCCCCTGGAGATCCAGAGACAGCAGAGGGACCACAGGAAAAAGCCCTGGGCTTTGGGCTGGCTGCTGTGTTCTGCAGGACAGCACCCTTCCTTTCTGGTCAGGCTTTCTGGCCTTTTGTGTGGTGTTCTCTTGCCTCCCGGTCCAGACGGAGGGGACACCTGGATGCCACCGTTGTACCCAGCTTCGTAATCCCTGGTGTTGTCTGAGGACAATTCTGCAGGGGGCCATCCAGCAGAACAGTGGCATTCTTAGGCAGCACCAAGGCAAGGGGAGCCAGGCCTTCAGCTCTCAGAGAGGGAGGGACAGAGCTTCCCCTCCTTTGTCTGCCTGCTCTAATCAGCCTGGCCAAGAGAAGTTCCACCCTGACCCTGGGCCTTGCCCTTTTTTTGACCTTTTGGCCTCTTCTCCAGCTCCCTCCCTCTAGTTAAGGGGGGATGAGAGAGGCCTCAGAACATCCTCCATGCCCTGGCCTCAGGCCATTTTGGCCTCCCTTTCCCTGACCCCAGGCTCTAGGCACTGGAGGGGAGGGGGTTCCATCACTTCATCCAACCCTAAGCCTGTTCCAATCCCTGCTCTGTCCTGTCTTTCCTTTCTCCTGGTGTTTCAATTAAAATCTGCCCAGTTATCTTCTGGAGGAATATGAACCTATGTGCTGCGTCAGGATTACAAGGAAAATCATTGACCCCAATAATGGGCTGACCTCATTTTCACAAAACATGATGTAAAGGAATGCACTGGACAGACTGGGAGTCAGGAAGGCCAGCCTGTCTTCCCAGCTCTGTCATTCATTTGCAGGGGGCAGCCCTGGGAGGGAGACAAGGCCCAAACAGCCCCTGCCTACAGAGAGCTCACATTCTTGGTGGACACTGCCACACAGATACTTAGAAGAAATATCGAGCAAGGAAGGGGAGAGTTTTGAAGCTGGGAAAGACCTCGGACAGAGCCCTGATGCTTGAGTTGAGCTTGGAGGAAGCTTAGGAGCTTAAGAAAATGGAGGGCAGAGCAGGGATGGAGCTGGGATTGACCAAACTCAACAACTGTCCAGATGCAGCCTGAGGGGGCTCAGCCTTTCCCAGGGGAAGGAGCTCATTCAAGCAGAAAGAGAACAGGGCTTTACTTGGAACTTCTGGCCATTTCATAGACTTTAAGTAGAAGGGCATGAGAGCTACCTTATTTTACAGGCAAGGAGGCTAGAGAGGAAGAGTGACTTTTCCAGTGTCCCTCAGTAGTAAACAGAAAAGCCAGGCCCTCCAATCCCAAATCCAGCTCTCTCCTGCACTGACTGAAGCCATCAGCCAGTATGGAGGGCCAGGGCTACTTGGGTCACCCCAGAGAATGTTCTCTGGGCCCTGCCTTGTGGCCTGATAATCTAAATAAAAGAAAGAAGATTGCTGGTACTGCTGAAGATGTGGATGGCCCTGGACACTCGAAGCAGCCTCCTTACCCTGACCATGCCCCAACCCCTTAACCTCTGCCTCCTCCACTCACCATTGTTCACAAAGAAGACTGGCCAACAAGGTCCAAATGGACCAGCAAGGCCCATGCCCAGGTCTAGAAAAGCAACTCAAAGCATGGCTTCTGGTGCGGGTCTCTCAGGAACCTCTCACCATCCTCACATGAAATGTAGATGCAATGAGATCTTGAGATAAATTTAAAGTGAAAGATGGAGACAAAGGGAGAGTGACCAGGCTGCGGGCTTGGTAACCAGATCAGGGGCATGCTCTGGAGACACGATCAGTGTCGGAGGATATTCTGGTGGACAAGAGGAAGAAAAGTAGGCTGGACAATAATGCAGTAAGTGGATTCATACAGCTTGTCGAGCGAAAGCACCTAGAACAATCGGCTCCTGGGTTTGCCAGCCTGGAGAAGGGCTGCACTGCACTGGCTGTTGCCCTTGGCCTTAGCCCAGTCAACGTTCTAGCAGTTATTTGGGTGAAGCTTTGGAAGACAGTGTACAAATCCAGTTTGGACAACAGAGGGCCATGAGCCCTGATATGAGAGATGGCATAATGGAGATTCCAAGTTCTTGTGATGGGTGGCACAGTGCTCTGAACTGAGGAGATGACATGTAACAGTGACAGCCAGAAACCAGCGGCCTGCATATAGGATGCTGGAGTCTGGGGCAGCCGTAACCGTGGTGCCCTCCAGGAGCCGTGATTTTCTTTGCAAGCTTCTTCACTGGTACAGTTTACCACCTTTCTGGGCTTTTTCAATCACTATGATTTTTTTTACACTTAATTAATTTTTAGTTTTCAACATTCACTTCCATAAGATTTTGAGTTTTAGATTTTCTCCCCCTGTAGTCTGGTAGAGGCTCTCTTATATATTCATAGTAAACCATTTTTACATTAGTCACGATGTAAAGAAGAAATAGAACTAATGGGAAGACCCATAAGAAAGAAGAAACACAACAACAAAAGAAAAGGACAGCAAATGGTCTGCTTCCGTCGCATTCGGACTCCAAGGCTCTTTCTCTGAAGTTAGATTAGCATTTTCCATCCCAAGTCTTTTGGAGTTGTCTTAGATCCTTGCACTGCTGAGAAGGTTTAAGTTTGTCAGAGTCAGTCATCACACACTGTGGCTGTTACTGTGTACAATGTTCTCCTGGTTCTGCTCACTTCACTCAGCATCAGTTCATATAAGTCCAGGTTTTTCTGGAGTCTGCCTGCTCATCATTTCTTATAGCACAATAGCGTTCCTTTACATTCATATACCACAACTTGTTCATCCATTCCCTAATTGATGGACATCCCCTCAATTTTCAATTAATTGCCACCACAAAAAGAGCTACTATGAATATTTTTGTACATGTGGGTCCTTTTCCCATTTTTATGATCTCTTTGGAATACAGCCCTAGAAGTGGTATTGTTGGGTCAAAGAGTATGCACTGTTTTATAACCCTTTGGACATAGTTACAAATTGCTTTCCAGAATGGTTGAATCAGTTCACAACTCCACCAACAATGCATTAGTGTTCCTAGTTTTCCCACATCCTATCCAACATTTATCATTTTCCTGTTTAGCATGTTCATTTGCTATGAGTGTTATCCATGTTCATAAAATACCTACGTAGTACACTGGAAGTCTTCCTTATATAAGGAATTGTGGTTTAGGATCAGGGTCCTATTTCAGGGATCCTAAGTATAATTTTGAGGATGCTTTTCACAAAATCTCTCTGGTTCACTCCTTCCCACTCTCTTCTGGGAACTTTGGTATCTGTTTCATTTTCTTTATTTCTCCCCCCCCCCAAAAAAAAAGAGCCCTACCCTGCAAGTCTATATAGAGTAGCAAAGAACAATTCATTAAATACAGAGGATTATTTATATAATAAAAATAAGGAAAAGATTCATATCTGAACCTACAGGACAGGAAAAACCATCCTCCCTTTCTCTCAGGTACCTGTGCAGTCCTCTGACTTATGGTACTGCCCTCTCTGACTTAAATCCTGATTTGCCCCACATCCTGGCCTCAGTCTTCATTGTTCCTTGACTCAGGCCAAGGACTTGGGGAGGCTGTATTTGGAAGTGTAACATGTAGCTCTGTTCAGCAGCCTAGGAAGTGTGAGTGCCCCAGTCATTGAAAGTGTTCCTACAAAAGCTAGATAATCATCAGTCACAGATTCTGTCACCAGGATTCCTGCATAGATAGATTAGATAAACTACCAAGTATCTCCTAACTCTAAGAAGCTAAACTTAATAAAGGAGTCAGACTATTGTTTTAACTGTAGTTCTAAAATAACTTGGCTCTGATTTTTGAAGCAGCCAGTTCAGAGAGAGATGAAAACAGAGAAGGAAATAGAGTGAGAGAGAGCAGAAGAGAGAGAGAGCAAACAAGGGATGGGAGAGAGACACAGAGAAAGAGAGAACCATGGGGAGAAAGAAATAGAGTAGAAGATGCAAAATCAAGGAGGGAGAATATTCTGGGAAATTTATTATTCTGGAAGAGGGAAGAGTTTGGGGGGAGGGGAAGAGAATGAGTTCTGTTTGGGACATACTAGGTTTAAGATGTCTATCCAATTTGAGAAGTTCAATAATCAGAGGTCAGAAGAGAGGTTTGATCTAAGAATCAGTAGCAGAACTAATTAACAGAATCCATGGGAACTGAGGAGATCCCCAAGTGAAATAGTCTTAAGGGAGAAGAGAAGGAGGCCCAGGGCAGAGCCCCTGCAGGCACCCACCTCAATTAACTGGGCAGGACCTAGAGAAAAATCCAGCAAAGGAGACTGAGGAGGAGTAGCTGGCCGGGTAGAGGAGAGCCAGAAAAACCTGGAGACCAGAGATCACGGAAACAGTGATGGGCAGTGTCAGAGACTACAGAGGGGTTGAGAAGGAAGATTCAGAAAAACCCATAACAGAATAAGGAAAAGGGAATTAGCTATCCACTTTGGTAGATTTCTGAGCCCAGAAAAACAAGCAAACTTAGGAGGAGGAAGGTCCAAGAGTCCTGGTACCCCTCAGGGATCAGGAGGATTGGAAAGAAGGGGAAAATCAAGCCATGGGCATCAGTGTAGGTGAAGCTGCCCAGACCTACAAGGTCCCTAGGCCTAGGGCCAGACTCATCAGGCTTTTGGCCCTGCCTGATCCTTGCCTATTGGAGTCTCCATCACCTATCTTCTGGGCTGTGTATGACCAGGGGGAAGTTGGGCCAGAGTGATGTCACTGGGCAGGATAATGGAATCAAGAGGGCCACAGCAGGTGTGCTTGGGGAGGGAGCAGGGCTGTGGAGACAATAGCCAGGGTGAGCATCAGATTGGGAAGGAAAAGCAGGCTGTGCTCCTGAGCTTTTCCAGCACTCATTCTCTGGTGATGTAGATCTCTCCTACTCTCAAAATACTTTGATTTGCTTGTGGTTTTTTTTCCATGTGTTTCCTCCTTGGAAAGAAGACTTGGGGGTTACAAGGCAGGGGAGGCTTTGGGGGTTACAAGGCCAGGTATCTGGGTTTCAGTAAAGGGGAAGCAAACCATGGGGTTGGGGGTCCAACCAAGCAGGATCCAGCGTCCTCCATAGGCCCCCTCCAAGCGAGGTAGAGAAGCCTGAGATCTACTACCTTATTGTTACCTCCTCTTCCTCTGTGTAGGGATCAGAAGAAGAATCCCAAGAGGCAGTGCCTGGCCCAGTGATAGGAGTGGTTTGTCCATAGCCTCCTGACTTGACTAAGGAGCTCCAGCTCCCCATCACACTAGGAGCTGGCCTCCTGTGATGAATGGACTATGACATTTGCTTATGAATTTGAAAGATAATTCATTGTGGAATGACCCCGCCCAGTGTGTTACTGTCCCTCCCCAAAAGGCTCAGTGCTGACCAAGGCTGCTGGAGTCACCCTGCTTCCCATTAACAATGACCTCAGCTGTTTGTTTAAAGAGTTCACAACCCCTAAGCAAAGTTTACACACACCAGAAAGAGGAAAAAAAAGACAAAAAGGCAGCAGCAGCAGCCCAGAACTGCTGGATTGATCGTGAGCCCTGGGCCGGACTTTCTCTTCTCCCAGTGCAGTCAGCCAGTGGTTGATGGGAGGCTCCAGCAGATTCATCCAAGCACCCGGGACAGGGGTGGCCAGCAGCCCCCAGCTGTCCCAGCGCTGTCTAGTGTCCTCCCATTGTAAATTCACGGATGGTGGAGTGGAGTGGAGGGAGGAGGGCTCCGGGAATGTGCAGATATGACTCAGAGGAAGCCGCCCTCATTGGCTGGGGCTCCGGTGGGAACCGTGCATGGACCAAGTGAAGAAGGGCCAGGCTGGGTTACCACAGCAGCGGCTAGCAACAAAGCCTCGCTGATGGGGGATGTGTTGAGTAGATGCTGTTCCCCAGGCACCATTAACTCTCTCTCCCACACCAAATGACCCTCTGGTCTGGACTGCCTCATTCTTGTCCTGAGCCTGACAGGGCTTGTTTTACTTGGAAAAATGGGTGTTTGTGCTTGGCGGCAGAGCAGGAGAGGGCCCCGTGAGATCCACGAGACGGACCACAAATGCTCATTGCGTTGAATTTGACTGTCACTAAAGTCACCTGCCAAGTGAGAGTGGAGGAGGCTCCCTTCCAGGGACCCTGCTGCTCCAAGGCAACCAAGGTGCCGGCCGTAGGCAGCCAGTGGGGCAGGAAGCCCCATGTCTACCGAAAGCACCCAGGGTCATCTCCATCACTACCCACACACACCCCCCAGCCCCTGGCACTGGGATAATGTTCCTAGAGGTGGCCGTGGGCTGGGATAGTGGCATATTGACGGCCTTCTAGTGACCAGCCACACTGATCCTGCGGACTGACTGGAGAGCGGATGGCTCCAGACTCTCCCTGGCAGGGTCAGACTGAAGGCTGGTGGGCTGCTCCCAGGCCTCCCACCCATGGCCCCGGAGCCCCCCCTCCCGTGGCCCTTTCCGACGGTTGTGGGGGAGCCCTTTGGGATACCAGATGCAGGCAGTGTGGTTCGCCCCCATTCCGAAGCTGAGGCGTTTTTATGGTGCGCTTTGGGGTTTTCCGTTAGGTTAATCTGCTCGAGGCTGACATTTGATTTTTTTATGGCTCCTTTCTCCGGTCCCTTCTCAGCCAGCAGCGCCGTCCTCTTTTATAGGGCTATTACCTCGAGCGCTCAGCCCCTGCGTGTGGGGAGTTTAAGTTCATCTCGGTGACAAGCTTGTGATTAAAGCAAATGTTGACAACGGCTCGTAAAGCAGCCGCCCCTTCCACCCTGAGCGCTAACCGCAGCACCTTGTGGGACTGGGGGGCCGCAGAGAGCTGGGGGGAGGGGGGGTGGGGAGGAAGAGGAGGAAGCCTGTGCCAGCCACCATGGGCACTGGTGGAAAACTCTTCTGGCTCCCTCACCTCTCTGCAGCTGGGACTGTCCCAGGCTTATTTCCAACTGCTGCCTTCTGCCCAGGCATCCCAAGCTCCACAGATCAGAGCAGCTTCCCCCCGACAAAGCCAGACTCCCCTCTGGCTCCCCAGTGTTCTTGCAGTCACCCAGGAGTAACCTGGGAATCCTCTCCAGGGTCCCATCCATTCCATTTGTCCTAGAAGGCTCACCCCCAGGCCCCTTCATCCCTTTCAAGTTCCACCCTCCTGCTTTGGGAGCCCCCCTGGCAGCCCAAGGCCTGGAGTCTCCCCATCCTTGCCTCAGTGTCCTGAGCTCCCCAGCTTCCTTAAGGCTTGGCTCAAAACCCCTGCCTTTTCCTTCCTTCCCTTCCCCAGGCACCTTCCCACTGAGCCTTCTCTCCATCTATACCACAAAAGTCCCCAGGTCTCAATCTCCTGCCCCCTGGACTTGGCCAGTCAAGGCTTGGCCCAGTCCCCACCCCAGTCCGGTGAGCTGCAGTTGTCATTTTTGCTTCTCCTCGAGGCACCAACTCTTTCACTCCATCACTTATCCTTTGCTAAGAGGTCTGTCTCTTCATCCCCACCAGGTCATAAGCTTGAGGGCAAAGACTGTCCTAACTGGGCCAGCCACATGTCCCAGGACACAGAAGCCCTAAGGTCAAATCCAGCCTCAGACTTTTACTGACTTATGACATGACCTTGACCAAGTCACTTGACCTCTGTTTGCCTTAATTTCCTCTTCTATAAAATATAGCCATAATAGCCCTTCCTTCCCAGGGTTGTTGTAAAGCTAGGAGGGTCCTTACAAAGCTTAAAGTGCCCGCTTGTATTATTGTTCTGCCCCAGATCCCCAGTGCAGAACAGGAGGCATTTACTAACCATTCAGCAATTTGATTAGAAGCCCATGTCAGCACCCAGTGTGGAAGGGGATGAGGGCTTCCTGTTGGGTGGCTGCCAAGCCAGAGGACCCTCCAGTTCACGGTGGATGGTTTATCCTTTGCATGGAGAGGGCTTGTTCTTTGTGGACCTCAAAAACAGAGCCAGAACCCATGAGCAGAAGCAGCTGGAGTCATTATTTAGGGTCAGTCTGAGGAAAAACCTGGAAGCCATTGGAGCCTCCTGAAAAGTGGGATGGGGCATCTCAGGAGGTAGAGTACCTTTCTTGAGAGGTCTTCAGATACAGTCTGGCTGACTTCGGAAAGTTTGAGGGAATTCTTGGACCACCTCTGAGATTCTGTGAAACTGAGCCATCCCAAGGGACTGCAGGTGGGAAGGACAGGAGAAATCCCCCTCTCCCAGCCCAGCCCAGCTTGGAGCCCACCCTCCACTCTCTAGGCCATATACCAGAGCTTCACTGGGGCATACAGACCAGGCTGCTGTGCAGTCGTCTTGTGTCTCTCCATAGGGCATCCATGACAAAGCCTCCAAAGGCACGTCTCTATATTCTGCGACAACCTTGCAGATGCCCAAAAGTCTGCCCAGAAAGTTGAAAGGGAGTCTGCTGCTCTTCCCAGCTCACCCTCGAGTTAAAAGGAGCTTGGAGGGAGTTTATCTGCAAGAGAGAAGTCAAGGCAAAATACTCGGCACTCCCAGAATCACATGCCAGGACATCAGCATGTGGCTCTCCAGTTTCACAGATGAACGTTAGCCTGGCTGGTTTCACCAGCCCATCTCACATGGCCTGGAGTTGCAGCATTACCCAGATCCTGGGAGCAGCCTGGCACGTCTGTATCCCTCTTCCCAAGTAGCTGGAGGGGGCTCAGCCCAGCTGTTGCTTTAAAAATCTGTTTTCTAGCCCGCGATCCAAGCAGGGCTTGCTACGTGTCTGAGCTCTACATAACCTATGACTGACATTTGCAGAACTGGGGAAATTAATATAATCCAAAATCCCTTTCATCATGAATATTCACAAGGAGGCTCGATCTATTATCACGCTGATACAGAGTGTGAATCAAGGCTCACTATCCTCAGAAATGAGGATTCAGAATTAGGCACTTACCTAGTGCCACAGAGGAGAGGTGATGGGGGAGGAAGAAACAAAGTCTATGAGGAAGCTGCAGGACGGAGTCAGAGAATGAGATCACCTTGGCCTTGGATCCCCAGGGCCTCGAATAATGGCGTGCACATAGTAGGTCCCTAATGAAAACCAGTGGAATTTCATTCTCTTTCTTCACAAGTATTTGCCATGCATCTGAATGATCCAGAGTCACTCCCTGCATGGGAAACCTGACCATGGGAAGCATGGACCCCAAGAACATTAGCCAGGACTGCTGAGGAGAGTTTGAAGGTCCCTTACACAGTGGGGAAGGACAAAAGTCCAGCCTGGACTTGGGAGGGGAGGCTGCAAGAAGCACTGCTGACCCCTTTGGAACATCCCCTATGGCAAGCATTGCTGGGCAGCCTGGCCCCGGCTCTTGCTGACCTTCCACCTTTTGTGGGTGTTGGTTCATCCCCTTCCCTCTTACAGGGATCCCAGTCTACAGAAGACAAGAGGAGACTGCTTGGGGAGATGCCACTTTGAGGATGCACAACACCTGGCAGCCGGGTACCCGGTTTCTGTGCTGTGTGACTGAGATGAGCAAGGCCATTCTCCTCCACCTTTCTCAAAGAGTCATTCTACCTAGAGCATTTCTGGGAATGAGGCTCAGGGCTGTGCAGGGACAGAACAGACACTGGAGACACCAGAGATGGGGTATTTGCAGCTGGCAGAGAACACAGGTACAGGGGTGCTTCTAGCCCTGAGGGAAGACTTTAATGAGTTTTACTGGGGGCCTACAATGTGCCAGACACTGTGCTGGTGCCAGAAGTGCAAAGAACTCTTCTGTCAAAGAGCTGGCAGTCAGATGTCATGGAGTGGTTTAACTCCATTCCAGAAATAAGGAAAACCAAGTAACAACTGGCCACATCTCCTAGGGAAAGGAGCCGGCTAAGTCAGGCCCTCCCATCCTTAGTCCACATGATAGCCATGAGCAAACTGACAGTTCTGGATCCTGGCAGGGAAGGACGTGTCGCCCTGGATAAGGCCATGGCCATTACCACAGCCCAGGTCCTTTGGGTCAGCCGTGGTGGTAAAGGCAAGTGACCACTGCCACGTGGGTTGCTCCTCTCTTCTGGCTAAGGCTTCCTTTCTACACAGGTCCGTTTTGTGCTCTGTGGCTTTGGTAGAGGCTGGTCTTTTGTTTTCTCCTCTGCATAACCAAGCTGAGGAACTAGCTAGGCTCCAGATATATGGAGGCAGGGACCAGAGAAGGTAGGGGAGGTCATAGAAAGAGAACATCCTTTAGATCTTACATGGATTCTGCCCCCCTACTGAGCCTGGTGAGCGCGCCTGTGATAGTCTCTGGTTCTTCATAAGGGGACTAAACTACATCAAGAGCTCCCAACTGTTGTGAGCCTGAGGACCCCGCCCCCCCAAATTGTAGAACTCTGTCGTGATAGTAATTGTACTATGAGAAAATGTTGGTTAAAGTACTTTGTGAACCATGAAACATCCTATGAATGCTAGCAATTGTTATCATGGATTGATGGATGGAAAAAGTACCTAATGAAAAAAGCTACTTGAGTTCAGCAATGCTGTTAAGAGAATTCGTGTTTTATTCATGACAATAGCATCTTCATACATTTGAAAAATAGAAGCATCTATGTTTGTGTCGGTCAGTCTAGAGAAGATGTGATTGCATGTTTACTGTACTGAGTCACTTACAGAGATGGATTGGGGCAGGGGATGTTGCTGGGAAATGTTTAACAAACAGCTTTGGGCGAGTTGCGGGGGGCATCCATGACACCCTTTTAAGTCTAATCTGCATTATTTTTCTCCATCACTTTCTTAAATCTTTTTAGACCAGAGGTCTACACAAGGGCTGCGTCTGTTCCTGCAGCCTGTTTTTTGTACATCCTGTGAGATGAACAAAAATGGTTTTTACATTTTTAAATGAAGTCTTGCCATACAAAAACCAAATAGTGAGCAATATTTGGCTTGGGGTATAGTTTGCCAACCCCTGGTCTAGACAGTCAACAAAACAATAACCCAAGCCCTGATCAGTAGTGATTACCAGTGTGCAAGATGTAAATGCTCACACTGAACATTATCAGTCGTCTTTCGTGAGCTGGTCTGAGCTGGCTCCAGCACACTTCTGGACAGCTCTCTCACAATAGCTACGATCTCAGCGGGGGAGCCAACCCCAGATAAAATGGATCCCTCATATCCTTGCCAATCTCTAGCCCAGGGATGACTACCTAGGAACAAGTGGTGACGTCCTGTGAAATAACAACCAGAGACAACTCCAAGGCCAGAGGCTCTTCAGGGAAGGCATTTGGTGGCCCTAGATCTAGGGCCATAGTTGATACTTAGCTGGCATTTCAGAGTTTGCAGTGCCTGCTATGTGAGCCATCTTGTTTGAGTCTAATACTAATTATGAGAGATTATTTTACATTACAAGCTATGCCTGTTTTATAGATGTAGAAATGGACTCTTAGAGTCATTTGTCCTGGACATGTGAAAGATGGGATTTTAACCCGGGTCTCCCACGGCTCTTAAGTACAGCTGTTTATGAAACATGCTTGCATTTTTATAAATAGCAAGATTTTCACCGGGCTTTAACACTGCCTTCTAACAAAGGCAGAAACCACTGGCCTTGGAGTTCAATGTAGAAAAAGAACTGCATTGGAAAGTTTCAAATATTTATCTTCTCCCGTCCTGCTCTCCACCCTGGTCTTCCTCTTGTTTTTGCCATGATTTCTGTGGCTGCTGACAGTGTTGCCCAATGGATAGACAACTGTCCTCAGCATGGGGCCTCCCTGGGAGCTCTGTATACCAATGAATGCACATATGCCTGGCCTCTCTTTCTAGTGTGCTGCTCCATTAAAACATTTCTCGTTATTTGGGGAAGTATGCTATTAGTGGGCAAACTCATGTAACCTTTGTATGGGACAAATTGAGAGTTGGAGTGCCGTGCAGGGTTAAATGGAAGGATTTTTTTCTCTTAGACTAGCAGAAGATGATTCCATTTTGCATGTATCGCTTTTGAAAGCAGACTGGATGTGGAAAAACTGAAGGTATTTCCTTTGGTGGTGCATGTCAGCCAAACCCATTGATTATTAAACCTCATCTTCAAATTCTGAATAGATCATTTATTTTCAGGTTTGCTTTGGGCCAAGTATCTCCGACCTGTCTTTTCCTCACATCTGGTTTGAATATCCAGGTTATTTTGAAGTCTTTCTTGAACAGTGTTTTAAGTGGCCTGCTTTCTCTAATTTTTTTCTCCTTCTAAAAAAAATTGATTTGGTCTTTGAAATTTGTATCCAGGACTTTATTTTAAAAATGTAGACAACAGCAATGTTTAGTTAACTGACCAAATAAACACAGCCAGGCAGATTGTATTTCAGGTTTAGGATGCTCTCCATGAGCAGTGAGATGGAGCCTCTAGGCTGTTGCCTGTGTCCAGCCCCCTCCCATATTCTCTCTGAAGGCTACCTGTATCAGAGCCTCCCACAAGCCCCTGGGTGCCTCAGTTCACTCTCTTTGCTTCAGCATGGGGGTCAGGAAACCCCCTCGTATGTCCAGAGGGATCTGTCCTACTCCTCCACAGCTGAGTACAATTTTGCAAATAAGACCCAGAATTTCCCAGCTTCCAGGCACAGGCAAGGAGAGGATCCTCAGCTTTCCTACTCTTCCATCACCACCTGCAGTCCCTCTCTCGGGGCCTTTGAAAGGGGAAAAAAAAGAGTGTGGGCAAAGACCCCAGTCTACTGACTTAGAAATTATAGCTAGCCTGATGATGGCGGGGCTGCTCTGGCTGAGGGTGAGGGGCTAGGGGTGGGAGATGTTACTGCAAGTGTGATCATGGTGGGGCTGCTCTGGCTGAGGCCGGGGGAAACAAACCAACATAGCCTCTTACACTTTAACACGGGAGGGGAAAGAGAAGAGAATAAGCATTTATATAACACCAACTGTGTCCCGGGCACTGATCTAAGCAATTTACGAATAGTGTCTCATTCGATCTTTACAGTAGTCCCGTTACTGTCAGGATTCCCATTTTACAGTTGAGGAAACTGAGACAGACAGAAGTGAGGTGATGTGGCCAAGGTCACCCAGCAGGTCTGTGTCTGAAGCTGGATTTGATTTCAGATCCTCAGTGCACTCTGGGGCCCCCAGCTGCCTCGAGGCCATGAGAGAGCCCCGTGATCCTAGCACTAGGGGCAGCCAGTACAAAGGCCTGGAGGCAGGAGATAGACCATCCTGATGGGAGTCAGGTTTCTGAAGGCCTGAAGGGGAGGAAGGGAGGAATTTCTCCATGAGCATGGTGCTCTCACTGGCGGGTCCTGACCTGAGGGTCACAATGCACACTGATCTCATCTGATCCTCACAAAACCCTTTGAGGAAAGGGATTCAGCTCCTCCCTGTTGTCCCCTCTGTGGAGGTCCTCACACACCTGGGACTCAGATGCAGGGGCTCCTGGCTTTGCATCGAGCTGCCTATCTTCTCCTCCCTTTTGCTGCCTAAGACACAGAAACCAGGTTGTGGTGAAGCTGCCTATCGGCTCTCTTGGTGATTGGAAATTGTCGTTGAACTGAAATCTCCCCCTTGCCTCTTCTCATGGGTGCTAGCCCAGGCTTCTGGAACAAGGTCTGATATCACTGAGCGAGGTATCCTGGCAGGGGCTCTGCTCTGGGGCTGGAGGACCTCGGCTCCACCTCTCTGGAAGGGAACTAGGGAGAGGGGCTGTTCAAGTCCCTTTGAGTTCCATAGCCTTGGAGCCTCCAACTCTGGTTCTGCTGCTTCACAATCATCTTTCAGATATTGGGAGGTTTCCCTGTCTGTGACATGAGAGCCTCTCTGAGGTCCCTTCAAACTCTAAAGCCCTGTGATCTCAGCATAATCCTTCCTAAGGCTTCCCCCACCACCACCCCAAAGGCCAGAAATGTGCTCCATTCCTTCAGCCATTCCTCATATGACATGGCTTCTGTCTACCTCCCAGATGCCATGCTCCCCATCACCCTTCTCAGGGTATCTATGCAATTCCTAAAGTGTGGCACTCCAGAATCTCCATTCCCATCAGAATTTGGACAGGAGCCATAAGAGACCCTATTGAGGTAGGACCTAGAGGGTCATCTTTTGGAAAGCTGATTAATGACTTGGAAGGACGCTTGTAAAAAGTTACAAACCGTGTGTATTTCTTTATCCAGCTCTGCCACTGCTGGGTCTATAACCCAAAGAAATCAAAAGAAAAGCATTTATATGTACAGAAAATCTAATGCAACTCTTCATGGTGCCCTCCTATCAGGGAATGGCTAAACAACATGTGGTATATGTGAATATGATGGAGTATTATTGTGCCATAAGAAATAATGGAGTGGCCAGGTTCAAGAGAAGCTGGGGAAATTTTTTTGAACTGATGCAGAGTGAAGTGAGCAGAACCAGGAGAACCATTTATAAGATAACATTAGAGAGAAAAACAATTTTGGAAGAGTAATCAGAGCAATGATGAACCAGGAGCCCAAATAATGCAGGCTGACACATGCCACCAAGGAGGGGCCAAATGTGAAATACACAAAGAGACTTGGCTGAGCAGTACATAGAGCCCTGGGCTTGGAGTCAGGAAAACCTGTGTTCAAATCCAGCCTCAGAAGCGATGTGATCCAGACCATGTCAAGTCACTTCCCCTCTGCCTCAGTTTCCTCATCTTAAAAATGGGGATAGTCGTAGCACCTGCCTCCCAGGGTCATTGTGAGGATGAAATGAGATCTTTGTAAAAAACTTGGCTCAGCGCTTGGTACATAGTAAGTGCTATATAAATCATCTTCCCCAGAGGATGGTGTTAAAAAAAAAAAAACTTTTTACTTGAAAAATAAAATAATTTGTTAAAAAGAAAAATTCATAATTGAAGGAAATGCTGCAGTTCAGTTCAAGGTTAGTGAATATAAACATGTAATTCTTTTTCCCCATCTAAGTTCACAGATCCTTTGAAATTGGTCCAGGGGCCTGGATCCTCCCACCCCCATCCCTCACTTCCCTCCAAAAAAAAAAAGCTGCCTTGGTGCAAAGGGAAGGGCTCCTTTTGTAAAGCAAAGAGGAAAGAGCAGGGCTGCCTTTGAAATCCCAGGGCCAAGCCAGACACCTGGCTACTCCACAGCATTCCCTCAAGGAACACGAGGATGACATTTTTTAAGAAACTTAATCTCATTTTAATTTATTTTCTTCTTGTTGTATCACATTCATTTCCAAATCTACTTCCCCCCTTCCTTACCCAATGAGCCTTGTTTTGTTAAAAAAGATTTTAAAAGAAAGGGAAACTGAGAGCTGAAGGATAAGTAGCCGGTGTATCTGCCAAGGGTAGCAGCCCCTGCAGAGGGAGTGAGGTTCTTCCTGGGCTCTTCCCTGGGGCCAGCCTCCACCATGACAGGCAGCATTCACGTGGCTCTTCCCTTCTTCCTCTCGGCATCTCTCTAGTAGTCATGTGTGCTGTTTTCCTTGTTCTTCACATCTTACTCTGGACTGGGCCATAGAAGGCTTCCCATGTTTTTCTGACGTTTTCCTGAGGTGTAGTAAGAGTGCATCCCACTTTATTTGGCTGGTCAGTCTCAGCTCCTACGGTCGCTGCTGTGAACCTTCTGATGGGCACAAGTCTGTACTTTCTGTCCTAGACCACCCTGACACAGCTGCCCAGGAGAAGGGCCCCTGAGTCCAGCAACATGAGTGTTTCAGTCACTGTTATGACAACACCAGCTTGCCTCCCAGGGTGACTGTCTGGGGCCATTGCTGAGCCACTCAGCTGTCAGTTTCCCTTTCTTTTAAAATCACAGATTTCAGGCTGGAAAGGGGCCAACCCCTTCATTTTACAGATAAGGGTTCTCAGTCCCAGGAGAGGAAAGTCAAACAGACTCAGGGTTTGAACCCAGGCCCTCTGACTAAATTCACTGCTTATCTCCTGGGTATTGACTCTCGGTCTTCAGTAGTTGGGTCAGCTCCCTATGGATCTCAGATAGTAGACCATCACAAGAGGGACTTGATTCAGAGATTTCTTTCCAAGTCACCTACCTTCCTTCTTTCCTATTCTTACACAACAACATTCTCAGGCCCTGCACTAAGCACTAGGGATTCAAAGAAAGGTAGCAATTCGGTCTCTGCCCTCAAGGAGCATCTTCAGATGAGGGAGACAGCTCGCAGATGACTGTGTATATATAAGATCTATCAGTGTGAGAAGAAAATCCTGAGCAGTGGTGGAGGCTGGAAGGAGGATTTGTTCTGAGCCTTGAAGGAGGCCAGGGAAGCCAGAAGGCAGAGAGGAGGAGGACAGTTCCAAGCCCAGGGTTCATGTTCAAGGACTGACAAGTAGACTGGAATCCCTGGACTGCAGCCTAAGTGGGGGAGAGTCAGGTGTAAGAAGGCTGAGAGATAGGAAGGGACCATTGTGCAAAAGGTGTGCAAAGCTAAGGAGAGGATTTTATATTTCATGCTGGAGAGAATAAGCTTGTTGAGTAGGAGGGGGACATAGTCAGACCAGTGCTTTGGGGAGTCAGCCTGGGAGCAGAGTGGAAGATGACCTGGAGTGGGGAGAGACCAGAGGCAGTGAGAGCCACCAGCAGCCGCTGTAATTGTCTAGGCATGAGGTTCCCTGGTAGTGGCTATGTATGAATGGAGAGCAGCGATGGTGTGGAGGTAGAAAGAAGACTTGCATGTTTGGGGGATGAGAGAGGACTGATGGTGACTCTCAGGTTGGGAACCTGGGCAGCTGTAAGGACAGTGGTGCCCTTGACAGCAAGAGAGAAGTCTGGAAGAGGGCTAGGTTTAGTGGAAAAGGTAGTGAGAGAAGAGAGCCAGGGTAGAGCTTGAAGGCAAGGTGAGGGAAGTAGGTAGGGTAGTTATGGGGAAGGGGAGGGAGAGAGAGAGAGATGGAGAGAAAGAGAAAAGGAGAGGGGGGAAGGGGAAGAGAGAGAGGGAGAGAGATCATCATGAAGCACTTCCCTGCATCAAGCACTATGCTAAGTGCTGGGAGTATAAACACCAAAACACCAGCTGGTCCCTATCCTCAACAAGCTTACATTCTAATAGAAGACAAACCATGTAGTGGATCTGGGAGGAGGGGCATGTGGGGGGCTGCTGGGGAGGGAGGCGGAGCCCTCTGGAGTGAAGTGAGCAGCATGGCTGGGGTAGAGCAACCCTCACAAAATGGCAGCCCCAGCCCCCACTCCCCAGTGAGTGGGCATCATAAAAATCCAGCAAATAAACCTGAGAAGAAGCAGTCAAATAAGAGAAGCAAGAGAAAAGAGTGCCAGAACAGACAAAAGCCTAAAAGAAGCCACAGTGCCCAGAGGAGAGAAGGAGCCGCAATGTCCAGGCTCCAGAGAAAGCCATCAAGCTGGACAAGGAGGAGATGGTGGGTGGCAATGGGAAGAGCAGTGTGAGACACTCAGAGGCTGGAAGACAGATTGTAGAGTTTAGAGGAGGAAGGGGGTGTGCTAAGCGTAGGAGACTTTAGTGTAGCTAAGAAAGGGAGAAATGGAAGACAATACCTTGTGAGGGGGACTGAGTCTAGTGAGAACTTTGTTTCGTTCAATTTTTCTTTATTTTCATTTCCAAATGTTCTCTCCCTACTCTTTCCCTGCCCATTAGAAATATGAAGTCACTCAAAACAAATGTCCACATTAGCCATGTTCAGGAGAAAAAGAAAAGAAAGAGAAAAAAATATGCTTCGGTCTGTACTCTGAGTCCTTGGGTTTTCTATCTGGAAATGGCCAGTACTTTTTATCATGAGTCCTTTGTCATTTTGGTGGGCGATTGTGTTGGTGAGAATTACCGAGCCTTTCACAGTCGATTATTTTTACAAAATGTCTTTTACCATGTAGACTGTTCTGGCTCTGCTCACTTCACTTTGCATCAGTTCATGCAGCTCTTCACAGGCTTTGCTGGAACCATCCCCATTGTCATTTCTTACAGCACAGTAGTATTCCATCGCATTCATGAACCATAACTTGTTCAGTAGAGTGAGAGGCTTTTAAGGACGAGGGAGATGGGTGCTGTGAGCAGCAGGGAAGGAAGATTGAAGATGGGGCGGGAGAATGACCGTGGGAACAGTCTGCCGGAGAAGATGCCCAGTGGCTAGAGTAAGACCTGCCCCAGAGACTTATTAGCTGTGTGACCCTGGGCAAGTCACTTAACCTATCAGCCAGTTTCCTCGTTAGTGAAAATGAGGACAATAGCACTTAAATCACAGCCCTATTGTATCAAATGAGGTAATAAGTGTAAAGTAGCTTGCAAACTTTGAAGAGTGATATAAATTCTGTTGTTGCTGTTGTCAGAGATTGGATCTCAGAGGCATGTGAGATGAGAAGGGGGAAGGAGCTGTCAGCCAGTGGCCTGCAGGTGCAGGGCCAGGTAGAGGAGAGAAGACAGATGGTCCGTGCAGTAGAGAATCGATGGGCTTGTTTTGAGAGGTAAGATGACAGACAGGTCAAGCAGAGCCAGTCGGCAGAGCCTGGTGGCTTCTTTCAGCTCCATTCAGTGGCATGCCAATAGCAGGGAAGGCAGATGGTGCTCTGGATCTAAATTGGGAACTTGGCTTTCAGCCAGAGGACAAAGAGCAAAGGCCTTGGAGAGAAGAGGCTGGTCTGCATTTGGTGCTGATTTTTCGGCTGTGTCTGCCCCTGCAGGACCCCATTTGGGGTTCTCTTGTCAAAGACACTGCAGAGCTTAACATTTGCTTCTGCAGCTCACTTTACAAATGAGGAAACTGAGGCAAACAGGGTGAGGTGACTTGCCCAGGGTCACCCCTAGGAAGTGTCTGAGGCAAGATTTAAACTCAGGGCCTCCTGACTCCAGGCCTGGTGTTCTATCTTTGTGCTGCCTAGCTGTGGATCAGGTGGTTGCTCAATAGTGGCGGAGACCTCACCATGTTTTTAGGTGGCAGGGAGTAAGCTAGTAGATGTGGGAAGTAAAGAGGAGAAAGAAGGATGACTTTGGCCCAAGGAGCTGGAGCACACTTAGGCCTCTCCTTGGTAAGAAGAGGGGCCGGAGCAGAGGGAAGATGCAGATGTGTGTGGATTTGGGGTGGGAGCAGGGGACCCTTGGGGGTCACAACACACAGCTGGGAGCTGGGGCCTTCTCCTGAGGGGGATGTGTAGGGCTGAAGCAGAAGGGAGAGGATTGGATGAGCCCCCATTCAAGTCAGGCTGTAGATCAAATCATCAGCTGGGCAGATGATGAGCTGCTCAGGAAGAAGAGGGTACCAGATGCTGGCCAGAGATGCCCCCATCAGTAGTGCCTGGTTGGGCTGGCCAACGGGCATGACCAGGAGAGGAAAGTGAACCCAGAGTGACGGACCAGGGCAAGAGGAAGGGACAGTTGAAGGCCTGGGGGTCACTTGAGGGAAAAGTTGGAAGGAAGAGCCTCCATGCACCACAAGAGAGCAGAGATTGTTGACCAAAGCAGGACGCTCAGAATTCAGCTGTGGAGATGGCCGTTCTAGGCAGGCCAGCTAGGCTCTGTGCCGTGCCCTTGAGGACAGGGCATCCTCGGGGGCCATGGTGTGGCAGGAGATGGTAACCTGTCTAGGGTGCCAGCATCCCTAAGCAGGGAGGAGTTCTGAAGGGCAGGAGAGTGGGGGACCCCATAGGACAGAGCCTCCCGGCAGGCTGCCCCATCCTCAGCCCTGATGTGGGGCTAAGGACCAAACCTGTGGTTTCAGAGGTAGAGGGGACTCCCAGAAAAGGCCAGGCCCTTCTCTGCAGGTAGTCTTGGAGAGATGCGGAGGGCTCCCAGAGCCTTCATAGCTCATCCAGCATCACCCAGTGTAGCCATGTCGGAGGTGGCTCGTGGTCCAGGTGCCCTTGGCTCCCTCCTCTGTGCCCCTTTAGCTGGGGGCACTGCCCTTTGGAGAGAGGCCTTGGCCAACCTTCCGGCCCCTCCAACTGTGTGCCTGGAGAGGCTGGGCCAGGCATGGCTCCTGCCCTCAGCGTGCCCACAGCCCATGGGCACCAGGGATCTCGCCGTCCTCTGGCACAGGTTGGCCAGTGCCCTTTGGGGGGCCGTCTCCACCGCATGGTTGGTGCTGGCTTGCCGGCTCCCTTCCTCTGCCGAGGAAGCAGGCCACAATAATGTTCCTGCAAATTTATGGCCGTGTTGTAATGTTTAATCACAGCTACGTGACTGCGGCTCCGGAGCGCCGTACAAGTTCAGCACAAGGTGAATCTCGTCTGAGATAATGGGAAAGTTCACGCAGAGGTGAGGGCAGCAGCCTCTGCTAGACCGCCGGGTGAACCGAGGGTCACCTGCCTCCCTGCCTGCCCCGCTCCCCCCGCCCATGTGTAAACACAGGCAGAATGGAACTTCCAGTGAACTTGGCATCCCCAGCCAGTGCTAATCTGGCCTTGGCCAACTGTCAGCAGCCCCACATCCTGCCGCCGTGCCTTCCACCTTTCTGCGGGCTGCGGCTCAGACTGGGGCCTGCAGTGGGAGGCCACCCCCGCATCCGGGCACCCCGCATCTAGGGCCGGGCCATGGTGGGGGGGGACAGATAACCCTGCTGGCCCAGACTGGGGTGGAGGCTTCTTTGGGGGAGGGGCTGAGGCCCCATAGCTGGGGCCAGGGCTCGGGCCAGGGAAGGCTGCTGACAGCTGGGAAGCGTGCTGGTGGCTTCTGGGCCAGGCCTGGGAAGGAGCCCCTCTGGGTGACAGACCTCAGATGGGACTGTTGGCCAGAGTGGCTCCAGGCTGGACAGATCCGGGAGCCCCTCGCCCTCGAGGAAGCCTGGGGGAGCCTGCCAGAGGGCAGTGCCCGCAACGGTTGCCTGAAGCCTGATTTCTGGGGCTCAGGAGCCCCTGAGCCTGTGCTGACATGGGGGATAGGCTTCATCCCCCATGCATCCGTTTCCTTTGGGGAGCAGCTGTTACTGGGGGCTGGATTCACTCTGTGTCAGGATAGATGTGGTATTCAGTCCTATGGGGGCTTGTTTTCCTCTAAGATCACACTTGTTAGGTAAATATGCTTGGGGGAAAATATCAGAGTGCATTGCACATGTGGAGGCCTAAAACTCATTCTGCTGTCCAGCCCCAGGAGCCCTCCAGGCATTAGGCCCTTCATGCAGGCGTCTTCATGGCCATGAGAGAGAATGCACATGTACATCCATCAAGGCCTGGCCTCAGTTGCAGGTGGGAGCCACGGCCCTTACCATCCTCCTGGGGAAGGAGCAGAGAAGAGGCTGGTTGTGTGACCCAAAGGAGCAGGGAAGCCTTGAGAAGCTGGGGCACAGGAGCAGGCAGAGAGAGCCTGAGCCTGAGCAGAGGGGCTCGGACCATGGTGTGTGCTGGGGAGAAACGTCTGGGACTCTGGGACCCCTGAAGGATACTTTGTCAACATGTCAGTGTGCATAATCACTGCCACATTGTTCCTGACCTGCAGTGGGGTGATGGGAGTGGGAGATGGTGGAGAATTCAGTCTCCATGGGATACTATCTCCTAGGGGCTCACTCAGGTAGGTGGGGCCTAGCCAGTGGGCAGCCCAAGGGGCTGCTCCAGGCTTCAGTTCCCCCTCTGTGAAATGGACGTGTCCACCTTGCACAACCTGCCTCACAGGCTTGTTGTAGGGGAGGCTTTTCTGCCCCTTCGAAGCTCTCTGAAAGCCTATGTCCAGAGGGGCCAGCACCGCTGCCCGTTTCTGGGCCTGTTTCTTACAGAGGGAAGGGACATGTCGAGGTGGGAGAGTGCCCTTGTTCGCCAGCATTTGCTTGTTTTCTTCAGACTGAGGGTGGTCCCTCCCAAGAGGAGTGTATTTGGGTCTGGCTAAGCCTGGTCTCAGAGGGCAGTCACCCAGAGCCTGGCTACCTTGGTGCCATGTCCCCAGGTGGGAAGAGGAGGAAGGGGTCCCATGGTTTGCAGCTTGGAAGAAAGCCTGAGTACCAGGACAGCATCCTCTTCCCCTTTCTGTGTTCCAGTGAGTCACACAGCCGCTCTTATGATTATCAAGGCCAGTGATTTAAGTCACCTCCACATCTCCTTGAATAAAAATAATGGTAATGAGAGTTGTTAAAAATAATTACCATATGTACTTTCAAGTGCTTTCCATTCAACAAACATCGATCTGGCTTCTACTATGTTTAACACATTCAGTTGGGGGTTGGGGGAAGGAGTGCAAGATGGGTGTGGCATGTCCCTTGCCCTTCTTAACTTCTAAAACAGTAGGGAGAATCCTATATGTACATAAACAATTCCCATGCAAGGGACAGTATTGTGGGCATCTGGGGAAGTGAGAGGGAAGGCTTCCTGAGAGAGGCAGCAGTGGAGCTCGGCCCTGAAAAATAGGAAAACTATTGTTAGGTGAAGATGCAAGGGCATAATACTGGCACGTGTCCAGTTTATTGAGAATATGTTGGGGGTAGAACTGGAAAAGACCTTGGAAACTGCATAGCTAGCTCTCTCTTCCTTTTTTCCTTCCTTCCTGTCTTCCTTTCTTTCTTCCCTCCTTTCTCTCTTCTTAAGTGGAAATGGGGAAAAAGGAACTTGTTGGAACACACAATTGACTTGTGCAAGTGGAACCGTATGCAAGCATAGAAAAAGAAAAGGGAGACTTTTCGTCTTCACTTGTGTCTATATTCACAAGAGGGCAGAATCCATGTGCACGCATACACACACGCACAAAAGAGTTTCACATAGATATTCAACTCAACAAGGATAAATGTAGGAACGGGAAAAGCAGAAAGAAGGAACATAAGACAGGATATAGATTCAAGGAGGGATCGTTCCAAAGCAGAACAGCCCTTAAGCTTGAAAAGGAGATATTGAAGAGGAGATTAAAAGGAAGGGGGGAAAAGGAAGGAAATTCATCAGTTTAAATTAACAGGGAAAGAGGGTTATAGAAAAGAAAAGAAAAACTATAAGACATCAGAACTGAAAGAAATAAGCAATCAACCATCATAACTGAATGTGAATGGGATGAACTCACCTGTAAAAAAAAAATGTCAGCAGAATGGATTGGAAAGCAAAATTCAGCAAGAAACACACTTAAGACATAAAGACACACAAGTAAAAATAAGGAAGGAGTTATAGCAAATTCTCTTATGATTCACTGGAAAACACAAAAAAGGCAGGGATAAAATTATGGTTTCAGACAAAGCAATAGCAAAAATAGACTTAATTAAAAGAGATAAAGGAGGAATTATATTTTGCTATATGTTTCCAAGATCCCTAGCAGCCAAGCCAGCATTAAAACCCAGGTGTCAAAGAATTTAAAATGCTTGGCCTTTCTCTTCTTCACTTAAGCTTCCTGACGGTAATGGCTGTGAAGTTAGGCCTTTGTTGGCCTAATCACCACTGAGAGTTTTACTGATGATTTCTTGCCCAAGTTCCTGGGCTGAGCATTGTGCATAGTTAAAATAGACAGGGTCAGTGCCTTCAAGGGGACTCGTAGTGATCATGTGGAAGGAGCTCCCAAGAATGTACTATGCCATAACTAGATATGTAGAATAAGTTACATGGAGTTTATGCTATGTACTAGCAAAGTTGGTCATAGAAAAGTTAGTTATTAATGGAAATATGAATGGAAAAATATAAAAAATAGTGGAAAATCTAATGGAGGCATCGAGTGAGACGGGGGAGAAGCAGGAGCACTATGTCTCTTTACCATGTCTTTGAGAAAAAGGGTTTCTTAAAGGAAAGAAAGTGCTTAGGAGCCAATGCTTTGAGCAAACAGGAGTCAGTGCCACTGGAAGAGCCTAGTGAGAAAAGGCTCCCAGATGGGAGAAGGGAGTAGCAGTCCAAGAGGTAAGACGTAGAAGGGAATTGCAGCTTGGGGAATCTGAGAAGCCCCCACTGAAATCCTGGGAAACACCCCCAGCAGCACCTCCCTTCTGTTTAAAGCGGCCTATCGCTAAAGTTAGGACTGTCAAGAATAGGCCAGGAAGCAAGACAAGCAACCCTTCTCTTTCTCTTGTGGAATTTAGACTTCACATCCACCTCCTGATAGGGTCAAGCAATCCTGGCACTGGAAACAGAACAACAGAATATCAGAGTGGGAAGGGTCCTCAGTGACCTTCAGAGCCACCTCCCGTCTGAGGAGGTGTGCTCTTTGGGACTGCTTCCCGAGGTAACCCCTCCACTTAAGGACCAGCTCTGATTTTCCTGATTTTGTCATTTCTGCCCATCATTCCTGGTTCTTTTCTCTGAAGCCATGGACAACAAATCTGATTTCTGCCTCTCAGAAGACCTTCGAGTACTCACAGGCAGCTCTCACACTCAGCCTTTCTGAGTCTTCCCCTTTCTAGAACCTCTAGTTTCTAGTTTCAACCAGTTTTTCTATGGCATGACTCAGGACTCCTTACCATCCTATTTTCTTCATTTGGACAAGGGTTCCAGTGCTAGCTAGCCACTTAGTAATCCAGTGTTCCTAAACAAATCCTTTAACTACTCTGAGCCTTTGTGTCTACATTGGTAAAATGGGTGTGATGTTGTTTGTTTTATAAACTGGAAAGCTCTTTTTGAGAGGGTGAGCAGTAACCAAGAATGCTTACATTCTGCTTCCTGGCAGTGGGCAGGACTCTCCACAGTATTCCTGGGCTTTTAGCCTCATCCTGGTGACTCTTTAGTCAGTAGACAAGATTTGTAGAAAGGTAGCCTTTGCCATTGGATTGAACTGTCACTTTCATTCGTCAGTAACCTGTTCTTACTCTCAAACTGTATAAAATACAGTATCCCTGTTGTTGACACTCACTTTGGTAACGAGGTTAAATTCCATATTTCTCTCATTTTTTAATACTTGGATGCCATGCATCACAAGATAAACTTTCCAACAGGAAATGGGCAATTTTCATGTCTCTGTCTAAAAGGGAAATAAGGGGGGGGGTAGGTTATCCAGAAAAGCTCTTCTGCCTGGTGTTAGCCCTGGAAGGCTCTGGTGTGGTTTGAAGAAAATCAAATGATGACTGAGAAGGAAAACTCATTCTTCTAACTCAGGCTATCCTGACTGCTTTGACTGTTCTGGTCACTGACAGTGATCCAGTCCTTCTGGCCTGACACTGACTGCTGTAACAAGAACCCCTGCTCACTCATGTCCTCCCTGCCTCTCTGTCATTCATCCCTTCTAACCTCTCTGTCTCTCCTTTTCTCCTTTCTTTCTTTTCCCTCCTTCCTTCCTTTCTTCCTTTCTTTCTCTCTCTATCTTTCCTTCCTTCTTTCTTTCTTTCTTTCTTTCTCTTTCTTTCTTTCTCTTTCTTTCTTTCTTTCTTTCTTTCTTCCTTCCTTCCTTCCTTCCTTCTTTCTTTCTTTCTTTCTCTCTTTCTTTCTCTTTCTTTCTTTCTTTCTCTCTTTCTCTCTTTCTTTCTTTCTTTCTTTCTTTCTTTCTTTCTTTCTTTCTTTCTTTCTTTCTTTCTTTCTTCCTTCCTTCCTTCCTTCCTTCCTTCCTTCCTTCCTTCCTTCTTTCTTTCTTTCTGTTTCCCTCTCCCCTCCTCTTTCTCTCATTCTTTCCAACCCCTCTGTCTCTCACTCTAACATTGTAAGGTGACAGTGATCCGCTGAACACACGACTTTTTGCCTCCAACCATCTCTCTCTCTACTTTCCTTGTCTTTCCTGTTTCACATAGAAAGTTTTCAGCCAAAACCAGCTTGTGGTACATCTTACTCCAGTTACCATTAGTTCAGACATTAGTTGCTCTCATTGTTTTCTATCATTGCATTTCCTAATTGCATTCTTAACTCTTCAGAGTTCTTTCACATCTGTGTTCTCACCTATTCTCCACAATAATCCTCTGGCCCAAGCAGGGCAGATATTGCTTTACAAATTAGGAAAGAAGGGGAAGGTCTTTTTTTTTCTTTTTCCTTTTTTTTCTTTCTTTCTTTCTTTATTTTTTTAACAAATGCTTTATTAACTTCTGTTTTACATCATTCATTTCTGCCAGATTTTGAGTTACAATCATTTTCCCCCCATTATTCCCCTACCCAACCTCCCAGAATAGTAGTCCCACAAGATATCACTTCCTCCAATCTGCTTTCTCCCATACCCCCATCGACTTTTCCATTAGAGGAAGGTGAATCTTTGTGTCCCAATGCCTGCACATCTTATCTCCCTATTACAAGCAAAAGAGTATTAATAATAGTATTTATATATATTTGAAACATTTAATGTTAAGACCTCGAATTTCAGATCCATTTCCTTCCTCCCTTGTCACCCATTCCCTCTGGGGAGATAAGTAATTCAGTATATGTTGTACATGTCTAGCTATGCAAAACATCATCATAGTAGATATATTGTACAAGGCTGCTTATAATTCCCTCCCACTCATCCCACCCCCCACCTGGTCCATTCCCTACATGATCCTGTCCCTCTTCTATAGTGGGTACTTCCAACCTCCCCTCACCCCAAGGATGCCCTCCCATCCATCATCCCTCCTCTCATCCCCCTTCCCCCTATCCTGCTGCAGGTTGAGATATCCCATTTAGTATGTATGTCATTTTCTCCCTGAACCAAATTCAATGGGAATGTGGTTTTGCCTTTTTAGCCTTCCTTATTCTCCCCCTCCTTTGCAACCACTTCCCCTTGCTTCTTCTACATGGGATAGTTTACCCTACCCTGTCTCTCCCCATCTCCTCTTGCCACTTTCCTCTCTCACCTCATAATTTCATCCCTTGAGTATTCTCCCTTCCCAACAAATTCAACCTATGCTCTCTATCCATATATAACTGTAACCATATACACACACATTCACATATGTATTCATATGACCACACACCCTTCTTCCATTATTTTCATAGTGAGAAAGATATCATCAGTCACAGTTATTGCTTTTCCATATAGGAATGTAAATAGTTCAACTTTGATAAGTTCCTTTTGATTTCTTTTCCCTGATTACCTTCTCAGGCATCTCTTGCTTCTTGTGTCTGGATGTCAAATTTTCTATTCAATTCTGGTTTTTTCCTCAAGAATGCTTGAAAGTCCTCTATTCCACTGAATGACCATATTTTCCCCTGAAACAAAATACTCAGTTTTGCTGGGTAGGTGACCCTTGGGTTCATTCCCTGTTCTTTTGCCCTCTGGAATATCATATTCCATGCCCTTTGATCCCTCAGTGTAGAAGCTGCCAGGTCCTGGGCTATTCTGATTGTGTTTCCACAATATTGAAATTGTTTCTTCCTGGCTGCTTGTAGTATTTTCTCCTTGATCTGGGGATTCTGGAACCTGGCTATAATATTCCTGGGAGTTTTCTTTTTGGGATCTTTTTCAGGAGGTGATCGGTGGATTCTTTCAACCTCTATTTTGCCCTCTGGATCTAAAACATCAGGGCAGTTTTCCTTGAGAATTTCTTGAAGGGTGATTTCTAGGTTCTTTCCTTGATCATGGCTTTCAGGTAGTCCAATAATTTTTAAATTGTCTCTCCTGGATCTATTTTCCAGGTCAGTGGTTTTTCCCATGAGATATTTCACATTGCCTTCTAATCTTTCATTTGTTTGGATCTGCTTAACAGCATCTTGATTTCTCATAAAGTCACTAGCTTCCATTTGCTCCAGTCTAACTCTGAAGGAATGAATCTCCTCAGTGAACTTTTGAGATTCTTTTTCCATCTGGCAAATTCGACTTTTTAAGGCATTCTTCTCCTCATTGCCCTTTTGGGCCTCCTTTGCCATTTGAGCTAGTCTATTTTTTAAGGTGTTGTTTTCCTCAGTCAGGCTGTTGACCCTCATTTCATACTTTTCCTGCATCCTTCTCATTTCTCTTTCTAATTTTTAAGGGGAAGGTCTTTTACACAAATCACGCAAGGTAGTCAGTGGCAGGGCTAGGGCTCCAGCTCATTTTTCTTATTCAATAATACTGCCTCCAGAAAGTACAAGGAGGGTCATCTGGTCTAGCTCCTTCATTTAACAGGAAAAAAAATTGAGCCCCAGTTTCCACTGATTGATGGAGCAGCTCAACATATGTACAGCCCTTTGTACCTGCTCATTAGGTCAATCCTGAGTACACTATATAAGCCTTGGATTGCAGGGCCAGTCTGCAACTCTGCAACTGTTTTTTCAACTTTCAAAGAAAGTTTTCTTCCTTTGTAGAGGAGAGTCAGAGAAAGAGTCTAGAAAACCATAGATCAATACCCAAATTAGGGTCATAGAGAAAATGTCAAAGGAGTCAGTCCCCTGGGAATGAACTAGAGGGACGTCACCACCCTGTCTTGGTCATAGATAAAGTGACCATCAACTCATTTCCATTCCATGAGTGCTGGAGCTAGAGCCAAGGCGGTAATTGAGGCCAGCCCAGTAGCATCAGAGAATCTCAGTGGCCACCCACTTCCAGCTGGGGAGTCTGCGGACAACCCTATCCAGAGGCATGGGCTTCTTTTCAGGTTACTATGGCAATCACAACTGAATGCACAGGAACAGAGAGAATGAAATACACTATGAACAAGCCATTTATCCATTCAGAGCCTTAGTTTTTCCACCTGTAAAGAGGGATGATAAACAATCCCTGTAGCACCTGCCTCACAGCACAGGGCTAGGATTGTGGTGAGGTCCAAAGGAAAGGAGTTGACATGCGTTACAAGGGTCAAAGCACTATAGAAACTTGGATGGTTCTTACTTTTTAAGCTGCATTTGTCTTTTCATTGATAGAGGGGGCTCTGAGTGAGAAAGCCCCCTCTAGCAGAGCTGCTCAGCCGCTGCCACACCCCACCGCCTTAGGGACTCAGTCTCCTTAGCAGGGAGAGGTTGTCACTTGCCTGGAGGTATCAAAGGGCGACCTTGATCCCACATCTTCCTGATTCCCAGATTAGCTCTCCATCCACGCACATCCCATTGTTACTATGACTGACCCCCAAATGCTAGGTGCTATAGAACCTGGTACATTCATAGAACCTTGCAAGAAGTAAACACTATAAAATAATCATATCCCTACCCCTGGTCTTTGTTATCTTTGGGGTTTCTTTGGTGTCAGGGAATGACTATGAAGGTGTTGACTGAAGCCAGACAATGATATTCTCTGAGTCCCAGGGGTGGGAAGTACTGGATGGGGGCAGAAAAGCATGGAAAAGAACGTCTTTATCTTCTTCTATGATTGCCAGCACAGGCAAAAAGACCAACTCCTGATCCCCCTGGAGGGCTCTGTGGGGTACAGTTTGTCATTGGGAAAATGAGGTGTTCCTTCCCACCCCTCAGTCAGGATATTTCTGGGGGGAAGGGAGTTCTGATGGGAGAGGGAGCTCCACCAAAAGAGAAGAAAACTTTCAACATGGGGACAACACTATGTGCCGTCTTCCTACATGTTACAGCCCTCTCCTTCCCGAATCTCCAGTGCCTGTGATCAGGGACAGTGCACTCCCAGCTAATTCACCATTAGGACACTCCATCTCCTGGCTCTGGGCCTTCTCTCCGGCCATCCCCAGGCTCAGGACCCTCTCCCAGCTCATCTCTGCCACTGGCTTCTCTGGCTTCCTTCAGGGCCCAGCTGAAAGCCTACTTTCTGCAAGGAACCATTAGGGATCCCGCTTGTTCCTGCCGCCCTCCTCCTGCCAACGATTATCTCCAGTCTGCCCTGTCCTGTCTGCAGCTTGTTTGAAGTTAGCTCTTGGAACCTTGTCTCAGGTTGTATCCCCAACACTTATACAAGAGGCCCTTAGTAAGTATATAAGTGGCACATAGTAGGTCTTAATAAAAGTTTGCTGACTGATTATAAGTTCTGCCATCCGGAATTTTCAAGGACTCGCTCTTTTTTTTTTGTCTTTATTAATTTGTTCATTTAGTTTAGTTTACAAGACTCAGTTCCCCAGTTCTTTGAGTTTCAGATTTTGTTCTCCTTTCCCCTCCCCTCTGCCATGGTGGCATGCAATCCGGCGTAGGATCTGCAGACAGTTTCACATCAGACGTTGGTCAGGTTATAAAGAGGGATTATGTTGGATGGAATGAACAACGGGAAAAAGGAAACAAAATCAAACAAGAAAAAGATTCAAACGGTCTTCCTTCTGGTTATTTTCTCTGACACACATACGTTGTATCTGTAATGGTGTACAAATTTTTCCTGGTTCTGCTCTTCTCACTCAGCATCAGTTCATGTAAGCTTCTCCAAGTAAATATGAAGTCCATCTGCTCCACATTTCTTATAGCACAATAGTATTACATTACATTCATATACCACAACTTGTTTAGCCATTCCCCAATTGATGGGCATCCCCTTAATTTCCAATTCTTTGCCACCACAAAAAGAGCTGCTGTAAATATTTTCGTACAAATGGGTCTTCCTCCCACTTCTATAATCTCTTTGAGATACAACCCTAGAAGTGGTATTGCTGGATCAAAGGATATGAAGTTACTTACAGCCCTTTGGGCATAATTCCAGATTGCTCTCCAGAATGGCTGGATCAGTTCACAACTCCACCAGCAATGTATTAGTGTTCCAATTTTTCCACATCCTCTCCAACATTTATCATTTTCCTGTTTTGTCATCTTAGCCAATCTGACCAGTGAGATGTGATAGCTCAGAGTTGTTTTGATTTGCATTTCTCTACTCAATAGTGATTTAGAGAGCACTTTTTCATATGCTTATAGATATCTTTAATTTCTTCCTCTGAAAACTGCCTGTTCATATCCTTTGACCATTTATCAATTGGAAAGTGACTTGTATTCTTATAGATTTGACTCAGTTCTCCGTGTGTTTTAGAAATGAGGCTTTTATCAGACACATTGGTTATAAAAACTCTTTCCCGATTTCCCACTTCCCTCTTAATCTTGGTTACATTGGTTTTGTTTGTACAGAAGCTTTTCAATTTCATGTAATCAAAGTTATCCATTTTGCATTTTATAATACTCTCTAATTCTTGTTTGGTCATGAAGTCTTCCCCTCTCCATATATCTGACAGATAAATTATTCCTTGCTTTCCCAGATTACTTACAGTATCATCCTTTATACCTAGATCATGCACCCATTTAGACTTAATTTTGGTATATGGTATTAGGTAATGGTCTATGCCCAGTTTCTGCCATACTATATTCCAGTTTTCCCAGCAGTTTTTGTCAAATAGTGAGTTCTTATCCCCAAAACTGAGGTCTTTGAGTTTATCAAATTGGGTTAGATTATTATAGTCATTGACTGCTGAGTCTCGTGTACCCAATTTCTTCCATTGATCCACTGCTCTATTCCTCAGCCAGTACCAAGTAGTTTTGATGACTGCTGCTTTATAATACAGATTAAAATCTAATATAGCTAGGCCATCTTCCCTAGCATTTCTTTTCATTAATTCCCTTGATATTCTGGGTCTTTTGTTCTTCCAAATGAATTTTGTTACTATTTTTTTGTAGTTCTATAAAGTAACTTTTTTGGTAATTTGGTATGGCACTAAATATGTAATTTAATTTAGGTAAAATTGTCATTTTTATTATATTAGCTCGACCCAGCCATGAGCAATTGATGTTTTTCCAGTTAGTTAGATCTAACTTTATTTGTGTGAAAAGCTTCTTGTAGTTGTGTTCATATAGGTCCTGGGTTTGTTTTGGCAGGTAGATTCCCAAATATTTTATAATGTTGACAGTAACTTTAAATGTAATTTCTCTTTCTATCTCTTATTGTTGGATTTCATTAGAAATATACAGGAATGCCAAAGATTTGATTTCTTTTTATTCTCTAATTGCTACTGCTAACATTTCTAGTACCAGATTGAATAAGAGGGGAGATAGTGGACACCCTTGTTTCACCCCTGATCTTATTGGAAAGGCTTCTAGCTTATCCCCATTACATATAATACTTGCTGATGGCTTTAAATAGATGACACTTATTATTTTAAGGAAGGCTCCATTTATTCCTATACTTTCTAGTGTTTTTAATAGGAATAGATGTTGTACTTTGTCAAAAGCCTTTTCTGCATCTATTGAGATAATCATGTGGTTTCTTTCCCTCCCTTCCAAACCCCTCCCTTTGTTAGCCCTTCCCTCCTCCTACTACCTGTAGGATATGATAGATTTTTATACTTAATGTAGTATGTTATTTCTTCTTTGAACCATAATTGACTCCCTTCCCTCTTTCCCTCTATTATGATACATTTTGTGTCTCTTCTCAATAGAGTCCTATACTTAACTGGTTGTGTTACTCCCTCCTTACACAAGAACCAATGAGGGAAAAGCTCATGTAATGCTCACCTCCCTCCCTTCTTTCCCTCTATTATATTGTTTTTATGCCTCTTTATGCGGCATAATTTACCCTTTTCCACTTCATTCTTTCCTCTTCTTCCATTGTAGTCCCTTTGTAACACTTAATAAGGTTTTTATTTAATCATCATTTTGTGTAACTTATACCCATACCCTCTACTTGTCTATAAACAGTTTGCTCTTATTAAATAACAGGGTGTGTGTGTGTGTGTGTGTGTGTGTGTGTGTGTGTGTGTGTGTGTATTCCTTGTTTACCTTTCTGTGTCTTTCTTGCGTCTCATAATGGGAGGTTGAATTTTCCATTGAGCTCTTGGCTTTTTCATCAGGAAGGTCTGGAAATCCATTATATCATTGAATGACCATCTCCTTGCCTGGAAGAATATGTTCAATTTTGCTGGGTTAGGTGATCCTTAGTTGTAACCTGAGCTCTTTTGCCTTGTGAAAAATTGTATTCCATTTCCTCCGATCTTTCAGTGTAAAGGCTGCCAGATCTTGTACGATACTCACTGTGGTTCCAAGATATTTGAATTGTTTCTTTCTGGCCACTTATAGTATCTTCTCCTTTACCTGGTAGTTCTGGAGTTTGGCCACAACATTTTGAGGACTTTTCAATTTGGGATCTCTTTCAGGAGATGACCAGTGGGTTCTCTCGATTTCTATTTTACCCTCTGGTTCTGGTATCTCAGGGCAGTTTTCCTTGATGAACTCTTGGAAGATGTCATCCAGGCTCATTTTTTCATCATGATTTTCTGGTAGGCCTATGATTCTCAGATTATCTCTCTTGAATCTGTTTTCTAGGTCAGTTATTTTTCCATTGAGATATTTTACCTCTTTTTCTAATTTTTCATTCTTGATGTTTTGTTTGACTAATTCTTGGTTCCTCATAGAGTTATTTGTTTCAATTTGGTTGATTCTAGTTTTTAGCAAATTATTTTCCTCAGTTAGTTTTTGGAGCTCCTTTTCCATATCACACATTTTTCTTTTCAAGGAGCTGTTTTCTTCATTGTAATGTTTTTCTAATTTTGCAATTTTGGTTTTAAAAGAATTATTCATTTTATCTTCTCTCTCTCATTTGGTTTTCAAAGTTCCTTTTGAGCTCATCTAAGAAAGCTTTCTGTGCCTGAGACCAGTTCTCTGTTGAGGCTTCAGCTATAGGTGTGGAGTCATCACTGTCTTCCTCTGAATTTGGCTCCTCCCTCTCATGTTAGTAAGACTCTAGAGTCTTTCCAGTCTGCTTTCTACCCATTTTTAGGCAGGGTCCTAGCCATGGCCTTCCTCTAGGGTTCCCAAGCCTTTACTATTTAAAGTTTTGTCCTGGGGCAATAATTATTATGTTTTCAGAGGGGGGGATTGGAGCAGCCAGGGTTCACTCTGCCATTCTAGTCCCTAGAAGTCCAGATAGGGGCTTTTAAAATTTCTAGGCTATGGATTAGTAGTCCCAGGAGTAGCTGCTGCCCCTGTCAGGGACTCTGCATTTGACTCTTACCCTGCTCCATCCAGTCCCAGCCCTACAGTGATAGGCCTGGCAGTGGCCCTTGTGGTTGGTGAGTCAACTTGCTGCCACGTTGATCAGACCTCATCCGGCCCTCTGCACACAGCGTCCAGGCCTCTGTGCCACCTGGGGTCGTCTTCCGGGCCTCTGCACCACCCAGGGTTCAACTCTTTCTTTGGGTCTTGAATTCCTTGAGACCCAGAAGCCAGCCACATGCCCTTTGTCCTAGGCCAGGCCTCCAGCCTCTGACCCTCAAAACTACCAGGCCTGCCAATGAAGGCTGCCCTGGGGCCACTCAGAACCTGGCTAAGACAACAATTCTAAAGAGGCATCTTCAGGCTGGGGTTGGGGGAGGCTTCCACAGCCTGCCCTTCAAGGGCACTTTGTTTTTTTATCATTCCGAAAAAGCAGAATTTTAGCTTTTGATCTCCTCCAGCTGTTATAACTCCCTGTTTCTAGTGTGAGCCAACACTGGACTAGGAGTCCTTGAAGCTGGTACCAGCATATAGAAGATCATCCTCTAGACAACTGACTCTCTTTGGCTCAGCCCTGTTAGCTAGTCCTATGGAGGAAACTTTGAGTCCTTGGGGCCCTTCTCCCCTCTCCATTGGGAGAGTTACATAGAAGTGAACCCCTATGTAGACCCTGTATTCTAGGGTGAGACCTTGCTCCTGAATGAAGTTCTCTTGTTCTCCACCTTCCCCTCAGCCCATCCCAAAGCACTCACCAACAACCCAGGCCCAGACTAGGAGGTGGATTGTGTGACCTTCAGTACATTGTTGTTTCCTGATTTCAGCAGGGTAGGGTAGGGTAGGACTGTCCTGGGAGGCATGACATGGGCCCAAGGCCTTGGGATGGGGAAAGTTAAAGGGAATCTCAGTGGCATGGACCCTGCTCCCCTGGGCCCTCGGCTGTCAATGCCCTCCCCAGAAGGCAATGCCATCATTTTGGCCTCTTCCATGGAATATTGTTCCAGACAGCCTTGATAACAACCCAGGCTCTGAGGACATCTGAGTTTCCCTCCAGCCCCTTTTCCCTGTCATCCAGATGTGTCAGTCTTACCTCCAAATGGAAATGAAGAATATTAGATCATTGCATTTCTTCCCACACCTCCCCCCCCCACACACACACACACAACCAGAATAATGAGGGGGAGGGAGAGAGAGGCAAAAGTATTCTGACCAGAGGGACCTTGCTGTCTCGACTCAGCACTTGGCTCTTTGCACTAGCTGGGCTGTGGATCCCAGAAATGGAAAGAACTTTCCTTCATACAGTCAGACAACTGTCACTCAAGACAGGGGCCTCAGATCAGAGAACTTTGGACCAGGTGCTGTGGGGCAATAGCCTCTACTCTTGGGGATATCTATAATTCCCACCCTTGCAGATCCCCCAGTCCAGGGGTAGGGAACCCTCAGCCTTGAAGCCACATGTGACCCCCTAAGTCCTCAAGTGTAGCCCTTTGATGGAATTCTTTTGGAGGAGCTGCCACAGTCTGATAAGAAACATGCCCCTTCACCTCATCATTCCTCCTACACAATCAGGTCTTCCGAATCTCGGAGGACAACAGACACCTGCAAGTCACTGAATCCCTCCAAGCCCGTTTCCTCATCTGCAACCTGAGTGTATAACAGCAGTTACCTCCCAGAGCTGCTATGAGACTCACATGAGATAACACTGGAACCTTAAAGCACTCTCTGAATGTTTGCTGGCTTCATCGTCTTGCTTTGTCTGCCAGCCACCCATGCTTAAGAGATTGACATCATTGTTGGCTTCTTCCTCACCCTCCATGCTTCCTTCTTCCTTTATTACATCTTCTCTTACTGCCTCTTCAGTCCCAGAAGGCTGGACTTGATCCTGGAGGCAGCAAGGGTGAAGGTGAGGCATCCTCGGTGGTTTCTGAGTAGAAGGTCATGCACAGAAGTATTTTGAGGAAGACAACTTTAACTGTGTGCCAGAGAGAATGAAGAAGAAAAGGGCCAGAGGGTAGCCAGCCAAGAACTGACCAGGGTGAGAGCCTGGACTCAGGGATATGATGAGAACTTGGGACCTTCATCTGGGCTGGGCTGGGCTGGGGCTGAGTAGATGACTGGTGACAGAAGGAGCAAGTGAAGGCGGTCTAGTCAGCGCTCTTCCAAAATCAGATGTCTGCCACTATTCTTACTCAGTCCCTCAGCCCCACACGGCTCACTTTTGACATTCTCAATCCATAAATCAGTCAGTAAACATTAAGGAAGTACCTACTACTGTTAAGGATACAAAGAAAGGCAGGAGAGAGGCCCTGCCTTCAAAGAACTAACAATCTAACAAACAAGACAAGTTATGAAGAAACAAGTTATATTCAGGATAAGTTGGGAAAACTCAACAAAGGGAAGGCATGATTTCAGAAAGATTGGCAAGGGCTTCCTGTAGAAGGTGGACTTGAAGGCAGCCACGAGGCTGAAGGGCAGAGAGAGGACCCCCTCCAGACCTGGGGGACAGCCAGTGAAAATGGCCAGACTGGTGAGATGGAGCGGCCAGCAGACCAGGGCTCCCAGGCTTCAGAATACATGCAGGGAAGGTTTGGAGGACGGTGGTCACAAACATCACACAGAAAATGTTGCATTTGATCTGGATGGTGCTGAGAAGCACTGGAGTTTGTTGAGTAGGCAGATAGCATGATGGGAATTGTGATTTAGAAAAAGGACTTTGATGGCTCCATGGAGGAGGAGAAACTTGTGGCAGGCAACTAACGGGAAGGTGTGAAGAGGGAGGGCCTGCACTCTCAGGGTGACCACAGCAGTGTCAGAGGGGAGAAGGGCGTGGATCAGAGACATGTTTGACCACTGATTAGATATGGATGGTGATGAGAGATGGAGAGGGTGTGAGCATGTCACCTGGCGTGAGACAGGGAGGATAGCAGTGCCCTCAGCCACAGGAGGCAAGTTTGAAAGTGGGAGCTTTTGGGGAGAAAGATAACTAGTTCAGTTTTAAATATGTTGACTTGAAGGTATCTACAAGAAATCCAACTTGATATCTAATAGTCCATTCAGTCAATCCAATCCCTTTGCCTTGGGACCTTCCTCCACACTTCTGCCTTCAATGTTTCTCTTTATTTTATTTTTAAGATTCAATTTTAACTTTTTTCAATTCCAAATTCTCTTCCTCTCCCTCCCTATCCCTATCCCAATCCATTGAGAAGGCAAGAAAAACAAAGGCCATTACAGGTATGTATAGTCATTCAAAACAAATACCCTCATTAGCCTTATTGAAGGAAGGAAGGAAGAGAAAATATGCACCTGAGTCCCATCACTTCTCCTTCTGGAGTTGGATAACATGTTTCATCATGAGTCCTTTGGAACTATGGTTGGTTACTGTGTTGATCAGTTACAAAGTTTTTTCACAATATTACTGTTATTGTATAAATTGTTCTCCTGGTTCTGCTCACTTCACTGCGTCAGTTCATACAAATCTTCCCAGGTTGTCCTGAAACCATCCCCTTCATCATTTCTTACCACACAATAGTATTCCATCACAATCTTATACCATAACTTGTTCAGCCATTCATGGTTATCCCCTAAATTTCCCATTCTTTACTACCACAAAAAACCACTATAAATATCTTTGTACACATGGGTTCTTTTCCTCTTTCTTTGACCACTTTGAGGAATAGACCCAATAATCACTGGGTCAAAGGGTTTTAGAGTTTTGGGGTATGGTTCCAGATTGTCTTCACTGTTCTAAATTCTCTCCACCTCCCAGCCTTTAAGTCCTATACTATCCCAGAAGGCTTTCCTAACCTTCCCAGGTCCTTCATCCTGGGGCAAGCATTGTGATTCTGCCAGTTTTATTAGCTCTTTGTTATGTTTAAGTCCTGCCTTCCAAACTCATCTGTTAGCACCTCAGGAGCAGAACCCAAAGTAGAGCCTCAAATATAGCAAGCTTTCAATAAATGGTCTATTAATGAGCCAACCCTTTGGCCCTGGGGAAACTAATGCATGACCCCTGCCAAGGAAACTCTCCTCCTGCAGATCGGCACCTTCTTTGTGATGAGTGGCTTAGTGGAGGGAGAAGTGACAGTCACACAAGCAGTGTGTCATCCTGACTCAGAGGCTGCCTCATCACCCCCGGGGCCCTGCTACTTTGGATTCCTACCCAAGGATCAGGATCTTGGAGACCATCTCATGTGACAGGACTGAGTTGGGCCAGTGAAGTGGGGTTTTGCCCGAGGCCCCACAGAACATGAGTGCCAGAGCTAAGATTCAAATCTCTGTCTTCCCAATTCTAATGCAGTCTTCTGGCCTGCATACCAAGCTGTCTCAAAAGCTGGGACCTGATTGTGTTAATGGGGTGAGGAAGGGTCTCTAAAAGGGAACCTACCCCACTATGTGCTTTTAGGTCAGACCATCCTGATTCAACCCCTTGTTTCTGAAACAGCATTCTGCTCATGAAATCCTCCCAGAAGCAAGATTCCGTGAGCATCCTAGCTTCCTTGGGAGTAGCCAGGTGTCATGGTTTTCATTCTCAGAGAGGTCTTCTACCCTGAATCCCTCCTGCTACAGTTTGTAGTAATTACATGGGTGACCCAAAGTTCATTTCCCACAGCTTTGGGCCTCAGTTTACTTATCTGCAAAGTAAGCCCCCTGCAACTTCCTCCTTGAACATTTCTGCAGGCTAATAACATAAGAACCGTGGTCCCTCCACGAAGCATGGGACGGGGAAGCCTGTGGTTTCTTTCTGGTTTGTTTGCACAGCACCTAGCATGCCACGAACACTCAATAATTCTGACAGAATTCAGCTTCCGAGCCCTCTCTTCCCAGGGTGTAGCTAGCTCCCGCCTGGGCTGGCGTCCAGTTTTATGTGGCCAGCTGCTGTTGCTTCTGGGCATCCCCAAAGAGGAGGAGCCAAAATGAAGGCATTAGGAACCATTCTGCCGGCAGCCACCACTATCTGGCACCAACTGTGGGTAGCAGGAATCTTGGCACTGCCCCCTCCCCTGGAGCCCAGTACCCAGTGGGTCCTCTGTGGAGAAGGCTTAGAGATGCCCTCCACCTCCCGCTTAGACCCTGACAGACACTGACTTCTCCCTGGGGAGGGCTCCAGAGCACGAATCAGCTGCTCCTCTCCGTCTCTCTGAAGGCTGTACTGGCACAAAGTTCCAGCAGGCATTGTGGGTTAGCTCTGAGGAAGACCTCACCAACTCAGGAGAGATCTGCAGCCCAGGACTGCTACTAGGGGAGCTCGGAGCTCCCACATGGAAGCATAGGGGTACTCCCTGAGAGTGGAGACAGGACTCTGCCTTGGATGCACACCTCCACACTGCTGCTGCTTCTGTGCACTTCTTTTCACTTGTGTCTAGCTTTTCATGACCCCATTCAGGGTTTTTTTTTTTTTGGCAAAGATCTTGGGGTGGTTGGCCATTTCCTTCTCCAGCTCATTTTCCAGATGAGGAAACGTAGGCAAACAGGGTTCAGTGACCTGCCCAGGATCACACAGCTAGGAAGTGTGTGAGGTCAGATCAGAACTCCAGAGTTGAGTCTTCCCGACTACCTCGACCCTCTCATGAGTAAAGAAACTTAGTGCAACAGCCCTCTCCCTACACAGAGGATCGCTCTCTTCCCTTTCCCCAGCCTTCCTCCAGACTTCAGACCTCCCTAGCCACTGATGGAGCCAAGTCTCCAGGCCTAGACAAGGGCCCCTTTCCCCAGCATCTCTGACCTCTACACTCCTGTAGCCTCCCATCTTAGCCCTGCCTTCTCTGGAGGGACCACAGGCTGCCCAGGAGGCTTCAGAGAGGGAAACACAATTTGCTCTACACCCCTCCAAGCATAAGAATGTTGTCAGAGAAATGAGAGATGGCCACACACACACACACAAACACACACACACACACACACATACACACATACACATGCACATGCACGCACACATATGCTCACGCGCGCGCACACACACACACACACACACACACGAGGAAAGAGCCCTTCCAGTCCCTCCCTCAGTCATTCACTCCACATCTTTTTGTGGTAGACAAAAGTTTCTCTGGGCACCTTTCTCTTCCATTAGAAGCTGCTTGTGAAAAGGAAAGGGAAGGTTGTCCTGGCTGTGAACCACCTTGGGAAAGTGAGATGGAACGGACCACCATGCCCTCTCTCCGACATCTCTCCACCTCCCATAGCCCAGGAAGGAAGTCGTCCTGCTCCAGCAGCACAGCCAGGTTGATGGAGCCATCATGGAAGAGTTTGGGGGAGTCCTGGTGGGCCACTTCTCACCCCCCTTAATATGGTACGAGGAAGAGCTCCTTCGGCATGGCAGAGCCCCCATCAGTCAGCCATGCAGGTCAGCAGGGACTCTGTATTCAGGGCATCTCCTCCACCCCCGTTCCTTGTGGGGGCCACCTAGGCAGCAGCAGCAGGACTGGGTGCAGATAGTGCTTCTGCTGTTTCCCATGTGTGTGACCTTGGCCCAGGAGCCTCTCTAGGCCTCAGCATCTTTATGCAGGAGATGAGCCCTCGGGTCCCTTCACACTGCACAATAGGGGGACAGGATATATTCCTGGAGTGCTACGGAAGATCTGCCCTCTGAAGCACAGTGACTGGAGGGCTCAGTCGATGGGTCTGGGCTTCTCCCAGCAATGCTGGTTAACCCTGGGAAAACCCTTTACTTCCCAGAAGTTCAGTTTCCTCGCTCCTAAAACAAGAACAGTTCTTGCCCCGCCTCCCTTGGGTGCTGTGAGATGGAAGTGACTCTCTTCCTCACCATCCTCCCTATTACATTTGCTGATCTATGAGTCAATCCTTTATATAATTACCCCAATCACTTTATACAGTCATCTCATTTACTACAAAGCATCCCATCTAATTAGCCTGTTTACCTTCCCAATAAACAAGCCGCCCTTAATTATTTTCGCCATTTTGGGCTGGAGGGATGGAGGTATCATTGCCTGCTTAGCTATTGCTTCATTCAGGTGGCACCCAAAGGTCCCTTCGGGCTTGGCTTGGCTGTGACATGCTCCCTTTGGGGGACTTCATATTTGTCTTTGGGGAATCTCCCTCTGCAGACATCAGCCTGGGCCTGCTTGTCCAGGTGTGATCTAGGGCTAGTCCTGTGTGGTGTTTCCCCATGCCTGGAGTTAGGGCCAAAGTGGGTGTGAAAACCATGTGTGCTGTGGAGGGTCAGAGAAGGGGAGCTGGTGTGGGCTGGGCTACTCGACCTGACCCTGACGGCCAGAAAGGACTGAGTGCAGCCCTTGTCTTCTGTCCTCACAGTAGATGGAAGGCCCTTCCCAGGGTAAAGGAGGACTAGAGTTCTGCTCTGCCCTCTGACCTTATTCATCAGCCCAGTGGTCCAGCACTTTGGACATTGCTTTTGTTTTTGCCAGGCTCTTAGAAGAGAACAGGCAAAGAATGGAAAACTGAGGCTTTCCCCAAGTGTGACTTTGTCACCTCCTCACTTGGCATTTCTTCCAAAGAAAAGCCTTTGCTCCCTGGTTTTCTATTTGTCCCTCTTGTGGTAATGACTGTTACAGTAGGCCTCTGGGCCCCTTTGATGTGGGGAGGGCCAGAGGAGAGACTCTGCTCTGGGGACAATGCAGACCCACCTCTCTGCCCCCCGCCCCTGCCGCCCACTGCTCCACTGCAAATCTCCATTCCTGTCATCTGATGAGGGGGCTCTGATGACCTTGTCAAGGTCTAGTCTCCTCCATGAAAGGAAGGAAGGGGGGAGCCTACATCTGCCCATCCAGTGTGTCTAGTTCCATGGTCACTTGGGTAGTTTTTCCCCAGCCCAGGGCACAAATGCAGATAATCCCAAAGGGCATTCAAGTTGTGCTCAGCAATGTTCTTGAAGGAGGACTGGTAAGAACAGTTGGGGGGCTGGGTTTTTTTAAGTCCCCCTCTGATGTGCCCCTGTGAGTCAGGAGGCTTGGGGTCTGGTCCTCCTTGAATCCCCAATTTCCCTTCTCTTCAGTTCTGCAGTGTGGGGACCCAGGTCACAGGAATTGTCTAAGACAAACTAGGGGACTAGTGGTCCTCCTTACCCCTCCCTCCTTAACACCATAGAGTGGTCACTCAATGATCAAGCTCTCCTGTCTCAGCCTGGACCATGAGGACCCTTTTGGAAGGCAGTGCTCTTCCTGAGCTGGCCAGAGGGGAACCACACAGCGCCCAGAGCTGTAAATGTCGTTGTGGGGGGGAGGGATAGCACCACCATGTTCTGTTACCTCCTGCTAAGAGTACTCCAAAGAGCCAATGTGGTTCTCAGAGCCTCAGTGAGGAGGAGGAGGAAGGGCCTAAGGCTCCCTACCCTCACTTCACTGCTTTGAACCATTGGATTGTACCCTGATTTCCTGTCTAGTGGCAGCTTCCTGCCCTGTTGTGACAAGTGGGTGGAGTTGGGGCCTGGATGCCAGTGCCCACGAGTCGGTTCCTCACTGTGGGAAAGGGCATTTTCCAGGAGATCCCTTCCCAAAGGGGCAGGGCTGGGCCCTCAGGATGCAATACCCTCCCCACCGATTAAGCTCAGAGTGGTTAATCACCCCACTCCAGAGCCAGGCTTAACAGCAGGAAACACAAAGGCGGGTGAGTTCTCCACAGGCGATAATGTAGGCTTATCTGGCTGGCCTCAGCCCCAGTAGGATTATCTGTGATGCCTGGAACCCCAAAGGTGGAGGGCTGTCCTGAGTCATCCCCAGCAGGTCATGCAGAGGTGTGGAGGGGCTCCCCACTGGACCCCAGTGCCTGTGGCTGCTCAAACATTGTGCAGCAGCTTTTAGTCACTGGGTGGGGGGTTTTCATCTGAAGGGGAGCAGCAGTATGAAGTAGGAAGGACTCTTGCTCTTCCCAGACTGGCTGTGTGGTCACAGATCAGACACGCTTCCTCTCTGGGCCTCCCTTTTCTCATCTCTCTGATTGATTGAATAAGCTCTGCCTTCCCTGTCTCTTGAATCCATGTCAAAGACAATGAAGACCGGGGCTGAGGCCTGTCTGAAGGAAAGTGTTGGGGCTTGGCATGGCTAGGGATAGGATGGCATCCATGGAGCACATCACTGAGTGGTCCAGGGAGTAACATAGTATAACCATCCTCCAGGAGATGAAAAGCCGTCCTTCCTCCCCTACTCCTGGGCCAGTACACTGGGCTGGAGCATCAAAGTCCCTGTTAGTCCCAAACAGTCTAGAAACAACTTTGGTTTGCTCACATAGTACTTTACCATGATCAGCCTGTGAGTGGTACTCCCTGGATCTGGGCCTTCCCACTGGGCAGTCACCACTCATAGACCTCAGAAAGATTTAATGGGCAGGAATATGACCTATAGGCTATCTCCTGCCAGAACCATGCCAGAACCAAGTCTAGAAGCAGCATCCTTTAGGGAAGAAGAGTCTGAGAGCACAAAAAACTCCAGGACAGGAATGCAGGAAAGTAGGAAGGAAGTCAGGTCAGTGACCATGGAGGAGAAAGTATAACTCGTACATGTCTAAGAGGGGATTTGAACTCGGGTCCTCCTGATTCTGGCAGGCCCAGTGCTGTGTGTACCGTGGCACCTGCTGGCTGCCTCAGAAGAGTCCCGGGAGGCTCTGAATCAACTAGAGAGAGTGCTGGGGGCCCTTCTTGTCGTTCAGTCCTTCAGCCATACCTGACTCTTGATGACTCTCTGGGGTCATAGCATGCCAGGCCCTTCCACCCTCCACTGTCTCCCAAAGTCTGTCCAGGCGCACGGTCATTACTCTCTATCCATTCCATCCTCTACCATCCCCTTATCCTTTTGTCTTCAATTTTTCCCAGCATCAGAGCCCATTTACTTGCCAACTACAAGAACCCTTTAGAAATTCATAGGCCAGGACCAATGTCTCAGGTCTCTCAGCTTCCAAATCAAGGGCTTCCTCCTGTGCTTGGAGGGCTCCTAGCTTCTCCCTTAAATGAGCATGAAAGATGAAGTTCGGGCTGCCCTGATCTCGCCTCACAACCCCTGGCCTGCTTGTACATCTGAGGGACGTGGGACAGGACACTGAGGAGTGTTCCCAGCATGCCTGGTCTAGCATTGGTGCAGCCATCATCACTCCAGGACACAGAGCCAACAGTAATATACACTATACCATTTTCTGTTTAACCCCTGTCAGGTCCTTATCAGCCACCTTGTCACCATAACCTTCATTTCCATTTCGCCGCCCTCACCCACAGGATTGTCACACACATTACCTCACTGTCACTTAAAACGGGCTCCCAGTCTCCTGCCCTTCCCCTTCTCTCCCTTCCTCACTTCCTTCATCCTCAGTCTCCAGTCCCTCTTTTCCTCTGGGTTCTCCCCCTCTTTGTCCTGGCCTCCTTTTCCTCCCTTCCCCATCTCTACCCTACAGTGGCCCAGCTCATCAACACCCAGTCCTCCTCCCCTGCCACTCATAGTCTGCCTTCCTTGGGGCTCCCTTTCCCATTCATCTCAGCTCTCAAGACGTGGATCCCCTGCAAACTCAAGCTCTCTAAGCTCCATTAGGCCCTCACTGTTGGATGGCACTCTCTCAGTTCTTCCAGACCTTCTCTACATCACCCTTATCCTTCCCTCTTATATCTATATCACCCCATCCTTCCCTCTCAGTAGATAACCTCCTCATCCCGGTGTGGGGGGTGTCCCTTCTCCTACCAAAGCTAGTCCCTTTTACTTGTGTCCTTGGTCAGATCTCCTCCCCTCTCTCCTGGGAGTTTGCACTACTGATTGTTCCTTGTCTCTCCTCCTCCACTGACTCCTTCCTTATGCTCTATAGACATCCTTTGGGCATTGTCCCATCCTTTAAAAAAAATCCTTCCCTTGATTCGGCCATCCTGTCAAGCCATCATCCCACATGATTTCTTTTTACTTCCAAACTCCCGTTAGAGGGTGGTCTTCACTCTTCTAAGTAGTAACCACTTCTTCAGCAAAGGCTCATTTCAGCCCTTTTGTAATCTGGCTTCTGAGCTCACCCTGCGGGCTCAGTAACAGGCATAGAGTCCTGGCTGTGGAGTCAGGAAGACCTGAGTTGTGTGACTTTGAGCAAGTCACTTCACCTTGGTTTGAGTCTAATAGGGACAACAGTAGCACCTACCTCCTGCGTTGTGGAGAAGATCAAAGGAGACATTTGCAAAGCATTTAGCAGCAGGGCCCTGTAGGATGTGCTATGCAAATGCGTATTCCCTTCCCTCACCCCAGTCTGCCCCTCTACTCAAACAGTTCCCACAGAAGTTGTCCGTGACCTGATTGCTGAGTCAGATACCCTTTTCTCAGTGGTCATTATTCTTTACCTTTTTACATAACTTTTTATTGCTGTTGACCACCCTCTTCTCCTAGCCTCCTGGCTTAACATCTGCATCTGGTATACTATTCCCTCCTGGATCTTCTCAGTTTCCTCTTCTTGAGAGAAGAGGTTAAATTAGGTAATGCCTAAGATATGGAGTTGAGCCGAGGCCTTCTGTAACAGAGATAGCTTCTTAATTTGATGAGTTCTGGTCACTAAGTCAACTAGAATGCGTTCAGGGCCTGCTCTGTACCAGGTGCTGTGCTAAGCAACAGGACACATGAAAAGGCAGAAAACAGTCCCTGGTCTCAAGCTCACAGTGTGATAGAGGAGGAAACATGGAAACAGTTATTTACAAACAAACTATTGACAGGGTACGCTGTCCATAATCAGTAGAAGGAAGGCACTGACGCTAAGGGGGATTGGGAAAGGCTTCTTAGGAGGTAGGATTTTAGCTTAAGGCAGCCAGAAGGCAGAGATGACATCAGGATCACAAGACTGAATTATTCAGCTCCTCCAGGGACTTCTGAGAGGTCCTTTGTGGGACCACTTTGGGGTGAAGGCCTCTTAGTTGAGCTTTTTGTTGACAAAGCATGGTGGGTGCACCTCCATCTGCCTGAGATATATTGTGAGCTCATCCTGAAATAGCCATCCCTGCCCAGATTCTCCTGCCTTTCTCTGGGTAGAAGCACCTCACTGAAGAGGCAGTAGCTAAAACCAGGACCCATGGCAGGGGTGGGCTGGTACACAGCATTGGACACGTCAGAGTCCTGATCAGTGTCCCCTACCTATTTTTGTATTTCTAGAATGGAGATAATTTGTGGGGCTGCTCAAAGAGATTAAAGAAAGGGGTAGAGGACCCAGACATACCAAAACATCATAGCACTGCTTTTTGTGGTGGCTCAGCATTGGAAACGTAGGGGATGCCCATCCACTGGGAAATGGCTGAGCAAGTTATAGTATGTGTGATAGCATGTGTTCCAGAGGACTTGGGATGAAACCCCCTGCCCTGCTCCAGATAGAAAATCAGTAGCCTCAGAGCACAGATGGAATCATACTTTATTTTATTTTTTTTTTCAAACATGGCTAATGCAGAAATTTTGTATACATGACAGTACATATTTGTATTGTTTTCCTTGCCTTCTCAATAGGTGGGAGAGAAAAAAGAGGGAGAATTCAAAATTTAAAATAAAATAAAATCGAATGAAAAATGTTTAATGTAAAGAAAATAAATTTCTTGTCATCACAGTAGTGTTCTATTACATTCATGAATAACTTCTTTAACCATCCCCTAGTCAATGGACCTCTATTTTTGTTTTTCTAAACAAAGCATGTATGTTTGCTACACAAAATGTGCTGCTATAAATATTTCAGTGAATATAAGACCCTTCCTTTTTATCATCGACAATCTTGAGTTATATGCCTAGCAATGCAATCTCTGGGTCAAAACAAGGGTATGGACATTGTAGCCATTTTCTTAGAATAATTTCAAGTGGGTTTCCAGTGTGGTTGGACCAGCTCACAAGTGGGCCCATCTTTCCATGATCTCTCCAACATTGGCTACTCCCTGCTTTTGTGATATGTGACAGAACCTCTGGAGTCATTTCAATTTGCATTTCTCCTAAAATTAGTAATTGGGTACATTCTTTCATATGGCTGTCAATAATTTACAGTTCTTCTTGTGAGATCGTATTTCTTCTTGAAATGCTCTTAGATTGGCAGGGAATTGCTAGGACAGAACATTGTCAGTCACTAATGGTTTTGTTCATTTAAATTCTTTTTATTACAAAATTAACAATCATCAACAGACTGAAATATTTCAGTATTTTAAAAGAGCAGGAAAGACACATAAGAAATTGTGAATTTCTATCGTATACCATTTGAGGAATTTTTGCTTAACTGCTTTGCTTTGTGACAAGAGATGATTCCATCTCATGGGGGAGGGGGGGGAAGAATTGCAATAATTATGATATAAAGATAAGAGACATCAGTAAAAAAAAAAAGTAATTGTTTTCAAGTGAAATTTTCATTTGGTATTAGAGGCAGCTAGGTGGCTTGAATAGAATACAGGGCCAGAGGTCAGGAATACCTGAGTTCAAATCCAGCCTCAAAAATACTAACTGCATGATTCTAGGTAAGGCACTTTATCTCCCATTGCTCAGTCTCCTCTTCTGTAAAATAGGGATAATAAAATAAATAAGGATAATAACACCTCAAAGAGCTATTGTGAGAATTAAAGGGGGTAATATCAGCAAAGGGCTTAGCCCAGCACCTGACACATAGTAGGTGCTTACCAAATTCGATCCTAGGTCCGGAGATGGAAAGGGTCTAGTCCAACACTCATTTTACAGATGAAGAAACTGGGCCAAGATGCCCAGTGACAGCCCAAAGCCCCAGGGCGTGAGCTGGGTCCTCACCTCCAGACCCACTGCATTAACCCTGGGGGTGGGGACGTGGTTGTCTGGGTTCCAGTCAAGGAATCTGTTTTTCTTGTTCTTTGACCCTTCACCTCCCCCCAGACAAGTCATCTAGCATTCCTGAATTGCCTGCTGTGTGCTCAGCCCTGGGAATACAGAGACCAAACCAAAACCAAAAAGACTCTCCATCCTCCCAATGTCAGGGACAGCCTTGAGCCTCCAGCTTCACAGAGTTGTTCTCCTTTGGTAACTGGGATGCGCTGTTATTCCTGGCAGCGGAGAGTGTCCCATGTGATTAACCCCTGGCCCTTGGGTGTTTTGCAGCTCTTGGATCTGTTCACCCAATGGGACTGGTCAACATACCTCGCTGACTATGGCCAACCTACTTGCAAATATCTACGTGTCAACCCAGTGACGGCCCTGGCCCTGCTTGAGAAGTGAGTACATCTTGGGGGTCCTGTGGGGTAGGCCACAGGGGCAGGGACAATGGGTGGCCATCCAGACCTTCCTCGAAGCAGCTGCCCATGTAGGCCGACCAAAGGGAAAGGATGAAGAGCTAGTTTCTGTTCCTTTAAAAACACGGCCTTCAGGCCTTTGGAAGGGCAGAGAAGAGGTGTCTGGGAAGTGGGGCCTCCTCCCTCCCCAGCAGTATTGTCCCAACGGTGCTGATCAGTCCCAAGTCCAAGGGCAAGCCAGGCTCCTGGGAGTAGTCAGAGGGCAAGGTAGTTAGAGAGCTTGGTCAGCAGAGCTTAGCTATCCCCTGGCCTGCTCAATGGGCAGCACCACAGGGGGCAGCCTGGACAGCCACCCCCCCAGATGCTGTGACCTTTCTCTAAAGCAGGGGTTCCTAGACTTTTTGGCCTCAGAATCCTTAAAACTCTTAAAAATTGTGAAGAACCCTGGAGAACTTTGTTCCTATGTGCCCTGTCTATCCATATTGATTGTATTTGAAATCCAGTTGAGGTAGGCCCAAAGGGCCTCACTGCAGACCACAACCCCCCGGCCTGCCCTAACTGCCTCAGCCCCCTGCTAGGGAAGGCCTGCCCAGACATGTGTCCCCAGGAAGAAGGACCTTAGGGTCTGGTTGTGAGAAGTGAGAGGGACACAGATGAAAGATTCCCAGGCAGCCCCCGTGCCTTCTTGCTGCTGCCTGAGACTCCTATGAAGACTGTCTTACCAGTCAATCTGCCATGTACAGCTGGGCCTAGAAAAGAAGTGAGCATGATCTTCCAAGAGTCCCACAGTCAGGCCGGGCTGCCAGGAGGGCTCGGCACAGTCAGTCAGAGGGCTGAGCCTAAGCCAGTACTAATGGGACCCTTGGGCAGAGGCTGCGTTTGGCCTCCTTATTAGGGGCCCCTGTCCTGGGGATGGACCAGGATTTTCAAGCGTGTGCTGATAGCTGCAGGCCCGTTGGGTCATCTCCCTTCTAAGGATCCACTGCTTAGGAGTGCCTCTGGCCCACCCTGGGGCGGGGGCTTTGGGCTCCTTGGTCAGGCCAGGTCAGGTTCTGCCAGCCAGCCAGTCTAGCTGTCCAGCCTCTTTGCCATTGTAATGGTGCTACCGCTGCCTCCATCTCAGAAAACCAAGGCTGAGTGACCTACTCAGGATCACACAGTCAGTGAGTGTCTGAGGTCACATTTGAACTCAGCTCTTCTGGACTGTGTCCACTGTGCCCCCTACTGTCAGAGGCCCAGAAGCCCTCCAGCTGAACTGATTTAAGCCTCCCTCCCTCCATGGGCAGCAGAGACTCTCCTGGCTTCATTAGAATACACAGGGCACAGTGAGGTGGAAAGGCCTCCGGATCCAGGGTGAGAGGACCTGGGTCACTGGTCCTGTCTGAACCTTGGTGTCCTCTCTGGTAGATAAAGCAGTGGGTTAGGTGAGCTCCACAACCCCAACTAGCTCTGAAGGCCACTTTCCTGGGAAATGAGTCCCTCAGGGCTATCTGACCACAGGCGAGAGAGGGGTGGCTCACTTCCCAGGAGGGTCAAGCACCTGGATCCTTGGGACTGAGCGGCTTCTCAGTCAGGAAAGGGTCCTCTCAGGCCTCCTGAAGCACGTCCACATACACACACGTGTACATACACACACGTACACACACTCTCTGCCTTCATGTCACAAGTCACTTCCCCACCTCCCTCCCCTCCAAAGTGAGCCTCATCAGACCCCACCCACAGGAGCTGCAGAGACTGTTGGCCCAGAGGCTCAGGGTCCAACTGGACCATCTTACTCCAGAGCCAAACCTCATCTTGTTGGAATCCGGACGTTCTGACCAGGACTAAGCTGGGGGCAGCGTGGGCTCCAAGGCCACGAAATGGCATGGAAGGGGGCGCCAGCCACAGAGTGACCCTAGCTTGGGGCTCTGCCTCAGATGGCGGGCAGGCGCCCATCTTTGCCTCTGCCCAGGCTGTCTTGATGAAAGCGCTCTGAAGGAGGACCATGCTTCTTTGTTCTTCAGCCTCCTCTGATGCAACAGCTTGGGCCCCGCAACTTAAGGGTCCCCTGATGCCCAGAGTCCACAATAGCACATGCTTGTGTTTTCTTTCCATCTGCCAGTCCCACCCTCCCCTCCTCCTAGGTGCATAGCCCCCCAGATGGGTGCACCACATACATACACACTCCCTGCAATACACACGTGCATGCACATTCACCTGACCTCTGTGCCTGTAGCCAACTCAGAGAAGAAGGACCAGAAGCAGAATTGGGGTGAGAGCCGTTCCTCAGCTCAGTGCTCACCATTGGTTGGGAGCTGGGAAAGTGCCCCTTTGGGCACACGTCTGCCTCACCTCATCTCTGCTCAGACCTCCTTTGCCAGATCAGACTAAGGTCTATGAGAGGGATGAGTGTTCTGAGCTCTCCCGGCCCTATAGCTTTATTCTAGCCTTCAGTGAGACCCAGGCTGGCCAGACTACCTGGAGGGCCCCCACCACCACCACCAGTATCCCTCCTACAGCCCAGATGATCAGATTCTCCCTGCCCTGGCTGGCAGCTCCAGTAAAGGGGTACTCCCTCCCCAGCCAACCTGCTCCATAATCTGCCACTACAGCTTCCACCCATTGTCCCCCAGTCTGCTTTCTTGGGCCAAAAACCAATGTGGTCCCTCTTCCACACTAAAGCCTCTTAGGCACTTGAAGACAAGAGTTTTGTGTCTCCTGGGTCTTCTCTTTATGGGGCAGTTTAACCAATCCTCCTAGAACCCACCACTGTGTCTTCAGTTTATCTGTGTCCTACTTACACTGGAGTTCCCAGAGCTGGTGCCCAGACTTCCCATGTGATCTGATCAGGAAGGAGGACAGTGGGATGCTGCCCTAGAATCTCTGTTCTAAGCCCCACCCCACCCCAACCCCTATGGATGCAGCCCGCAATCTTCACATTCTATTTCTTGGCTCCCACATCCTGCTGTTGAATGCTGGAACCCAGCACCAAGTAAAATGCCACCCTCATGAGTTAGGAACCATTTGTTTAATAATGGAAAGGTCCCCAGAGGCATTGTCCCTGAGTACAGAGGTAGACTGGGAGGGACTGCCCAGTGAGAGCCCTGGGCAACATGGAATAGAGGGGTGGGGTAACCTTTGGTTTCTCCTCCTCTTCCTCTTCTTTCTCTTCATTTCCCCCCCTATAACTGTGCCTTCTATCCTTTCTTACCACCCCACCCCACTGCCATTGCTTCCCATGGAGACCCCTCCCTCTGGTTATTGCATATTGGCTCTGACCAATAGTGTGGGGAAGGAGGGACCACTTTGGGATTACCTCTGGTTCTTGTCCCTGCTACTAAGACCAGGATTAGTCAAGAGTTCAAGATCGCTGGGCTTTCTCTGACCTGTCTCCTGTATCCAGATTCTAAAGATACACAAGCAGTTCCCTAGGTTCCCAGGGAACCCCCAGTCCTCCTTCCTGAGGGCTCCTGTCCCAAGTGTTGAAAGCACAGCCACCCAAAAAAAGACACCAAGGAGGAGAGGGAAGCTAACTTTGGGGCAGGATCCTCAAAGAGGACTCCTTGGGTGTTTTCTCAAGGGCCCGAGACCAGGGTGCTGGGGAAGGGAAGGACGGGGCTCCAGCTAACCCTTTCTGGGGTTAATCTCTGGCCTCTGCCAACTCGAAAATGCTATCAGAGTGCCCTCTGACTCCCTGCCCTCTGTCCTCCCCTCTGCCCAGGATGAAGGACACCAGCCGTAAGAACAACATGTTTGCACAGTTTCGGAAGAATGAGCGGGACAAGCAGAAACTGATTGACACGGTCGCCAGGCAGCTCCGGGGACTTATCAACAGCCACCACTCGTGAGGCCAGGGCTCTGCACTCTTGGATTCTTCTTCAAAGAAAATATATGTATTTTTTTTATCACCTTCTGTATAGTATCCACAAAACCTCCTCCCAGAGCAGAGAAGGATGGAGGGAGGGACGGCTAAGTCAGGATTTAAGGGCTGTGATGTCACTGCAGGCGTGGGCTCCTCCTGGTGTCCCAGCCTAACTAACCCCTTCATCCCCCCCCCCCCCCCACCACCACCACAACAGGCTTCGACTTGAAGGAAGAGATGCCACAGGCCAGCAGGCCTTTCTCCCTTAGATGTCTGCTTTTGTTTCTAATCCAAGGAAAAGGAAAACCTGGGGCTGTGGCCTCCAGGGGAGTCCAGGCAGTGCTGCCTTGGTCCCTCCCCCAAGGCCACAGGATTCTCAGTGGGCAGTCAGTGGTCTCCATCTCCAGACTGTGCTAAAGCCAGTGCAGGGCAAGGCAGGGATGAAACAGGGAGGAGCTGGCCTCTGCATGGGCAGGTGTGGCCAGGATGGCAGCCATGAGCAGCAGTGTGTCTGTGTCTGCGTTTCAGACCCAGATCTCAGCAGGCGTGCCTCTGGGTTTCCTTCTTGTTGAGTTCCTTGCCCTTCTGGCCTCCCCATTCTGGTCGCATCTAGGGCCACACCTCTGCCCACACCTAGACTCTCCTATCCAGATATTAAGGCTTGATATCAGCCAGGGGTGGAAGAAGAATCCAGGATGAATCCAGGAAAAAGGATAACTGGCTTAGATGTCAAGGGCTGTACCCTCAGTGGGCCAGAATTCATCCATGCAGGCCCCAGACTCCTGCTAACTGGGAGCAGGAAATAGAGGGCATGACAAGGTCACCAGTCAGATGCCCTGGCACCCTGAGGCATAGCCCAACCACAGCGGGGAGGAGGAAGGGGGGTGCTTTGTTCTGAGGGAGTCTTCTCCAAACCTCCTTCTGCAGGCTGGACCACAGTCCAGGCGAGCACAAACTCCCTTCCTGTCTGCCCCTCACACTTCCAGTGGGTGCCCCAGAGGCAGGCTCTTACATCCTGAACACAGGCCCTCATATTTTGCTGGGTGATCAACCCAATCTAAATGGACACACACACACAAACATACACACACTTTTTCAGCTTGGCCATCTGGTTTGGGGTACAAGTCAGCAGGATGTTTCTCTCTGTCTGGGCAGTGGGGCCTAGCCCTGCAGACAGCCAGACCTGCCAGAGTCCCAGAAACGGGGCACTTGGGTTGGTTGGTTTTAGGGGGACAGGAGGCAGCCCTCTCTTTCCTCTTGGAGACTGGACCCACATGGACTTTTCTTTCTTTCGGTCCATTATTTGATCTTGTTGGATAGGCAATGAAAGGAACTCTCCCCTCCCTGACCCCCACCCCACCAAAAAAAAAAAACAACTTTTTCTCCTTCCTTAAAAAAAGTGACAGCTAGATAGCTCAGACATTGGTTGTTTGCAGCAGGTTATAAAGTGAGTTGTCCTCCCTCCACCCCTCCTCCGTCCTTGACCAGGCATCTGTGGGCCAGGGAAGCCCTTTGGGCCGGACAGCCCTGCCCAGATTGGGGTCAGCAGCACCACTGGCCTTGGCTCTCGTTCAGCAGGTATCTGCAGTTCTTTGAAGATTCCCACTCTGACATGTCCTGCCAAAAGCCAGCCTTTGCCTTGGCCCCCACATTGTCCAAAGCAGCCCTTTTCCCTGCCTGAGCAAGCCTCAGACCCTGAGAGGCCTCAGGCCACTCGTTGGCTCCTGCCTGGACGGCTGCTGCTCCTCTCTAGAGAAGGTGTGTGAGGCCAGGCCAGTGCCTGGACCTCTTGGCTTGTCCCTGACAGCACCTCCAGGAACCTTGGAGCAGAAATCCCGATGAGCTAGGCTGGCCTGCTTTTCCCTGCCAAGGTGGGGGGGACTGAGTCACCGGCCTGGCTGGTGTGAGGAAGAGGTTCACTCGGGCAGCGCCCTCATTAGTGTCTCCACCCTGGCCCTTCCCAAAAGGTCAGGCACCTTAGGCTCCCATCCCTCCTCCCCGGCCTCTAGGGCCCTAGCATATGGCAGCCCAAGTGGTCGGGGCAGCATGGGAGGAGGGGGTAGGGAGCCCCCACGGGAGCTGGGGCTGCAGAGAGAGGGCTCACCATACACAGCCACAGGCACTGGAGGCCCTTCAAGAGCACACTGCTGTGGCAGAGGAACTCTAATTGAGCCTCAGCAAGCAGGGACAAAGACGCCTCCCTGGCATTTCCAGTTTTTATTAGTGGGAGGACAGACTCATTAAACAGAATTCTTAATCGCTTTTGTCAGCTGCTAACTTGCTGCTGGGGAGGGCGGAGATATTTCTCTCTCTCTCTCCCTCTCTCCCGCTCTCTCTTTCTCTCTGCCTCTGTCTCTCTTGCCCTTTCTCTTCCTGTCTCTCTCACCCTCTTTCTTTCTCTGTCTTTCTCTCTCTTCTATCCATCTCTCTCTCTCTCTCTCTCTCTCTCTCTCTCTCTCTCTCTCTCTCTCTCTGTGTCTCTCCTTCTCTCTCTCTCTCTCTCTCTCTCTCTCTCTCTCTCTCTCTCTCTCTCCCTCCCTCCCTCCCCCCATCCCCTCATGTCTTTCCCCCCCACCATGTCTGTCTCTTGGCTATTCTCAAATCCCACTCCCTGCTCCCATCACCTCTTATAAAACAAGGGAAGAAGAGACCTCCGAGGCCCCTCTCAGGAAGGGCCCAAGGGACCCCAGGGCTAAGCAGGGCTACACTCTTGGGTAAGGATAACCAGGGACTTTGACTGCTACATGGAATTAGCTAGGTCTCCTGGCCTGGGGCAGCACCCTCAGCCAAGCCCTGGATGGGGTCACCCCCAGCAGGGGGTGACTCATAGTCTAGAGTTCCCCAAGCACTCGGCCCCCTGTCCCGGGGGCTCTCCAGCATCCATCTTCTCTTTCTAGAGGAAGGGAGGCTCACCTCTCTAAGCAGCCCAGTTTAAAGAGCTGGGCCAGCCCAGCTGAGCCTCAGGCATATAGGCAAAGAGTAGCCCCCAGGGGATCAGAGGACACCAAAGGGCCCTGTGCAGGAAGCAGCAGTCAGCCAGTTTCTGGTTGGCCTCAGGCCCAACTCTCCTGGGGTGGAGGAAACAGCTGTGCCATTGAGGAGTCAAGTGGGAGGAGGAGGGCTGCCCCCCATCCCTGTCTGCTCTGGGGCTCCTTCGGGCCCTCTCCAAGGACAGAAGAGACACTCCCCACCATGGCTTAGGAAGGAAAACTACCTGGACAGAAGCAGTTCTCTCTCAGCTGGTCCCCATCCACCATCTCCCAACACAAAACAGACCCATTCTCCTTCTATTAACCCACCTGTGTATGTAGGTAGTTGCCATTTCTCTTTTAAAAAGAAAAAAGAAGTAAGTATTGCTCTAGAAAGATGAATTTTTAAGCTTTTTTCCCCAACAGATGTGTGGTTGACACGCCCTTCCCCACTCCTACCCCCTTGATAAGACTGGCATTATCCATGTCTATGCTGAGACCTCCAGTGCCTGGCAAAGCAGACTGGCATCAGTGCCCCCAACTGGCAAATGGAGGAATGCCCAGAGAACCTGCCCTAGGCCTTCCAGGCCCACTCCTCCCTGGCAAGCTTCACTGGGTCATCTGGCCTCAGGCTTGGCCAGTTTGCAGAGGTCCATACAGATGGCAGAAGCTATTTGATCAGAGCCTGGGGGCATGTGCCAAAGACTCAAGATGATGGAGGGTTATCAGAACAGGAGCCAGAGATCCCCACTGGCATATTGGGCAATGCTCCATTTCCAGGGAAGACTTTCTAAAGGATCCCTCTGCTGGGGCCTCACATTCCCCCAGACTGTGGGGTAGCCAGCCTGGTTTTTGATGGCGGGAGACTCTGGATATTCCTGGAGGACTGGTCAGAATTTGGATTTTGGAAGCCATGACTGGAAATAAGTCATGTGGGCCCACCCCCACCCCCACCTTCCACACTGTTCTTGGCCATTGCCAGACTGGGGCCCAAGGATTGTAATCCTGGAGTCAAGATAAAAAAGGCTGCCTCCCTCCACCCCAATCAGACAGGTAAGGGTAGCTGCCCCATCGGAACCCTTCCCAGGAGGCCTCAGAGGTCTTCTGTGAGATAGGCGGGGCTCCAGGCCAGCTTGGCTTCCCCCTTCAGAAGGCCCCAAAGGGCAGGAGCGCTGGGCAGTAGCTGCAGGTGGCCAGCATCTGCCCCCAGCAATGAGCTCTCAGTGTCCAACAAGCCCTCCTTCCTTGAACCAGCATAAGAACCACTGTCTTTTCTCCTCCTTTTTCCTCTTCTCATCTCCTGTCTTCTCTTTCCTCATTTCCTCTCCCTCCATTCCCAGTCTCTGGATCTTACTTGCCCTTGCCCTTTCCCTCCTCCTGCCTGTAATGAAAGAAGGGGGGGTTGTCAGAAAGGGAAGCCTGGGGGACTGGCCATGAGAACGGATTTGACTTCAGGACAAGTCTCCAGTAGGGAGATCTCATGGACTTTCTTGGCACAGGAACTATCCAAGGCCCACATTGGAGAGTTCCTGCTGACCACTGCCAGGAGCTGACTCCTTTCAGGGAGGCAGGCTGGTGCCCGGTCTCTGTGCCCTGCAGCCTGGCCTGACCCAGCCTCCAGCCTCCCTCTGGCCTCTTCCTTCAGGTCTCACTCCTGACCATTCCAGGTTTTCTTTATATCTTTCATTTTTGTCCCTTTGTTCATTTTCTCCTTCCTCCCTCCCTCCCTCCTTCCTTTTTTTCCTTCTCTCCATCCCTCCCATCTCTCTTATATTTTTGGGTCATTTTATAAACAAATGTGGTGAAAATGGCTTTTTTCCCTTTTTTTTTGCACACATTTATGGGGAATCTTAGGAAATTCTGTTTTTCAACTGAAAGGGACATTTCTGTTGTTCCCCACTTGACAGTAGAGATCCTGCCGGCAGCAGGGTTCATGGATGAACATATCAGGAATGCGCATGTTTCTTTCTTGTTCCTTTATTTCTCTTGTAACGCCTTGTAAGCCAGACCTCCAATGTACCTGTTTACCAGAACACGGAGCTTTGTGTCGTTCTTCTTGCTTGCTGGTCTTGGGCTCTGAGGGGGTGGGGTGGGGCGAGACCCGTCAGTGCCAAGGCACACAGACTAGGAGAGGGCCCACTGGCCAGAGGGAGGGCCTTGGGGGCAGCAGGATGGAGAAGTGGTAGTGGCCAGGCCTTCTCAGCTCCTCCTGAAGTCTCTCTCGGTGGCACTGCCAACATGTACACAGACATCCCCATACATGCAAAGGTCTGCACACACATGTACATATACCCACCATGGAGAGAAGGGAGTTGAAAGTGTTCTGGGCTAGGACTGAAGAGCTCTGGCCTGGGTCAGCCATTCCCCAGAGCTTTCCCTGGGCCTCAGCTTTCTCATCTATAAGATGAGGGAGTTGAAGCCCATGGACCCTCTGGGGGAAGTCACAGGATCCCCAGTCTGAGCATTGGCAGCAGGGACCTCAGGGGCCACTGGATCCAATCCACACATGAACGGTCCCCCAGCCTGTGCCTGAGAACACGGAGGGGGCCCTCACCCTCAAGGTAACCCCTCCCACTGTGGGATAGCTTGACTTCTCAGGAGCCTGTTTCTGATACCCTCCCCAATTTCATAACCAATCTCTTTGCATTTCCTGTCCGCTGTGGCCCATGTCTATCACCAGCACATTCACATACCTTGTCCAAGTCACTCGCCTTTCCAGGCCCAGTTAGCTCCTCAGTAAAATAATCACTTGAGTCCCTTCCAGAGTTCTGGGATCCATGTGTAGACAGAAGTGAGCAGTGAAACTTTCACTCTGAAACTGATCCCGTGCCCTTCCCAAGGCTGCTGGGGAAGAAAGCTATGTTCAGTGGGAACTGGGAAAGCTCTCTGAGGGACTTAGACTCCCCCCCTGGCCCTGCCACCTGCCGTGTGACCTGGGGCAAATCACTTGTCCTTTCTGGGTCTCAGTTTTCTCATCCATGAAATGGATGGTTCAGACTAGAAGACCTAAGAGGTCTCTTCCAGCCCTAGATATAGTCCAGCTTGTTTTTGCCAGTAAACACACACACACACACACACACACACACACACACACACACACACACACACACACACACACACACCATGTTCATAGCAATCATACTGAGGGTCATCAAGGAAAGATGTCTGGGCAGGAGAAATCTGAAGCTCAGACCAGGCTTTGCCACTTAACCACCACCATGACCTTGCGTGATTCATGCCTCTCTAGGCCTCACTTTATTGCTATGGACATTGAGGCCCAGGTCTAGAACACTCTATGTCCCTGATATGTTGCACAGCCTTGGGAAGCACCCTGCTGACCTCTGGACTGGAATTTTCCTCATCTCTAACTACAAACACCATTATTCCTTCAAGGATCTGTGATTTCCTTTGTGTGGGCAGGCCCTGCACTTGTGCCAATGGCAGCCCTCAGAACTGGCCAGAGCCTTCCCTGTTGGCTGGTGGGCCTCCTTGTGGGAAGCCTAGACCAATTTCACCAGGCTGGCCCTGAGGTGGCCAGTGGCCCGTCCCTTGCCCTGTCCTCACAATGTGGTGTGTGAGACCTTGGGTTGGAGCCCCAGTTCTGCCCCTTCCCCACTGTGTGAGCTGTATGAGGGGCAGGGCAGACACGAGGGCCATGAGGTGCCCCCAGTCCAACATCTGTGACTGTGACCCCTTCCCGCTTCCTACCCGACTCACCAAGCACATGCCCTTCTGGAGAGCCCAGGAGGCACCTCCGGGCCCAGTGCAGGCAGCAGTGAACATGGGTCACTCCAACAAGCGTTTTCCTGATACTCTGTGCAGTATACAGACACAGCGTTAGGTTGGGGACACCCAGTTTTTGCAGCAGCAAAGTTACAGCTGCTGTGTACTGGGTTTATTGTGTACCAACTGTGTACTTAGCTCTGGAGAGATACAAACATAAGCAAGATGTCCTTAACCCTCAAGAAGCTTACATTCTCCTTGAGGAAGACAGCATGTGATGGCCATAGTCATTGAGTGGGGGCTTGATAGAATGGATAGAGTCCCAGTATAGGAGAAAGTCCTGGGTTTGAATCTTGTCTATGACACTAGCAGTGTGACCCTGGGCAAGTCATTTAATCATTCTTAGTCTTCTCACCTCTAAGATGGGGACAACAATAGTACCTCCTTCATAGGGACCATGCAAGGATTAAATGAGAAAGACCTTAAAGTACTATTTATTTAAATGCTGTTATTATCTAGCAGTATTTGGATGGCTGGGTGACTCAGTGGACTGAGCACCAGGGCCAGGAGTCAGGAAGACTCACCTTCATGAGCTTAAATCCAGCCTCCAACACGTAGTACCTGTGTGACCCTGGGCAAGTCACTTAACCACATTTACCTGTTTCCTCATCTGTAAAATGAGCTGGAGAAGCAAATGGCAAACCTCTCCAGTATCTTTGCCAAGAAAACCCCAAACGGGGTCATGAAGAGTCAGACATGATTGAAATGACCAAACAATACATGTAAATTATTATTAATAATAACAAAATGAGATTTACACTCATTTTATTGATGAGGAAATAGGCCCATAGAGATGAGGTAAATAAAATTATCCAAAGACAGGCAATAACCAGGCACTTTGCTGGGAATTAAAAAACAAAACAAAACCAGTCTTTCCTCAAGGACCTCACAATCTAATGGGGGGGGGGGGAATAAGCCAACAAGTCTGTACAAACCAGCTGAGTAGGCAATAACCAGGGAGCCATTAGAATTAAGAGTAGGCAGGGAAGGCTTCCTACAGAAGGTGGGATGGCAGTTGGAACTTCAAGAGAGGTAGAGACGAAGAGGGGGCAGCCAGAGAGGATTCCTGGCATGGAGAGAAGGAGCATCTTATGTATAGAGAAGTCAGGAGGTGGCCGGTGTCACTGGATCAAAGAGGATGTGGAGGGGAATAAGGTGAAAGACTAGAAAGACAGGAAGAGTGTAGGTTTTGAAGGCCTTTTAAATGCCAAGCAGAGCATTTTCTACTTGATTCTGAAAGTTATAGGGAGACACTGGAGTTTATTGAGGAGAGGAATAACATGGTCAGATCTACACATTAGGAAGATTAATTTACAGTTGAATGGAGGATAAACTGGAATGGGGAGACACGAGATAGAAATATCAACTACACTATCACAATACTCCAGGTACAAGGAGATGAGGGCTTAGAAGACTGAATATATAGGGGCAAAGGATGAGAGATGGGAATCCAGAATGACTCCAACGTTGTGAGTCTGAGGACAAGGAGGCATTGCCCTCTGCAGTCAGAGGAAAGGTGGATGGGGAAAGATTAGGGGGGAAGGTAATGAGTTTGGTTTTAGATATGTTGAGTTTCAGATGTATACCAGACATCCAGCTTGAGGTGTCTGAAAGGTAGTTGGACATGTGAGATTGGAGGTCAGCAGAGAGATTGGGTCAAGAAAGTTAGATTTGAGAATCATCTGCATAGAGATGGTAATATGGGAGCTGATGAGATCACCAAGTGAAGTATTATAGAGGGAGAAAACCCTGAGGGTGATCTGTAAGAGGATTCAGCAAAAGAGACAGAGAAGGAGTGATCAGAGAAGTAGGAGGAAAACCAGGAGAGCATGCACAGGAAAGAGGGAGGGAGGAAGACACAGAGAGAGGTGGGGATGGGGGAGAGATCCCAAAAATCTAGAAGAAAGAGAATGTCAAGGAGGAGAGAGTGATCACAAGTATCACAGGCTGCAGAGGGGTCAAGGTGAATGTTGTGTTTGTCCTTCAAGAGGACCGTGACATCAGGGAAATGATGACTTTGATTTGAGTGAGGGAGGGCTGTGCAAGGTCACCAGCCTCATTGAGGATTGAGGAAAAGTCATTGAATTTGGCCAGTCAGATCATTAATAAGATCATTAATAACTTTGGAGAGAATGGTTTGGGTGGCATGATAAGGTTGGAAGCTGGTATATAAGGGGTCACAAGTAAGTGATCAAGGCTGGACATGAACACATTGTCATTAAATCCTTGACTGTTGGCATCCTCTGCCCTCAAAGGGTATAGAGTCTGTCCATTTGCACCCACTATGTCCCAGGCACTGTGCTTGGTGCTGGAAATACAAAAACAGTCTGCTCTCACATAGTTTATGTCCTGTCAAGGGAGGTGAGTGCATGATGAATCTATACAGAACAAATATAAAGAGAGTAAGTGTGAGGGGACTGGGAAGGGAAGGCACTGGCAGCTGGGGAAACCAGGAAAGACTCCACATAGAAAATGGAGACTGAGCTGGATGGTGAAGGAAGAAAGGAATTCTGTGAGACACAGGCATACAGGGAGTGCCTTCTGGACGTGAGGGAGGGAAATGGAGTGTCTCCTCTAAGGGACAGAGAGAAGACCAGCCTGGCCAGATTGGAGAGGACAGGAGCTGCAAAGATACCAGAACAAGGTGTGAAAGGGCTTGAAAAGCTGGGCACAGAAAATTCAGTTTTTACCCAAAAGGCAGAAGGGAGCCGGAGAAGCTGATTGAGTCCCAGGGAAGTAACAGGATTGTGTCTTTTCTTAAGGAAGCTGTGTGGAGGATGGGTGGAGTGGGAAGAGAGGAGTCTGGGAGATGTATATGGACTGATTAGAGATGCAGGATGTCTAGCTACAAAAAGAAGTAATGAAGCCATATGGGAGAAATGTCAGGGGACAGGTGTAGACTATGAGAGGAGGGTGGTAAATGGAGGCTGGGGAAAGGACATGGACTAGGAGACGGAGGAAGAGGACAATGCCAGGCTCTATGCTAAACCCTTTACATATACCTTATCTGATCTTCACAACAACCCTGGAAGGTAGGTGCTATTCTTCCCATTTTACAGATAATAAACTGAGGCAAACCATTCAGGTGACTTGTCTAGGGTCACATAGTGTCTGAGGTCACATTTGAACTCAGGTCTTCCCTACCCCAGACCTAGCACAATATCCACTGCACCGCCAGCTGATTCCCTTCTAGGCTCAAGGGCCATCTCTGGCAGGGGATCTTGGCTGATCCCCGTAGTTTGTGTCACCCAAAATTATTTGATAGGCATTTATTGACCTGTGTGATATAAACTCCCCTGCTCTTGTTCCCACAGTAGAAAATAAGCTCCTTGAAGGCAGGAAACATTCTGTCTATCTCCAGGGCTTGGCACTTAGTTGAATGCACAACAAACATTTCTTGAGGACATCTCAACTATGCTTGTTATTCAGTCCCAATAGTCAGAGCTGAGGGGAAACACCTACTTTCCCCCATCCCAAGTCTGATCCAGGGTCTGGGAGGAGGCAGATGTGATGGGGGCTCCTCCTACAGCTGACTCTCCTCAGCCAAGCTGGACTCAAGGAAGAGGAGTCCATCGAGCAGCAGCAAAGGCACGGTAAGTTTACCCGTGAAGACAGGTTGTTACTGTCCATTTCTGCTGCCCTGGGACTGGCCTCCCAAAGAGATGTGCAATGACAGCACATTTAGTATTGGGAACAATAAAGCCCTGACCTCTCTCTCCAACCTGATCTGCCACTGCCTGCTCCTCCCCTCTGGAACCCTTCCTTGTGGTCAGGTCAGTCTTTTGGCTTCTCCTCTACCCTCTTTATACCTTGGAAATTCTGACTTGTACTCTGCATCTTTTCTTGTCCATTCTGTACCATAACAGTGATCTAAGGAGGGAGAATATTCTAGCCTGAAACTACAGCCTGAGGAAAGGCATGGAGGTGGGAGATGCCTTAGTTCCATCAGCTCTGCAGAGCAGATCTTTGGTGAGAGCAAAAAGGCAAATCCTTCAGGTCCTAAGCTCTCCTGCCTCATTGCAGGCAGCCAGGAGAGTGGTGTGATATGGGAGGTGCTTAGAAGGTATCCCTGGATATATCCTGCCCCTTCCCCAAATGCCCGCCCCATATATGACTGATGCCTGAAATGGAGGGAGCCCTTTCATTTAAAGCTTTTCTCGGTGTTGAATGCAGACTTATTCCTCCACCTGGGTCAGAGACATGCTGGCCTCAGTCATTAGCACTTCAGAGTAGAGGAGTCTCTCTTTTAAGAGATCACTGAGTTTGGAGCTAGAAAGTCTCGTAGAGATGAATTAGTCAAGCCCCGATTGTTTGGAAGAAGGAATTAAAACTCTGATCAGGCAGTGACATTGCCAAGTCTACATAACCAGCAAATAGAAGAGGCAAAATCTGAGCCCAGGTCATCTTTATCAATAACTTGGATCAAGGCATAGCATGGCTGGCAAGTTCATTAAACTTGCCATGACTCAAAATTGAAAAGGAAAGTTAACAGTGGATGAGGCTAGCCTGCAAAAGGATCCTGACAGGCTAATCCCTTAGCCTAAAATCTAGATGAAAGTCAGGATAAATGTAAAGTCTTGCCCTTGGGTATAAAAAAATCATTTTCACTAATATTAGATGGGAAGGTCATGGATAGATAACAGCTGTCTTAAAAAAGATCTGGAGGCTTTAGTGGACCACAAGCTCATTTAGGTGAGTCAGCAGTGTAATCTGGCAACTGAGAAAGTGAATGTGATCCTGGGTCATATTAAAAATACTGAACCTTGTCGGAACTCATCTCTGTTCAGTGCTTTTACTTTGATAAGGATATTGATAAGCTGAGAGTGTCCAGAGGAGGGCCACCAGTCTGATGAAGGACCTTGAGCACATGGCATGAGGATCAGCTGATAGTTTAAGAAGAGGTGACTCCAGGAAGGTCTTCTGTCAGAGGCCGGATGGCTGCCTGTTGGGGTGTCACAGTGGGCAGAGCACAGTAACAATTCTGCAGGGGATTGGGATAGAGAGGGGGCTGACCTCCCCAAAAAACCCCTGGCCTCCTTCCTGCACTTCCTCAGAGCTTCAGCTGGGTGGGAAAAGGCTCCCTGCTCCAGAGAGCTTTTCTCCATGCTGACCCATCAGCCTGGTGCTGCTGCCTGTCCCAGAAGTAACCAGGCAATGCCATAGAGAATCGGCATTGTGAGTCGGGTCCTCTCTCCTTCCTACCCATTCTGAACCCCCATTCGGAAGAACCCTGGACCGGAGGCACAATGAGAATGGACCCAGTATCACATTGCTTCCGACTTTGGGAGACAATGACCATTGGACGCTTTGATCGCCGGAACCCCGGGAGATAACCTGTGCTTATTCAGCCTTCCGGCAGGGGGCAAAAATTGAAAAAGACCCAGGCCTTTAGTCATTTGAATGCAATGAGGAATCCCTAGAGTCCCAGAGGGACAAGTCCCTCCTTCCTACCCCAGACTGGGCCTCTCACTCGTTCACCAACCAGATTGGGGCTGGGAGGCCCAGATCGTGGGAGACAGAGGCGGGGGACAGAGCCATAGACTGAAAGCCAGAACCTTTCCCTCAGAGATCCTGGTTTGACTGTCATGGGCAATGTTTACTGGGGATCGAAAGAAAGGCAGGCATCCCAAGGGAACTGTGGACAAAGGCTCTTGAGGAAGCGCAGGAAGGAGGAGAGAAGAGAGGGGGGTGAGGGATATTGTGTGGGAGATATCCCCCTCTATCTGTTTCCATCAGCTGCAGGGTTAGGGTTACTCTGATGTTGGTCCTGGACTCGCTAAAAGCCCAGCTCTCTTTGTGGGGTCTGGGACATCAGTGGGCCTCAGGCTGTTGTGATGGTAATGGGGGGCCCTTGGCAGCTAGGGGGGGCCAGGGCGTCGGCCTTCCTGGGAGGGGGAAGGCTCTCTCCCTCCATCTGGGACTGTGCTGACAGTACCCTCAGACCCAAATCAGGATCTTTCTTTCCCAAAAGGAATCTAAAGTTGGAGATGCATTTCTATCTCCAAACAATCCTCTCATTCTCCAGGTTCAATGACGGGTCTATTTCTTCCTGTAAATGGTCTCCTAATCTTCAACTTTTACCTTAGCGTCTGAGGGTAATTGGCCTTCCCTCTTGTCCTTCCCACAGCACATGGCCCTCTCAGTTACCCGGCTCAGGTTAAGCTGAGTAGATGGCTTTTCTCTTTCTCTGATGTTCATTATTTAAACACTGATGGGGTTAGACCTTCCCTCCCCACTGGGCCCATTCTCTAAATTAACCAGATGAGATGCCAGTTCTGGGCACTGAGACAGAGTGCTGAAATCTGGTCCTGTGCCTCAGAAGTGGCACTGGCCAGGGTGGCTTGACCAGAACTCTGGAGCCCCTCATGAGCCATCCTGGTGGTCTCCAAGGCAAAGTCCAATGGGAGGGGATGGGGGGAGATGCCACCGAAGGAGGGAGGGATCCTGAGGTGACTAGTGAAATAGCTGGCTATCCAAGCATTTGTTTGGACTTGGGAGAGACAAAAGAGGGGAATGGGAGAAAGAAGGAAGAACAGGAAATCCCCTCTTTACCAGCTAAGAGGAGGAAATGAGGAAGCCAGGCAGAACTAAGTGAAGCCCATGCTAGGGCAACTCTAGGCCAGGAGGGGCCAAGACCTGGAGCTGGGTACTTGTGGGCTATTAGAGCTGAATGGGACATCTTCTAGGCCAACCCCCTCATTTTGCAGGTGAGGAAACTGAGGCCCAGAATGAGGAAGTCACACAGGTAGTAAATAGTAAGGATTTGAACCCAACTTCAGATTCAGTGTTTGTTTGGACCTAGGGTCAGGAAGACCTGAATTCAAATCCAGCCTCACACACTGACTAGCTGTGCAACCCTGGGCAAGTCCCTTAACCCTGTTGGCCTCAATTTCCTGATCTGTAAAATGAACTGGAGAAGGAAATGGCAAAGCACTCCAGTATCTTTGCCAAAAAAACACCAAAAGGCATCACAAAGAGTCATTGAACAACAGCAACCAGGCTGCTTCTTTTTATCCCCGCCATCTGGGACTGACAGCACCCTCAGGCCCAAATCAGGATCTTTCTTCCCAAAAGGAATCTAAACTTGGACATGCATTTCTAGCCCCAAACAATCCTCCCGTTCTCCAGGTTCAATGACAGGGCTATATGTAAATGGTCTCGTGATTTTCAACATCCTGAATGAAAATACAGGAAAAAAGAGAAATAAGAAAATACCCCCTTCATTCAGTATGCATTAATTGGGCACCTGTTGTGTGCAGCGTGCTGTGCTAGGCGGTGCGGGTAACACCTGGAGGGTGAGGGCATTCCTGGAAACCAGGAGTCCAGCCCCTCAGGCAAGATTAGTCATCCTTTAAAGTATGGTTCCATGGAGTGTTCCCTGACTACTTAAGGTCTCAGCTTCCTCATCTGTAAAGTGGGGGCATGAGCACAAAGATCTCTCTTTCTGTCTCCACCATTATATTTTTTGGTGGCTCTTAGAAGCGATTACTGTGTGTCTCAGACAGTGTGGCATCTAATCTTGGGATAGCCACTCCCTAAGTCTCCCAAGCTGCACCATAAACTCCTGAGGGTGAGGACCACAGGGACCTCTGGTCCTTTCCCACCCCTCTAGACACAGTGCATTCTCACTAGAAAGGACTTGATTTTCCTGTCTTTCTTCATCTTTACAGGATGCCCCCAAGGAGGAAGACTGCCTTTCAGCTGTGCCTCCCTACAGAGACTGGGTGTACCCCCAAATCTGAGGCTCCCAGAGAAATCAAAGGCCCTGAAGGCATTCATGTATTTATTCATTTCACAAGCATTCACAAAGAACCTAAAAACTTGGCTTCAAACAGATAGCCTTTGCATTAATGCACATTTTCATTAATTTCATTAATGGAGAGAAATAGCAATAAAGCATTTGTGTAGTGTTGCCCTTTGTGCCGGGTGCTGTGGAAACCACTTTACAAACATCATCTCATTTGATCTCACAATAATCCTGCAAAGGGGAGGAAAGTAAGGCCAACAGAGGTTGACTGCCCCAGGGACACATAGCTAATAACTGTCTGAGGCTAGATTGGAACTCTGGTCTTCCAGACTCCATATGATCCTGGAAGCAAAGGGCCAGGGGAGCAACATGGTCAGAATTGTACTTTAGGAAAGTGAATTTGGCAGCTGGACTGGAGAAGGAGCCCAGAGTGAAGAAAGAGGCTGCTGCTGGGGGACAGAGGAAAGGTGATGAGGACCTGGCCTTGGGTCATGGCTGTGGGAGCAGAGAGATGAATGAGCCGGGAAGTCAACAGGATTTGGCAGCTTGGTGGATTTGAAGCGTGAGGGAGAGGAAAGTGTGGATGGTGACTGATGTGGTGAACCTGGGTGACTGGGAGGAAGAGGGAGCTCTCCCCTCAGCATCCCCCACTCCTAGCACAGAGCTGGGGCTGACTGGCAGATGAGGGCAGAAGATAGCAGCCTTTCCCCTCCTCCCCAACCCCTCTGGGGTCAGATGCCTGGGAGGGGTCTCCTCTTTGTTCCCAGCCCACAACCAGGGGTACCCCTTATTCTTTTTAAAATTATTTATTTTTAATTTATGGAATAGAATAGGTATTTCTATAAAGAAGAAGAAGAAGAAGAAGAAGAAGAAGAAGAAGAAGAAGAAGAAGAAGAAGAAGAAGAAGAAGAAGAAGAAGAAGAAGAAGAAGAAGAAGAAGAAGAAGAAGAAGAAGAAGAAGAAGAAGAAGAAGAAGAAGAAGAAGACTCAAGCCATAGAGCTGACTCCTCTCCACTTCTGTCTTGGGTCTTTGAAAGGAAGAAGGGTTGTTCTACAGCTGGCTTGGCCTTAATCTGGTCATTCCCTGTGGGCATGCCCTCAGGCCCCACCTTTCTGGCTTTCCCCTGGATCTTCAGGCATGTATTAAGCTCCTACTGTGTTCCCAACATTTGCTAAGCACTTCACAAATATTATCAGGAGTCAGCCCTCCATAATGTCCAAGGAGTGAGGCCTGTAGGGCAGAGGGGGAACAGGAGATAGACCCAGGGCAGGAGAGAACTTTGGCAACAAGAGGCTGGCAATGGAACCCGATGGGTAAGCTCCTCACTTGGAATCAACCTGTAAATGCTCATTGATTAATTGCCTGCTGTGTGGGAAGGATGTGGTCTAAGGATGGTGCTCCCCTGTGAGTCCCTTCTCCTTCCTAGCTTCCCCTTTACATCTATAGCCCTTCCAGGGCCTCTCCCAGCCCGGCCAGCCCCTGCTTTAACTCAGACTTTGGCCTCATTTTGCAGAGGTACCTTCTTGGTCTCAGGGCTCAGCTACATAGTTGTGGCCCTGGATACCTTTGGAGGGAAAGGGTCTTCAAGGGCTTGGGGCTAAGGAGGGGGAGAATGGGAGAGGGATGCTGCAGGTGGAGAGGGGCTGCAGCCAGGAGGGAGAGAAAGGCTGGGGTTCAGAGACTTCACATTTTTTTGGCTTTGCAAGGGAGGATCATTTGTCACAAGTGACAGATTTTTGGACTTATGTTAGAGGCTTCAGCCATGGAGCAAACCAAGTGTTTTTTTGTTTGTTTTGTTTTGTTTTGTTTTGTTTTTATCTGGGAAAGAAGAATCCATAGCAGGGGTATAGAAGTTGGGGTACCAACCTTTTGGTTGGATTGCATTGGGCAATATTTACCCCAACCAGTGGCTCCTGGCCTTCACACTTCAAAGACTGGGCCAGCTTATCCAGTATGTAGATATAAGCAGGTCCCTGTCCTCAAAGTGCTAAAAGTGGGGGAACTATGATGGATGTGTGGAAAGATTAAGCAGAAAGGCCTTGGCAGGATCATGAAGGCAAAGTAAGTGATATGGACAGCTTGAGGCTCTGAGTGAGGTCAGGGAAGACTTCCTGCATGAGGTGGACCTTGAGCTGGGCTTTAAAGCACACATAGCACCCAGATAAGTGGGCAGCTGTCTGGTGCAGCTGGGCCTAGAGTTAGGAAAATTCATCTTCCTGAGTTCAAATCCAGTCTCAGACACTTACTAATTGTGTGACCCAGGGCAAGTCACTTAATCCTGTTTGCCTCAGTTTCCACATCTGTTAAGTGAGTTGGAGAAGGAAATGGCCAACCACTCCAGTGTGTTTGCCAAGAAAACTCCAAATGGGGTCATGAAGACTCAGACACACCTGAAATGAATGAACAATGACAAGAAATTGGAAAGGAAAGGTTATTCCAAGAAAGTGGGGGGAAATGCTGGGGGGCAACAGTAAAAGCAAGAGACAGGGTCAAGAGTCTGTGGGAGCCCTGGAGAAGGTCAGTCTGACCAGAGTGTGGATTTGTGCGGAGCCCTGATGGCTAAACAAAGGCACCCCAGCCTTGCCCTACATAGAGGATAAGGAGTGGGAGAGTGATGTGAGAAGAGCAGTGTTTTATGGAGAGGTCTGGCAGCTGGGGGCAGGTTGGATCCATCAGGGAGACGAGGCAGGGGAGTTGAGGTCTGCAGGGATTCCATGGCTCAGTGACCATCGTCTCAAAGGTTTGGGGAGAATTGAGGATTTGCTGTCCCTCCCATGGATACTTTTGGTCCTGATGCCTTTTCTGGGGCACATGAATATCTTCAAACCGAAAAAAAGGAAGGGGCCTAGTGAAGGGAGAGAAACTGGACAAGGTCACTATGGTAACTGGGCTTGGATGCAGGCCTAGGGATCAGGATGTGCAAGAAAGCAGCCTTCCCAGCTCTGCTGGACCCAGCGATGGGATCAGTGGCAAGCCCCTGACTCTGCAGGCCACAATCTTCTTCTCTATGTTGTGAGAGCTGAACAAGACTATGGCTAAGGACCTTCCCCCTTCCCCTCCCAGCCCTGACCTTCCCTGTTCTAAGCTCCCTCCCAGCTCTGACCTTCCCTGTTCTAAGGCCCTTCCAAACTCTGACATTCCATGTTCTAAGCTCCCTCCCAGCTCTGACCCTCCCTGTCCTAAGGCCCTTCCAAGCTCTGACATTCCCTGTTCTCAGGCCCCTCCCAGCCCTGACACTCCTGGTTCTAAGGTCCCTCCCAGGTCTGATAGCATCTGTTCTGGACATTGGGGCAGAGATGTCAGAGGGAATGGTAAGGGATGGCATTTGAGGGACATTGCTACAAAGGGAAAGTCAGTAAGTCTTGGGGACTGACTGGGGATTGGGTGGAGAGGAGCTCAAACTGTGTACCTCCCCTCCTCCTCTGCAGAGCTGGGGGACCCTGGGTGTGGATGCCGCGTGTGCACTGATAATATTGTGTGGTTTTGCCAGAGCTCCTTCTTGTTCAATGCTTTGTGACAAAGGATGATTCACTGGCAGGGAGCTGGAGGGGTGCAGGAAAAAGTGAAGATGATCCAAAACCAGGACTTTGAGTCAAAATTAAATGTAAAAAGAAAAATGTAAAAATGTAAAAAATAAAAAAGAGAGAAGTTCAGGGTGGGCAGGACAGGACTTTGAGGGATGAAAAGAGGGGAGAAGGAGCTGCCAAGAAGGAGGAGAGTTAAGATAACAGAGAAGAGGATTTGGCAGTGTCTACACCTGTGGTCTCAGAGGCAGCAGCAAGCTCTGGGAGGACATAGAAAAGGAAGCAAATCACTGGGATCCGGGGTCATTGGAGATGGAGAGAATGGTGCTAGGGATGACAGATCAGGGCTGTTAAGGAAGGCAGTGACTTTCCTAGAAGAGGGACTGGGAAAAGGAGGAAAGAAAAACAGTCTGAGGAAACGCATTTTGTGCTTTGTTTTAGGCTAGCTGACTCCATAGGCCAATGGGTCTGAGTCTTGAGACAAAGCACTGTGACTTGCCCACCATTGCACAGGTGGCAGAATTTGAACTCTCATCCTTGGAGTTCAAACACAGCCTCCTTCCCTCTGAACCTTGCAGCCTCCTCTAGGAGTGTTTGTAGGCAGAGGAGAAGGAGAGCTTAAAAACACAGACGTGAGAGGGCATGGTGGAGGGAGCCAGGGCTGGATTCAGGGCACAGGTAAAGGTATTAGCCTTGGCAGAGAGTGGGGCCTCGCCCTCTAAAACTGGGGGGAAAGAAGGAAGGGTGGGTGTGTCTCCAAAGGGAATTCGAGGTGGAGAGGAGGGTGTGGACAAAGAAAGGTTTGGAGGTGGAGACAAAGAAAGAGGAGGGATGGCTTTTCTGCAAAGGTGAAGGTAAGGTCGTCTTCTGGGAGAGGAGGCCAGGCTGGCTTGAGGGCTTGAGAAGAGAGTATGGGCCAGACACTGGAGGCCATGGTGAACAGGAGGACAGAGGTGTGGGCCTCCTGAGCTACTCAGCAAATCTGGATTCAGCATCTGGAGGAAGGGGGAGTGATGGGTCCTGCCCTCTGTGACCTGCTGGAGAGATTCAGGGGTTGGCAGCTGGTAGAGTCAGTGGGTTACCCACTGTGGGTTCCTGGGCTCTGCCCCAGTGACTCAAGTGAGGAGGCTGGCAGTTAGGGGGCAGCCATGGTGCCCAAAATGCCCCCACAATGGCACTGCCTGAGATTTTCTGGCATGGAAACTGTCACTGGATACACCACGCTCAATGGGGCTTTTCAGCAGCATCTCAGAGAAACTCTGATATGGTTTGAGGCCTGACTCTGGATCAAGTCCAGATTTCCTGGATTTGTTTCCCTGGCTTGCTCCCAGGGCCTCCCAATCCCAGTGCCCAGGGCTTGGGCAATGAGGCTCTTGTTTGTTCTCTGCCAGGACAGACAGGAGTGTAGAGACCCTGATCTGGTACCTCTCAGTCCCTTGTCCTTCCAGAAGCAAGATTCCGCACTGGTGTCATCAGGAATTCTCAGCCTCAGAAGGAGGCAGTCTGGTCCTGTCTGGTTCTGTCAGCTCCCATGTTGTCTGACCATCCACTGAGAGCTGGAAAAGATCTCAGAGACCATCAAGAACAGCCCCTCATCTTATGGATGAGGAAACTGAAGCTATCGGGTAACCGTTGGGGATTACATGCATTCACACAGGCTGTAGATGGAAAAATTAAGATTCGAATTCAGATCCTTGAACTCTAAATCCTGCTGCTTCCTTTGGTCCCTCCCTCACTTGGTTTCTCCTTTAGGTGTTTGGTCAATCAGTGAAATAATAATCATTTCTTAAGTACCTGCTGTATGTCAGACACTGTGCCAGGGACTGAGGATTGCTAAATAAAAGTGAGACAGTCCTACCCTTGAGTTTCCATTCTGCTAGGATACATGCTGAGAGCAGGAGTGGAAAAAGTGGATGTTGGGAGAAGGTCTGGAAATACCTGAGTGGAGATGAGGGGACAAGGAATTCAAAGACTGAGGATGGTGTCAGACTAAACTGGTTAAGCTAAAAGGCTAAGATTTGGAAGGGAGATACATGAGGCCAGAGCTGGGGTTGGCTGGGAAAGCACAGAGGGAGTGCAGAGAGGAGAGAATGAGGCCAGAGGTGGAAAGGACGGTGATGACTAGGTCCACAACCTTTGGAGCAATGGATTGGAAAGGTGGGCCACACCAGTGATGGGGAGGATGAGAGCAGGTAAGAGTGGAGGTGCAGATCATAGGCACACGGATGAGAAACAGAGACAAAGGCTGGTAAGTGGAAGTGTCCAGATGGGGCTTGAGGCAGAGAGAAATACTATGAGCTGGGCCCTGAACTCCTGGAGAAAAACGGGGACAGGGCAGTGGAGAGCAATTGCCAGGGTCTACATAGGATGATAGACAGATGGATGGATGGATGGATGGATGGATGGATGGATGGATGGATGGATGGTTAGATGGATGGAGGGATGGATGGATGGATGGATGGATGGATGGATGGATGGATGGTTAGACAGATAGATGGATGGTTAGATGGATGGATGGATGGATGGAGAGACAGAAAGACAGACAGACTGAGGTATACTGAGTGGTTGGTGAATGATGGGAGTAGGGGGAGAGCCTAGAAGTAAGGAGCAAGGACACCTGGACTCAATATGCTATTTTGGGTGTGAGGGGGTACCCATTAAGAAGATACTTCCAGCCTTGGAAAGGGGACCACAGTGGTCTTTTGGGGGAAGCAGAGTTCTCATAGCTCTCAATGGAGCATGAGAGGGAAAGGTCAAATAGAAGGGAAATGGATTAAAAACAGTGAGGCTCCACAGGGACAATGGAAGGAGTCGTGGTGTGGAGCTGTCTCTGCTGGGGGAGAGGGGCTCTGGGATGGGCAGGCTAATACTCACTATCATGGGCATTTGGAATAAAAGACGTAAGGTAGTGTGGTTTGTACAATTGGATTCTTCTCTGAGAAGCTAAGGGAAAGCGTTTAGGGGTGTGGATGGGAGAATTCCACTAGACTGGGAGATCTTGGAGGACCAGGACAGTCTTTTGCCTTTGTATACTTAGCTCAGTGCCTGGCACACAGTAGGTGCTTAATAAAGGCTTATTGACTTGACTCAACTCGACAAATGACAAGATGCTCAAACTGGCTAAGCCCAGGTGTGCTGCTGCACATCTATGTGAAATGGAGATGGCCCAAGGCTGGTTAGGTATAGAGGTAAGGTTTCACTTACCCCATCCTCTACTCAACAAGCAGGGCAACTCTGCCCTGGGGTGAATCCCTGTTTGGGGCTCCAGGGACAAAGGGTGAGCAAACACCCAAGTGTCAGAACAGAGAAAGTTACTGTATAGTGAAAACGTTGCCTATTTAAATATTGAATATTTAACAAGGACACAGGATACCACAAGACATTACCTCTTTAAATATTGTCTAATGAAGATGCAGGATTCCCCAGAATATTGTCTATTTATTTGATGAGGATGTGGAATACCTGCGTTCTAGCTGGAGCCCAGCTCTGCCATGTCCTGGTTTCGGTCACTTACTCCTCCATGGGAGCCTCAGTTTCGTCCTCTGTAGAATGAGGCCGTCAGACTAGCCTATGTCTAAAGTCCTTTCAACACCAATATTCGGAGATTTTCCAGTGTTTGCCTCTTCATATTCCTAGTCCTCAGCATGAAATTCTTCTTCTCTTTCCTGTCTGGCTCCTACCTCAAGGGGTCTGGGTTCCCCTGACATCCCCCTCAATCTTCCCAGCCCCCATCCTGCCTTAGTGATTAGGGGGCTGCAACCATCTATGTTAACGGCCCTGCTGATTGCGTTAGGGAGGTGTCTAATGCAATGAGCCCTCATGCGGACCATCAATCAGGGAGAGCCCCCTCCCTATGGCCCCCCCACCCTCAATTGCATTAGCGTGGGCAGCCCATTTGTCATCTGCTTGCCCCCCATCCCAATCGGATTTGGGGACATGGGAAGGGGGACACAAGGTGAATCAGCTCCCATCCATCTCCTGGGCACCTGAGAGAGATAGCACCTTCTCCCCATCCTACCCCCCCCCCCCCCGCCGCTCCACTCAGCAGGAATACCGTCATCCCCCTTCCCCACCTCTTGATTAAGGGGAAAAGGAGATTAATGGCGGAGCTCATTTGTTTAAATTTAAAACCCTGATCCCTCCCCAACAGCTAGGCTGCTTCCTCCCACAATGCCTGGGTCAAATATCCTAGAGATAACCTGCTCCAACCCACTCATTTAATAGACAAGAATGCCAAGGGCCAAATGACTTGTCACCCAGGAAATAAGGGGCAGAGCAGGAACGGAAGCCCAGGTCTCTCCTGACACCGCATGCTGTGTCTTACCACATCAGATTTAGTCCCCAGCCCTTCTCCTGCCCCAGGGGCAAAGCAAACTCATTGCATTTTGACTTTCTTGGAGCCTGGGAGTTTGCACCAGCCCACCTGCCTGGGAATCCCCAAGCTGGTTCTTTTATTCTCATGTCCCAGAGCAGAGAGGGCACATAGCTGTGGCCTGGAAGGGAGCCAGGCCTTTCCCTCCATCCCCCTGCCTTAGGATGGAGCTGGATACTCTGCTAGGAATGATCCTCCCCATAGGCCCAGCCACACGGAGCTAAGGGCACAGAAGAGACCCCTTAGTTCATCCGACCTTTAGCCTGCTTTCCTTTCCAGCTTGGGAGTCTCTTTGGGGGCTGTCCTAGCCAAGCCTGGAAAAAGCTTACCCAGCCTCAGGTACTTGAGGTGGGGTGGGCGGGATCTGTATATCAGGACAATACAAAAGAAGGTGTAAGTGTGTGTGTGTGTGTGTGTGTGTGTGTGTGTGTGTGTGTGTGTGTGTGTGTGTGTGTGTTTGTCTCCTCCTCTCCCCTCCTCCCTTCCCCTCCCCTTCCCTCCCTTGCCCTCCCCTTCTCTTCTCTCTCTCTCTCTCTCTCTCTCTCTCTCTCTCCTCTCCCCCCCCCCCCCCAATCTGGGAATGTGTGTGGTATGTTTCTCTAAGTGGGTGGGGTCTGCTAGAAAGAGGACTGATTTTGGAGATGAAGGACCTAGGTTTGAATCCTATGTCTACACTTAATGCCTGTGTGTGACTTTGCCAAATCATTCCCCTCTTAGTTTCATCCTACGTAAAAGAAGAGGGGGGGGGGGGTGACTTCCAAGGCCCCTTCTAGCTCCAGATCTATGACTCTATGAAATGTGTACATGGATTTGTGTGTGCACACACACGTGTGCCAGCGAGCATCTGTTTACACACCTCTATGGGAAAGTCCCATGCCCTCATTTGCTGAGTAGTGGAAATTTAGGATGGAAAAGAACAGTGAGTCCTCAGGTCCCTAGGGTGCTGGACAGGGGAAGGGGGGGGGGTTCCCCCACAGGGATATTTTCCATGTCCCTCTTTCCCCCAACTTTCCTTTGCCACCCTCCTCCTGGGGGACCCCTTCCCTGGTGACAGGTGCCGTCTGCTTCCACCAGCTCCCAGACTGTGGTTCCTCACCCTGGGGCTGCTCAGCTGAGGTCTCTGAGGAAGCCATTGCCTCTGCTCCCTGAAAGTGCCCCTCCCCACCCCAGTACCAAGCCCTGCCAGCCTCCAGCCTTGGACACAAAGCCCTGCTCCGTCAGCCTGGGACAGAAGAGAAGCCAGGCTTTGAGCCTGAAAGAAATGGGAGATCAGGTACCTCTGCTACCTGGAGATGGAATGTCTGGGCCAAACCTGGCCCTGCCCCTGGCTGTCTTGGTCAGTTATTCAGGAAATGTGCCAAGTATCAGCATCTGCCTGAGCTGGGCAGAGCCTTGGGCTACCTTGGGGGGCAGGGGGAGCTGGGCAGAGCCTGGGGCTGCCTTGGGGGGCAGGGGGAGCTGGGCAGAGCCTGGGGCTGCCTTGGGGGGCAGGGGGAGCTGGGCATTCTGAAATGAGAGGTCTCTTCTTGCCTACCAGTCATTCTCTGTTGGGTTTCTCCTTCATCCACTCTTGCCTGGTATCACTGGTACTGCCCTCATCCAGGCCTTACCATTTATAGTCTCCTCACCACCCTCTGGCCGGGTTAGAAACTCCTAGATGTAGAGACCATGAGTCCAACCGTCTCATTTTACAGATGAGGACACTGAGGCCCAAAAAGGGAAGCACCAGAGATGGGATTCTTTGAAGAGGTCTCCTTCCAAAACCCACTGTACCATGCAGTCACTCAATTAATCCTTCTAATGTGTAGAGCTGATCATTCTCAGCTTCTATAGCCCCCTCCTACTGACTAGAGAAAGTCCTCTCCACCATCTGCCCAGTCCATCCTTTCAGCCTAATCTTTTGCTATTGTAAGAGACCCTTGTGGTCACTCCTGTGGTCTCTCTAGGGTCCAATTCAAGCCCTCCCTCCTCCAGGAAGCCTTCCTGACCCTGCTCTGGGGCCCACGACTTTCTGACTCAGTTGTACATTTTTGTACCTTCCCACATTATTTCTCATGTTCCTTTTTTTTCATTCAACTTATCTATGTTGTATCTTTTAACCCATCTGAACTCCTCAACTCTTTACACAGTAACTCGGTGTTTTACATTCACTCAGTACTTAATAAATGTTTATTCAAGTCTCACCTTCTCCAGGAAGTCTGCCCGTCCCCAGCCTTTCTGTCCTCAACCTCCTACAGCAGCACTGCCTCTCTGAGCACCCCCATGCCCTCTCACACTTGGCAGCGCCCTGAGTGACCTTGCCACACAAGCTCTGAGGCCACTGAGATAAAGAAAATCCATTCGGCCCAGAAAGGATGCCAAAGCCACACAGTAAGCCAGAGGGAGGATTGGAATTCAGATGCTCTGTCTCAGGGTCACTGCCCTTTCCATGGTGGCAAGCTGGCCCCCTCTTCCCCTGCTCCCCCTTCTGCCACTACAGCCACAGGATTCCTCTTATGACCTGGCTGAGGAGAAGACACAGGATCAGAGGAGGCCAAGTTTGGAAGGAATTGTAAGAGCTTCTCTCTTTCTTCCCACTTCATTTTACTGAATGCATTTTATTGATGTCTTTTATTTCTTAAACCATAATTATTTCCCCTAAATAAATATATTCTCCCTCCCCAAAACACTCCCCCCCACCCCGCCACAATTCCTCCCTTGTAATGAAGAAATGAAATTACATAAAACTCAGCTGGAAAAGCGGGCACATCCATCAGTGCATGTAACATTCCATACCCCTGGTCCCCCACCTCTCGACCTTCTAGCCTTTCTTCCCAGGGACAGAATTCTACCCTTTTAGAGGAAAAAACTAAGTCTTGGGGAGATGATTTGTCTAAGATTGGTCAGGGTTTAAGTAGTAAAGGTCCTGTTAAGTCTTCTTTCCTTAGACCAAAGTCCTGGACCATATGTTCCTTTGTCCTTAGCCTTGGACTGTATAGTCCTTGGTCTTGTTATCTGACCCTCCTTCTACTATACTCCTCATTAATCTGGCCTCCCCAAACTGAATGTGATGTGGAAAATCCAATTCCCTGATCCTGGAAGGTCCCTCTTTGAGGGTGGGTTGGGGACAAGGCCACCCCACATTCCCAGGCTGCCCATCTCCCTGAGCAGAACCTGCTGAGGGGTCCCCAGGCAGGCAGTATAGAGAAGCTTACCCTCCTCTAGAAAGACAGTGGTGAGCTAAGAAGAGAAATGGGGTGGGGAGTCTAGGAAACACTGGGTGTCAACACCCAATGGTGTCAACATCGGGTGTCAACACCCAACCAACCCAGGGAGACAAGGATAGCCCAGATCAAGGGGCAACATGGCTTTGGAGCCTAAGGTTACAGACCTGGGGCTGGAAGGGACCTTGGAGGCCATCTTGCTGAGCCCCCTCCTTTCATATATGAGAAAACTGAGGCCCGAGAAGGGAGGATTGAGAGCCCAGAGGCTTTCATGTGTGTGTGTATGAGTGTACATGTGTGTGTGCATGCATGTGTGTGTGTGTGTGTGTGTTGTAAAAACTAAATAAGAACAGAAGGGTTTGAGACTTCACCAATGTGGTTGCTGCCTCCAACAATGCAGTTCATAGATCATTCCAGCCTGGATAACTCTTGTCCTCCTAGTCCCAGGGACCACTCCCACTGGGGACCTTTGAAACTTCTGGAGGCCCCAGAGAGTGGGCCTGTCAGTAAAGTCTGCCATCATGAAGGCCCCCTCCTTGGCCCATCCTGCCCATCTTGTCTCTGGGGAGGAGGGGGCTTTTCTCGTGCCTCTCCCCTTCCCTCCATCCCCTGGTGCCTTCCTTCTCTAACCCTATACAGCAAAAAGCAGACACTTTGAGGGATGCTAGCCAAGGTGGAGCCACTGTCTCACTGAGCTGTTTACACTTTCAGGGACCCATGGGCCAGGAAATGAGAGAGCCCTTTTGAGGGGACAGAATGAGGCTGGGCTGAGGGAGAGGAGGGGAGGGCTTCCTCCATGCCAGGCACATTGCTGGGTGCTTTACAAACCTCTCATTTGCTCCTCACAATAAACCTTCCTGGCAGGTACTATTATGTCTCCCTTTTATATTTGAGGAAACTGAGGCAGGCAGAAGTCACCCAGCTTGTAAATGGGCAGGACTCAGGAGAAGAGGCCCAAAAATGAGGAGGGGGTTTGGAGGAAGGGTCAGTGTCAGAAGCATTACCTCAACCTCTCCCTTCCCAATAATTATAACTCCTCAAAACCCCCAAGTCTGGAGAGAGCCACCAAAGTCCAGGGGTGCCTTCTGGGCTTCTAGCTATAGCTTCAGATCGACAGCAATGTAGTCTTTATAAAACATGTTTCTCAAACCAGGCCCAGAGCTCTCCTTGGACACCCAGGCTACTCATGTGAAGGGTGCTGCCTGCCCAGTGGCAGCCCCAGAAGACTGCACCTGGAACAAAAGGAGGGATTGGGAGGGAGCATCTGAAATACCACTGCCAAGATCACTCCTGGGGCACCCAGGATTGGGGCAGGAAGGAGAGTAACCCCCCCGAATGTGGTGTTGTCCCCCCAAACTGTTGTTCTGGATGTCCCCATCCGAGTTATAACCGTGCCAGGAACACAGCAGAGGAGAAAGTTGGGGAGGGTGGTTGGTTGTCTCCATACAGATTTTCCCTCCCCTATACATTCTCTCTTTTAAAGGGGATACAATGGCTTTGGCCCAGAGGATGAGAGAAAGCTAGACATTTATGAAGTTGCTTGTAAATAATTCTCTAGTTTCTGGGGCACAGAAGTTTATGGACTTCATTCCTCTGGGTTTTGAGGCTCCCCCCACCCTCACTGGCCTCCTCTCTGCACTATTATTCCAAGCAGCTGCCCGAATCCCACTGGCCCAGCTGGTGCCCATTGTACGGGAGGAGCTGGTCTAGCCTTGTCGGTCCCTCTCAGTTCTTGCTGAGGCCAGAAGCTCAATCAGAAGAGAGCTAGGTCAAGGACTGTTAAGGTGGAAGGGAAGGGGCCCACAGCATGGCCACCCAGGAACTGCCTTTCCTCTCTAGGTCTCTATCTGCCAGGGTCTGGTGGTGATATACGAGTGAATGATCCCAAGGGGTCCCTCCAGCAAGAGGGGGCAGAAGAAAGGTGCAGCCCGCTGCCCTCTGCTGCTCCCACCTTGGGAACCTTCTCTCATCCCTTGGAGCTGGGGCAGGGAGAGGAGGCAGCCTAGGAAGGCCTTTGAGGTCAGAAGTGGGGAGGTGTTGCAGCTTAGCTCTGGGACCTCGGGCACGTCACCCTTCCGTCAAACAGAAGAGTGGGATGAGAACCTTGGCAATGCGAAGTACAAGCCCCTCACCCCACAGATGGTGCAGGCAGAGTGTGATTGTGCCGGTAACAAATCAGGGGCTCTGCCCCTACCCCATGGTCTCCAAGCTGTGTCCAGCCCTTAGAAGCCACAAGTCCATCATCGTCTCCAAAGATGCCGATTCTGAAAAGGACCAGTTGCTTGCTGGTTGTTGGGGTTCGTGTGTGTGTGTGTGTGTGTGTGTGTGTGTGTGTGTGTGTGTGTGTGTGTGTGTGTTTTAGTGAACATTCCTTCAGTTCAGGTCCTTGGTGAGGCTAGCCATTGGGTCCCTCTAGGTTAAGGGGCAGAAGCCACTAGGCAAAGACCCCAAACAAGGCCAAGAGAAGCATCCAAACCCTGCCTTGCCTTTCCTGTCAGGGGTCTGAAGGCTGACAAAAGCCTCTGGTTTTCTCTGTCACGCTTTTCTCCTCCTCGGAGCCCCAATTGTGAAACCCTCAAGGACATGTAGTTGGGTCCTTTGTCCCTGAATGTAATTCGATAAACTCCAAGCAGAAACACACGGCCCTCTTGGTCCTTTCAAAAACTGTTACTGCCGGGGAGAGAGGGAGGGGGGAAAAGAAAAGATATCTGAGATCTTTGATTGAACATTTAAACACACACACACACACACACACACACACACACACACACACACACACACACACACAGGGGTTGGGGGGCAGGGGAGGATGAGCCAGGGAAAAAGGTTTCATCTGGGCTAAGACATCTGCAACCTCCTTCCTGAACTTGGTTGGGGCTGGGGGGGAGGAGGGGACTGGGGTCTTGGGACAGACCCCCCCCCTCTACCCACCCCACTCCCCCAGCTCTTAAAGGCTCCCAGGCCCTTGTTTCCAACGGCCTGTGGTGGGCGGTACCGGGGCAGGTTGGATTCTATAAAACTCTTGGCTGCCAGGCCAGGGCAGAGCAGGCCAGCATTCCACCCTCACTGCTGCCACCGCCACCGTGGTGAGTCTGCTGCCCGGCCCTGAGGGATATTTGGGGTGGGCACCCCAAGCCTGATTCTCCTCTCTTTGGAAGGCTTCCCCACCACCAGGCCTACTCACCCCTTTACTTTGTGCCTGGCCGGAGAAGGGGAAAAGCATGGGTTGGGGGGGACGAATAGGTTTTATTTGGGGGGAGGTGTTCCTATTCCGTTTATAAAATTTCCTCTTGGGGGAAAAATTCCCAGGACTGTGGGTTTACAAAGGAGAGGGGACAAGCTGTTATTCCCTATGAAGTCGGGCAAAGATTTCCTCAATGCACTCCCCAAGGGGTTACCAGAGCTGGGAAAGGGAGAAAAGTTCTCTTGTTTCAGGGTGATTTTGTTTCTTCCTCTCAGTGATTTGTCTGGGGTGGGGGAGAACTGTGGGGGGTCCAGGGCTGTGCCCAAAGCCGTCTCATGTAGAGGACAGTTGGTCCTGAGTGTCTCGTGCAAGAAGACTCAGGAACCAAGAGAAAGAAGAGGACGGTTGGTGAGTTATCCCCAGGGGTGAAGAGGAAGAGAAGAATAGGGGTGGAGTGGGGCGGAGAATATTCGTCTGGATTTTCAGAAGATGAGGTAGATATATCTGAATTCCCCATCCAGCCCGGGAAGAGGGGGGTATAGTTAGGAGGGAGGGAGGGCAACTGGGGAAGGCAGGGGACTTCTTTCTGCAGTAGATGGTGTGAGAAATTTGGAAATGGTGAGGTAACCTCCAAACCTGAAATGGAGAGAGACAGAGAGAGAGAGAGAGAGAGAGAGAGAGAGAGAGAGAGAGAGAGAGAGAAGACAGGGAAAGAAAGAGAAAAGAGAGAAAGGAGAAAGAAGACAGAAAGAGACAGAGAGAAAGAGAGAAGACAAAGAAAGATAGAGAGAAGACAGAGAGAGAGAAGACAGAGAGAGAGAAGACAAAGAGAAAGACAGAAAGAGGGAAAGAAGACAGAGAAAGAGAGAGAGAGAAGACAAAGAATGATAGAAGACAAAGAGAAAGACAGAAAGAGGGAAAGAAGACAGAAAGGAGAAAAGACACAGAGAGAGAGAGAGAGAGAGAGAGAGAGAGAGAGAGAATGAGAATCTTGCCTGTTGCCTTCTGGACACTCTGGGGATTCCCAACACTGAGACATAACCCAGGGAATAGTTTGAGAGCTCTAGCATCCCTATTTCCTTTCTCCTGAGTTTCAAGCCAGGTTCAGTTACAGCCAAACTTGGGACCATAGGGTCACAGCTGGGAAGCCCAAAGGGACCTTATGGGCCATAGTCTAATTCCTTCATCCTGAGCCTCAGACAGCCCCCAGTCACATAGAATCATTTAGTGAATTTTAATCAAAGGCCAGTGATTCCTAATTCTTTGGAAATACTAGCTCACAATGGTCCAGGTCTCCATTTCTACCCTCTCTGCCCCTTGACCTGGGCTGCAGGAAGAGTGTAAAGCTCCTTCTCCCAACTCTGAGTAAGGGTGATAATCTTTGTTGTTTTTTCTCTTCTCTCGTTCAAGGGAGGTAGAGGGGACTGAGCTCCGTGAAAGCTCCAGGGCTTGATGGCAGGGATGCCATCACAGTTTCAGCACCCAGGGAGTCCAGCCCATGCCTAAATAGGAATCCAGCCTTTGCTGGAGGACCTCCAAGGAGGGAGATCCCACTGACACCCTCCCCTCCCCAGACCATTATGCCCTAGGCTAGTTCTCAATATCAGGGAGTGTTAGGGGGACAGCAAACCCAAATTCATTTTCTTTCACCTCATTCCCATTGCTGAATGGCAGGAAGGGCAACCAGTACCTGAGCAAGCCTTCTATTATGAGGCTTAGTTATCACCCAAGAAAGTAGGTCAAAGAAGGTCATGGGGTCCCATCTGAAGGGGTGGCTTCAGTGCCAGGCAGAGAGTATCTAAGAACCCTCACCCTAGGCGTCCTCCCTCTACCTGCCAGATTTCCTTAGAATGGGAAGGGTGAATTTCCCTGACAAGACTCAGGAAAGGGCTTCTCTGACCCCATTAAGCAGGTCTCCAGGGAGACCTGGAGAGATGGTACAAATGGAGACAAAGCCGGGGCCAGGAAGGTCCAAACCTTCCCCCACGGGTGTCCCGGTGGTGAGATGAGATGATTTATTCCAGGCCCCATACAAAACCATCCATCATCATTTCTCATTTTGCCTCTCCTCTGCTCTCTCTGTGACCTATCTGTCAGGCTTTCTCTTATCCAGATCTGTTTCCTCATCGGCTATTTTAAAGGGTTATTCTAAGGGGCCTCTGAAGCTCCTTGTCCAGACCCAGATCTATAACCCCTGGGACTCTATAGGTGTGACTGTGGACTAGTCTCTTTATGTCCATTGGCCTGCCTCAGCCTCCTCATCGGTAAAACAAGGGGGTTAGACCAGCTGTCTGCCCAGCTCTGGATCTTATGGGCATAGAGGTTGATTGTTAGGGAGAGGAGAACCAGACCATTCTGAGGTCTCTTCCTCAGGCCTGTTCCCTTCCTAGGTCTGTGATCTATCTTGTCTGCCTTGGGAATCAGCGAGAGTACCATCCATGAGACACAAGGCATCTTCCTTCTCTTCCCTTCAGGCCAGGGTCAGAGCACTAGGAAACATAATATTGATTGCCAGTGATTTTCATTCTGGATTTAGCCCAGATCACCTGGGCTCACCTCTGGCCACCACACACAAACACACACACACACACACACACACACACACACACACACACACACCTTAAAATAAACACCTCTCCAAATGCACCTCCTTTCTTTAGAAAGGGAGTGGGCTGTAGCTTCATCATGTTTCATACACAGTTACATGGGGTTACTATGTCAATTGGTTTTGCTCCAACTGTTTTTCTTTCTTATAAAGGATGAGCCACAATGGGGTTGGGGGTGGGTGAGGTGGGGTATATTAAGAAATGACTGTGATGAAAATCAAAGGCATCCCTACCATTTTAATTAGAAAACAAAACCATCTCCCCTCCCTCCCAACCTCAGTCCTTCTCCCTCTTCACCTGCCATCTGGGTTTCCACCCTTTGACCTTTCTGGGAGTTGGTAGCTCTAGGCTAGACAGTGGCACCTCCCCTGTCTCCCACTCCCGGCTAAATCTGTCCCTCGATAACAAGGGACATCGGAGGGACTGAGGATGGCCCAGTGCAGCCCCCACCCCCAGTCCCCACCAGTCCCACTGCTGTGACCAGAGCTCAGTGATTACAGGGTCTGGAACAACTGTGTCTGTGTTTTCTTCTTGTTACTTTATCAAGCCCCATGTTGGCTGATCAGTCCTCCTTTCTTGGATAGCACAACGCAGAATCCTGGATTGAAAACCAAGGAAAATAGGAAAGAGAAGGGCCCTGCTCTCAGAGAGCCCCTGGTCTGATGGGGGAGGAGGCAGGGGCCCTGCCCTTAGAGAGCCCCTGGTCTGATTGGGGAAACACAAGGCCCTGCCCTCAGGGAGCGGGACTGTGAAAAGGGGAAAGATGCCATAGTTCAGGATAGCAGCAGGTTGCTGTCTCCATGCTAGGTCTCATGCCCCCCAACACTCCCCCTTCTACCCAGGGCTCCTGGATCAGGGTAAATAGAATCAGGAAGGGTGAAATGGTTTTTCGCTCTCATTCCTCACTACTGGCACTTTTTCTGAAGGGGACAAATGGGCACTCTCGTCTTCCTCCAGACGTCCTGCTGGTTTTCTACCTTCCTCTCACTTTGCTAGGCACAGAGGGTACCCCTCCTCCTCTGTGGTCACCCTCATCCTTCCCCTCCTCCACCCTGATAGACATTCCAAGACACATCTACCTTTGAAGAAGGGTGGCTCAATAAGGTGGGAAAGATGTGGGGGATGTATCCTGGAGGCCATAATCTGACAAAAGCAGCTCCAACCCCACACCAAAGAGGGCTATGTCTCCAGCAGAGCAGCTATGCACATTCCCCCACCCAGTTCCTTGTGGCCAGTGCCTGTGTTTGCAATAGCCAGTGGGATTAAAGGTCAGTCTAGGACTGGGATAAGGGCTCAGTCTGTAACTGGTGAACAAGCTGGCTGGCCCAGCTATGGGGACCTCAGTCCCACAGGCCTATGCTCTGGGTCTGCACCTCAGGGAGGATGCCCCCAAGGAAGCTCTGTGCAGGGGCATTTGGAGGTTCCCCAGAGGTCCCAAGGACAGAGCTCCTCCCATTCCCCAAAGGGCACTGGCCTAGGACTCCCGAAACCTGAGTTCCAGTTCTTTAATTCCCTTTCAGTGGGACTTAGTCCGTCCTTTAAACCTCTCTACACTTCAGCTTTCTCATTTGTAACAGGAGCAGATTGATTAGATGTGTGAAAGCCCATGTATCTCTTCCCTAATAGTGAGCACCTAACTAGGGCAGGACAATCGGCCTGGGCCATATCTGCAGGGGGCTGGAGGACCTAGTGGTCAGATCCTCTAGCAGCAGGGAAACAAAAGAGCTAATTAATTAATTATAATAGGTTGCTAACAAGTTCTTCGAAGACTTTTGCCTGGCCTCCCTAGCATTGCTCTGGGTTATGGCTTTGGGCTTACTCATTCTAGAAGATCAAGGGTTCTTAACCTTGTTTGTGTATCCTGGACTCCTTGGGCAGTCAGCCTGGGGGAGCCTATGGACCCTTTCTCAAAATAGTGTTTTGTAATGGATGAAATACATAGTATTCAAAGGAAGTCAATTATATCAAAATATAGTTATTAAAACATTTAATATATGGATATCAGATTAAGAACCCCTGTTCTAGAATGTCTATGCCCAATGTAGGGGCAGTCATCCCCTGGGAGCCAACAGTTGCTTATGAAGGTTTCAGGGACAGCAGTAACTTTGGGAGTGGGGGGCTCGTTGACTCTGCCTGGTATCTTCCATCTAGGACCTTTCGTAAAATGAAAATAATAATCTCCCATAAGAGATCTCTAACAGGATTTCGAATCATTACATGATAGAGCTGAAGGAGCTTGGAGAAAGTGTGATGGCTAGGGCTGTTACTCAGAGACATTCTTAGTTCTGATTTCCCCCGCCAGGGGCTGCTGTTAGGAGCAGGAGCTGGGAAAGGGTAAGAAAGAGAAAGTTTGGCTGCTTCTAGTCTAAGACTGTTGTTCTCCCAGAACTCACTTCATCCAGATGTGAGGAGTTAGGGGAAGGGAGGGGGTCCTGACCCTGGCCTCAGGTTCCTCATGGGGGCTCCCACACGGACAGATGGGGCGGGGGAAGAGGAAGGGCAGCCAACATGCAGAGAACCTTGGGGTACCAAAGGCTCTGGAGAATGGGAGCAGTAAGGGTAAGGGAGTCACCACAGTAGGACCCTCTTTGGGGGTCTGTGTGATTGGGCAATGCAATGGGCTTCTGAGAGGAGGCAGCATTTTCTGTCTTTGTTTAAGAGGAGTTCCACTGACAGGCTGGCTTGTGGGAGGGTTGGAGAAGCCTGGGCGATGCATTGGGGGAGCCCAGGAACTTTCCTCAGGCTGAATGCCCATATCACTACTGTTGTCTCCCTTCCCATTCCCCCAGAAACCAAATCAGCATTTATTAAGCACGTATTGTGTGCCAGTCACATTAAATGCTGGGGACACCAAGAAAGGCAAAAACACTCCTCCCTTCGAGGAAGTCCCATTCCAATAGTGGAGACTACGCGGCACAAACATGATAAATACTGAGTATGTAGTAGCGAGTATCAGAAGGCAGAATGGGGGAGCAGGGGAGAGTGAGGAAGGCTTCCTCCGGGCAGTGCGACACTAGAAGATGGAGATAAGGACCTGGGAGCGGCCAGTGAGTGAAAAGACAGAGCGGGGAGACGAGGGTCACTGGATCAGAAAGTGCCTGGGAAGGGGCGGGAACGGGAGGCCAGGAGCCCTGATTCCTGCTCTGGTGGCCCCCTCCTTCGTGCACAGCGAGCTCAGCCCCTCTCTCCTCCCGAGAAAGCCACACGAGGCGCTGATCGGCTTGTCTGTGCCCAGCTCCAAGCTCTGGTCCCTGCCGCCCCTTACAGGGCAACAAAGCCACAGCTGACTGACTGGAGGGAGGGAAGGGAGGAGTGAGGATCAGTCCCGAAGCTGCCCCCACCTCCACCCCTCCCCACCAAGCGCCCTGGGTATAGAGAAGCCAAGGAATGCTGACTATGGGGCATTGCCCCCTTGGTCCTGGGATGGACATGAGGGTGTCGTGTGTGTGGCTATATACTGGAGCCCTTAGCATCACTCTTTGCACCTCCTCTATTTTTTTTTTTTGCTTTTGCTTTTTGGAGGGCAATTGGGGTTAAGTAATTTGCCCAAGGCCACAAGGCTAGGTTTTTATTTGTGTGTGCGTTAAGTGTCTGAGGTCGGATCTGAACTCAGGTCCTTCTGACTCTAGGGCCGGCGCTCTACTCACGGCGCCACCTAGCCACCCCTATTTCCTCTATTTTCTAAGAACATGTATGGCAGGGGGCTACCCTGGTCCCCCCCAGCCCCTCCCCCCAGCAATCTTTGTCCTTCTGGACTTCCTGGATGTGGGGACAATGAAGCCCAGGAAGGGAAGGGGGGGGGGGTAGGCTGTATCCCCTGAAAGTTGCAGTATTCCAGGGCACTACTGCAGCGCTGGGCTCAGCTAAACTGGGGGGAGGGAGCTGGTAGAGCAGGGAAAGCCACAGCCTCTGCAGGCCTTCAGGGAGCCCAGTTTAGTTACAGAATGGAGAAGATGAGGGTCAAATTGCAGAGCATTGATTGGGAGCTAAGAAGAGAATCATAACCAGCATTTCCAAAGTGAGTCTTAGGGTTTGCAAAGAGTCAGTGAAGGCTTCTGGAAGAGGTGGGGCTAAAGGATGGGAGACAGGCCAGGGAAGGGAGGAGGCCCAGTCCTGCTGGGAAATCGGCAAGGATGAGCAGGCTGGAGAAGTGTGGCTCATACATCGGGTTCTTGGTGACCCCAGATTTAGAGCTGGGAGGAAGAATCAACCTCAGAGACCAACTCTCTCATCCAGCCCTCCCACCATACAGAGGAAGACCAAGAGAAACAGCAGAGATAGGATCTGCACCTAGGTCTCCTTCACTGCAGGCTCCAAGGCACTGGTCAGGAGACGCTCACGCTGGCCAGCTCAGGAGCCTGATATGGGAGTGTCAGCTTGTCATTCTCCCTGTGAGCCAGGCTTGGCTTTGTGGGTCTGCGATCTGGAGGCAGTCAGCACCGCCCTCAGGGAGGTCCTCCCCCCACCCCCTAGACTCTATCTTGTTCCTCCCTTATTAGAAACAGAAATTCCATGAGGGCAGTTTTGAGAGAGGTTTTTTGTTTGTTTGTTTTATTTCTGATTTTGTTTTTTGCCTTTCCTTCTATCCCCAGCACTGAGCTCAGTGCTTGGCACAGAGTGGGCACTTTAATGCTTATTGACTGTCTGACAGGTCTGTCTAATAAAGGAGACAGGGCCCTTTTGTTGGGGACACCCCCCTCTGAAGTACCTCCCTCAAGCAGGGAGACAAGTCTCTGACCTAAGGAAGCCCCTGGTCTGAGGGGAGAGACAGAGAGACCAACACAAGAAAAGGACAGAGGCACATTTAGAAGGAATGAAGAAGCACCTGCTCTCTTGCTCTCCCTCTCCTCTCTCTTCCCTTCTCTCTCTCTCTCCTCTCTTCTGCCTCTGCCTCTGTCTCTCTCCCCTTCTCTGTCTTTCTCTGTCTCCCTCTGTGTCTCTGTGTCTCTGTCTCTGTCTCCAAAAGAAGGCAGATTTCCCCAGTGGCTGGAGGAGTAATGGAGGAGGGTGGAAGTCTTAGAGAAGGCAAGGCTCCTTAGAACAGGCAACTTTCAACTGGATTTGAAAGGAGAATAAAGAATGTTGTTAGAATGGAAGAAATGGGCCATATGAGGCCAGGAGCAATGAAGGGTATGAACTAAGATTAAGGGGCTGAGTCCTATCTAGATATGTCCTTGGCTGTTCAGTGGCTAACATCAGAAAGAGATAGGGTTTTTATCAGTGGAAATGACATGTAGGAAGGGGCATGACCCTCTGCTCTATCTGAAGACCATGGGGCCTTTCCATCTGACTTTTTTCTTATGTTCTGTCTCCTCTTATTGGAATGTGACTTCTCTAAGAACAGGGGCTTTCTGCCCTTTTTCCTGGTAATCTGTCTGTTAGTACTGTGTTTTGCTTAAATAATGCCTTTTTATTTACATGGGAGAAGAAGATCTGTGGAAGTTTTCAGCTTCACACAAAGGCTAACTGGGTAACTTGGGCTAGCTTATTTTTCTTCTCCAGGTCTTAGCTTTCTCTTCTGTAAGATGGGAACCTCCTAGAGGTCAGGGGCAATAAGTCGTTCCAGCTCCAAGATCTATGAAATCTAAGCCAACTTTATAAAGCATCATTATTTTCTTTATCAAAAATAAACCAGGAACTCGTAGACATAGAAGGGACCTTAGAGGTGGTCTTTTTTGGTCATTTTACCATTGAGGAAACTGAGGCTGAGAGAGAAAGTGGTTTGTGAGAGGTCCCACAGGAAGCATTGGCAGCCACTGGAACCTCCTGGTAAATCCAGGGCCCTTTTCATCCATGTCATTTTCATGACTCGCTTATCTTAGAGGCACTTGGTAACCCTCAGTAGCTATGTCACGCCATCCCTGTTTGGGGCAGGAGCCAGTACAGTCTTTGGTGAAGCCCCCTCCCCCTTCCAGAGATGGGTCCTCAGAGGTGCTTGCCTGCCCTAGTTACTGAAGCTGACTCAAAGTCGGCCGATCTTTTTTCCTTTGGTGTACCTTTATTATTTTTTTGTTAGGACGAGGTGAAAGGTGGAAGAATGGAAGGAAGAAGGGGAGAAAGGAAGACCAGGGTGTGTGTGCGTGTGTGTGTGTGTGTGTGTGTGCATGTGTATGTATGTGGGTGGGGGTGTTGCTTCTCCAGAGCTGCAGTGCCAAAATTGTCCACCAGGTGGGGTTATAGGGCAAAGAGTGAGAGGACCGAGGAGCCAGGCTGTGAGATTTCGCTCCCCAAACCTCAGTGCGCCACAAACACATAGAAAAGCACCCAGACATATTATGTACACACGCATTCAGACCCGAGCACACATGCCCAAGCACAGACACCCCGCAGGCCATGGAAGAAGCGGACAGACAGACGCGCACACGCACACGCACAGCAAACCTTCCATCCTCCCCTCTGGCCCCCTCCTCTCTCATTCATAGCTCCAAAGCAGAGGCGCCGCTGGCGTCTGGATTCCGGAGGGAAAGGTGTGAAGAGGCCAGGAAGGCAGGCTACACCGCACGCGCGCGCGCGCGCGCACCCCCACACACGCACACACTCCGCACACGAATCCACCACAGATAGGTTCCCCCCCCATCCATTTACACCATACAGACCTACACGTTACTCCCGTTGGAGAGGGGGAGAGTTGGAGCACAGTCTTGTCTTGGCACAATGTTGGGGCGCCAGCGGAGTGGATGGAAAAGGAAAGGGGAGGGGTTCCTGGAGGGAGGAGAGCCCCCTCCCCATGTTGGACAGACTCAAGTAGAAGCCCCCCTTTCCACCTCTCCGGAGCGAGCACACACACGCGCGCGCACACTCACACCCCGCACAGCTCCACACGTTCCAACTGCAGGGGCACACATGTTGCGCACACACGTGTCATTCTCACCCACTCCCCCCCTCCGGCCCCCCCCCCCCCACTGCCCCTGGGCAGCCAGCGCGGGAAGGTGGCGGCCCCTTTCGGAGCGTGTTTATTTACCTATTTGTATCAATGAAGGCTTGTGCCCCGGGGCTCCGCCCGCCCCGCCCCGCTCCCGGACTCGGCTGGAGCGCCCAGACCAGCCCGCCTGGCTGCCCGTCCGACGTGCGTCCCGCCGGCGCCCAGGCGGGGGCGGGGGGCAATCCCCGGTCACCCCGGGGTTCTCGCCACCCCTTTTCGGCTCGGAGAACAGAGCGGCGAATCTAGGGCACTTTCTCCCGGGAGTGGGCTGACAGGGAGGGGGGTTCCCCCATCTCCACGCGCCTGTCGCCCGATCGGGCTGAAGGCTGGCCGCAGCGGTAGGGGGCTCTAGTCTCAGGGCAGGGGTCTAGGGACCAGGAGGTCCCCACTCGGGCTGAGTGGGTGTCCTGGTGCTAATGTGATGTGATGTGATGTGTGTGTGTGTGTGTGTGTGTGTGTGTGTGTGTCTTTTCGTCTTAGGTGCCGAGCTCAGCGCAAGGCGGACGCGCGGCCGTGACAGCTGACGGAGGACGGATGGACAGAGAGGGCCAGGGAGAGGCGAACTGAGTTTGATCCTCCATCGGCTACAAGTGGGTCCCCGGCAGGCAGGCGGGCGGGCGGGCGCGCGTCCAACACTCACACGCTCCCGGGCCGCCGGGCCCAGCCTCTCACCACGCCTCCGGCTTTGTAAGAGTTGGGGGGGGGGGGCGAGGCGGGCGGAGAGGGGGAGGGGGGAGGCTGGCGGAGGGGGGAGACTGGCTGAGCGCCCACGGCGCAGCCTCCCGCCCCTATATAAACACACGCATCGCCTCAAATCACATTGAGAAGCTTTTAAAACCACCAGCCCTGAAATCCTGCCTCCTGCTTTATTTCTTCTTCTTTTTTTTCTCTTTTCCCTCTTTCTCCCCTTCCCCCTCCCCCCTTTCCCTAGCAGCAAGTCCAGAGACGAGAGACACAATCCTGCGGACTGCCTGCCTTTGCTGATTGATACAATAACCCAGCTCGGCTTCTCCACCGCCCGCCCCCCAACCCCACCCCGCCTCACCCCCTCCCTCCTTCCCTCCCACCGGCCCGCGCCTCCTCCTCCTCCGTCTCCGTCTCCTCCTCCTCTCGGGCTCCGGCTCCGGCTCCGACTCCGGGTCGGGCTCGGGCTGCTCTCGGCGTCCGTCTCGTCCGCCCCGCGCTAGCTGCTCACTCCGTCTCGTCCGCTCTGCTCCTCACTTCTGGCCGCAGCCGCTGCAGGGGCGCACCGGCAGCTTTTAGAGGCTGGGGCACCGCATTAAAGTTTGAACAGATACAGAGTCGGGGGGTAGGTCCCCGCATTTCCCAAACCATCATTTCCCTTCCTCTTCCCCCCAAAAGTTTTGGGGCTCTCCGGTGATTTTTGGATCTGGGGGAGACATCCTCTCCTTTCCTCCTTAATTAGAATTTTTAATTTTTTCCTCCTAAATTGGAATTAAAAACAAATCCTTGGACGAATCGATTGCACTTAAATTTTTCATTTTTGTTTCATCTTATTTTTTGCCTTTACCCCCCTGAGCGAGGGGGAGGGGTCCGCCGGCCCAAGTTTTCCCAAGTTCACCAAGCGTGGTGCTTGAAGAGAGAGCGAGCGAACTTGAGCGCTTTGTCCTTAGCCCAGTCCCCGCCCCGGCCCCCTCAGCCGCCCCCCGACCCCCCCATAAAGGAACACAAAACAAAGTTACACTTTGAGTGGCCTCGGGTCTTTTTTTTTTAGGCAGATTTTTTTTCCCCCTCTAGATCCCCTCTGAGACTTCAGGTTCTTTCTCCCCAGTCCCACCCCCCCTTGCCTTCTCTGCATCTGGGGAGCGAGCAAGGGACCCCACACCGCAGCCCCGTTTCCGGCTCCATCCTTTCCCTTTGCTCCCCTCCCCCACCGCCTCCCCTCCTCTCCCCTCCCTCCCAAGCACTTGGAGCCAGCCAGCGAACCAACCAAAAATATGCTCTTTGAGGGGTTTGATCTGGTCTCGGCTCTGGCCACCTTCGCCGCCTGCCTGGTCTCGGTGACTTTGCTCTTGGCCGTGTCCCAGCAGCTGTGGCAGCTGCGCTGGGCAGCCACCCGGGACAAGAGCTGCAAGCTGCCCATCCCTAAGGGCTCCATGGGCTTCCCCCTGATCGGCGAGACGGGTCACTGGCTGCTCCAGGTAAGGGCACGCGCGCGCGGGCTCCCCTCCTGTTCGGACGCGTCCCAGCCCACGGCCGCAGCCCTGGAGGGAGTGCTGTCTCGCCTCGGGGATGGTTGGGCGGTTAGGTTTGGGTTTAGGGGCATTGGGGAGGGAGATTCAGGTTCCTTAGGAGGAGGGCACTGAGGAGCATGCTGGTCATGAAAGGGCAGGCTGGCAGGGCAGCGCAGGTGGGAGGGTGGCAAGAGGTAAGGAGGGAATGGGGTGCTGCTGAAGGGGGAAGGGGAAAAGGTGCATGTTCGCTTGGCAGTCTTCTGGCAATGTGACGAAAGGTTAGACTGACCGCTGGGGAGTCTTACGGGTAGCGAGCCAGGGCTGCCCTGGAACCTGGTGCTAGGCGAAAGTGAATCTGCCTGGCTGTGGGTGGGGGAGCGTTCTAGAACCTTAAATCCACTTATCCCCAACTCCTCCAAAAACCATCTGTGAGAGTGGAGCAGGTGTAGACAGTGGACCCTCATAGATGGGGGATGTCTATATGGCAGTTCAGGTGTGAGTCCTTCGATGGGGCGAGCATGTGGCTTTTGGCTGTCGAAGGGGACACCCCTAACCCGAGCCCGTCGCTGTCTCCTACCCACCTACCTCTTCGATGCTTCTTTACCTACTGTCTCTGGTCCCCAGACTGCTGCAGTTTTGACTGGGTCGGGCTGGGCTGGGGGCGCAGAGCGGGTAGACAGGAAGGAGAGGAGACTCGAGCCAGCCTGCCCAGGAGGACTTGTCTCTTTAAGGAGAGGGCCGGGTCCTGGGAGCTGGCTCAGCTTGGCCAGGTAAAATTCGCATTCTGGGAGAGAGAGTGTGTATGTGTGTTTGTATGTGTGTATGTCTACGTACACGAAAGGAAAAGTGACAAGCTGGGGAAGCCCGAGGCACGCGGCTACCTGTTTGGAAAAGTTTCTTCTGTTTATTTATCTTGAAGAAATGGGAGGGCGGTGAGGTTGGTTAGGGCTGTCCAAGGAAGACCTGGGCACCGAAGGAAGGGACTGTTGGCCCATGTGTGATTGTGGAGCTCAGAGTGTGCTCCGGGTTTAGCCTCAGAAATCCCGCAGCCCCAAGATCCTTTTGGTATCTGAGGTTGGGGTGGGGGGTGGGGGACAAGGACTGGACTCCGAGGTATTGTGGAGATTAACCGGAATTAACCTGGTTAAGTGCTAGACAATAGCTTTTGCAAAGTGATACCTCCTTTGCCCCCAGCCGTCCCTCGTAGTGGGGTTGAGGAATAGGAGCTTTAAGAGTCAAATAGACTGTTGTGTGGATGGGCGGCGGGGGACTGAATGCAGAAGGGAAGCTGACCTGAAACCAAGCAGCGCGTAGATTTCTTTCTTTGGAGCTGGAGGAAAGTGGGGAGCGGGGGTGCCATGCCCAGCTTGGTAGAGAAGACTCTGGTTAGAAACGGGAAAACCAGCTTGGAATAGCCCGTCTTGGCCATTCTTCAGGTAGATCAAGTGAGGGAAGGGTCTGGGGGTGGGGGTGGGGGACCATCTTTTACACTCCCCTAGACCACCTCCGCCCGGTCGGGTCACTCCTTCCGAGGGAGGGGCACTCTGCTTGTCTCCCCCATTCCTTTAGCTAGAGTTGTGTGTGAGTGCTCCCGCGCGCTTGACACAATCCACTCGAGACGGTCAGGGAGGCTCGGAAGCTCCAGAGTCCTTCTCCCTCCCACCTGGGCCGCGCTGAAAGCGTTAACGCCGGCCTACTGGGATTTTTTGGCCGCGAAGTTAGGAAATAAAATTTCAGAACCCGCAGAGGCCGCGGCGGCGGGCTCCCTCCGTGGTCTGACGGAGCTGCACGGTCCAAATCACATCCCAGACGCTCCTGTTCCCCTCCCCTCCCCTGCCAGGCGCCCCCAGCCCCGCCGGGGGGAGGGAGGAGTCCCGCAAACTTAGAGTGCAGATGGGGTTCCTGATGGCCAGGTCCAAGCGAGGGCGGGAGAGGGGACAGCGGCGCCCAAGGGGTTAACGGGTGCCCTGGTGAATCGGACCTTTATGTTTTTCGGGGCCATTTGTCAGATTTTTACGGGGGTCCCTCCAAGGGCTCTCCCTTTCCACTGAGCGCCATCTAAACAGAGCCCCGAGCTAAAAATACAACATTTTTGTATAAATTGGACTCGCGGCTGGAGTGGCCGCCCCGATGAAAGTCCTCTTTGTGGAGGCAGGCGGTGGAAACGGCGGACAAATAAGTCTTTATTAATGCCACCAAAAGCGCACTTTAATTATAGTTAAGCAGATCAGAGGCGAGGAAGGGGGGGCAGGGGGAGGGAGGGGGAGGAGGCGCCCTCAGGAAACTCACAGTCAGCTCTAATGCGAGGAAAAAAGAGGGAACCCCCCCAAATCCACTGTGGCCCCCTGCCCCATGCAGCGTCTCCCTCTTAGCAAGGCAGAGCTCTGAAATGAGTCGCCACCCAGGCGATCGGGGGGCAGTACAGAATAGATGGAGGCGGGAGGGGCGGGGGCCACTACTCAGAGTCCCTCCCCAGGGGGCCCCGAAGCTTCGGGCCCCCAACCTCTCCTGGGCCTAAGGCCTGCTCGGGGGCCTCGCGAGCTTCCCCAGCTCTCTCTTCCCTCCCGCCCTCGCTCCCCAGACGGCTCCGGCGCGGCCTCACTTCGCTCCTCTACAGAAGGCCATGTGGAAAAGTGATTGAGAAGTCCTGGCTGGGTAGGGAGGCTGCAGCCCAGCCTGGAGCCGGGGTTCTAGACCTGCGTGCCTATGCGTGTGTATGTATGTGTGGGTGTAGGTGTGGGTGTATGTGAGAGACAATCACACAGACAGACTGATTTCTGAACTTCTTTTTCCTTGAAAGAAAGAAAAGTGAGGAGGGGGCAGGGTGAGGTGAGACGGAGAGTTCTCGGGGATCGCTAGGGGTTTGGAGAAAGATGCTGGCCTCATACCCTTCTCCTTCCCCCACATTGGGGCCATTGGGTGGGGGTGGAGGGATCTTAAGCCCCAACCCGACCACCTCAGTTGGGGAGGAAAGGAAGGGGGCAGAGGAAGGTAGACAGGTAATTTCCCTCCGGTGACCCGGACTTTTAACGGATTGGGGGTGGGGGGAAGGGAAGCCGACCTTGGCCAAGTCAGACCGAGAGAGGAACTCTGCTCCCCCCGTAGACCCCCGCCCTTCGGAAATTTTGGTGGGTTTCCTGTCATTCCGATGTAAACCCGCCCTGCCCCCCCTCCAGGCAGCCCGGTCGGGGTCGTCCCAATTTACTGCCCGCCACCCCCTACTCCAGGCCCAGACGGCTGGGATCGAGTTACCTGCAGTCCCAGCTCGCTAGCCCCGCACTCCACCCCGCCCCGCCCGGCCGCGTAATCGCCCCCTAATTAACCCACAGTCGACAAAACCACTTCTGTGTCTGGCTTCCGCGGCGACCCGGCCCGCTCCGCCCCCTCCTCAGCTTCCCCCTCCCCTACTCTGCTCTGTCCCCCAGCAGGGGCTCCACGGTCCGCCCCGTCCCGATTCGCTTCGGATCCGCCTGGGAATCCCGCCCGCCGGCGGCCCCGGAGTCCTAGGGCGGCAGGGAACACACTTTTCTATTACGGTTATGTTCTGAAATAAATTTATTTATTATTTCAGTGGCCATAAACCACCCCGAAGCCCTGCCGCCCTCCAGAATGTGCCGGCAAGACGGCGGATGACATCATATTAAAATACCGAGAAAAAAATGAAAATTATATATGTATATATATAATATATATTTTGCCAAGCACAGAAATTTCCCCCCCCCCCTCCCTGCTCCGCTCCTGAGCGTCCGCGCGGGGAGGAGGGGACCGTGCACAGCTATAAATAGGCGCTGGCCATTGGCCATCCGGCGGGGAATCGCCAGCCCGTGGACAGGAGCCTGGAAAGATTTATTCTAAGAGTGGATGAGGCGGGTTGGGTCGGGCTGAAGATGGGGGGGGGGTGGGGCGGGCTTCGGGCGGGGCGGGGCCGTCCGGGGTCCCGCTGGGGCTCGCGGCTCCGCACATCGCCCCTAACGGTTTGGAGAGCCGCAGTTAAAAGCCAGGGGCCAGGGGAAGGGGGGGGGGTGCAGAGAAAATATTATCCGACTTGGTGCCAACGGGCTGCGCGTCTCCACTTATTACCACGGAGATTATGATGTCTTTTCCAGTTGGTGTTTGAAAAAAATAAAGTAAGACGTCAGTGATAGAGAGGAGACAGGGAAGGGCTGAAGGGCAAAAAGCAGTTCTTTTGGAGATCCAGAGGATCCCCCTGGTCCCTGAAGGCCAGAAAGGGGGGGAGGGGTCAGTGGAATTTCTTCTCTCACCACCCTCGGCACATACTATCCAGAATGAACTTGGAGACAGGAAGACCCGAGTTCAAATCCTGTCTCCTACATTTAGTAGTCTTTAGTCATCATTTAACCCCTCTCAGCCTCAGTTTCCTCGTCTGAAAAATTAATAACAGCACCCGGGAGCCAAGAACCAAATGAGACAGCATATGTAAAATATCTGGGGGACTTTAAAGTGTTACACAAAATAGTCCTTAACCGACTTCTTTGGATTCCTCCACCCCACCCCCAGCGGCGTTATGACGCTTACCATCTGGGTGATATTGGACGGCACCTTATTTCTAGGGGGCCTCAGTTTCCTCACCTGTAAAATATGGGGATTGGACAAGACGGTCCCCGGGTCCCTTACATCTCTAGATACATTAGATACGTTTGTTTGCTTAAAAGAAAAAAAGTTTCCCAGATTAACCTGGACATTCTCTGTCCCTCTCCCTTGGCCCGCCCACCCCAGGGCTCCTGCTTCCAGTCGTCTCGGAGGGAGAAGTATGGCAACGTATTCAAGACCCACTTGTTGGGGCGGCCGCTGATCCGGGTGACAGGCGCGGAGAACGTGCGTAAGATCCTAATGGGCGAACATCACTTGGTGAGCACCGAGTGGCCGCGGAGCACGCGCATGCTCCTGGGCCCCAACACCGTGGCCAACTCCATCGGCGACGTCCACCGCAACAAGAGAAAGGTAAAGCTCTGGGCCCGCCTCGGTTCTGCTGGCGGCCAAGCTCGATTTTCCGTTACGCTGGTTTCATTTTCAGTTTTCCAGAGCCCTCTTCCTTTCCACGCCCCTTTCAGCCCGCGACCAATCATCTAGACCACGGCCGATCTCCCTCCATCCTCGCAACCCCCCCACCCCCACTGGGGAAGGAAAGGCTTCTTGCTACCTTGGGCTAATTAGCATTTCTCTGGGCCTCAGTTTCCCCTCATGCAAAACGAAAGCTTTGCATTAGATGGCTTCTGGGGATCTTGAGAGAATGTGCAGAAGCACTTTGTCCTCTTCCAGTACAAAATCCCTGGATTCCCTGGGCGGAGCTCCCTCCACCTCAGACCCTCTTGGGCCCTTGGCGCCCCCCCCCCCCTTACCTGCTCCATTCAGGTTCAGGTCCTTCCTTCCCTGTGCCCTTCAGGAAGTGTGGCGGGGGTAGCAGTCCTGCCCCTTTCTCCCTAGCGCCCTCACTATGTCCGATCGCGCTCTGGTGACAGGGACACATCACCCTCTTCTCCCCCTTCCCACCCCATTCCCAGCCCGAGCTGCGTGGCGCCCGTTCTCTCCCTCCTCCTGCCCCCTGGCGGTCGGTGGACCTTTCCTTTATCCCTCCCCCAGTCCTCTCTACCTTAATGGGAGAGGCGGGGGGCGGGGGGGATCGCCACAGGACCGCCAGTGCCTCGGGTGGGGTTGTCTTTGGCGCTTTCTAGGCGCTGGGGAGGTGGGGACGGGCAGCGAGGGAGGGATTCAAGCTTGAGGGATGGGAGCAGAGTAGGGGAGCCCAAGCTCGAAGCAGTTGCCTCGTTTCAACGTTCGGGATCAGAACCTTGAGACCTGGCTCGGGGGTTCCGAGGATCCCAAACTCCAAACACTGCATTCCATCTGACATTCCATTGAGGAATTTAAAAGGGCGGTGCTGGGCTAGGTTGCGGGGGGGGGTGGTCGCGTGGAACGAACGGGGGATCCGGGTCCCTCAGGGCACGCACCTTGGAGCTGGGAGCAGAACTCGGGCACAGAGAAAGGTGCCCTTGCAGAGATATGGGGGGCAGCCCTGAGGCCCCCCCCCTTTTCCTGGTCGGCCCCAGGGCCCTAACCGGGAAAGGAAAGTAGAGGAGGGTTTCAGAGCTTGGAGTTCCGCAGCCCGCCCCGCCACGCTCTCCCGCCTCCTCCGGCTGCCTGCGGAGGCAGCCGCCTCAGCGTCTCCCCGGGGTCCGCCCCGTGGCACGTGCTGTTTGAACTGCAGTAACCCCAAAGCTGAGCCCTGAGCGCCGCCCCCAACTTCCTTTCTTAAAGCTGCCAGGGAGACAGACGGCTGGGCACGCCCCCACTTCCCACCTCCACCTCCAAGTCCGGGGTTCACTGGGTCCTCACCCAGGCTGGGAGCAGGCAGCGGAGGAAAGGAACTCCGAGTTAATGTGCCAAGTTTGGGGCTTGGGGCAGCCTTCGCCTTCCAACAGGCTCCTAGATCTCAGCTGTAAGGGACCTCAGGGACCAGAGCCCGACCTCCCCTCCCACTCTTTCTTTCCAGGCCTCAGTTTCCTTATCTTCGAAATGAGGGAGTTGAAGGAGTTGTCTTTTGAGATCCTTAAGGAATGAGAACGTGAAAGCACGTGGGACATTGTTATTAGTAGAGCTCAACTCAATTCAATTCGCCAAGCCCTTATTGAGAGCCTACTGTGGACAAAAAAAAAACCAAATTAGACAATCAATCCTATTCCCAAGCCACAGGCATTTTAGGCTTTTAAAATTTTGACGTTTTATCCGGCTTTACTTCCATCCATTGGTCGGAGCATTTCATTTCAGTCTGCAAGCCTTTTTGAAGAGAATACTGTGTTAGGTGCTAAGGATACAGAGTATATAAGGCAAGATACAGAATCAAGTAACTTCCCTTTCAGAGGGAGGGAGACCACAATGTCTAGATACACTAGCTAGATAGAGACCCGTGGATACACCAGATATTTACACAGAAAAATACAAGATTCCTGGAGTCAGAGAAGGGGAAGGGGCCTTTCTTCATCCACCTTATTTGTTAATGCCTTTCCTCTGTTGATTATCTCCAGTTTATTAAGCATAGATCTTGTTTGTACATGGTTGTTTGCTCTTATCTCCCTCGTTAGACTGTCTTTTGCCTTTCTTTGTATCTTCATCATTTAGCATTAGTGCCCAGCCATATAGAGACTTAATAACTGTTTATTCTCTTTCCCCTGCTGACCATTGTGCCAGACACAGAGGGAAAAACAAACTTGATGAGATCCTGGTAGCAACAGGGCTTTGGAGTCAGAGGGCATGGTTTCAGAACCCACTTCTCTGCCCAATATGACCTGGAACCATTGGATGTCTCCTAGCCTCAGTTTCCTCATTTAGGAAATGGGGATAATAATGGTCAGTATCTCATTGAGTTGTTGTGAGGAAACCAAAGAAACCATGTTTGCAAAGGCCTGCAAACCTTAAAGTTTTGTCTGGAAGCAACTTTGTTACCTAGGCATCCAGGAGTCTCTGGTGTGGGCATTTCCCCAAGGTGATCATATATAGCATACACACACACACACACACACACACACACACACACACACACACACACACACACAGCAAGATCTATTATGGCAGTGTCTACCCAGAAGGAACCTTTAGTCTAGTAGAAGCAACAGATTGGGCAAGCAGGCCTAGGCACAGAGATCACAGATCTGGAGCTGGATAGGACAAAGGTGTGGATTTTTTTTTTTTAACATTTTACTTTAATCATGCCTGTTATGTTTAAATAATAAGCAATGCATCTTTTTATATAAAAGATAAAGGTTATTTTAAAATTATTAGGATTTCTATACAACTTGAAACTGTTGCTTTTGTAAGCAAATTATATTGGGTATTTGAGTTTTGTGTTTGTCTACTTAAAACCAGTTGTAAGTATGTGTAATTCATAGGTCCTCAGTCCAGAGCTGGAAGATATTTCTGACACCAGCGTTTTATAGATGAGGGAGTGGAAGGTATTTACCCAGGGTCATGCTTCTAATAAGGAGGGCCAGCATATAAACCCAAGTGATGTGTTATAATGCTTACTAGGTGAATAAGAGATGGAAACCAATTATTGAAGGAGAAGGGAGACCCCTCGGGAAAGCAGAGACAACTTCCTGGAGAAGGTGGGCTTTGGGCCATTGCCCAGTTCCTGATGTGTGTTCATCCACTAGCCCTTAGAAAGCTGTCTGTGTGAAGAGTTCCTTGGGGAAATCTTTTTAAGATTCCCCTGGAATAGTATGGCCATCTATCCTTGCATCTGGAGGGAAACCTTCCCTTAGGGGCAGGAATACAGAAAAGGAAAGGCCTCCTTTCTAGGAATTTCCAGGGTGGTTGGGGAGCTAAAAACACATCCAGGAAAAACGTGCTCTCTTCTCTCAGTAGTATGTGGCAAGTGTCTAAGGACGAATTCAGATCACATGTGCTGTCCAGGTTTTGAGGAGGAAGATGATGTCCTGAGAGCTGGGATGCCCTGCCCCTTCCTGTCTTTCATGGGAAGCTGAGCTTGAAGACAGCCTTGAGGGATGATGGGAAAAGGTGGACTTGCCTAGCAGGAGTCTCTTTGGTCAGGATGCACCTGTAAGGGTTTCTGTGCCAGCCTCAGTGTAGGCATATAGGGTTCAGGAATCCAGCCAACAAGTTGTTGTCATTCAGTCCTATCCAACTCTTTGTGACCCCGTATGGAGTTTTCCTGGCAAAGATACAGGACTGGCTTGCCATTTCCTTTTCCATTTTATAGGTGAGGAAACTGAGGCAAACAGGGTTACGTGACTAGCCTGGATAGTTAAGTTTGAACTCAGGTCTTCCTGGCTCCAGGTCCTTCCATCTATCCACTGCATCAACTAGCTGCCCAGCCAGCAGGATACAGATCCTACAATATCGGCAGCAACATGTGATCAGCTTCCTGACAGAAGCAGTGAAAAGAGCCTTGGGTAGAATCCTGGTACTTCCATTTAGGTCTGTGTGACTTTGGACAAGTCACTTCACTTTCTCAGTTTCCTCATCAGTAAATGAAGAGGTTGGACAAGATAGCCTCTGAAGTCTCTTCCAGCTTGAAATCCATGATTCCTATGGACCATACATCTTGTGAATGTAAAGACTGGGGTTGAGTGGGGGGCGGGGAGAAGAAGGGAAGGGAGGGAGGGGAGAGGGGATTAAATAATAGAATTTGGGAGTGGAAGGGACTTCAGCAGCCATCTAGCCCTACCCTAGATGAAAGGAATTCCTGCTAACCTTGGATGGTCCATGGCCAGGCTTAGGGGTCACTTTGTGGCTCTTTGGGGGTCCCTCTGTGGCCAGGCTAAGGTGTCATTTTGAGGCCAAAGTCAGGACTCCATCTGTGGCTAGGCTTTGAAGTCATTTTGGGGTGCTTTGGGGGTCCCTGTGTGGCTGGTGTAAGAATTCAGTCTGGGGTAGGGTTTAGGGCTTGGTTTGGGGGATAAAGTGTGGGGAGTTCCTGGCAGGGTGTGGTGAGGCCTCCCTAGGAGAGGCTGAGAGAGTCACTCTTTCCATTGGTACCAGCCTGGGCTCCCAGCTCCGGGAGGTCTGGCCAGATGTTTCATGAGCCATTCTTACAGCCACACTGCTTTCCAGGTGTTCTCCCTTTAGCTGTCCTGGTGGTCCTGGGGCCAGTTTGGGCTGTGTTGCTAGGGAGAGCCCTGAATTGAAATTGTGCTGAGTTTCTCAGAAGCCTGCAAAGTCAGGGTGGGGATGGCTCTCTTTCCCTTGGACAGGACTGACGGGAGGGAGAAAGGGAGGAGAAGGAGTTGGGACAGGTTTTAGGCCAAGAAATGGACCAGGTCAGTCTGGGGGGAAGGAAAGAGAATAAGCATTTCTACAGTACCTTCTGTGTGACAGAAACTGTGCTAACTGCCTTTTTAAAAAATAACATGTATGATTTCATTTGATCCTTCCAACAACCCTAGGAGGGTAGATGCTATTATTATCCTCATATTATAAATGAAAAGCTGAGTCAAATAGGTTAAGTCACTTGCTCAGCCTCACAGAGCTAGTAAGTATCTACTACTGGTCAAATTTGAACTCAGGTCTTCCTATTCTACCCACTGTATCACCAGCTGTCTCTAACCCAGTCAAGGCAGTGAGCTGCCTGAATAGTCAGCCCCTGAGGTCAAGTCTTGTCCCTGACAGGTGCCGGGTGTATGTATAACCTTGGGCAAGTCATTCATCTTCTATCTGGTGCCCCAAACAACCTTCCAAAACATAGATTCATAACCTTTCCTCAGTCCTGGATCCTTTTGGCAATCTGGTGAAACCTAGGGACCCCTTCTCAGAAGAATGCTTCTAAATACATTAAATAAAATGCATGAGATTGAAGAGGAAACCAATTCTTTTGAAATACAATTATTGAAAAGATTTTTCAAAAGTCCAGAGCCTCCCAGTTTGGACCCCCTGCCAAGACCTGAAGTTGGGTCCCAGAGCAGATGCCTGGATGCAGGAAGGAGGGGCTGGTCTGACCACATGACCCATGATGAAGGTCACTTCGAGGTCTGCCTCTGATGAGAGGACTGTGTTGATTGAAAATATTTGAGAGCCATAGCTTCTGGGTAACTTAATCATTTTTTTTAATAAGACCATCAGATTATTAAATAAAAGATGGTCATTGGTGGTATCTCTTAGACCAAAGATCCCTCACGGCTGTCGGTTCTCAGTTTATATGCCCTTCAAAGAGGAGGTGTTCCGGAGGTATGCCTAGTCAGCCCTGACTGGCTAACACAATGGGAAGATGGCCTATGTTGGAGTGCCTGACTTAGGTCACTCAAATCTTGATCAAAGAGACATCAATTTCCATATCACTAGTTTTGATAATAAGGAGAATAAAGATTTTCCCAGGACCTGTCAGAGCAAACACTATGAACAGAAAATATACCCATTATCCCAAACTTAGAATTTCTCTTACTGTCTAATTAGATCTTGGCCTGGGGAAATCTCTGAGAGAAACCACCTTTCCACACTGGTTGGTTTCTGGATGAGGAAGCAGAAAAGGGAAAAACCTTGGTCTTAATACAATAATTAGTTATTAAATATAAGAGAGAACTACTAATTTCTCACAGGACCCCTGATCCCAGCATCCCTAGGCTCTCCTCACCAAACCTGCTCCTTTGGCCAAATCTGCCTCCTCCTTTTTGTCCTCTTCCTCCCCTCTCCGCCCCCTTCCTTTGCTTCTTCCTCCTTTCTGGCTTCTTCCCCCTCCTCTTCCCTTCTCAAGTGCTCCTGTCCTTTTGCTGAGCTCAGCCTGAGGGGTCATCTTGCCAGGTGAGTCAGCCCTCCTTACTGAATCCCCTTTTGGTCCATGCTGAGGGTTTTCTTCCTCCTCCTCCTCCTCCTCCTCCTCCTCCTCCTCCTCCTCCTCCTCGATGCCTCCACTTTTTCATCAGCTTTGTTGAGGAGATTCTGGGGCACCCCAAATTGAAGGTTATGATTTAGTTTCTGGCAAGGGCAGGGTGGGAGACCCTGGCACAGAGCCCTGACATATGTCATCCCTGAGACATTGATTGGAAGGAACCCTGAAGAAATGTCCCTTTACCTGGGGAAAGGACCAGATGTCCCTGCCTCATATAACCCAAATCCCTTGATATTTTAGAGCCACATGAGACTCCAGACCTCCCCTGGTCATGCTTCCTTTCTTCGTACATGAAGTAACTGTGGCCCAGCAACTGAGACTTGCCAAAGGTTGCTCAGGTCAGAGACCTAGCAGGAGTGGGATGTGACTTCTTTGGCAGAACCAGGGTTTTCTCCCCTGTGCCAGCCTCCCTCCCATGTTATAGATCTCAGCTCTGCTTTCCTGGGTTGTTGGACATCTTTGGGTGCCTCCTGTAGCCTTTCTGGCCTTCCACTCTTCTCATCCTAAAGATAGTTCCATTTTTTCTGACGGTTCTCCATCCTGGCCCCAGTTTACAGACTAATTCTTTTTGTAAGATGCTTCTGAGGATAATGACTGGTGTTAAGGAGGAAAGTACTCAGCTATAACTGGCAGAGTATCTGAATGGGCCTCAGGGACTGGAGGATTATGGGAAGATATGCAAGAAGAAATCACAAACCTCGATCCTAGAAAACCCTTGATCTGAGCCTAGAGATAACACCTGGTCTCTTCCTTAGATTTAAGAATATTTTCAAGGAAATGAAGAACCAAGTGAGTTAATAAGAAGAATTAGGACAGTGGAATCAGATGACCCATTTCCCATCCATTCCTCTGAGAGAGTCACTGGCCCTCAGTTTCCCCCTCTGGAAAACAGCAGGGTTGGCCCTGAACTGGTGCTTGACATGCCAGGCCATGCCACCTTTGGGGCAGGGAGGGGCCGTGACTCAGCAGAAGGGAGGATGTCCCGGCAGAGGTCCAGGGTCGGTTGACTGCATCTCTCTCCTCAGTCCTGCTCATAGATACACTAACAGCCCTTTTGTTTTGCCAACAGAGTTAGTGTCCTTCGCCCACAAAGTTTCTATTTTGCCAGGCGAGAGGTGGGCCAGTGGGAGGCCATCAGCAGGCTGGCTGCCTACGAGTGATTGGGGCTCAGAGATAGCCAGGCAGTGAAGGTCGCCTGGGGAGATGGAGGTGGGGGGGAAGACTGTGCTGGGTTCCTGGGAGCAGGAAGAGGGAGGCTGTGTCTGGGTGAGGGGGAGGCTCTTGGGGCCCTCCCCTCAGACTTCTTAAGCCTCGGAGTATGATCAGCCCAAGGCTGGCATGGTAATGCTTTTGTTGATGGCTCTGGGCAGCCTTCACCTTGGGAAACTCCCATCCTCTGGAGAGAAATGAGACCTCACCCATTATACCTAAAGACCAGTGGGAAGGGGAGGAGGGGGAACTGGTTTTGAGCCTCTCAGGGTGTCTGCTCCCATCCTCATTCTGGGCCGGGAGAATGAGTCTTCTCTGCCTTTACCTACCAGCCACCAGCAGACCAAGCCTGCTCTGGTCCTGGGCTCCCCGAATTTGGGAGACAGGGACTCTTGTTCCGCTCTGTGTTGCTGAAGCCACCTTAACTGAGAGTTCCCTCTCTTCCTGTTTGCTTCTCTGTAGAGTGAGGGTGCTAGACTGAGTCCCCCTCTAGTTCTCTGACTCTTTCCAGGACTGAATCTGGGGTTCCTCCTTCATCCTTAGATGGTAAGACCCTAGGGCCCTGGCTCTAGGAGTGGGGGGGCCTTTAGAGGCCAAGGACTCCATCCCTCTCATTTTACACATGAAGAACTAAGGCCTAGGTGGGTAAAGATCACCCAGAAAGTGTCAGGTGATCTTTGAGCTGAGTCCCCTCATGCCGCTTGCAGTGGGCCTTTGAAGGAGCCATGGCCTGGCCAAGGTCTCCAGGCTGATCAGTGTCAGACCAACTGGACCCAGGGACAAGGGACCCAGGCTTATGAAGCTAGCAGAATGAGGGCAGGAATCACCTACTTCCAGAGAAGGGTTCCTTCCAATACCTTTTCCTCAAGAGCATTCCTGGGTTACAATCCAATAGGCTCTGTTGAGTCGGGGTAACTGAGTTCAAATTCTGACTCTGACACTTACCCACTGTGTGATGCTGGGCAAGTCACTTCCCACATCTGAAGGATGTGGATTCAGTGATTTCCCAGCTCAAGATATAAGATCCTCTGGGCCTGGCTCAGCTACTTCCCTAAACTGTGTAATCTTAGATAAGTCACTCTCCCTCTGACCCTGGGTTTCCTGCCCTGTCCTTGTGGAATGGTTCCAAGAAGGAAGAATGGCTGGATTCTGTGATGTCTAGGGCCTCTGTGCTCTCATCCTGTGATCCTAAGACATGGTCCCTGTCCTCAGGGATCATTTGGGGAAGTCATAATAAGAGTGATAATAGCTAATATCACTACCACACTTCCTAGTGCTACATAGATGGTTCATGAAGTCTGTTAAGTGGGTTATTTCATTAGGCCCTCACCCTAACAAACCTGTGAGGTAGATGCTGTCATCACCCTCATAAATAAGTAAACTGAGGTAGACAGTTAAAGGACTTAGCTGGGTCACTCAGCTAGTGAGTGTCTGAGGCAATATTTGACTCCCTATCTCACCAATTCCCCAGTCTGGTGCTCTGTGTATCACCTTCCTCTGAGAGCATAAGAAGATAATTCACAGATCAGAGGATCCTCAAGTAATCAGGGAGGGCTTTCTGGAGGAAGTGACCTTTGAAGGTCACTCTGATCTGGGATTGAACAGGAGAGGAGGTCAGGCAGATTCTGTGAAGAAGCTGAGTTCCTGATCCGAGTAAAATGTCAGACAGTGGGAGAAGTGAGTTTCTCCCCCTCTCCTCCCCATTTCCTTCCCCTCTCTACTTGTATCTCACCGGTTTACCTCAGTCTGCCTAGGTTGGCAGCTCAGTGCTATTCTTCTCACTCTGTATGATGGGTCTCCAAGTAGTTTGGCAGTCCCTGGACCACAGTCCCCTGAGTCCAGGCCTGTTCCTGTATGGTCAACTGTGAGTCACTGGCTCAGGGAACTGTCTCCATCCAGGAGATTCCCCTCTGTCTGGCCCCCTGCCCCCACCCCAATCCTGCCAAGCTGCTGCCCCAAGTCTAATTGTGGTACTAGGGGACCTGGAAGACAAGAGTCCACCTCTGCCCTACCCCCAACCCCCCAGGGCCCCTGATACATATTCCTTATCTGAGGCCCAGACAATCAACAGGATAGGAGACCTGGCCACATAGGCGCTGCTTTAGGTATCCGTGTGTCCTGGGCTTGCCACTGGCTCTCTAAGGACCTCAGTCTCCTTCTCTGTCCAGGAAAGGGCTTGGGTTAGTTGATCTCCAAGGTCAGTTCCCTTTTGGTTCTGATTCAGCTTGGGTGTCTTCAAACACTCATGCAATGTGAACATTTCTGGCGGACAGTGAGTATGTGGGCCATGATGCCCATTGCATAGGTAGGGAAAATGAGTGAAAGGAAGGAAAGAAGAAAGAAAAGAAGAGAGAGAGAGAGAGAGAGAGAGAGAGAGAGAGAGAGAGAGAGAACAGGATTTCCCCCAGGGCCACAGGTGTGACTAGGACCTTGCTTCAGATTCTCTCTTAGACTCAATATGTATGATCTTGGTCTATGCAATTGACATCTCTGTTCATCACTTTCCTCCTGTAATGAGGACATTGAGCTCTGACCTCTAAGCCTGTGATTCTATAAGCCTGTGATCTAGCTGGTCTTTCCCCACCCCCACTGTACAGGTGAGAAAACAGGCCTAGAACGAGGAAGTGATTTATCCATGGTCACACAGAGTTGTCACTAGCAGAAGGGGGATTCTGCCTGATGGGACCTGGCATTCCTGACTGTCCCCTTCATCCTTCACCCAGCCTCAGGGAAGCTATGTGCCTTTAGCGTCCTCTCCCAAAGGACTCATGCTCTTGTCAAAGTCTCCCTCTCTGTGCCCTCCTCCCACTGACCTGGCTTGGGGTCTGGGCTCATTCTCAATCTCATTGCATTTTAAGTGCTTTGGAGGATGGGGGAGGGGAGGGAATTCCGGGGGGAGCTCTGAGGGAAGCTGTGGGGGGGGGGGATTACACTAGACATGACCATAGATTTGGGCACTAGTCAAACTTAGGAATCCCACAGGAGAAGGGGCAGGAGGGTTGGGCTCCTGAGGTTTGCCCAGCTACTGACCCCAGGGTGGCTGATTCAGACTGAGGCTGCTGATTGCCAAAAACCCAGGCCTTGGGTTCAGACCAGACCTCCCTTGGGTGTGGTTCTTTTCAAGAAGGGCTGGGCCTTTCCGAGCCATTGATGGTTCTAAGAAATGTTGAGGTTGGTTAACACTGGGCAGGGAGCCCTGGAGATCTCCAAGGGCCAGGAGGCTCCCATATAGCCTTGGCTTGGGCTGGTCCAGAAGCAGGAACATCAGCTTAGTGACATCAACATACAGAGGTCACTGAGGCTGAGCTTTAGAACTGGGAGGGGTGTCAGAGGTCAAGTCTAACTCCCTCCTTTGACAGAAGAGGGCATGGAAGCCCATGGAGGGACAGTGACTCGTCTAAGGTCTCACAGACAGTTAGTTGCAACCCTTGGATTAGCACCCAGGGTCTTGTCTCTTCCCTAGCCTAGGGCTCTTCCTGTCCTGGTATACAGTCAGTGCTCAGATTTATTTGTCCTGCTGGAACAGTTCAAAGAGGACTAAGGGGCTTAGATTCTGTGATATCTAGGATCTTAAGACATGGTACTTGTCACAGTGTTTTATATGTGTCTCTGTCTCTCTCTTTCTCTCTCTCTGGGTCTCTGTCTCTGTTTCTCTCTGACTGCCTCCAAGCCTTGCCTGCCTGCCCATTCCAGCCTTCCTCAGAGGAGTATCAATATATAATACTCCTCACCTAACAAGGGCCTGACCCCTGTCAAGGTTCAGGCCACTGCTTGTCCTCCCTCCTAGTGTCTGCCAAAGAAACAAACTCTCACCCTGGATGCCCCACCCTGATGGAGTCCAGCCAGCTCAGGGATGTGTATAGGTGTTGGGGACTGGTCTGGTCTCTCCCTGCTTTGATGGCCCTAGGGTTTTCTATGCCTTTCTTCCCAAGCTTCCTTTAAGATGACAGATTCATCCTGTCATGGATTTCATGGGGATGTGGGCATTTGGGGAAGGGGATGCTGGGGAGAAGAAAAACTGAACAGGGGTGGGGAGATCATACTGTTTGGGGTGAGGGAGGGGACAGCTAAGGGAGAATGAGGCATTGAGTCACTGTGTTCCCAGAACTGTGCTCAGGGCAGCAGGTAATCCTGAGAAGCTCTTCCTGATAGACCACTGGCCTTGCTGCAATGCCGAGTGGACCAGCTCCCTGGGGCCCCCCTGGGGTGATGCCATGGCACAGGGGCCAGGAGCCCTGGGCTCATTGCAGCTCAGTTCCCTGCTCTCCTCTGGGCCTTGGCTCCCTCCTCTGGAGAAAGAGGCTCTCCTGAGGGATTTCTCATGTGCTTTGCACTGGACTGAGATAAAAATGAGGCAATTCCTGCCCTTAAGGAGATTGCATTCTACTGGGTTGGTACAGTTCCATTCTGACTATGATATCAATGAGGAATGAGAATAACATGTATAGTATTTATGGTTCTGTATGTAGTCTCATATGTAGTACTTAGGATAATAATACATCACAATTCTATAGCCTGGGAAGTGGAATGATTACTACCCCCCCCCCCATTTTACAGAGGAGGAAGCTGAGGCTAAGAGGTGAAGTGACTCAGTGGCTGACCCACCATGGGACCAACTATCAGGATCCTAGGTCTAGAAGGAACCCCAGAGGTCAGCCAATCCAAGCCCCATTCCACAGGCTCTATGTGAAAAAAGTAGGATTTGAACTCAGAACTTCTGACCTTTGAGCCAGTGATTTTGCCATTGATCTATCCATGTTGCCTCCTAACTTGAGTCTTAGAATGGAGGAACATAGAAAGCTAGCTAGGCATATTGAATACTTGAACTGAGATTTTCAGGGGCTCCTGACAGTGTTGAGCGTCCTCTAGACGGGGGGTAGAAGATGGGGACAGGAAGCCCATCGAGGTTGCACAAAAGGAGGAAAGCCAGAGAGTCTTTTTGGGACAATGCTAGGTAAAGTTGGGAGTCGTTCTCTGCAGCCACCTGGGAGGCAGTGGTTGGTGGACTGAACTTTGGACACTCTAGTGTGCTCTTGGGATCTAGCCCGGCCAAGCTAGGTGGGCTGGAGATGAGAACTCTGGCTTCTGGCCCTGCTCCTCCATCTGGCCATGCACACACACTCCTCCCCTGCTCCCACAGCCTACCTGTTTCTCCTTCTCTTACCTCCCAGGTAGCCCTGTCCAGCTTCCCTCAGCCCCTGTCAGCCATGGACCCCCCTTTCTAGTGCCCTGGAGTAGCTATCTCCTACCAAGGTCTCCAGTAATGTTTTAGTATCCTGCCTCACTCTGTCCCCCACCTCCAGTACCAAGCAGGGTGCCCTTAGCATCAATTAGGTAGTCCCTTGGCCAGTGGCACCTTGGGTTGGTGCCTTTATCAGTGGGACAAGAATTCATCTCTCCAGCAAGGAAAAGAGAGTCAGAGGACCTGGGTTCCAATCCCAGCCCTCCCCTTATTTCCTTTGAGTTCCGGTGGGTTAAAATACCTAGAGATCTGTCTCCTCTGGACCCTGAGACAGGAAAGATTAGGGGCGGACAGAGAGGGATCTCTATCTGCCTGACTTCATTCATCTCTGGAATGAGTTACTGAGGCCAGCTATGAAATCCTCCTTCTTCTGGGGTGAGCCTGTGGTGGGGGAAGGAGGGCAAGGGAGGGGGGAGACACTGGGGGAAGTTAGCAGCTTGGAGGCAGGGGTAAGTCAAGATGACCTCTCCCTGTCCCTTGCTAACACTGAAGGCCACTTCCAGTTTCCTGTCCTTTGTCCCCAGACCCCTAACACTCATCCCCCACTCAGCTTGAGCTGGGCCATCTCTCTCCCCACTCCTTCCTCCCCTCCCTCCCTCCCACCTCGGCAGCCACCAGGGATTTCGGTATGAAAGTGCTATTGTGAGGCCTGGCCGGGCCATGGAAGGGCCAGGGCTGTTATTTCAGCAAACCCTCTGGGCCCACGTCCCGGCCATTAGCCATGCACGTCTCCGGCCAGGAAAATGTTACCTTCTCCTCCTCCAGCTGACTGCAGGGGAAATTCTCAAATTTACAGTTTGTGAGGTTGTTATGTTTGGGGGGGCTCGGGAGTACTGCTTGGGCACCAGCCCCCATGCGTGCGTGCGTGCGGTTGGAGTTCTGGGGGCAGCAGGGCCCCAGGAGAGAGATTTTCCCCCTTCCTCAGCCCTGGCCCACCTCTCCCTGCCTCCCCTGCTGACCTCCTTACCTGGTCCCTCCTTCCACCAGCTTGCTTCATCCCCTACCCACCTCCTGCTGGGGGGGGGGGTGCACAGAGTGGGGGATTTGTGGGACATAGGCCGGACTGGGCTAGGCACCCACAAATAAACAAACAGCCCCTCTCATCTCTTACGCCATGGGCGGGCTACAGGCGAGAGAGGGGGCTGGGGTGGGGGGACCTTGGGGAGCCAATCAGGAGGGAAGAGGGGAGGGGTGGTGGAAACAGGGAGTCTGGCCATTGCCAAGAGAAGTTGGGAAAGACAGAAGGGATTAAAAAGGCATCTTGTCTAGGGTTTGACGACATCCTTTTGATTGGATTAGAGAGTTCTTGGGATTGGAGGTCATACTGTTCATCCCTCTGTCTTTTGGAGTTGGAAGGAAACTTAGAAGTTATCTGCTCCAGCCCCCATTCATTTTACAAAAAAGGAAATGGAGGCACAAAGGTCATAGGTAGTAAGTAGCTGAGCTGAGGTCCCCAAGGACCCTCTTCCCAACCCACTTCCCATTCAATTCAATAAATATTGTGCCGTGCTGAGCACTAGAGGCAAAAGACAGCCCCTGCCCTCAAGGAGCTTCCAATCTAATAGGATTTAAACATCCCTCAGCTATCAACCCTATGGTGGCTACAGCTTTGAGGCCCCTGCTCTAGGTACCCTACCAATGCAGGAAGCAAGCTGACCATTTGGGGTGTTGTTGGAGGGCCCTAAGAATGTTCAGCTCTGTCTATATGTCACAGTACCTAAGTCTACCTGGCATTAATTACTGAAGGCTGATTGAATTGAATACAAAGATGAGCCAAGACACATTTCCTGCCCTTATTTCCTGCCTTTCAGGAGTTTGTGGTCTAATGGGAGGCTAAAGACATAGGTAGGCAGCTATAGATGGCGAAGTGGATAGATTGCTGAGCCTAGAGTTAGGAAGACCTGAGTTCAAATGTGACTTCAAACACTAGCTATGTGACCCTGGGATATAAAGGGTTGGGAGAAGTGAGAAGTGCCTGCTGTTTCTAGGTCCCCAGCTAGGTGTTGAGCATACAGGGACAAAAGCCCCTCAAGGGGCTTACAATCTATTGTGCAGGATAACATAGCTGATTCTGTATAGGAAAGAGAGCTTGGGTTGGGGGAGCTCTGGGTGCTAAGGAAACCAGCAAAAGCTTTGGGAAGTGGGTTTGGAGCTGAGGTTTGAGAATGTCATCCCCAGAGGTATAAGAAACCCCAGTGGCAAGGCACTGCATTCTGGGAGTGAGGTACAGCTAATGCCTAGGCCCTGAAGTAGGAGATGGAGGAATGTGTGTGTGTGTGTGTGTGTGTGTGTGTGTGTGTGTGTGTGTGTAGCAAGGAAGGGCCTGCCAGGTGGTCAAGGTTCTGGATCTCTCCTTTTCTGTAGGTTTTCTCCAAGATCTTCAGCCATGAAGCCTTGGAGACTTATCTCCCCAAAATCCAGCTGGTGATCCAAGACACACTGAGGGCCTGGAGCAGCAACCCTGATGCTATCAACGTCTATCAGGAGGCCCAGAAGCTCACATTCCGAATGGCCATCCGAGTCCTCCTGGGCTTCAGCATCCCTGAGGAGGACCTCACCCACCTCTTTGAGGTCTACCAGCAGTTTGTAGAGAATGTCTTCTCCCTGCCCGTTGACCTCCCTTTCAGTGGCTACCGTCGGGTGAGTCCAACCCCTTGGTCCTGAGCACCTTGTCAGAGCAAGGGCCCCCTGCTGGGAGGAAGGCAAGAGTGAGCAGCATCCCCACTCGCAGGGAGCCCCTCATGTGAGGGGCAGGACTGTTGGTGCCACTTATTGGGGGGATGGTAGAGGCCCTGGTCTGGGAAGGAAAACCCCTCCCCTCAGAGGGGTCTTATGTTCTAAGACAGTTACAGGGGCATATGTATTCAGGGACATGCAAAGGGCAGAGAAGAAAACTGAAAGAATGGAATGGGTTAGGGTTGGAAGTTGAGGGTCTTCTGGGCATTTCTGAGGGAGAGGAACCTGGAGAAGTGAGAATCCTGTGAGGAAGGTATGTGCCTGGATCCTTTCAAGAAAGCATCTCTTTCTGAGAAAGCTGGGCATGAGAATTCTTATAGGCTGAGGCTGGGGCATAGACAGGCTGGACTCCCCTTGAGCCCTGTGGCCCTTGGCTGCAGGCATCATTGCCCCTGTCCCTTTGCTACCTTCCCACAAACTTGTCTTGGGGCTATTGGGGGAGCTTGGGCTCCCTTCTCATTCCCCCAGTGCTTCCCACATTCCTGAAGGCTTCCATTCCCTTGCAGGGCATCCAAGCCCGGCAAACCCTGCAGAAAGGGCTGGAGAAGGCAATCCGTGAGAAACTTCAGAGCACACAGGGCAAGGATTACTCAGATGCTCTGGACATCCTCATTGAGAGCAGCAAAGAACATGGCAAGGAGATGACGATGCAAGAGCTGAAGGTGGGCACAGCCCTTCCCAGGGTCCCAGTCCTCTCATTTGATAACAGGGGAAACTGAGGCTCAGAGGGCAGAAGGGACTTGCCCTCTGACACACTAAGATCACATCATGTCTGAGGCTGGCAGGGAGACATTCATTTTTTCAGATGAGGAAATTGAGACACAGAGGCTTCAATTTCAAAGTGGATTCCCAGGATCAAGTACCTAAGAAGTTTTTGAGACAGGATTTGAACTCAGGTCTTACCTGAGGCTCTGGGGATGTTCAAGTGAGTTGGCAGCACCAGGCAGGAAGAGAACAGTGGGGGTGAGAGATGTCTGGGTGCAAGAGTCTACTGTCCCTTCCCCAAAGATGCCTTGGGGACAGCAGAGGGGGTTGTGGGCAGTGCCTGCTCAGTGGAGCCTTCCCTGACTGTTCCTTCCACATGCACTGCAGGATGGGACCCTGGAGCTGATCTTTGCAGCCTACGCCACCACGGCCAGCGCTAGTACCTCCCTGATCATGCAGCTGCTGAAGCACCCCAATGTGCTGGAGAAACTGAGGGAGGAGCTGCGAGCCAATGGTATCCTGCACAATGGCTGCGTGTGTGAGGGAGCCCTAAGGCTGGACACGCTCATCGGCCTTCGCTACTTGGACTGTGTCATCAAGGAGGTCATGCGCCTTTTCACTCCCATTTCTGGTGGCTACCGAACTGTGCTGCAGACTTTCGAGCTAGATGTGAGTGGGGGTTGTCAGGGGAGAGGCCAGGGAGGCCTGCCTTCAGGGAGCCCCAGGTCTGATGGGGAGACACAGACCCTGCCCCCAGAGAGCCCCTAGTCTAATGAGGGGACACAGTTATCTCCTTTGGGAGCCCCTGGTCTTGGGGGGCGGGACAAGACTCTCCTCTGGGAGCCCCTGGTCTGAGGGGGGACACGGCTCTCTCCTCTGGGAACCCCTGGTCTTGGGGGGCGGGACAAGACTCTCCTCTGGGAGCCCCTGGTCTGATGAGGGGACACAGCTCTCTCCTCTGGGAGCCCCTGGTCTGAGGGGGGACACGGCTCTCTCCTCTGGGAACCCCTGGTCTTGGGGGGCGGGACAAGACTCTCCTCTGGGAGCCCCTGGTCTGATGAGGGGACATGGCTCTCTCCTCTGGGAGCCCCTGGTCTGAGGGGGGACACAGCTCTCTCCTCTGGGAGCCCCTGGTCTGAGGGGGGACACAGCTCTCTCCTCTGGGAGCCCCTCGCCAGTTTCTAATACTCCTCTGATTACTTACCTGTCCTAATCTCTCCCAGATCCATTCTCAGTGGCCTTCCCTGTCTGTTCTAATCCTTATGCAGGGCTTTCAGATACCCAAGGGCTGGAGCGTTATGTACAGTATCCGGGACACTCACGACACTGCTCCCGTCTTCAAGGACGTAGACGTGTTCGACCCCGACCGTTTCAGTCAGGCTCGGAGTGAAGACAAGGACGGCCGTTTCCACTACCTCCCCTTTGGCGGCGGCGTCCGGACATGCTTGGGCAAGCATCTGGCCAAGCTCTTCCTGAAGGTGCTGGCGGTGGAGCTGGCCAGCACCAGTCGATTTGAGCTGGCCAGCCGGACATTCCCGAGGATCACCCTGGTCCCTGTCCTCCACCCCGTGGACGGCCTCAGCGTCAAGTTCTTCGGACTGGACTCCAACCAGAACAAGATCCTTACTGAGACTGAGGCCATGCTGGGGGCCACTGTCTAACAGGGCTCCCCAGGGATGTCCTCCTTCCACCCACATCAGCCTTCCCATAGCTTGGGGGGGGGGGAGGCGGGAGCCAGCAAAGGAATGGGGAGGGTAACAAGGAAACCTGTGTCAGTGTGGGGGGGACCCTGGGAGCAAAGAGAAAAGGCTGAAGGGGGAGGAGAGAGGATCCAATAGCTTTTCTCTCCTTTCCTTTGATGGCCTACACCCTCTGGCCAATGCCAAAAGGGTCATCCCCACAATATGGGGCTGGGAGGAGGGTCTGTCCCTTCAGTTTGGAGCAAGGGGTTGGTTTCCCTTCTCTGACTCCCCCCCCTTCCCTAGTCTCCCCCAGCCCAGCCTCTCATTTCTCCCTGCATGGGGTGGAGTGGCTTGGTGCTGCACCATCACCAAGCAGGCTGTGATCTGCTGGTGACCCGCATGCCCTTTACAGTGTTAAACGTGTGGTGTTAACAGTGTTTTTTGATGTTGTTGTTTCACATAGTTCCCTGCCCTCCTCCCTTCCCTCATGGTGCCCCATTTTATTTCTGTTCTCCTCCTTTGGATTGGGGCGAGGAGGAGTCTAAAGTGAGGGAAAGGGAGTTACCCCCTTAGTTAATTTCCCACCCCCAGCCCCAACTCTCAAAAACAAGACCTGCTCTACCCCGCCTCCTGCCATTGCTTAGCCCGGGCCTTGGCCTCCCCAGAACCTCCCCAGGCTTGGGGGTTAACCTGCAGCAAGGCATTCTGGGTTATGGCCTGGGGGTGGCAAGCCAAAATGGCCGTGAGTACCATTAGAGACTCTCACTGCCACTCTGGACATTTGAAGTCACCTGTTGCTGCTACTCTTACCCTCTCCCCCTTGCCCCCAGCACTGGCCCTGGAAGCCCAGGGTGAGCACAGTCAGCTTCACTCTGCCCATCTATCAGCCTCGAGCCAGACTCCCTTCCCCACGCCCAATCCCTGCCACTGAGAGCACTTGAGCTAATAAGCACCCCACCCCCATCCCATGCCCTTATATTTATTAATCAGTCCCTGGGAAGCCTAGAATTTTCAGAATTGGAGAGGTCAGCTGTCTGCTCCACTGCCTCTGCCTCCCAACCATTGCCCTATTTTTAATGATCTCCTGAAAGGGAGGAGAAGGAAAGGATGATTTCCTCCAGACCATGACCCCCTGCTCCACTCTCTGACACCCTTTCCTAGGTCAGAGCATCTTCTGATGGTGTAACCATAGCCCTTCTTGCTACAGATGGTGTGTATATCATGCTTAGTCGGGGAAGTGACCTGTTGCCATGAGCCCTTCTTCCAGAAATGCCAACCCTGTGGGGGCTCAAAGGCCACCTTGACCTTATAGCCTGACCTAAGTCTGCCTTTCTTCCCTTCTCCCTCTGGGTGGGTGGATGGATCCAGAGCACAGGGGACAGGGGTAGGGCTGCTTCCTCGAGAGGGGAAGCTAAGGCTCTGTCGCTACCCTATCTCCTCTTCCCACCAGGTTCCCCAGACCCTCCCCTTGTCCATATTTCCTTGATGCCGATGGCCCATTAGCCTCTGCTCCAGGAGGAGATGACAGAGGAAGCCTCCTTTTCTTTGAATCTGACTTGAAGCCTTCCTGCTGGAGTCTTCTCTACTACTAAACGGAGATGGAAGGGAGCTCTGAGAAAGTTACTAAACAAGGGTTCAAGGCACCCAGCAACCAGACTGAGTTCTCCCTCTTTCTCCAGACCCTGCTCTTTCTCTGCATCTGAAGAGGAGAAGATGGTGGGCCTGGTAAAAAGGTCCCTCTCACTTACCAGTGGGTGAGGGTCACCTGCTAGGAAGTCAGGATGGGGAAGAAGCCATGGCCAGGACAAAATGGGGCCATGCTTTCTGGGCTTCCCCTCCCATTCCTTACCCCACCTTGTCCAGCTCCCTTCTGCCCCGTCCCATTCTCCTGCAGCTCCGTAAACCATGGGTTCAAAGTCTTAGAACCTTAGGGCAGGGTCACCTTGAAGGATGGCATTCTGGGTAACATGATGCAAACCAGCCAAAACCTGGGGGTGCCCCTCTATCTTTCTGGAGACTTTGGAGAAGGCCTGGGAGATTCTTCAAGAAGATTGGTGGGCAGAGGGTTAGGAAGGTGGCTGGACAGGAACTGGGGGGCCTGGTGCAAATGCAGAGAGAGGCCAGGAAGGACAGAGGAACCTAAACTCAAAGTTAGGAAAAAAAAGGGGGTTCCAAGGCACTTGGCTTGACGGCCTGGTTTCAGTTTTAGGCCAGAAATATTCATCTGTTAGGAACGCTATTGTCTGCCCAGATGTGTGTACACACGAGCATCTCCAGATGTGTGTCTGTGTGTCTTTTAGCCCTAGATTTAGATGGGGACATCCTAACCAATACAGCCCCCCGCCCCCACACACGAGGCCACACCTACAGTGGGTTTGCGGAATAAAGCACTTTTGATGTTGGGGCCCTGGTGGTGGCGCCCCCTGCACCATCCCAACCCTGCCCAATTTGCTATAATATTATTTTATACACAAAAAAACAATTTTTTGGTTGCAGAAATGTTATAATTTGTTTTTTTTGTCTGTCTTTATAAACTATTATAAGTACTATTTTTGTTATAATTCAAAATAGATATTTAGTATAAAGGATTTTTTTTGCTGTTAAATATTTGTTATTTAGTAAAATATGACCCCTGCCCCCATTATTGTAAACGTGGTTCAAAAATATTAATATGTTTTTATTGCGATTGTTTTGTTGTTTTTTTTTTAATATTGAGCAAAGAGCGCACTGTGTTTTTGCGTTTTGGTTTTTTTTTTTGGTCATTGTCTGTTATGGAGCTGGTGCTGTGTGTGAGTGTGTTCTCTCTTGTGTGGTTTTTAATATGTATATAATATTTCGTGTGACATATTAAAAATGAATGTTGTGCGATTTGTGATCTCCAACATAATCCATGTGGCTATTTTATAGACTTCCATAATAAAAAGAGGGGACTCTGCCTGGCCTTCCTTTTCTTTTTGGATTTTGTCTTCTTTCCAGAGCCCCATGGGAGTGCGGTGAAAGCAACATCCCTTTGCCATCCTTTTGCCTGCCTGGGGGCAGCACTACCCCATAACCAAAGCTAGAACCAGGGTGAAATGACTGCGATTTTGTCCCAGGACACCATAATTTAGGGGGCACTGACACTTATGAGATTCCTCAGCACCCTAGAGACAAATGAGCTAAGCATCCAGTTAGCAACAATGCTTAATTAAATTAGGAAAGCTCCGGAACAGGACCTTCTTCCCTGGCAGACTCATCTTAGGGGAGCCCCTTCCCCCCTCCCCTCCAACATGGCCTCTGGAGGTCCCCGGATCTCTTCCCACAGAGGTGTCTTTCCCACCTGGTCAACTGAATTTGTCTTGAAGAGTTGATTCAAGGTCACATTTCATGCTACTCATTCTTTCCAGGCCCATTTTGGGCCCACAAACCTGGGAGCAAGGATTCCTAGCTCTGGTCTTGCCCAGACCCTTCCCTTTTCATAAGGAGCCTAAGTGCCCAGTAGGTGCCGGAGATAGAAACACAAGAGCCCAGACCCTGCCCTCAAGTAGCTTATGCTCTTCTGGGAGCGATGCAGTATAGACACAGACCAGTCAATACCAAAATCCACAGAGAAATGTGGAGAGATGTGAAAATCAGGGATGGCACATGGGAGTGGGTCCTGCTGGAGGGCTCCTTGATGGAGGGAGGGGGCTGCAGGCAGGTGGGGAGGGCCTAAGGAATATATGGGAGGAGCATTCCCAGAATGCATTTCATGGGATCAAAGTCTTTAAACCAGGAAGGGCCTTTAGAGATCTACTGGTCAAACTTATTTTACTGAGGAGGAAACTGAGGCTTGGAGAGGGGAAGTCTAGGTCTACACAGTTAGCAAATAGCAAAACTGGCACTGAATTCTGGCTAGCTGACTCCAGATGCAGAGCCTTGAATACCACCCCATGATACGCCTGGGTAGGTCTTCCCAGTGTCATGTGGCTCCTTTGTTCATCTCCCAGGGGAACTCCCTTGGACAGCCTGTAGGAGGGTGGTGATGTTGCCTTTCCTTGGAGAGACATGGAGCTGGAGGGCATTGTCCAGGAAAGAGGTGACAAGGGTCTGAACTAGGGTGGTAGCTTTGGAAGGGTCTATCAGCAGATAAAGCTACAATCATGAAGATTGGGATGGAGCCCAGGGCCTCCTTCCCTACATTTCTGATGAAGACACCAAGATCACGCAGTATTAGGACCCAGTTTCTCTGACTCCTGGCTTATGAAATGAGAAGATCTTACACGAGTGTGAGGTCATGGGCAATAGAGCAAACAGCCGAGCCCAGGAGGCTCTGGAACATTTAAGCAGAGTGAAAGCCCAGGGCAGGCACCAGGACCACAGGTTCCCTGGGGCACGTGCCCCAATGCTCTCACCCTGGCTCTATCTCCTTCCCCAGACCCATCCCTGGCCTCCTTCTCGGGCCACCCTGGGCAGCCACGCCAGTGGGTCCTGGGCCTGTTTTGGAAAAGGTGGCAGTCCCTGATTTCTATCCAAACCACCTCCCTGAGACCTAGGACAAACAACCTCAGTGTCTGCCCTTGACTAGCCAACCATTTGCTATCTAATTACGGGGACTGGAGTCCCCCTGACCCCCCATGGAGGGGAGACTGACGCAGGATCCCACCCCTGTGGGAGGGAGGAATCCCGCCTGGGTTTCCGACCTGTGTGACCGGGGTAAGAGCCAACATTCCTTTCCCTAGGTGCCCCCCTCCCCCAGAGCCCCAGCTCCTGGCCAGGAATGGGGGTCAGGCCTGGGACCCACAGTGCTCCCTCCTCTCTGGTGCCATGGGCCATACCACAGAAGAGAGGTTTATTTGCACTTTGGAAAGAAAACACACACATACACACACACACACACACACACACACACACACACACACACACACACACATGCACACATTCCCCTTGGTAAGTTTTTTCCCTTCTCCTGAGGCTCCTGTGGAAATCTGGAATTTTCTTTGCCTGGTCCCCACCCAGCTGTGAACTTTCTCTGGGCTGCCATTCTCTGCCAAAGACCTGAAGGGCAGGACTGGGATGCCCTCGAGGCAAGCTACCTGGCTTCCGGAAGTCACCCACCACAGGCCTTGGGCCATCGCCCTATCCACACAGGACCTCAGTTTCCCTCTCCTTGTACTGCAAGAGAATGCCCCCTTTTTCCCCCCAATCTGGGAAAGTGAGTAAAGAGGGTGAAAGTAGCATAGATTCACAGGGTGGATACCTGACAGACAGAGAACATGTTTAAAAAGTGTGCCCAGCATTTTAGAGAGGATTATGGCAGAACTGCTTCAGACTAGGTGCTCCCTGAGAGCAGGGCCTGTGACTCCTGCATCAGACCAGGGGCCCCCCAAAGGCAGGGACTGCTACCACTCCACTAGAGCAGGGGATCCCTGAGGGCAGGGCCTTTGCCCCATCAGACCCAGGATCCATGAGAGCAGGGACTCCATCTCTTCTTATCAGAGCAGAGACTCCCTGAGGGCAAGGATTGTGAGTGCCCAATGGGATCAGGGGGACACCAAGGCAGGGGCAGGTACCACCGAATTAGACCAGAGGATCCCTGAGGGCAAGGGATATATTTCCCAATTAGATCAGGGGCTCTGGGAAGGCAGGGCCTGGGTCTCCACCATCCCAAGAGAAGCTCCCTGAGGCATGCTCACTGAAGTGACAGTCTGGCAGAAAGAACGTTGGAGTTGAAAATGTACATTTCAATCCAGGCTCCATAGTTCACCAACTATGGGACCTTTCAGCAAGTCACATAAATTTTCATGGCCTCCATTTTCTCATCTGCAAAATGAGCAGATTTTAATACTAAGTCAGGGATTTGTTTGTTTTTTTAAGTTAAATTTTCTTTTTCATTGTGAATTCAACAATTATAACCATTTCAAGACATACAAAAGAATGGGGAAGAGACCTGAATGAGAAACTATGAACTTCTGCTGAACAGTTTGTTACAAAAACATCTCTGTATGTTTATACCTATGCATAAAAGCTTGGCAAGGGCATAACAAATGACTCTCTGGGCACCTTTGTGTCTCCTTCCTTGCCCTTCCCTCCTCTGTGCTCCTTTTCAAGATGCTTTAGTGATACTTTCTTTGTCACATCCATCACTGCTGACTGATGGGCCCAACCCTCCTTTAGTTTTTTGTTTCTTTTATCTTAATTTTTTCAATGAACAAGAATTGTTTTTTATCAATGTCTCTCCTACTCCCATCCTTTTCACTTGAAGAAGTGAAAAACAACAACAAAACAACAAAAAACCAAAGGGCAAATCCCTTGATTCATATAAACACGGTCCAGTAAAACCAGCTCCCTCGTTGGCCGTGTCCAAAATGGCTGGTCTCTTTCTGCATTTTAAGTTCCTCACCTTTCTACCAGGAGGCAAGCATTAAGTAGCATATTCATTCTTTGGAACTTGTGGTTTATCATTTTGTTGATCAGAGTCTTTGTCTTTCCAAGTTGTTTTTCTCCATAATGTTATGGTATAAATTAGTTATCTTGGTTCTGTTCACTTCCCTCTGCAGCAATTCATAGAAGTCTTACCTGTTCCCTCTGAAATTATTCCTCTCCTCATTTCTAGATGCCATCTACACTAGATGAACCTCGAAGTGACTGCCAGCTTTGATATTTCATTGCGTTTCTATGCCACAATTTGTTTAGCCATTCCCCCATCAGGATGATACTCCTTTAATTTCTGGCTTTTAACTACTATGAAAATAGTACTGGCATAACTGAGTCAAAAGATGGTATATTGGGTATCTCTCTGGACACTGGTCCAGGTTGCTATCTGTAATGGCTGGATCAATACTCAGCTCCATCCCAGTATATTTCATCATTTGTCATTTATTCCATCCTGATAGAGGTGAACTAGAACCCCCAAGTTGCTTTATTTTAATTGGTCTAATCATTAGTGACACCGTTTTTTCATGTGATTGCTGATTACTTTTGTCTCTTCTTTTGAACCATTTGTCTGTTGGGGAATGGCTCTTAGCCTTATAAATTTGAATCAGGTCCTTATGTCTTAGATATGAGATCTTTATCAGATAAATTTCTTGTAAAGATTTCCCCCCTCTGTTACCTATTTCCTTCCTAATTTTTACTACACTAAATTTGTTTACCTTTTATATTTTATATAATGAAAAATGTCCATTTTAACTTGTGATCATCTCTATCACTTTTTTTAAACATGAACTCCCCCATTCCATAGATACAAAAAGCAATTTTTTCCTTGGTCCCAATTTGTTTTATGATGTAACTTTTTATGTATAGGTCATTTATCCATTAGGTGCTTATCTTGGTATATGGTGTGAGATCTTGGTCTAAAACTGATTTCTGCCAGATTGATGTCCAGTTTTCCCAAAGTTTTTGTTATATAAGTTAAGCCCTTTCCTCAGTATCTGAGTCCTTTGGGTTTATCAAATACTAGTGTTTGCTTGCCTGTTTCTATATGCTATGCATCTGATCTGTTCCACTAATAGTCCTCAAAAATTTTTAACCAGTATCAAATTGCTTTAATGATTATTGCTTTGTAGTATAGTCTGAAATCTGGCTCCCTTCCTTCCCATCCCCCCATTATTACCCTTGAGATCCTTGACCTTTTGTTCCTCCATAGTAATTTCATCATCCCCCCCAAACTATTTTTTTCTTGAGTTTGATTGGTATAGCACTAAGTAAATTAATTTAGGTAGCACTGTAATTTTTATTATACTGACTAGACTTAACCATGAACAATGAATGTTTTTCCAATTATTTATATATGTCTAGACAGTGGGATCTAAAATCTGAGGTCTGAACTTAAACAAACAAACATATGTTTTGATAACTGCATTTTGATATAATTGGTTTCCTCTATTATTTCTATTTTTAAAAAATTTTACATTTAAAAACATTATGCTCAAAAGGAGCTTATAGATTTTATTTGCTCAAAATGATACAAAACTGGTTAAGAACCTTTGGTCTAGATTGATTTAAAGGTTGTATTTTTGTTGTTGTTTTGTTTTGTTTTTATAGTTCTAAGCCTCTGTGATTTTGCCTCCCCCTGTCCTCTGGGCGTTGGAATTGGAGGGAGTTAGGAGTAATGGCAGAAAGTGTTTTAGAATGCCAAATCTGTCATGCCTGACTTTTGGCCCTGTACCTGATTAGTCTTCACAGGCTTCAGTCTCCTCATCTATACAATGGGGAATTGGATTCCTTCTAACTCCGATGATTCTATGACTTACTATCAGGACTAGGAAGGGTGAAGAGAAATGAGTTTATTTCCATGGGAAGAGGCCCAGACCTCCTCAGGTCCATCTTGGTTGCCACAGTATCCTGCCTGAAGGTCATAGACCTTGTTGCCAAGTCAAGGGAAAGCTTCATTTGCAAGTAGGGATGAGTGATCAGGTCCTAATAGAGAGACCTAGGAAGACAGGAGCAAAGCCAAACTGTAACAAGGAATTGTGCTTATAGAATACAGCAGAAACATAGGCTGGAAAAAAGGGAAACAAGGAAAGGACGAGGAAAGGGAGGATGCCACCAACTGATAGCTCCATCCAATCTTTAATGACTTTGTGCTAACTTGGTGCTAAGTGCTGTCATTTCTATGCTGCTGAAAGACTTCAGGCTCTATAAACACCCTAATAAATTTGGTGTCTTGAGGCAATAACCCAATCACCCTGCCCCAGTTTTGCCTCTGGAGGGAAAGGGTCAGGATGGAGCTGATCCCTGCTCTGCAGTTGCCAATCTCCTAATGCTTGCAATTCCCCCCAGGGGTCTCTAGCTCCAGCAGGGGTTCCTCAGAAGCAACTGGCTTGAGAATGACTTGTTGGAGCCCAATCCTCTCTAGTCCCAAGCTCCTGTCAGTAACTTTAGAGGCAGCTGTCCTGCAGGGATATCCCCAAATCTCTATCCACCCTACTTACCTTCTCAGTCTGAAGACCCTCAGGGAAATTCTTCAGTGGGTCCCTGGTTTGACTTCCTACAGTTTTCTCTGAGCTCTTTGGAAAATCCTGGTTCTATGATTTCAGGTTGTTAGGACGAGGTCACATCTCCCATTCTCCATTCTTCAGGAGCCTAGAAATGTCTGCCTAGCCCCTCTAAGCCTCCAGTTTTGCAGTCATGTCTGACTCTTCCCGACCCCATTTGGGGTTTTCTTGGCAAAGATACTGGAATGGTTTGTCATTTCCTTCTCCAGCTCATTTTACAAATGAGGAAACTGAGGCAAACAAGGTTAAATGACTTGCCTAGGGTCACATGGTTAGTGAGTATCTGAGGCCAGATTTAAACTCAGGTTTTCTAGATTCCTGACCCTGCTCTATCCACTAAGCTACCTGGTTTTCCCAAGCCTCCAGACTTCTAATTCAAAGAGGATATGATGTTTCATTCTAGCTTTGCATCTGCTCTCTCTACCTCTTGGTCACATCTGTTCCCCTCTTTCTTATCTTCAGTCTCTTAATTTTCCATTTGCAGAAACTGAGACCTGGAGAAGCCTAGCTCACATGACTGGTAAGCAACTAAACCAAGTCCCACAGCCAATACAACTCTAACAAAAATTGGAATGAACTGCCTTAGGAGGTCATGAGTTCTTTCTCCTTGAACATTTTTAAGCAGAATCTGGAGGATCACTTATCAAGTATGGGACAGTGGGGATGACTTCCCAGGTATGGTTCGAACTACTCCTAGTGTTCTTAACCTTATTTTGTGTCCTGGACCCCTCGGCAGTCTGGTGATCTATGGGATTACAAAGAAAACCAATTCTATTAAAATACAACTATGAAGCTATTATACGCGTGCTCAGGCACATGCACACACACACACACACACACACACACACACACACAGAAGTTTACAGAACCCTTATTGAAAACTGGACTTAGATACTGTGGTCCCTTCCAGTTCTGAAATAAAATATTTTAAAGCATTTAGCCCAGTGCCCAGCATCTAGTAGAAAAGGAATAAACGCTTATTCTGCCCCTCTCCACTTCTGAAATTCAGTGACTCTATTTCCATGTGAGGTAGGTAGACCAGACGTTGGGTGTTTGGGACTGCTAACCAGGAGACTGAGCCAGCCGTGGATGGCCAAATTTGATCCATTTTAGGATATGTTTCCTTCAAGACTTTTTAGCTTAATAATCCTGTGCTAAGTTTGCATCATTTTATTTCTCATCCTTCCATATCTCTCACTCGTCCACCCTTGCATCATGGGGTATAGTTTCAAGCCATGGAACTTGAACATGGAAGAGTCTCTAAAGAATTGACCCGTGAGGCCACCCCAAGGGGCAGTGCTTGGTGAGTGTGAGCAGGTTACAAATGAGGAATCGCCCCAGGGAAGTAGTATAAAAACAAGATGGCGGTTTATATAGTGAGGTCACAAGGAGACCCCCGGGGTAGCCATACATCGTCAAGAGACCCAGAGAAAGGCTCAGAGCACATCGGATGGACTTTGTAGGACAGATTTATAGAAGAACATGGATGGGAGTCACGCAGGAGAGATGGGCATAGAATGAGATCATTGCTGTTTGTGTTGTAAAAAGCAACCACTGCGATGAGATCCCATATCCTTTGAAATGCCTGAGTATTTCCTACAATGTCTCTATGCCCATGTCCCAAGCAATCTCTCTCCTTATCTCTCTCGATCGACATTCTACTTTTCCCTCAAGGGCCAGACTAAGTATTGCCTCTTTTATGAAGCCTTCTGTGATCTCCAGGGCTCAGGATTAGAGAGCACATATGGCAAACTCACAGGTCCTGGAAGGCTTTTTCTTGTTTTAGGAGGCCCCAGGATGTTTCTCTTATGTGTGGTACAGCTTATCTGATGAGCTCTTTGTATGTAGTATTTGTGCCCAGTCTATCCTTGGTTCCTAATGTGGGAAATGCCATCAGCTGCCTTAGTCCCAGGGCTATTGCTAGGACACTAGTGAAAAATCCAAATCTTCTGGTCCTACTTCTGGAGTTGTCTTCTGATGAAGGTGGGGAGGAGGACTATACTACACTATATTATACTATACTATACTATATTATATTATACTATACTATACCATACTATACTATACAATACTATACTATAATACACTACACTACACTACACTACACTACACTACACTATACTATACTATACTATACTATACTATACTATACTATACTATACTATACTATACTATACTATACTATACGACAGTCAGGGACTTCTACAGAGAAGCTTATGGACATTATTCATCCAGGATCCCTCTCTGGATATGGAAAGGAGGGTGTAACCAGGGCACTACTTGGGATGGTGCAAATGCGGTCATGCAGGGGTATGCCCATACTCTGCCAGGTGGCAGATGACCCCTTTGAACTGACACCCTGGCAGCCCCCTCGTGCCCTGAATTTGAAGATTACAGATCATAGCATCATCATTTTAAAGGCCACTGAGTTCAACTTCCTCCTTTTACAGGGAAGGAAACGGACATGCCCAAGACTGCATTGGTTGTAAGCAGAAGAGTCAGGCTTCAGACCCAGATCTGATCCCAGACCTAACATTCTTTATCATCATCATCAATCATCATCATCATCATTGTACATTCTTATATTTGTGAAGTACTTTGCATCCAACCTGAATCCTCTGGGTTGCAAAAACTCTCTGCTTGGCTAATGGAAGGGCGGGGCAGGGATGCCTGGGGCTCCCAGGCTCTTCCCACATCCATCGTCCCCACTTGATGCAGAAACATGACCCAGCCCATCTCCTAGTCACTTTCATTTCCTGGCTAGAGCAGCATCCTCAGGCAACATTCTACATCTTTGAGAACACATTCCAGAGGTCCTGGGGAAAGGGAGAGAAAAGGGCAGGAAAGGGACTAGATAGCTCCTCCTCCCCTATCCCCCACCCCAAATTCTAGTTAATCAGGCCTACCCCTCCTCTCAATGATGGGAGGAGAAATGATGAATTCTCTGAACAGCTAACTGACTGGGATTCAGAGTAGGGAGGGATATGAAATGACTCTGCAAAGACAAGCTGGGTATAGCCCATGCAGGACTTCAAATGCCAGGTTGAGGTGTTTGGATTTTGTTTTAGAAGAAATGGGGGGTGGACATGAACATTTTTGAGCAGGGATATAACTTGGCCAGACCCAACAGTGTTGTAGGAAAATGAATTTGTCAGCTGTGTGGATGGTCTGCCAGTGAAGAGATGATTGAGATAGCCTGATGACCTCAGGTATTGGCCACATGAGTGGATCAATGGAGGAGATGAACTTAAGAGATGCTGTGGGGGCACTTGACCAGATTGGGAAATTGATTGCTTGTGAGAGGTGAGGGAGAGTGAGGGGTCACAGATGACTCTGAAAGTTGGGATCCTTGGTAACTGGGGTGACACTGGTGACCTCAACAGAAATAGGGAACTTTGTAAGGGGGCCACTTTTTTTTTCTGTAGGAGAAGAAAACCCTCTGAACATTGCTGAGTTTGAAATTTTTCTGGTATACCCAGGAGGAGCTATCCAGCAGGAGATTAATCCTTCTGCCTCATGAGACTCTTTCATATTTGGTGTTCAGACTTGGCTTATGGACACTGGACTATGGCAGGACCCTCAAGCAGCTGTTGAGGTACCACTCATGGGGGCAATTGGGAGTGATTGGAAAGAAGCTGGAAGGTCACTCAGAACCTCTCTATGATGGGGCATTGGTGAGGACCTCCCAGGATCTCTAAGGAAGGGTGGGAAGCCGCTATCCTGGCCTGGACTCTGCTCAGACATGGAGGGCCCTGAAAGCAAACATCTGGGCAGCCCTCAGGACTAGGTGCCAGTGATGACCAGACTGTCAGACTCTGCTTCTAGTACAGAGGCAATGTGTAGGCACAAGGGGACATTGAAAGACTGCTGCCAGGACTGGATGTCTAGTCCTAACTAGCAGACTTGGTGCCATTTGTACAAGGAGACCTCTGGTTTGAGCTGAGTTTCTGGCAGTGGGGGTGGGCTTAGAGGAGCTATTCATACTCCTTTATCCCATTACCAATTCTAGGAATTGGATATGACAGGGTGAGGGAGAAGGTTACATTAAAAATGACTCGTAGGATTTGAATCTGCTTCCCTCAACTGACATAGAGATTTGGAGGAGGGGTGGGTTTAGGAAGGATGAGAATGAGTTCTGTTTTGGGTGTGTTGAATTTCACATCATAGGATCATGCTTATACATGTTTTCTCCTCCATGAGGAAGCTTCTTGGGGCCAGTATTGGATTGTATGAAGGAATACAAGGAAAACAGTTTGCCTACATTTTAGCAAAAACACGACAGTCTTTTTGCCATTTTTGGGAAAATGATCAGACCAGTGGGTTAGAAGATAATGAAATTATATGCAGTTAGAACTGATTAAATGACTGAAAACAAGAATAGTCATGGAAGATTTGACACCAACTCTTGAGTGGAGGGTCCCAGGGCTCCTGTGCTATACCAGTACCCTGGATGAAGGTGCATCTGGCATTTCATCAGAAGTACCATTGACACAAGCTGGGACAGACAGTGAACATAGGTGATGACAGTGTGAGGATTCAAAGACATGGTGACTGGTCAAATGGAATTGAATACAGGGAACACAGGGAAAGTTTTACATGAAAGTTCAGAAAATTGACAAGATGCAGGAAGTTGGGTCGTTGGTTGTGCTTTCTATACTGAGTTGCCCTGTTGTGGGTGATGAAGTTCTCATAATTTTTTTAAGCTTCCAAGATCTATAGCACCTGGGGCTCATGGGGACTAAAGGTCAAACTTAATATCTAACTTTATAGAAATCCTTGCACCTGAATCAGTGAAAGCTGGTCTAACATGCCCTCAGGCTCAGGATGAGAAAAAGAAATCATTCATATGGATGCTTTACTTATGAGTTCATAGCTTTTATAGAACAATGGGCATTGGCAGAGACCAGATCAATTTTTAGCAATTCAAGTCAAGAAACAACAAGAAACCACTAGGAGCATTTTAAACACAGGAAAAAAAAGAGTGGAAAGAAATCTCTCTCTAGATCTATCTATCTATGTAGCCATTTCCCTATCCTGAACATATTTTTAACAAAAAAATCATACAAATAATATACATAAACAAGAGATATGCAAAAAATTTGGTGATATGTTGCTTAGAAGGAACACTTTTAGTAACTATTAAACATGTTTCTAAGCTAGCGATTCATCATTTTCATTTTCCTCACATTTAGACCAGCTTAACAGAAAGCAAAGAAAGATATCTTTAAGAAAGCAAACCAGGTACACATATGGGTTTTTTTTCTCTCTTTCTAGGAATGAGAGGGGGGAAAATCATTATGGCTCACACAAATGGAGGGAAAGGAAGGTACTTTCTAACAGAAATAAAATTTTGCAGTAAAGTGGCCCTTCTTTCTGGTGTTCACTTTTGTTTTTAATTTATGGAACAAAACAAGTATTTCCATAGTATAGTATAATAAAAAGATGATTGCACATGAAACTGCAAATCTATTATGTACAACTTGTTATTCCTTTTAAATATATAACAAAGCTACCGTTTTTTTCCCCTTCCATCCTAGAGATAGCTATCATCAGACAGAAATATGTATATACATGTACAAATTATTCTATACATACTTTCATTTATCAGTTCTTTCTCTGGATTCAGAAAGTGTCTTCATATGTCCTTTTCGTTAATTTGTGTATTTATAAGTCAAAATGACTTAGTCACTCTGAGTTGTTCTGAAAAGAATATTGCTGTTACTGTATACAATGTTCTCTTGGTTCTGCTCATTTCACTCTTCATTATTTTGTGCAAATCTTTCCATGTTTTTCTAAGATCATTGGGTTCACCATTTCTTCTAGCACAGTAGTATTCCATCACAATCACATACCACAGCTTGTTTAGCCATTCCCTAATTGATATCATCCCTGCAATTTCTGGCTCTCTGTCACTGCAAAGAGAGCTGCTATAAACATTTTAGAATATATAGATTCTTTTCCTTTTCTCCTAACCATCTTTGGAAATAGACCAAGTAGTGGCATTGCCGGGTCAAAGCATGTAGATAGTTTAATAACTCTTTGGGTATAATTCCAGATTGCTCTGCAAAATGGTTGGATCAGTTCATCATTTCACCAAACAATGAATTAATGTCCTAATTTTTCCACATCACATTCAACATCTGTCACTTTCTCTTTCAATCATTTTAGCCAATCTGGCAGGTATAAAATGATATCGCAAGGTTGTTTTAATTTGCATTTTTCTAATTTTTGCTTTTGGTGGTTGCTTTTGAAAGGGAAGAGGGACCACTAATGACTAATTCTTCAGCTATGATCTTCAACCACTCTCTCAGTGGATAATCTTAAGCAAAAGCACATTTAATACAACAGAGAGAAAAGAAAAAAAAGTGAGAACCTTTTTTCCCCCACTGCTGCTTTTAAGAAAGAGATGGTTCTAGAATTTGAGGTGGAGGCTTTTCTCAAAGAAAATCTAATAATCTGCAACTGGGAGGAATAAAGGAGATTCCCTGGAAAAGCTTTTCTTTGACTAATTATCTCAGGTTATATCTTTGTGACTTTGAGTGCAAACCCTGACTTTTTCTAGGTTGAGAATTTAGAGTCAGATAGAATAAATTACAAGAGGCCTTGCTTAATGTTTCATATATTGGGGGCACCTTGCATCTATGAGGTGGATGAGCAGATGTGTTTAAGAGGCTAGGGAAAGGCCAACTGACACAGGCAAAGATAATAGATCTTCTCTGCTTTGGACATACCTGGGAAAAGGGTAGAAGAGCGCTTGCTGGGGATGTTGTAAGGTCACCCTTTTTTGAGATATGGATTGGACTAGTTGACCCTGGAAGTTCCTTCCAACTGAAATTTTGTGAATTCCTTAAAGTGATTCAGACTGTGTGTGCCCATCCCTGAGCTTCTTAAAGAGGAGACAGTAGAAAGACAAGGTAAATTTTCTTTCCTGAGAATCTTCTAGATGGATTTGTCTAGAACACAAATCTCCTATGGAGAGAGAAAATAATCCAGGGCATTGGTTAATCAGGTTGTAGATTTTGTGGTACATACAGACAATAAGTATTAGGAAAATGGAGATCAGTAAAGACTGTGGAGTTCATTACAGGCTTTCTGGAGAAGGTAAGACTTGAGTTGAGCCTTGAAGGCTGGGGAAAGCTTATAAAGGCAGAGAGGAGAGGAAACGGCACACAGGTGGGGAAAAGAGCCTGAGCAATCTTGGAGCCAGGCTGCGATCATCCATCCATCAACCAATAATCATTTATTAATGGACTTGCTATGGGCCAGGGAATGCAAATTAATTATAATTTTAAAATAAATCTCTGAAAATACAAAGAAAGAGCAACAAAAGGAAGGAAGGGGGGGATGGAAGAAGGAAGGAAGAAGAAAACAAGCTTTTATTAAGACACTACTATGTGCCCGGTCCAGTGCTAAGCCCTTTCACAGTTGTCCTTTGACAATTTTGGGGGCATTTTCAAATGTTGGACTTAGAATCCTTTATCCTCCCTCAAGCCCCCCCCCGCCCCCAACTCCATTGCCTACAATGGGACTCTTCTGAATTCTGGTGGAGGAAGGGGGTGACGTGTGGGAGAAACAACCCAGGAAGTAAAACAAGGCACATTCTAGTTCTTCCCCTGTGAGGTTAAAGCCTTGTCAGACCAGACCTTCTCATTTAATGAGCCAGCTCAGCCTCCACCATTCTTTTTCCCAGGGTCCCACAATCTGTATCTAATCTCCAGCTCAAGAGGGCTGGGGGCTAGGGAGGTTTGAGGTTTCTCTTTATTAATGAGGGCTGGGGCTGGGGGGGTGGTAAAAGAGAGGAATCACAATCATCACTGCTCCCCAGTCTTGGTATTTCTGGCAAGTCATTTTGGCCTGTGCTTCCCACAGGAGGGGGTAGAAACTCATGGAAGGGAGGTCAGGACTAGCTGACTATGAACAGGGAGACACCGGGTGTGGAACAGAGAGAAGGGGACAGAGAAAGGTTGATGGGAATGGAGAGAAGATAAGGGGGGAGGAGAATGACAGAGATACAGGTACAGGGATGGGTAAAGGGGTGGTAGAGAAACAGAGACAGATCCAAGAGACAGATGGAGAGAGGGGTCAGAGTGAAAGGGAGTAGAAAATAGGAAGGGCATGGAGATGGAAGGAGAGAGATGATGGAGGAGAAAGAATTGGGAAGAGAGGTCAGAGAGAAAGGGGAGAAGAAAAAGAAAGAAAAAAGGGGAAAAAGCAAGAAAGAAGGGATGAAGGTAAGTAGGCAACAAGTACTAGAAGAAAAGGGGGTGACTTTTTCTCGAAGAAAGAGAGAGACAATGAGAAGTCAGGGAGAGAGAATTGAGAGAGAAAGGAAGAATAGAAAGATGGAGAGAAAAATCAGAGATGAAATAGAGGTGGGGAACAGAGGACAAGAAAGGATAGTGAGACTGGGAGAAAGAAAGGTGACAAAGACATGGGAAGAGGTGGGGGGCAGCAGGATGGAGATAGGAGAGGGATAGAGATAGGGAGAGAAAGGGGCAGAGAATGGGAGGGACAGACATGGTAATGGGGTGTATGTTCAAGTGAGGGAGCAACTCTTTGCAGAGGGTAGCCTCAGCCTTGGACTCTTGACCCCATGCCCTGGCTTCCTGAAGAGGGGCCTGACCAGACTCTGAGCTGTCTCTAATTCTATGGGGACCAGAAGCTGGGTTCCCCATTTCTCCCCTGCAGCGTGACCAGCACATCTTGACTGTGTTAGACGGCATAGGGTTTTTGCAAATGGAGACCACATTGTATAATAATTAAGATGGGCCCCTGCTCACTACTGTAATAGGAAACTCTTCAAAAGAGAAAAGTATTTGTTCCATCCCAAGGCCTGGAGTCAATGTGGATACTTAATGGGGGTTAAGAGGGGATGGATAATGGAGACTCGGTATCTTGGGGGATCATATTTAGAATAAGGGTGGATTGCCAGGAGCCTCATTCCAGCCCCACCGCCCACTTCTTAGTATGTTCTCAAGCAAGTTGCTCTGCCTTCCACCTTTGGAGGAGGCAGCAGGGGGTTGGAGAAAGGGGGCTGAATTTGGATTCCCCAGTACAGGAAAATCTATTTCTTACAACTGGAATGTCCAGTTTCTCCATCTGCAAAAGGGACGCCTGGATTAGGTGAGAGTTTCTTAACCTGGGATATGTGAACTTGCTTTTAAAAACTATCTTGCTCACTGCATTTTGATAGAATTGCTTTCTCCTGCATTTGATGGATGAGTCTATACAGGCAGCAAGCTTTGGGGAAAGGATTCGAATCCAACTCTGACTTCAGAGCCAGTATTCTTTAGGTGACTAGAACCCTAGACTTGGCCTCAGATACTTATCCAGCTATGTGACCTTAGGCAAGTCTGTTAGCCTGCCTCAGTTTCCTTATCTGTAAAATGAGGAAAACGGTAGCACCTAACTCCTAGGGTCAAGCTAAAATGGGGCGATTTCTGCAAAGTGCTTCTCGACTCTTAAAGCGCCACATAAATAACGCTATTAGTACTCTGCCACAGTCACTGAGTCAGAGTTCATTTAACGACCAGTTAACTTGCTCAAAGTCCCAAAGGAAGACAATGACAGAGCAGGCAAGAAGAATCAGGTGGGATCTTTCCTCGCCAGACAGACAAGATTTATATGCAAAGAATACTGGGGGAATAATACAAGGGGACATGCCCGAGGAAGAGAAAAACTTAGAAGGCACTTGCACAGAAGAAAAAAAATCCTGGGGTCAGAATTGTCTATGGGGTGCAGTGAATAGAGTGCCTAGCCTGGAGTCGGAAAGTGCTGAGTTCAAATATGGCCACGGACACTTGCTAGCTGTATGATAACTGGTCACTGAACCGACGTTTGTCTCAGTTTTCTCATCTGTAAAATGGGGTCATAAGAGCAGCTACTTTCCGGGCTTGTTGTGAGGATTGAATGCAATTATAGTTGTGAAGGGCAGTGGTCAGAATTGTCTACAATCTGAATGAGAGAAAGCAAACAAGGTGTTTATCAAGCCTTAAGGAGCTATATGAATGCGTTATAATACTGCTCTTATTATAACGACTATAGGGAAAGTCGTTCCAGGAGGAATGGGGGACTTTCAAGAGTAAAATCCAGATAAGAGAAGAAGCAATTCTAAAGAGGGAGAAAAGGGGGAGTTGTCCAAAGAGACCCAAGTGAACACAGAAAACTGATCAACTTAGATTTGAATAAATATCAAAGTCAGGATTGGAACTGTGGTCCTTAGACTCCAGTGGCAGCCCTCTTCCTATGACGTTGCACAACTCAGAGAAGTAATCAGAAAGATCTGTGATACTTTGCCTAGAGAAGGGAAGATTGTCAGGAGGATAGGGGCAATCATGCTAATTGTCTTCAAGTATTTGAAAGATTGTCCTGGGGAAGACAAATGGGGATCTGCTCTGCTTGGCCCCAGAGAACAGAACTAGGAGCATTGTGTGGCAATTGTTGTAGTGAAAAGTGCTCTGTGATTCTGGGGGAGTCACTCAATTGTTAAATGAGGGAGTTCAACTAGGTGCCCCCTGAGGTTCTTCCTATTTCTGATCCTATGAAATTTGGGTCTCAGGGGTGTGCTAGAGCTAGAGAGCTGATTATTAAATTTTCAATAAGAGCGTTTATACCTCAGAAACTGACAAACGCTACAAATTAGGGTTTGGTTTATTGTTTTGTTGATTGTCTAGACTTAGGAAAGTGATGGAGAGAATGTGAATAAAGTATCTTGAAGTGTATAGATATTTTTTCCTTTAGGGAGCTGGTTGTTAAACATTTGCCAACCCATCCCTGGAGCTGTTATTGTTATCTCTGCAGCCCCACCTTGCCCCTAGCACATGACTTTGGACATGGTCCATATGAACTGAAGCATAATGCTTAATGGTAGAATTTCAAGCAGGTCATGGGCAGGGGAGCCTTCCTGTAACCCTCAGATGACATCATCGAGGCATTTGCTCATCACCAGCAAGTCAGGCTGGTGCCAAGTTTGGGTTCGGGCCATGTCAGGTGCTAAAAACAGGCTTGTTGAATGACTGAGTGAACGTGTCCTCTGTGGCGGGTGCCGCCTTTTCCCAGCACTTTCACTGGCTCCCACCCCAGTGGGTTGTCTGTTTGTCCATCAGTCAGCAAGGGTGAATCAGGCTGCCAGCCTCGTGGCCTCAGCTAGACCTGGTCGTTGCCCTGACTCACTTTGCCTACGAAAGATGACTGGTTCACCCAGCTTCTGTCTGACCCTGTCACAACAAGTTAGAGGGGAGTCACAGAGGCAGTACCCTGATACAGTGTGGTAGGAAGGACTGGGGTATCTGTAACTGAAAAACTCAATAATGCCTCTGTGTGTGTGTGTGTGTTTGTGTGTGTTGTGTGAGTGTGTGTGTGAATCTGTGTGTGAGTGAGCATGTGTGAGCATGTGTGTATCTGTGTGCGAGTATGTCTGAGTGTGTGATTGTGTGTGTGAGCCTGTGTGTGTGTGTGCATGTGTGTGCATGTGTCTGTGTGTGAGTGTGTGTGTGTGTCTCCGTGTGTGTGGGGTGGGGATGGAGAGCTGGGAGGAATCATTCAGATTGTTTCTCCCTTTCTTGGCCTCAGTCTTCTTATTTGTAAAGTGAGGTGGGCAGGACTGGAGCTGGGGATCATAGCCTTTTTTTGTCTTGGATCCCTTTGAGAACTTAGTGAAGGTTTCTTAGAGTAAAAAAAAAAATGATGATGTAGAAGATGCTCTATAACGTTGATATGGCAGTTAAGGGTTAGCAAAACACTTGCAAAATATTCTCATTTTATCCTTACCACAATCCTGGGGAGTAGGTGCTGTTATTACTGCCATTTTATCAAATAATGTTTTTAAATAATTGAAAGAAATGCTAAGCTTCAGTTGAAAGTTAGGGAAATAAAGCTGTGTTTTTCCCCAACCTGTCTTGACAGGTACCCTGAAGTTTAGTCTATGGACCCCAGGTTAAGAACCCAGGGACTAGATGATCCAGAGGTCTGTTTCAGCTGGAAATGTAATGGGGCATTGGAGAAGGAGGCTCAGTTTGATGTGAGGGACCTAGCTCTGCTACCTATTAGCTGTGTGTCCTTGGGCAATTATGAGCCCTGGAGTATGGTGAGAGGAGCACTGGATACTGGATGTAGGACAAGTACTGCCAGGAGATTCCTGCAGACGAAGCAACAGCATAAGCACCCACTCCTAATGACAGTGGGGACTCTCTCATCAGGAGTTCCTTGTACCAATGAAAACTCAGGCCCCATTTTAAGCAAAGGAAGACTGAGCACCCCCTTCTAGAGACCAAGAATGTGGGTTCAAATCATGCCTTTGATGCTTGCTAGCTGTGGGACCTTCAGAAAATCACTTCATTTCCTGCATTTCAGTTTCCTGTTCTTTCAAAAAAGGGATGAGGCTAGACAGAAGGGGTCCCTTCTACTCCAGCTCCTTCATTGATAAAATGGTGGGGGGGGGTGCAAATAGACTGATGACTTCTGGGGTCTTTCCTAGTCTTATATATGTGACCTTTTGGGACCTCAGGGTCCTCATCTGTGAAATGAAAGGGTTAACCTGGATGAGGTCCCATATTGCTCCCAATCTAGGATACTCCAACCCCTTGATCCAGACATTCCTGACACAAGAGGGGAAGGGCTCGAAAGGTGTTGTCAAGGTTGTAGCTGTGGGTAACCTTGTGACATGGAGTCATCATGGCCCAGCCCACTGGTATTATGACAAGAGCCGATGTTTATGTAATACCATAAGCTTTGTAAAGTGCTTTCTATGCCACAATTTGGCTCCAACCTTTCTTTCCAGATTGGCCTCACATTTCTCCTCCTCCTTGGGTGTTCTACCTTCCAGCCAGACTGGGGTACTTGTTATTGTTTCCTTGAACTTGATATTTCATCTATCACCTCCATACTTTTGCACAGGCTGGTCCCCCATATTTGGAATGTTCTGCTTCCTCACCTGAAATTGCAGAGAAGCTAGTGATTTGCATTGGTAGAGATAGTTTCCTCATCTGGGAATCCCCTATGTCAATGAAATCACAGGTCCAGTCCCTATTCTCAGTCCTGATCTTTCTACACCTTAAGGTGGTAAATAAATATCATGTCATTACTATCCAAATTTTATAGATGGGGATAATAGATCTGAAGCCTGAGGTGATCTCAGAGGCAGAAACAGGAAACAAATGAAGAATTTTAGAAACATTATGAGACTCACAGAGAGGTTTAATGTGGTAATAACTGGGGACTTAATTCAATTGTCCAGACACCTTCTGGAGCACTCTCTCTCTGTGTCTGTCTCTGTCTGTCTGTCTCTCTCTCTCTTCTCTCTCTCTCTCTCTCTGCATCTCTCCCCATGTCTTTGTTTCTCTGTCTCTCTCTATGTGTGCATGTGTCTTTCCCTCCATATATCTCTCCTCTGCCACCTCCTCCTCCTCCTCTCTTTCTTCTTCTTCTTCTTCTTCTTCTTCTTCTTCTTCTTCTTCTTCTTCTTCTTCTTCTTCTTCTTCTTCTTCTTCTCCTTCTCCTTCTCCTTCTCCTTCTCCTTCTCCTTCTCCTTCCCCTTCCCCTTCCCCTTCCCCTTCCCCTTCCCCTTCCCCTTCTCCTTCTTCTTCTTCTTCTTCTCCTCCTCCTCCTCCTCCTCCTCTTCTTCTTCTTCTTCTTCTTCTTCTTCCTCTCTCTCTCTCTCTCTCTCTCTCTCTCTCTCTCTCTCTCTCTCTCTCTCTCTCTCTCCTTTCTATATGTTTGCTGATCTTTGTCTATAGCTTCTCAATTTCCCATATTTCATCCTTCAAAAGATGGAAGAACCAACAAGGGGAAATCTAGTTCTGGGTCTGATTCTCATTAACAGGGAGAGAACTCGGTGGGGAGGAATGATCCACCTTAGAGTTTATTATAGAGAAATGGAATGCACCCTAGATTTTTGGAAAGTAGATCTCAAAGGATTCAGAGGAAAGTTAATGGAATAAATGTTTTGGGGAAGTCATTTGAAGAGGGCGCTCAAGAATGAACTTCTGGAAACACAAAGGGAACAATTCTAATGAGGAGGAAATGTGGGATTTGAAGAGAGAAATGTGGATGCAGAGGGGACTCACCAACCAATTGAGACTTCAAATGCAATGCATGGAAGATGGGAATAAGGTGAGGTCGCAGAGGGTGAATATAAGAGACGGCATTGTCCTAAGAGAATATTGCCAGGGATGCCAAAGCTCAAAATGAGCGGATGCTGGTAAGAGAAGCCAAGGATAAAGAAAAGGAATTTTTTGAGCTCTACTGAAAGAAAGAAGGTGGGTGGGATAATGTTAACTAATGCAGAATTTCACAATTCTGAATTTGTTTCAATTTTTTCTGCTAAGGATGTCGACGTTCACACTGTAAGGAACAGAAGGAAAGTGACTAATAGGGAGTTGACATCTAAGAGATGTAAAGGTGATAGGTAGAAACACCTAGGAGCCCATGATGAATTCAAGTGGCCTGGCCCAGGTGTTTTTTCAGGTCTTGTCCTGAAAGAGCTGGAAGACGTGATGCTAAGCTCCTATCAGTGACACTTGAAAGATCATGGGAAATGTGAAGAAGGACACAAGATTAGAGAAGGGTGAATGTTCTGCTTTTTAAAAAGGGAAAAGAACCTACAGAATCTAGGTCAGTGAGCTTGGCCTTTCCCAATTCCTGGGAAATTTCTAGACCATATCATTAAAGAGATGGTTGATGAATGCCTAGAGAGTGAAGCAGTAATGCTGGGCTTCACCCAGAGTAGGTCATGCCAGACTAATCTCATTTTTTTAATTCCACAGTACTTCTAAAGTAGTGGACGATGGTAATGCTATAGACACAATTTACCTAGATTTAAGCAAAGCATTTGATAAAGTATGTCATTCTTGTGAAGAAGACAGATGGCTGTGGATTAAATGATAAAATCAGGTGGATTCAGAATGATTTGAAAGGCTTGACTTTATAAAGTCATTAATGGTTTAATGAGCAGGTTGGTGGGGCAGTGGATAGAGTGCAGGGTTTGGAGTCAGGAAGACCTGAGTTCAAATCTGGCCTCAGATATTTACTGGGTGACCCTGGGCCCTCTCTGCCTCAGTTTCCTCATCTGTAAAAAGAGCTGGAGAAGGAAATGGAAAACCATGCCAGTATTTTTGTCAAGAAAACCTCAAATGGGGTAACAAAGAGTTGGATATGACTGAAAATAATGAACAATGGTTCAATATCAAAAGTTCTCTAGTGGAGTACCCCAGGGATAGCACTTAGCCCTCTGCTATTTAGCATTTTCATCAATGATTTGGATAAAGGCATAGATGACATGCTCATCAGATCTGGGAGAGGTGGCTAACACACTGGTAGACAGAGTCAGGATTTGAAAAGATCTTGATGACTCAGATCATTGGGCTGAATCTAGTAAGATAAAATTCAAGACAGATAAATGCAAACACCACTGGGTACAAAAAAAATCAATTTCACAAGAACAAAATGGAGGAAACAGAATCCAAAAGCAGTTGTTCTGAAAAATTCTGGGAGTCTTATTGTACTGGCTTGGTATCAGCAGCCAAAAATCCCCAATAAGATCTAGGGTTGCATTAAATGAAAGGGGCAGGGAGGGCAGAGCTTCTAGCAATAGGGAGGTCATAGCTTCATTGTACTCAGCCCTGGCCAGGCCTCATATGTCTTCAGCTCTGGACACTGCAGTTTGAGAAGGACATTGATAAACTGGAAAGATGTCTGGAGGAAAGTCTTGAATCCAAGACACATTAGGATGATTTGGAAGGAATTGGGGATTTTTAGTCTAGAGAAGACTCAGGGGTATAGGATGGTTTTTTTCAAGTATCTGAGGGGCTTTCAGGTGGGGTAAGGATTAGTCTTATTTGGTCCCAGAGGTGAACCCAGAAGTAAGGTGGTGGTGGTGGGGCAGGACATTTACACTGTCAGGAAAAATAGCATGCCCCAAAGTGCAATGGGCTTCCTTGGGAGGTGGTGGTTTTGCCCGCCTTGGAGATCAAGAAGTTTACTGTCCACAAGTTGGGCATTTCATAGTTACAGCTATGTCCAAACAAATTCAACCATGATGTCTCTTTCCCCCTCTGGACTCAGTTCCCTTCTATGCAAAATGAGGATGTTAGGTAGATGGTTTCTAAATTCCCTTTAGCTTTGGCTCCTGTGTTGTTGAATTAAGCTTAATTGAAATGAAAGCTAACTCACGTGGCCAAGCTGTAAAGTCAGGCTGGGATGAAACTCAGGTGTCTTGGCATCTAATCCCAGGCTTTTGGATTACACACTGATTTGTTTTGTTTGGAGTCCCATTTGGGACGGCAGGGAGTAAATTGGGAGTTGGCCTGTGATTCCTGTGGCAGCAGAGCCTGGCTCCTGGCTCAGGAGACACCCTGTCTGGGCTCTCTATTTGTCCATGCCAAGCTCTGTCATCAAGCCCCTTGGACCTGTGCAAGATGGTGGTGGCAGCAAAGTTGGTGTCCTCCAACTGCTCCCCATCACATCTCCTTGGGTGCTGTTTTCTAACCTCTCACTCCTCCTTCTGACTCCTCCTCCTCCTGACTCCTCCTCCTTCTGACTCCTCCTCCTCCCCTCCCCCTCCTTCTGACTCCTCCTCCTTCTGACTTCTCCTCCTTCTGATTCCTCCTCCTCCTCCTTCTGACTCCTCCTCCTTCTGACTCCTCCTCCTTCTGATTCCTCCTCCTTCTTCTGATTCCTCCTCCTCCTCCTCCCCCTCCTCCTCCTCCTCCTCCTCCCCCCCCCATTCGGGAACCTGATGCCCACACATTGCCTTTTTCCTTCTTCCTCATCCCCTCCTTAGCCTCAATGCTCTTGTTTAATACTTTGGTAAGAAAGTTTCTGATAAACTCATACTGAAGACTGACTGAAAGTATTCTCCCTTAGGGGAATTGGCATCTTTGCTTACTCCAAGTTCCAGCAGAACTGGTCTGCTTGCTGTTCCTCCTACATGATGTTCTAGCACCCACCATCATGCCTATGCGCAGGCTGCAACCCCCTCCCTCCAATGTTTGAAATGTGCCCCCTTCTCACCTTTAAGACCCAGACTCCCCAGTTTCCTTCAAAAAGCAGCTTGGATGATACAGGAGGTCTTTATTGAGAGCCTCTCAATGCCCAGTGTCTGCTTAAATTAGTCTTTGTAATTTATTATATGAGTGCACCTTGTTTTCCCCAATGGAACGTAAGTTCCTTGGGGTGGGACTGTTTGTTTTGTCTGTATCACCAGTGCCTAGCACAGAGCCTAGAATAGATGGTTGTTAGAACCCTTCATTCTTCTTCTGCATGCCTCTGACCATGCCTCCCTCAGCTGCCTTTCATCTTGGAAGATTCTTCTGCCCTTTTGTCTCACTTCTCCCCATTGGTGAGTTCCTCTTGAGCCTTCATTTGGAGGAAGGGCCCACGCCAGCCTGACTTTGCCTTTGATTCTCTAGAGTTCATCACTGTGGCCCCTTTCCTACCATGCCTCCTCCCTCCTCTCACCTTCCCCCTCCCTGACTAAATGCCTTTTATATATTTTCCCCCATAAACTCTTTCTGGGTAGGGGTCATCTTCTCACTT